>OZ024838.1:20688676-21421176 GCA_964016985.1 Anodontia alba
GGCGCCATACTACTGTGGTCGAGACTATTATGATTCAGTTTATGGTTTTTGTTTGCTTGCTCCGGCTTTCGAATGAGCCATTTACTTTATTTCATTGCAGTTTTGTGATTATTTGAGTTTTACTACTATGATGTTTCACTGATTAGGTAGTGGAGTCTATGCGACCAAACAAATAGAGTAAAACCTCAATGACTCGAACACCGATTACTCGTTTACCACGGCTAATTCGAACTCGTTTTTAATTCTTCAGACAGCTCAAGAAAACAACAAAAATAAAAAAAAAATAGCGATATTTAAGGATTTTTTTTCTTTTTTATCGTGAATATGTATGTTGTGTTTACTCAATAGAATCGCCTCATCGAGGCGATTCTAATGAGTACATTCAACATAACATTATTTTACAGAAGATCGAAAAGACGTCAATATATTATTCCCATTTGTCTCCTAACCTGGTGCTATGATTAACCCTCAGTGGCTCGAACTACCCATATCTAGAACAAATTTTACATGGTCCCATAGATGTTCGAGCCATTGAGGTTCGACTGTAATTGTAATTTTGAATTGCATCTGAATTTAGAGCGTGGTTTCGGTTGAGTAAATTGTCGTTTTCTTACGGTCCTTATGATATACAGAGGTTTGTAAGATATCATATGAGATCTAGATATAGTCACACTTCAATGGCTCGAACATGTTTAAGACCATTTAAATTTGTCCTAGACATGGGTAGTCTTAGCCACTGAGTGTTAATCATAGCGCTAAATCAGGAAGCAAATGGGGGGTGCGGGGGGGGGGGGGGGAGGAGGGTAATTTAGGGATGCGTTTTCGAGCCTCTATAAAATAATGGTCTGTTGAGTATACGCATTAGTCGCCTCGATAAGGTGATTCTAATGATTACACACAACATACATTTTCAGGATAAAATAAGATTTTTTTTCTAAAATACTTCAAAATTTATGTTTTCTTGAGCTATAGAAGAATATTCTACGGACTCAAAATATTTCGAATCCGCCACGGTAAACGAGCCATCGGTGTTCAAGTCATTAAAGTTTTATTTTATATTTAACCTTTACCACACTATGGGCAAATTCAGCAACCGACAAATTGTTAATATTGTTCATATTTGTCCCAGAAAATAGGCTTTGACATTTCTTGCAAATTGTCTCCTTAAGTGACAATTTGCATGAGATATATAGGCATGTTTTCTGTGAAAAATAAGATAAAATATTTCAAAATGTCGTTGCTGAAATTTTTTTCCCATATGCTAAGCGCTAAAATACAATTTATGTCTTGAACAGATATTGACGAATGCAGTCAACCAGATAAATATCATTGTGAAGGTCCATCCACACACCCAGAAGTTGCCTCTTGTAAGAACGGGATCGGTACCTGGTCGTGTATATGTGCAGATGGATACAGACTGTCAAACAACTCCAGAGATAAGTTCATCTGTGAGGGTAAGTCATTGATATATATTTAACAGCTTAATAGGAATTTTATACTCTGTAGGGAGAGCTAAGGATTAGCATATTGTTGAGCATATAGCTTTCGTTTCTTCCGTGTATTTGTCTGTCCATCTGCCCATCAATCTTTCGTTTGTAGCTTATCTGAAACACCGTTGAAGACTATAAAATAATGACATTAATGTGTCAGTATATTCTTATCCAGTGTGTATCTGTAAAATGTTTTTTTGCGTTCCCAATAAATAGATGTCCAGAAATGTTTTGTTCAAATTGTTGTCTTATAATTTCGTTTAACCTTTAAACTGCCAATCACAACAATTGTTGTCTGCTTTGTTGTCTGCTTGTGATTTTAAAAGTCATTTTTGCAAACAGTGTGGACCCAAATCAGACTGCTCTTCTAGAAGCAGTCTGATCAGGGTCCACACTATTTGCCTGTATGCAAAAATAGGTTTGAAAAGTTTGCAAGAATATTCAGCAGACGACATAAACAGACGACGTTTTCAGATGCAGGTTTTCTTGGCAATTTAAGGGTTAATGGATCCTGTCTGGCATTGTTATCACCCCTTGTTATGAAAAAAGGGAGCTGGGCCCAGTTGTTCAAAGCTAACGATGTCGTTAGTTAACGATTCGTTAAAATTTACATCAAGTGATACGCAAATAAGCTGATATTTTTTGCTGAAAAAATGTGAGTAGCTTTTGCAGTGCAAAAGCTACTCACATGTTTTCAGCACAAATTATCAGAATATTGTATATTGAATCCGCTAAAACAGTTAACGAAATGACCCTTAACGAGCTCGCTAAGCTAACGACGCTTTGAACAACTGGGCCTGCTTTTCTTTGGTTTGTGGCTTATCTGCCCACTTTGCTTTCAGTTTTACTAGTTGTGTTGTGGTGCTAGCATTTTGGTCACCTTCAACAGCTGCCCACTTTGCTTTCAGTTTTACTAGTTGTGTTGTGGTGCTAGCATTTTGGTCACCTTCAACAGCTGCCCACTTTGCTTTCAGTTTTACTAGTTGTGTTGTGGTGCTAGCATTTTGGTCACCTTCAACAGCTGCCCACTTTGCTTTCAGTTTTACTAGTTGTGTTGTGGTGCTAGCATTTTGGTCACCTTCAACAGCTGCCCACTTTGCTTTCAGTTTTACTAGTTGTGTTGTGGTGCTAGCATTTTGGTCACCTTCAACAGCTGCCCACTTTGCTTTCAGTTTTACTAGTTGTGTTGTGGTGCTAGCATTTTGGTCACATTCAACAGCTGCCCACTTTGCTTTCAGTTTTACTAGTTGTGTTGTGGTGCTAGCATTTTGGTCACCTTCAACAGCTGCCCACTTTGCTTTCAGTTTTACTAGTTGTGTTGTGGTGCTAGCATTTTGGTCACCTTCAACAGCTGCCCACTTTGCTTTCAGTTTTACTAGTTGTGTTGTGGTGCTAGCATTTTGGTCACCTTCAACAGCTGCCCACTTTGCTTTCAGTTTTACTAGTTGTGTTGTGGTGCTAGCATTTTGGTCACCTTCAACAGCTGCCCACTTTGCTTTCAGTTTTACTAGTTGTGTTGTGGTGCTAGCATTTTGGTAACCTTCAACAGCTGCCCACTTTGCTTTCAGTTTCACTAGTTGTGTTGTGGTGCTAGCATTTTGGTCACCTTCAACAGCTGCCCACTTTGCTTTCACTTTTACTAGTTGTGTTGTGGTGCTAGCATTTTGGTCACCTTCAACAGCTGCCCACTTTGCTTTCAGTTTTACTAGTTGTGTTGTGGTGCTAGCATTTTGGTCACCTTCAACAGCTGCCCACTTTGCTTTCACTTTTACAAGTTGTGTTGTGGTGCTAGCATTTTGGTCACCTTCAACAGCTGCCCACTTTGCTTTCGGTTTTACTAGTTGTGTTGTGGTGCTAGCATTTTGGTCACCTTCAACAGCTGCCCACTTTGCTTTTGGTTTTACTAGTTGTGTTGTGGTGCTAGCATTTTGGTCACCTTCAACAGCTGCCCACTTTGCTTTCAGTTTTACTAGTTGTGTTGTGGTGCTAGCATTTTGGTCACCTTCAACAGCTGCCCACTTTGCTTTCAGTTTTACTAGTTGTGTTGTGGTGCTAGCATTTTGGTCACCTTCAACAGCTGCCCACTTTGCTTTCAGTTTTACTAGTTGTGTTGTGGTGCTAGCATTTTGGTAACCTTCAACAGCTGCCCACTTTGCTTTCAGTTTTACTAGTTGTGTTGTGGTGCTAGCATTTTGGTCACCTTCAACAGCTGCCCACTTTGCTTTCAGTTTTACTAGTTGTGTTGTGGTGCTAGCATTTTGGTAACCTTCAACAGCTGCCCACTTTGCTTTCAGTTTTACTAGTTGTGTTGTGGTGCTAGCATTTTGGTAACCTTCAACAGCTGCCCACTTTGCTTTCAGTTTTACTAGTTGTGTTGTGGTGCTAGCAGTTTGGTCACCTTCAACAGCTGCCCACTTTGCTTTCAGTTTTACTAGTTGTGTTGTGGTGCTAGCATTTTGGTCACCTTCAACAGCTGCCCACTTTGCTTTCAGTTTTACTAGTTGTGTTGTGGTGCTAGCATTTTGGTAACCTTCAACAGCTGCCCACTTTGCTTTCAGTTTTACTAGTTGTGTTGTGGTGCTAGCATTTTGGTAACCTTCAACAGCTGCCCACTTTGCTTTCACTTTTACTAGTTGTGTTGTGGTGCTAGCATTTTGGTCACCTTCAACAGCTGCCCACTTTGCTTTCAGTTTTACTAGTTGTGTTGTGGTGCTAGCATTTTGGTCACCTTCAACAGCTGCCCACTTTGCTTTCAGTTTTACTAGTTGTGTTGTGGTGCTAGCATTTTGGTCACCTTCAACAGCTGCCCACTTTGCTTTCAGTTTTACTAGTTGTGTTGTGGTGCTAGCATTTTGGTCACCTTCAACAGCTGCCCATTTTGCTTTCTGTTTTACTAGTTGTGATTAAGAGTGGCATCGGGACCCAGGGTGAAGTTGACTGGCCGTAAAAATGCTTTAAACCCCCAGTGATTTACTCTACTGACCGTTCTAAGGCGGTGGTCCCGGTGTTATTTTTACTCTTTGTTGCTTTGTGGTTTATTCTACGAGGCGATTTGTTTTATGTCTTACCTTGTGTTATTTTGTTCTTGTGTTTTTCAGTCCTTTTAGTATTGGGATTTCCTCGCTTGGGGAAGAGAGAGCTAATCTTAGTGCTTTTCATGCGTTTGTTCGATTTGTGCTTGTTTGGTTTTGTCGGTTTCCTATTCCTCTTGGTGTCTGGGAAGGGCTGCGGTTTGTGATTGTGGCATTCACTGGACTTTTCTCTTACCCTTTTTTGTGTACTGCGCGTCATGGTTTGTTTATTCTTCCTCGCGGTATCATTGTTGGGGAGAGGGTGGGGGGCTTTTTGTGGCTATTTCTAGATATCTTCCATGTGGGCATGGTGGGCGAAGCTTGCTTACCAAGTAATGCTTACTATCCGCGGACGCCTGATTACACCCTTTATTCTGAGGTCCATGTCTGTTGGTTTGAACATTCTGATTCGTCATTCGTTTACGGATTTATGAGATTGAGTTATGGTTTGGGTACCATGACACAACTACTATACCATTTGTAATATACGTTACTTTAATTAGCAGCTCCATTTTATAATGTTTACCACTTAACATTGTGGATAATAATTCCAGCACACATTTATTGGCAATCCCTATTTCCAGGAAAAAGAAGAAAGTGTCAGCTATCTTAAGCAGCACAGAGATTTTGTTTTACTTTTATTTTACTCTACTGTAGCTGGTGTTGTGCAGTGTGTCGGTCGTAAAATGTCTCCCCGTACATCATCATAGTGCAGGTTATATTTTATTAACTTTGGGATCATTGAGCCCATCCTTGTTATTTTGAAAATCGAATACCGCTTAAGTCGGCGCTAGGGGGCGTATGCACCCTCGCAAACTACAGTGTTGCATATGATTTTCGTGATTTTGTGTGTTCTTTGTTTCCATAGACAATCCTTTTTGACTTTTATTGTATTACTGTGTATTTTTCATTTTGTATTTTGATACTTTCTGATATTGAGATTTTCAAGACAAGAATTTCTTGTATTTTTTCTTCCTTGTAACACAAAACGATCAATTAATGAAACATTTCTTGTGGTTGCATAATGATGGTTTAAGCCTCTGACTATTTTATTGTTGGCAATTTTATATTTATTATCAGGGAAAACGCTCAGCTGAGTTGAGCACAAAAACGTTTTATAACCTTGAGGCCTGGGCCATTTTTTTTTTCATTTTCAAATTTGTATTTTCAGATATATGTGACGATGATCCTTGCAAGAATGGTGGTAAATGCCTTCACGAAAGTAATGAATATAATTTTTCATGTGTGTGAGTTTTATTCCCTTATCTTGTTTCAAATAAAGCTTATTCTAGCCGTTTTGGTTTCATGTGTGCATACTGTAGTGGTAGATAATGTAAAACTGTTTCTTTTTGCTTTTTTTTTAATTATCGCAACGACCAGTAAAAGTTGCATCCTGAGGTATACTGTCCTGTTAATATGAGACCAACATGAATTATCAAATTTTCAGTTGAAGTTAAGAATATATAATGAGATAATAGTTTCGAAATTATCTAAAGTTAACCCTGTAAATGATTTATGTTTGTATTGCTTTTTTTAAACATATTTTATTCAATAAGTTCACATAAGAATACAATATACATACAAAGTTAAATACATTCAAAGGGTTGGAACAAACGCAAAGCTTATTTAGTTCAAAAGTAACAATGCATTGTTAATGGCAGTATATATTTGTAAATGTTCATTCAAAATTGAATCATAATCGTATGAGTGTCGGGATACTTAAACCAAAGTTAAGCATACAGGATGATGGCATGGAAAAATATGAAAAGGAAAAGAAAAACACCAACAGGAAATAATTTTGAAGTTTTAAGTTTAGTACATACAATGAGATAATATATTTTGAAGTAATCAAAACTTTACCGTTTAAATAAATTATTTTTGTATTGGACATCACCAAAAGGAAATAGCTTTATTTCATTAATTCCATCCGATGTTTCGCTGTTAATGATTTTCAACAAAAGAGTTTTCTTAAAAGGTTATAAAATGAACTTACGCATTGAATTATGATATGATGTATTGGTACAAGTTTAAGGTAAAGCTGCCCCATACCCTTGCGGTCGTAAGGGCAGTAGAAGCTAAATTTCTTAATATCATGGGCACAGCATATAGAAGCGGTGCCCAGCCCTCGTCTTTGTCTGCCTTAAACATTCCCCCATTTCACTGCTGAGTGAACGGAAAGAGCTTTCTAGTTGATGATCTGAGCTAGGCTCGAATCCACAGGATTCAGCGAAGGTCAATCATTCTGGCAGCTATGGCGCCTCTCTGTATTGGACATATATCAGAAGAAACTATCTCAGACTGTTAGAATAACGATGGTTCAAATGTTATGATTGTGGTTTTACGGTGCATTTTAACATCATCTAGTAATCTTGAACCTATACCGTCAACCGGAAATGCACTGACCAAGTTGAAACGTTGTACATAATGGCTACTGTCATATAATTAATTATGTTTTTGCATGATAATACTTTGTATTTCTCTAATATTCAGGTGTACTTCTGGCTGGAAAGGGCGACTGTGTGACTTGGCTACAGTTGATCGTGAGGCGTCTCGTAAGCTTTTTTTTTTTCTTGTTTTTATATTTTTTTCAGTGGTTGTCTACTCTGTCCCTGCCTCCCGTGAACTAGATACTAGTTATCATCACGAAAACATGCCTATATAATTTTGACCCCCTTAAACCCCACTTTTATATAGTAAAACTGGGGTTTACAGGGGAAAACATTATTTTTCTTATTATTGCTCAAAACATAGATTGTGGGTATTCGTTAGAACCGCCTCGCCGAGGCGGTTCTAACGAGTACCCACAATCTATGTCCTTAGCAGAAATATGAAAAATATCAGTTTTTTTATCTGAAAATTTTCAGTTTTTGGAGGTGAAATTTTCTACATATTCGAAAAGGTGTGTTTTCGTAATGTGAAAATGTGATTTGTCTGAAACTTACAACGAATGATCGAAACGACCCAAGCTTTCTGTTACAATACACATTTTGCCATGCGGTTGTCTGCCCTTGGAATGTTTTATGTCTATGGTCCCAATAATTTTGGTTGCCATTGCAGAAATATTACTGAAAGATATATGATGAGCAAATGGTGAAATGACATCACCGCAAAAGACCATGAAAGTTTTTGAAACAAAATTTGTCAGTAGTGTTCCTTTAGTAGTCCCCTTCAAGCGTCATGTACATTTGCTCTTTGATTTGCTTTAGTGATGAAGGTTGGAAGATTGGTACACCGTCAACTCATAGCGCATTCATTTTAGAAGCTTGTGAGCTTAATTTCGTGCGCCTCTTTCAGGCGAAGTTTGAACGACGTTTGTACGTTTGTACAGCGTTCTGTTCAACCTGGGGATGGGGGCTGTGCACACACACGAATAGACTCATTACTACCGAGTTGCTGTTTTTCTTTCTTTGGCATATCCCTTATTTCCAAAGAATTCAGTTATAAAGAACATAAAAGCCGGCACATGAAAAAAAGGGACCTTATAGTTTTCCGGTTTGTAGTTCTCCAAGTACGCATTCGCAGTCATCTAATGAAGCTACAGACATGCGTTTTCGCCTGAAGCTTCCTCAAGGTCTCAAGTACGTGTCAGTGAACAGCAAAAGTTACGACAAGCCTTCCCATGGGCACAGTCTTGCCAGAGCCTTCGCTTGTAGGCACAAGTTTGCCTGAGCGTTTGCTGGTCACGTATGTGGTAAGTACGTTTTTTCATGTGCTGGCTACTATCTAAATTTCAGATCTGAAGACCATTCTTATCGCTTGTGGGAGTTCAGCTGCTGTGGTTATTCTGCTCTTAGTAGCAGCCATTTTCGGGGTTTGGAGGTAAGAATGTCAAATAAGATTTAAATGTTTTTGTAAGTTGTAATAAAAATATGTAGAAGATTACTGAGAGACATTGTCTCTGTCTTAAATAAACTGTTAAAAACAATTAAAATATAAGTGAAGATACCCAGGAAATGCCAATCTCGAAACACAGCTTTCCTGAGCAGAATGACAATAGTTACTACTTTGAAGAGCGCAACTTCTGTTTGAATGAAATGCTTATCTTGCTATTTCTTTGTATCAGGTGTCAATCTTTATATTCCGTTTTGTTTTAAAGAAATTTAAAGAACATCTAATATCTATAACTTATGTTAACAATTTATTTTAATTTGTATTCTGTCTATTTATATGTAAATTAATTTTAGGCTATCACCTGTAGGTGTTTTACAAATAAACGCCAAGAAAACATGCATCTGAAAATGTCGTCTGTTTATGTCGTCTGCTGAATATTCTTGCAAACTATTCAAACCAATTTTTAGATACAGGCAAACAGTGTGGACCCTGATCAGACTGCTCCTAGAGGAGCAGTCTGATCTGGGTCCACACTGTTTGCAAAAATGACTTTTAAAATCACAAGCAGATGACAAAGCAGACGACAATTGTTGTGATGGCAGTTTAAGGGTAAACTCTTGGTGTGTTCTGTGATTGTTGCTCTTCCTGGTCATCTATTCTCTTTTTAACCGTTAAAGCGTCAATCACAACAATTGTCGTCTGCTTTGTCATCTGCTTGTGAATTTAAAAGTCATTTTTGCAAGCAGTGTGGACCCAGATCAGGCTGCTCCTTTAGATCTGGGTCCACACTGTTTGCTTGTATGCCTAAAATAAGTTTAAAAAGTTTGCAAGAATATTCAGCAGACGACATAAACAGACGACATTTTTTGATACAGATTTTCTTGGCTTTTTAAGAGTTAATAATAAATGCTCTCATATTGTCCAGATACAGGTCTTCTAAACAACGACAGGATGGGGAAAGACTCTCACTTAAAAGCTTTGGAGCCCATGATTCTTGGCCGTTCCGAAATGGGAATCTATATACCTCTCCCTCAGATAATACATCACTTCATTCCGACAGGTAATTAAAATCTAGAGACTGTGAACTCTTGTTTAAAGGACAGCATTTGTTCTCAAAGAGTTGTCATTAAAATGACATTGCTGTTGTAAAGAATCCAATGTGAGCAGAAAGGGTTTATTTTATCCTCATTTTTCTCGCAGAAAATATATTTTGGGTATTTGTTAGACTCGCCTCTCTCAATACAACGAAACAATTTGTAATAATAATTTGATTGGCACGAAACCTTTGCTCAGGATGTGACAATTAAACAGAAATTTTACAAGAATATTTATTTACAATACTTCAAGAAACATATGTTTTGGTTATTTGTTAGAATCGCGCCAATTAGGCAGTTCTAACGAATATCCAAAACATATATTCCTTGAGAAAATAAAAATAAAACAAGCCCTTTTGTTCAAATCATTCTGATGCGTTTAAAGAATCTCTAGCAATTTCATTGAACAACAATATCTTTGGGAACAAATGCTATCGTTATAACGAGGGTTTATTGTATATCGGTATCGAACTAATTATGTGATCACTTTTTTCTCAAACAAAGAGTACAAACAATCTCTTTGATTTATGGCTCCGAATCCGACTACTTGTATACAGAATTTCCTTCTTCTATGAAACTAATCGTGGTCCTGTTTATGGTTTCTTACATTCTGGCTTCTTAGCATCGTTGAGCCATTTGCTTTATTTCTTCATAGTGTTTGTGATCATGTACGTTTCACTGATTCTAATGAGTACACACAACACATTTTCATAATAAAATAAGGAACAATTCCTAAAATACCTCTAAATACAGTCAACGCTCTTTATACCGACACTCGACATAACGACAAAATTTGTTATAAGGATAACTTGACTGGCACCAAAACTTCACTCAAGAGGTGACAGTTAATCATAAATTACGTGAGAACGTTGTATTTAATATTTACAGGATTATATGTTTTGTATATTTGTTAGAATTGCCTCGGTGATGCGATTCTAACAAATATCCAAAGCATATATTTATTAGAAATAAGAATAAAACAAGGCCTTTCTTACATATCTTTCTGCTCATAAAGCATTCTTTTCAACAGCAAATTCGTTTTAGGAACAAATGCTGTCGTTGTAACGAGGGTTCACTGTATTTGTTTCTTGAGCTATCGGAAGGTTTTCCTAGGGACTCAAAACGAGTTCGAATTAGCCTTGGTAAATAAGCCATAATTGTTCGAGTCATTGAAGTTTTACTGTATTTGCATTTTATTTGCATGTAGAAGAAGTTTATCGATACCTCGGCCACAACATATCGGCAACCCATCGCAAGACCTGTATATAGACGATACAGTCGTTTTAAGAAATCCTGCCCCAGACTATGACCATCATGATTCTGAAGGGATTACAAACCCAGCGCCAGACTATGGCCCAGGGGACTCTTCAGTTACCCCAAGAAGGAGTCAGGACACAAGAGGAAGAAGAGAAAGTTACAATAGTCCATCAGTAAGCGTTTATAGAGCTTTAATATACATGCATCTAAATTAGAATTTAATTCTAAGCTACTCTTGAAGAGTTTACTTAACATGGTGCATCATCGTAGAGACTGTGTACCCTCCTGCTGAGGGTTGGCCTTGTCATCATTGGCTTTTGGCAGGAAAGTGTTTGCCTCACTTTCTTTTGTCTCTCCTATAGACGGCCTTTATGACTGAAATACTGATGTAAATCTTTCTCCAGCTGTAAATCATTTCTAGCTACAAATCCGTCTTCTGCTGTAAATCATTCTCTAGCAGTAAATCATTCTCTAGCTGTAAATCATTCTCTAGCTATAAATCATTCTCCAGCTGTAAATTATTTTTCTAGCTGTAAATCCCTCTCCAGCTGTAAATCATTCTATATAGGTAAATCCTCTAGTGGTAAATCATTCTCTTGTGGCAAATCATTCCCTAGCTATAAATCATTCGCTAGCTGCAAATCATTATCTAATGGTACATCATTCACTAGCTGTAAACCATTCTCTGGTGGTAAATCATTTTCTAGCTGTAAGTCCTTCTCTAGCCTTAAATCCTTCTCTAGCGATAAATCTTTCTATAGATGTAAATCATTCTCTTGATGTAAATTATTCCCTAGCTAAATCCGTCTCTTATCTAGCTGTTAATCCTTCTCTAGCTGTACATCATTCTCCAGCTGTAAATCTTTCTCTACCTGTAAATCCTTCTCTAACTTTAAGCCTTCTTAGGCTGCAAATATTCTCCAGCTGTAAATTACTCTAGCTGTAAATCCTTCTCTAATATTGTCTGCTATTATTTTAGCTAGCAGACGATCCACGTGAAATGTTAAACTTTACTTTTTCCTGAAAAATAATTTAAAAATAGACAACTGTCGTCTGATAAAGTTTTGTTTTGTACCTTAATCCTTTCAGCTCTGAGACCAAAAATGTACCTTTGAAAACAGTCTAGTTCTCACTGGATCTGCACTGTGTGTTATTTTATTGTTTGTTTTACTGCTACCCTATTTGATTTAATGGTCTTGCCCAAATTCAAAGCTTGAAGGGTCCAGTTCAAAAACTTAGGGGTGAACAGGTTACGGGTTAATTAAGAACATGCGTATTGAACAGACCTGAGGTAATCGCATTCTGTATTCTTATCCGAATACTATTTGAATACATTTTCTGAGTATTCGTGAAGTATTCTGTATTCATGGATTTTTAGAGTAAAAGTATTTGTATTCGAATACATTGCATGTATTCATGAATAGTTGTATGAATACATTATAACTACTATTCCATTTCAAGGAAAAATTATTAAAATAAATAAATGTTTTGATTGGTGTGACTTAAGTCCTGGAATGTTTGACTACTTTAGAGGCTACAAGACATTTGAGGCACTCTAACAATTTTCAACAGTTTCACCATCAATGATTGTATTCAAAAGGTATTCAAATACATTTGCAAAGTATTTGTATTTTCATTCGAATACATTTATAAAAGATGTATTTGTATTTGTATTCTGTATTCGTGAAATTGCAAAGTATTTGTATTTGTATTCGAATACTTTGGAAAGTATTCGACCACAGGTCTGGTATTGAAGAAATCAGATCATCGTCAGCGGCCATGTAGACACAAATTTTAACAGTAAATGTTAACCCTTGTCCTGCTGAATAAACTAAGATGCCACGCCCTTTTCAAATTTTCAGCCAATCAGATTATTTGATCCAGATTGTTGATATAAATTCACATTCTGATTGGCAAAAGTGCAGATCCAGATGAGTTGGCTTCTTCAGAAGCCAACTGATCTGGATCTACACTGTTTGCAAAGGCAGGGTATATCCGGGCTCAGCAGGACAAGGGTTAAAGGAAAATTTTACTTCATCCACAATAACTTTTTATTTATAAGAGCTATCGTCCCTGTGTGAACGGTTACCTTATACTTGTTAACTCTACTTCGTGATGATGTAATTTATTAATTTCTGTCCTTAAAGAAAATTGGACTTTTTTTTGAGAAGATGGAACCGTTGTAAAATGTAACGAATATATACTAGTAATTAAAGAAAATTAAGGCGATCATAGTCGTTTTCACATTAATTTGCTTTTAATACAATTGCGATTCTTTGCCTGAACAAAAATGTACGCCCTTTTTAAAGGCATATTTTTTATTTGATTAAATAATCGTAAAATGGTCTTTTTTATACGTTCTGTACAAGGTATGAAATCATTTATCAGTTCCGAACAGTTCGGATTTTTTTCCGTCGATTGTCACGTAACAGCATGAAGATTGTTTATCGGCTATGACACTTGCTTTTGACTATATTGTAAAATGACGGAAACATCCGGAGTTGACTATACCTCTGCGGCTCAGATCGCCACAAATCCAATGAACTGATAAGGTCAGAGTTTGTTGATGAGATTTCTCGCATATGTTTTTCGCTCTGATAAAGGAAATAAAATTAATACTGAAATAATACTGTATTGTACCTATTTCAGAATAAGTACCGTCAGGAAGCACACAGAGATCATCGACGTAGTGCCCCCGTATCACTGACCAGCGCTGATGCCTATTTGTGACGTCGCCAGAATTAGTGTAAATATATGAGCAGCAACATGTGGAAAAGTACCTTCTGACATGCGCCCAACGAAGACTCAAATCAGCCTGCGCATCCGCGCTGTCTGATCAGAGTCCTCGTTGTCCGCATGAAGAAACTTTGCATCCTTGGCAAACCAAAATGCGCCCAGTGAAGGTTCTGATCAGTCTGCGCGAATGCGCAGGCTGATCTGAATCTTCACTGGGCGAACATGTCCGGAGATAGCTTTTTGACGTTATGGCTCATATGTGTATTCATATATGAACATCGTGCACATATTCATATTTGTAACCGAGCCATGAGAACACGTTTTTGTTCAGATTCGAAATGTGCATTCTCAGACTTTACTATATTTTAACATCCGTTATATTAAAATGTACATTTCTTAACCAAAGCGCTAGATAAGCCATTATTTTAACATTTTTTTTTTCGATTTCTGCTCAGAAACATATGTTTAGGGTACTCTTTAGCAATGCTTCTGAGTACCAACAATACTTGTTTTTTGTTGTTGTTTTTTTTTTGTGGGGAAATCAGAAAAATATGTATATCTTGATACCTATTTGGAAATATGCTACGAGTAGCTATAGCATTTTCACTATATAATATTCGAAATGACTGATCTACAAGGTAGGGTTGTTGGTGAAAAAACAAAACATAGACTTCAAAAAGATAATCTAAAACTACAATATTCTGAAAATTCACTTTATTATGTAGACCCTTAAATACCCTGATTTCACTATATATTATGGGGGAATGTAGGGTACAAATTACATAGACTTGTTAAAGTAATGTAGATCTCCGATAAAGGACGTTTAGACGAGGACCATATTCCGGGTAAAATTTTAGCAGATGATATTTTGAAGTATTTTTTCTTATTTTTCACAGAAAATAGGATTTTACATTTCATGTAAATTGTCTCCTTGGGAGACAATTTCCATGAAATGTCAAAGCTATTTTCTAGTTCACAGAAAATAGGATTTTACATTTCATGCAAATTGTCTCCTTGGGAGACAATTTGCATGAAATGTCAAAGGCTATTTTCTAGGAAAAATAAGAAAAATATCATTAGTTTCGCCCATTTTCGCTGAATTCGCCCAGAAAAATGGTAAATGTTAAACTGCTGTGGTCCATATGTATGTATTGGCGACTTAACTATACCTTCATTATCATCTATTTTTGTTGTTGTGCTGGTTCATAACAAGTTTTGTCATTTCATCTATATCAGATTTTTTTCATCGCTCCATCGCTTTGCTATCCTGTATATATGCTACATATCACAAGCAAGCCTCACACGAGATTTTTATTCCTTTCAGAATATGTATGGTATTGGTAAAAATATGAATTAGATACTTTATTCCTTTCGGAATCTATTTGGTATTGGTAAAAAAACTAAATTAGATACTTGTATTAAAAAGCGTAACTGTGAAAACACAAGGTTTGATGATGATGGTGATGATGATGATGATTTGGCATTTTATGTTCCTAGCTAGCATTCTTCATAAATCTACAGCGGGCCGTTATCGGCCCGTCAGCTACCCTGACGGGCCGATAACGGCCCTCTATAGATTTATGTAGAATGCTTACTAGGTTCCTTTCAGCATTATTTGTCAAATCGAGATGATGAAAGGGTGATAATGAACGGCTCTGTGTAAAGAAGCACCATACAGACATGAGCTGAATTCCGCTTCTAGCGGGATTCGAACCCATGACCTCGTGAAGCTGGAAGCCCTAACCGATTGGCTACGCAGATGCTTCCAAAGCACTTGCCAAACATGTTTATATATCTTTACATAATTTCCAATTATGCTATTCAGCTTCAATAATATGCTGGGGATATGATTGTCAATATGTTAAGGAAATTAGGAACTTATCAATGAATTTTGCATTTAAATTAGTGTACTGGGGTTTACTTCACTTTCAACTATCCTTCAGTCGCGATATGACTGAAATGTTGTGAAAGTGACGTAAATCCCGAATAAAAAAAAATAAACCACTTCTTTGTGTGATGTAAAATGATGAAACCTCAGTTAAAGCGAGCCGGTTTATATCTTTTATCACATTTACGTACTGCTCCTGCCTTACACAAAAGCAATAATATAATCCTCATTCTCCTATTTTAAGAAAGGAGGTATTTTGTAAATGTTCTCAAATTGGTTGAAAAGCCCGATTGTAACTTCTCAAAAAACTTGTCAAGTGATCCAATATATTTAGCCGATTATGATTTGCAATAATGTAAATAGTTATCAGCGGGACTCACAAGCATTTTAAAAAGATGAATTATGTTTTCACTGTAACTTTCAAACAATATTATCACATAGTTAACATATGAGAACAGGGTGTGTATTAATTTCGTACGGATCCTGTTGACGTTGGCGAGTAGAATGACTCCAGGTTTGAGGCGTCAGTATACTCGTATTCCGTTTGACCCATACCTTTATGCGCATGGTGTCATTGTATCGAATTTATTTGGTGCAGGTATGAATATAAAGGCATTTATCATACAGTTACTAGAAAATATCTTCATTTTGCATATATGATACTAGCATGGCTTTCAAGCACATATCACCGTTGTGGAGCACAAAAGGTGTTATAATGGGTCACATGGGTGATACGACATTTTTTGGGGCAAAAAAAAAAAAAAAAAAAAAAAAGAAAGAAAAACATATCACCAGGTCACGTTGGTGATACGACTTTTTTGCCCGGGCAAAAAACCCATATCACCACATTCAAAAAAAACTGTATGATAAATAGATTATGATATGGCAATTTTCATATCATACCCCATTCAACCCTAGACACCCATATCAGCCCGAGGGCCGAGGGCCGCTGATATGGGTGTCTCAGGTTGATATGGGATATGATATGAAAATTGCCATATATTAATTCATATATATCATACAGTAACACACCCAGCTAGCATTCTTCATAAATCTACAGCGGGCCTTTATCGGCCCGTCAGCTACCCTGACGGGCCGATAACGGCCCACTATAGATTTATGTAGAATGATTACTGGGCATATTGAATGACTCAATGTGTGATAAAATCCGAGTAGCAAGAGTGCAGATACCACTTGATATCTCCAGGCTTACTTGTGATTGCATGCTTTCTCAGCTACTTTCGCATGTTATTGATACATGATGTTACTTGTGTTGATATCTTAGGGCAATGATATTACCCCAAAATGTGTCACGAATTTGTGAGGGCTCTAATTTTTAGATATTAAAAATGCCTATTCTAAAGCTAAAATAAACAGAAAATGACCCGCAAATTCTTTATAGCTATATAATAAAATGGTTATTCAGAAAATGTACCTTAGGACATGCGCGCTCAGCGAATATTCAGATCAGCTTGCGCAGTCTAATCAGAATCTTTCATTGCGCATATTCCGGATAGCCAAGGATGCAAAGTTTCTTCATGCCAACAACAAAGACTCTGGTCAGAATGTGTGCATACGCAGGCTGATTTACGTCTTCGTTGGGCGCACATGTCAGAAGGTACGTTTTCTCAAGTTGTGGAGCATATTATTATGTCTTTGTTCATGTGGTATTTCAAAATGGCAGCATATAAGTGCAAGAGCACTCTCAATGTATAATCTTGATCTTCTTGAGGCTATGCTGCATAATTATGTCAGTCATTTCTGTGTTATATTTGTTTTTTTATATAGTCGACTTTCGGTATCTCGACTTCGCGTATCTCGAATAACCGCTTATTTCAAAGTAAAAATCGGGTTCCTGTTTTAACATAGAAATCTAACAACAAGTAACAAATATTGTGTTACCATAGGAACCTAAGGGAGCAATTTCTCCTATTTTCCACAGTATTTTGAAAGTATCTCTAACTTCAGGAGTCAACTTACACATTCATTTGTTAATTGTGGTTGTTCGGTTTATTGTTTTCCTCAAATCCGCAAATCTGATATGTCGAGGTACGGATATCTTAAAGTGTTTCAGATAATACTTTGGAATTCGAGATAACGAGAGTCGACTGTACATGTACTCCAGCATCAAATACGTGTACAGGCCGACCATATATAGATCAAACTATAGCCTTGTCTGGTGACCTGAGCTGGTTCTCAGCTGTATTATGTCAAATAGAAAATTGAAACCAGAACTCACAGGTCATCGGACAAGGTTATATTTTTACCATGTTGACCTATCGATTTGACCTTTTTTTATTATAATATTTTCAAGTAAATGTTAACTGCATAAACAGGTATTACCTCTACCAGGGTCGTGCTTGATACGACATCCAGAATCTTCGGAGAAGAGAATTTTAAATCAAGTGGCGCGGAAGATTTCCAAAGCTGCTTTTGAAAAAGAGGGGTAATTGGGAGGATCACGTGATTGAATATGGCGGACAGGAGCAGAAAAATTGCCAAATTGCTTAAGTTTTTATAACGTTAAAAAATCTTGACACAGTTAATTCAAATGCATAAAGGGAATCATAAAAAAGGTATAAATCTGCCAGTTTCTTGATTTTAAAATAAATCACCAATTATTGTAATTGGGTCATTGACTATTGACAGTTTCGGCCCAAATCATTTCGCAGGAATGTTTTGCTAAAGTAAGTACATGTACAGTGCGTCTACATGTATTTTATCTACATGAATTTTCTTTAGCTTTATTTTAATATATTCTGCGATATTTTAATGAGAAATATTAATTAAATGCTTTTATTTTGACAAAAAATATGTTTTAAGAACATTTTTGCGGTATTATTATCACGTAAAATTCTTTCTGCCCAAAGTCACTTGATTTATCGAGGACCTACAAGTTATCCCGGAAGACCCAGAAGACGACGAATCAAGTCCAACCCAGGTGAGCGAATAGCTGTCTCACGTGGAACGTAGGATTTTGTGACCAACATGCTTAAATTGTAACGTGGACGTGTTTGCCTCTGGGCAAATTCAGCAGACGACCAATTGATGATATTTTTTCTTAGCTTACCCAGATAATAGGCTCTGACATTTCATGCAAATTGTCTTTTCAGATCTTACTTTCTGGGAAAAATGAGTAAAATATTTTAAAATATCGTCTGCTGATTTTTTTTCTCAGTATAATAAGCGTTAAATATAAAGGTCAAAGCGACAGGGCGCTCTATACAACAATCAGCCTTCCATGGACTAGAAATTTTGATCACCTCACTGCCAGATTACATAACAATTTCGAACACATTATTCCTTACTTTGTGGTGGTGAGTTGGTGTTTTACGTCTCTATCAACAGCATTTAAGTCATTCAAAACAATGATGGGGTAATAATGAAAGGCTCCGTGCAATGAAGCGCCCTACAGTCGTGAGCTGAATTCCGCCTCTAGCAGGATTCGAATCCGAGACCTCATGAACCGACGTCAAGAACGCTAACAGCTCGGCCACGCGGACGTTTCATCCATACTTTGTTGCTTAAAGGTGCCTTTCTATGCATTTATTTCACACAGTGCTTGGTGGAATGGCAAACAGTGTAGACCCTGATCAGATCACTCCTTCAGGATCAGTCTCATCTGGGTCTGCACTGTTTGCATATGTATGTTTCATGAGAAAACCTGATGTACGAAAGTTTAAGACAGTTACCATGATGTATATTTAGTTTGTCATGACAGTGATAATACACTTGTCAGTATTACCACAGAATGGTAAACAGTGGAGACCCAGATCAGAGAGCAGTCCGATCTGGGTCTGCATTGTTTGCATAAGCCATTTTCTCAGAAAAGCTTTTTTAGGAAATTTCAGAACAGTTACTGTAATGTACATTTCGTTTGTCATGATAATGACAATATACTTGTCAATAATACACCATATAATGGCAAACAGTGGAGACCCAGATCAGACTGCTCTTGAAGGAGCAGTCCGATCTGGGTGTGCACTGTTTGCAGTCACTGTAAAAATCCCATAAATTTTACGGTTAATACTGGTAACTGATTGCCAGTGCAGTTACCGTAAATTTTACGGGGCGCCTGTAGATTATTTACAGGAATAATCCTGCATGGCAGGATAGAGTAGGGAAGTTAGGTAACGTAGGACACAGTAGGGATATGTGAGCGACCGCACCGTATCTTAAGCTTACCCGTCCTTACCCCATCCTACGAGGAAATTCCTGCAAATAATCTACAGGCGCCCATAAAATTTACGGTAACTGCGCTAGTAGCCATTTGTCAGTATTTACCGTAAAATTTAGGGGATTGTTTTACAGTGATATCCCATTTAGTCAGAAAAGCTTTTGTAAGAAATTTCAGGACAGCTACTGTACTGTACATGTATATTTTGTTTGTCATACTTGTCATTAATATGCCATATTAACCCTAAGTATTTGAAAGGACGTGCTGGAGCAGGAGCGGATCCAGAATGATTTCTGAGTGGTTCGATTTGATCAAATTACCATACTTACTCTACGTATTAGGACAGGCAGGCCTGATCAAACAGTGTAGACCCAGATCAGACGCCGCAACACGCGGCGTCTGATCAGGGTCTACACTGTTTGCCACTCATACAGCAATTTTACACACATTCGCAGGTAGTAAAATGGACTTGTTGTCCAGCAATTTTACACAATTCACAGGTAGTAGAATGGACTTGTTGTCCAGCAATTTTACACAATTCACAGGTAGTAAAATGGACTTGTTGTCCAGCAATTTACACACATTCACAGGCAATAAAATGGACTTGCTGTCCAGCAATTTTACACACATTCACAGGTAGTACTTTTTGAAGAGTAGTATACGATAGAGAGTAAGGACTGTGAATATTTAGGGTATATAATGCACGGTATCCCAAATTTATCAAATTTATCCAAAATGTCCCATGAAAATGAAATGTTGAGTCAAAGAGGGTTCGACTGAACCCACATACCATCTCTGAATCCGCCCCTGCTAGAGAGAGCAGGATAGTCGCAGACCAGACTGTGCTAAATTGACTCTGCTCTGTTTGCCATTTAGCCAGCGAGTTTAACCCAGAAAATGCCGAAAAAACCTGCATCTGAAAATGTCGTCTGTTTATGTCGTCTGCTGAATATTCTTGCAAACTTTTCAAACCTATTTTTGCATGCAGGCAAACAGTGTGGACCCTGATCAGACTGCTCCTAGAGGAGCAGTCTGATCAGGGTCCACACTGTTTGCAAAAATGACTTTTAAAATCACAAGCAGATGACAAAGCAGACGACAATGGTTGTGGTTGGCGTGAATAGATACACCTGTGAGAGTTGACGCCATTGTTCAAAGGGAGACAACTACTGCAGACAGGAAATCTGCCTCGCTGGTATTTGGAACCTTTCAAAATGGGAGCTATTCTTAAAGGAAAGGCTTTGGTCCAACAGAGAGCAAAATCATATCTTTAGGGGTAGTCCTGAATGAGAAAGGAAGGGCAATTGTTTCCATATCAAAGTTACCAGCTATTCATTCGGAGTTGTTCATTCCTAAAGAGGAAATAATACTCTTTCATTGGTGGGTGGGAACTGTCAAAATTTCATTGGTGGGTGGGAACTGTCAACATTTCATTAGTGGGTGGATAGATAGGGGTTAGTGTACAGTAAATCAAACAGAAAGTCACGAAAGTTATCTCCCTTATGAAATGGCGGTAAAACAAACGCTGTTGATCATTTTCCCAATATACCCTGCTTAGTAAATACTAGCATTTTTTCTTCTTTTCTTTTCTTTTTCTTCTTCTATTTTCAGTCATATTTATTATATTATGCCAATATGCTTATATATTGTATTGCAAATGCATTTTCCCTATAATAATATTTTATACATTTCTTTATGTACATTTCTTTATGTCTATAATATTTGAATATCTCTTTGTTTGTTTGCTATGTTTTTGTTTGTTTGTTTTTTTATTTGTAAATAAAACATGTCCGAGTGATGAAATGCTGTCTTGTACTTATAGAGCCATTTGATGGGTTAAAAATAAGAAAGCGAGTTAGACAGGGTGCATTCCACAGTTTTTCTTCAGTTTCTACTTGTGCATAGCCGTCACCCAAACAAAATGCAATCAGCAAATATAACAGTACATGTCCATTAAGTACTGTATCAATACACTGCAAAAAGTTATTGCAATGTACTAGAATCTGCTGCTCCGCTTATGTAAACAATACACTACCCACCTGTGACTGTGTCCAATTTTATGCAAGGTGCAGTTTTCGATAGATTATTCTCAACTCTAGGATCACGCACTGCCCTGGAATATAGGAAGGATTCTACATTTTTTCCAAAAATGATTCCGTTCTAGCTACTCCACTAGTAAACCCCTTTGCCAAAGGGATTTGATGTGAAAAAGCGCAAACAGTAAGTCACAAAAGTTGTCTTCCTTTTATTGTCAAAAACCCAGACCCTATACCTTTAAACAGTTCCTGGACAGATCCAGCAGGTGACTGAAAGCGGGACTGACGGGGTTTTTTTTGTTTTTTGTTTTCTTTTTTTCTCTCTCTCTCTCATCACGAAAACACGCCTATATAATTTTGACCCCCCCCCCTTAAACCCTACTTTTATATAGTAAAACTGGGGTTTACAGGGGTATACATTATTTTACTTATTTTACTTAAAAAGATATAGAGTGTGGGTACTCGTTAGAACCGCCTCGCCGAGGCGATTCTAACGAGTACCCACAATCTATGTTTTGAGCAGAAATATGAAAAAATATCAGAACTTTTTATCTGGATTTTTTTTTGTTGTAAAATTTTCAATACATTTGAATAGGCGTGTTTTCGTAATGTTATTTATTTTGGTTGAAGCAACGTCACTGTCGACAGTTTCTCAGTCATGTCACGACAGAGTCTGGATGTGATGTCGGTCCTTTTTCAGTGCCTTTGTTTGTGTTGAGGTTTTACGGCCCAGTCAACCCAATGGGGTCATGTCGAGCGCGGTCAGTTTTCCTAACCACACGTTTACTGGGCAGGCGTAGTCCTCTAAGCGGTTAACCAGTATTGTGCACATTCTTTCACCAGAAACTGACAACTGCCCTTCTTGAATCAGCGGAAGGGAGAGAATGACCGTAGAAAATATTTCATGATCAATCTTCACGAAAGAATGTTGCCGACCTCGGCGGGGGTTGAACCCGCGACCTCCTGGTCTCCAGTCGGACGGCGCATCCAACTGAGCCACCGAGGTCGGCTTTTTCAGTGGCACTTCACTACAGTATTACACCATAGACACACTGACACTACTACCGAACAGAACAGAACACAACTTTATTTTGTAGACAAATCCCAGGCCACAGGGTTGCGTAAGAGAAAAATAACAACACATACCAACAAAACAAAATAAAAAGGAGGCAGTCAACTAACTAAATTACATGTTAAGGTAACATCCGAAGTGTACATGTCAAGCCAAAATTAATGAGAATTTATACAAACTATGATCAACAAAGATCGAGGATACGCCAACGAGACAAAGAATATTAGACGAGAGCCAAATTCATGCATCTTATAACGAAAGTCAGATACATGTTCAGAGAGACATAACGATGTACAGACCGACCAACCCGACCCGCCGCAATGGCCTCCCGATTACATTCACATTAACCCTTGTCCTGCTGAACCCGGATATGTCCTGCATTTACAAACACTGTAGATCTAGATCAGTTTGCAACTTATCTGGATTTGCACTGTTTGCTATTCAGTATTTGAATTTGTATCAACAACCTGGATCAAGTAATCTGATTGGCTGAAAATTAGAAGTGGGCGTGGCATCTTAATTTATTCAGCAGGGCAAGGTTTAAGAAGTTTTACTTTTAACACGTAAACAGATACTGTCTGTACCGGTGAATGAATGTCTACTTCACGCGGAATGCAGAATCCTATGACCGCTACGCTCAAACCGCATAGCGGACGTATCCTTATGAGTAATAAAAAGTAAAGGCCAAATCGACGGGCCAACCCAGATCGCGATCCTGAAGCACTGTACACGCAAAGCGATCAAGCTCTTGTGATTAACACATACGCGACCAGCTCAGGGCTCGGGCAAACTGGTGCATTCGCGCAGGCTTGCCAGAGCCCTCACTGTTTGCTAACACCGTACAGGAAATCAGAGGAAACTTTTACATACAGTGAAGTATCTTGCATCAGAGGATGACGGCACAAATGCACCCGTAGGATCTTATAGCGCACATATCTGTGGACGGTCACTCTTCTGTGTTTGTATGGGCTCACTGTGAAAACTAACATAGAGATAATTAGGCGTACATATTTAACCAATATAAATTAAATACGATGTTACTTAGCTTTGGAAAAATACTTGAAAGCGTTAAATTGTGGCATCGTCATGGTAAGAAATAACAATTATGGGTTGTATATATATATTTCAATCAAAGCGTGTCCGTCTTTAAATAATTTAGTTTTAGGTACAAATTCTGGATATGAACATTAGAAATCATTCTCTATCAAATGGGTTTATGATTACTTCTATAAATTTCGGAACGCCGACCAGTATTTTCTTATTAGTTTACTTTAGCAATGCCTTCAATTTCAAAATATTCGGTCTTCTGTAAAAGTATTTAGAAAAAAAAATCCTTTCAAGATCAATGAAAGGGCAGACAAGCATGTAATGAAACTCATCGCTTATGACACAAGTTACATTTTCTGTCTGCATATGGTACATTATCCCAGCGTCCTTTCTCGACAGGTAGTTTGTGATTTGCTGTTTGAAATTTTGATAGAGGTATACCGTATGTCCGTTTAATCAGTTATAGAAGATAGTTTCTATTTCAGTATTCTCCTTAAACAAGGCATAATTTCTGCCTTTTGGTGAGTCGAGCAGAGGGGAGTTCCAGTTTTGGATGTGCTGGTCCTTAAAGGTTTGAGTTATGTTTGCTTTAATAATTTTATGGTTATCTATGGAAGCCGATGGGGGACATTTTGACTTGCGACTAAAGACTTATGAGTTTTGAATTAAGACTTGTGACTTTTGAGTAGTGACTTGTGACTTTTGATATGTCTTGTATAATCTTGATGATAAGAAAAAGTGCTTAAGTGTCACATTTTCCTTTATATTCAGCAGACTACAGATTGATATGTATCGTTTTATTTCCAAGGATAACGGTTTTGACATTTCATGCAAATTGCATGAAATCCCAAAACCTATTTTCCAGGAAAAAGAAGAACAATATTTA
The DNA here is from genome assembly GCA_964016985.1 of Anodontia alba. Classification (NCBI taxonomy): domain Eukaryota; kingdom Metazoa; phylum Mollusca; class Bivalvia; order Lucinida; family Lucinidae; genus Anodontia; species Anodontia alba. Next base: position 20,713,262 of record OZ024838.1, read on the forward strand.
AAAATGTCACTTGCTGAAAATTTACCCAGCATGCTAATTGTTTACAGAGTTTGATAAAATAAATATTTTTACAAATGCATTGTATTGTTTTTCTTGTCTTTCATTAGCGCTTTAACCAAACGTTAAAGCGCTAAGCAGATTTGTAGCAGACGACATTCTAAAATTGATTTTGTTATTTTCAGAGTAAACAAGACTTGACAAAATCTAGGCGGATTTCCTTCGAAACAACAACAACAATAATAATAATAATAATAATAATAGTAACAATAATGATAATAAAAATAATGACAATAATAATAATGAAAATATTTTAAAGTGTGGTCTAAAGACTTATGACTTATGAGTTTTGAGTTATGACTTGTGACTTTTGAGTTATGACTTGTGACTTTTGAGATATGACTTGTACCTTCGGTGTAATATTGGCGCGCATTTGGAGAACGCGCGTAGAAAATGGCTGACGTTGGTACAAAATATTACACCGAAATTACTTGCAAGTCATAATTCAGAAGTCACAAGTCATAACTCAAAAGTCAAATGTCATAACTCAAAACTCATAAATCACAAGTATTTAGATCACACTTTAAAATATTTTTATTTTTATTTATTTATTATTATTTTTTTTTTATTTTAATTTTTTATTTATTTATTCATCTTTTTTTTTTTTTGAAAAAAATCTGCTTAGCAAAAATGTAAAGTCTTGTTTACTCTGAAAAAAAAAAGTAAAATCAATTTTAGAATGTGGTCTGCTACAAATCTGCTTAGCGCTTTAAGGTTTGATTAAAGCCCTAACAAAAGACAAGAAAAAGCAACACAATGCATTTGTAAAATATTTATTTTATCAAACTCTTTAAACAATTAACATGTTGGGTAAATTTTCAGCAGGTGACATTGTAAAATATTGTTCTTATTTTTCCTGAAAAATAGGTTTTAAGATTTCATGCAATTTGCATGAAATGTCAAAACCTATTTCCTTGGAAACAAAACGAAAAATCTGCTGAATATATACAGGAAGTGGCACGTTTTCTTATCATAAAGATTTAACAACTCATAAGTCATAAGTCATAACTCAAAAGTCACAACTCATAACTCAAAACTCATAAGTCTTAGTCGCAAGTCAAAATGTTCCCTATCGGCTTCCATAGTTATCTATTTAAGTCTTGTAGAACAGGTCGATTCACCCTACTGATATTAGGATATCCTTAATGAAATTTATCAATTTGAGGTTATGACCTTTGTTGGCTTCGGAAAAGTGTAGTATATAAAGATTTTTTTTTTTTTTTTTTTTTTGCTATTTTAGTACATGTATTTGCATTATTGATTATGGAAAGCCAATACCCGACAATCCTTGATTTAATTATTATATTCCAATACTACAAATCGCATTATACTGACTCTGTGCGGCCAGTCCAAACTCTTACTTCCTAATGCCAAGCGAAAGAGCAGCAATAAGTTGTTGTGGGGTTTTTACTTTCCGGCTTGGGATACTGCGGTCGGTAAGCATACTTCTCACATTGTAGGGTGTTACCTTGCACAGCTCTTTATTATATTGTCATCTTATTGTCCCAAAACTGCTGAAATACTGATACTAGGACGTCAACGTATCAAAAATCAGTTATCAGATTTATCTGTGGGGCAAGCAAACAACTATTCAAAATTAATTTCAAGAATAGTTTATATCATGAATGAATAACAAATGATTTAGCAGGATTATACATGCTATAATGTTCGCACCTTTAGGCGTGTGTGTCCATTATTAGTCCATATAAGGTATTTTGAAGATTGTATATTCAAGCCGTGTAAATTCATACAGGTATGGCATCCCTTATTTATGGAATAGACTTACTCAAGGGGAAATTGTCAGCTGTTACAGTCTTGAAAGTTTGGGAAAGCCCTATACCGGGTAAAATATTTTTAACGAACAGAACACGTCATAACTTTAGCTATAAATTTCAGACCACACGCAGGTGGCATACGAGAACAAATTATACATAAAATTTGTAGATGATGTGCACATCAAGTCTGCATCTGCTGACCAGCCCGAAAATTTTCAACAAAAAAAAAAACAACAAATAATTATTTGTTTTTTTGTTGATAATTTTCGGGCTGGTCAGCAGATGCAGACTTGATCTATCTATCTATCTATCTATCTATCTATCTATCTATCTATCTATCTATCTATCTATCGATCTATCGATCGATCGATCGATCGATCGATCGATCTATCTATCTATCTATCTATCTATCTATCTGATACGGCCAGGGTGTGGCAGGTATAACGAATTTTCAACAATAATTGTTACATTATGTATTACTTTCATGCATGCTATAAACCATCAATGCCCAGTTGACCAGACGCACGCCACCTTCCGGGAAAGCAAATGATACCTCCAAATGGAGGCATCTGTAGTTTTCATGGTTTGCCGTATAAAGTATAGGAAACTCTTACGAATAATCTAGACAAACTTATCACTTCTGGGCAGGTGTTGTTTTTTTTTTTTTTTTTATGTTATGAGCGGTAACGTCAGAAAACGTACATTCGGACATGTGACCCCAAGGAAGATTCAGGTCAGCATGCGCATTCGCGCAGTCTGATCAGAATCTTCACTGGACAAATTTTTGATAGCCAAGAATGCAGAGTTTCTACATGTGGACAACAAAGAATGATCAGACTGTGCGCAGGCTGATTTGAGTCTTCGTTGGGAGCACATATCAGAAGGTACATTTTATTACGTTACGGCCCGGATGAATTTGTGCCATAAATAGGGAGAGCGTCATGCGTAAAGGTACCTTCGTATGCAGACTGCGAAGTCTCCGATCAGGCTGAACTTGTCCGTTTACAGAATCGCTGGATGCTATTACTACAAAGGTCGTGTTTATACTGCATGAACACCTCACTATTTCGCATACCATATTTACACTAACTACACGGACAGTCAGGTCTGAGCAAATAGTGAAGACCCAGATCAGACGCCACAGTACGCGGCGTCTGATCAAGGTCTTCAATATTTGCTATTCATTCAACAATTTTGCATTAACGATACATTTTAGAATATTAATACATTAACAGATAGTGAAAACGGAAAATGTTAAAATGTTAAAATGTCGAAATTCGGACAGTCAGACCTGAGCAAACAGTGAAGACCCAGGTCAGACGCTGCAGTACGCGGCGTCTGGATTGGGTCTATGCTGTTTGCCACTTATCCATCAATTTTAGACGCATTAACTGATTGTAAAAACGGACGTAATATTTTAGAATTCGGACAGACAGACCAAAGCAAACAGTGAAGACCCGGGATCAGAAGCCGCAGAATGCAGTGTCTGATCAGTGTGTACACTGTTTGTCACTCGTCCACAAATTTTGAACGCAGCGTCTGATCAGGGTCTACACTGTTTGTCATTCACCCACCAATTTTTAAACACATTGACAGGTAGTCAATGGACTCGTTCAAATTTTAGAACCAGTTTGGCAAGGAGTCGAGCTGTCCGAACACTTATGTCACTAAGATACTGTAAAGCACTCATATATGGCGGCCACTATTTTGGCTTCATTCGCAAATGCTGGCAAAAACCGCCAAAATAAAACTCAACCAGTATTCATTTTTTCAATAAATTATTACGCCAAGATTAAAATGCACTAACGACCCGCTAAATTTTGATGCCGCAGATAGTAAGAGTTTTACAGTATACTTTCGCACAACGTGACACAAATAAATCCGAGCAAAATGAAATTCTCGGGGCATAAGCGAAAAGTAACGCTTCAGATCAGTCAGAGAAGCCATATAAAGTCCGGTCAGGGTTTTCCTATACGTCATTCTATCCTGCAGTACCTAATAATTCTGTAACTGGAAAGCACATGCCCCGATCAGCCTGCGCGTGTGCGCAGGCTGATCGGGGTATTCGCTTTCCGCATTTGCCTCTTAGGCAAATTTCCACATGACGCTCTTGATTTTGATGATTTGTTGTTTTATGTTCCTTCCAACATTATTCAAGGCATATCGCGACGATGGAAGGATAACAATGAAATGCTCTGTGCAAGGAAGCGCCGTAAAGTCATAAACTGAATTCCGCCTCAAGCGGGATTCAAACCCGGAACTTCGTGGTCCGAATGTTTTCGAAGTCGGTCACCTGGACGCTTCTATGACGCGCTTCAATTCCGACTTCGCACTTACATTTCGTACATATTGTAAGGTATGTCTTTCTTTGTTCCGGTACCGTCGAAATGCGGTTTGGAGAAAATATTGTTGATAACTGCATGATTACAAACTGATAACCATGGTATATAAAAGGCTGATCGTCGTAAAAGGACTGGAAAAGGCTTTAAGAAACCAAAATGAAGCTAAAATCGGCAACTCTCTTATTTTTGTTCTTTCGGATCAATCAAGCAATTAGTAAGTACTTGTTTATTACAGATTTCTATTAGTGTAACAGTTTGCCAGAGCTTTCATAAATTTATAGTACATTTCACATTTTTATTTTGGTTTTACACTACTGAATAATAATTTCATCGTTCGAGTAAAACTGCTGATCTCAGTTTCAAATGATATCTCCACAGAGCGTACTTACCCATTTATGCCGAGTGGACTCTCCTACCTTAACCCTTCTCTTGCTGAACACAACATGCCCTGTCTTAGCAAACAGTGTAGAGCCAGATCAGTTGGCTTCTAAAGAAGCCAACTGATCTGGATCTGCACTGTTTGTCAATAAATATGTGAATTTTTATCAAAAGCCCGGATCAAGTAATCTGATTGGCTGGAAATTAGAAGTGGGCGTGACATCTTAATTTATTCAGCATGAGATGGGCTAACTTTTTTGGACATGTCCATTTTCAGTAAAAGGGTTGTTTGGTAGTTTTTATTATTATTATTATTATTACCCTGTTTATAAAAAAAAATCTGTACTTAATGCAAACAGTGTAGCCCCGATCAGACGCCTGTTTGCAAATGCCCTTTTTATAGCACGCAAGGCATAAATGGATTAACCACGCACTAATGGACAGCAGTCATTTTGTTTCTTGGACAAACATTACAAGTTCACTTAGAACATACAGGTAGATATCAGCATGCAATGTTTGACTAAGATTTTCACATGTGCTTTCACTTTTATTGGTTGTCAATCAATTCTGAGAGGAGTCAGTTGCAAATTCTGCATCTCTGGTCATATATGCCAATATGCATTGTTAAACATACTAATACATGTGTGTAAAAATTAAAAAGAAATAAAGAAAAACAAGATATGAATTATGGTTTATTGTATAATAATAAAATTGTTTTTTTTTACTGTCATTCTTTTTATAGTCCCATAAACCACATTTATGCTGGTGCTTACTTGGATTGTTCCCATCTGTTGTATTCAGCAACATATGTGTTTTCCTATATATGTGTCTATTAAATCAGTTTATACACACATCATCAATTTGTCAAATGGTCTTGTAAAATTATAAAACAAATGGACATTCCGGACGGTGCATGTACAACTTGGTATTGGCGATTGATTGTGTTGGGGTTTAACGACACGTCAACTCTTGTGGGTAATTTTGTGTCGTCTCCCAAAGAAAGAGTGAAAAGAGACAGAAGAGATAGTAGAAGAGATGAAAGAGAGGGACAGGGAAGAAAGAGGTTGGAATGAAAGTGAAGAAACAGAGGAAATAAAAGCATTCCTCCTCTACCCTTACCTGCTACAAGGATAGCAGGCCTTGCCCAACTGTAAGCCAATATCAGTTGGATGCCCCGGTGACGTAAGCTACACGACACCTACGCAACACCCGACCACCCCCTGGTATTGGCGAACAGCATAGTTCCAGACTACCCTGCACAGTGTAGTCCGATATTTTGTTGCTCAATTTTAGGTTCTGCATACCTTATAGAACTTTTTGTAGCAAGCATTTAATCCTACAGATTAATCACCTGTCTGCACAGGTGTAGAAGCTGTAAAGTATAATTGTCGGTTGCTCGTGCTATGTTGCCCGTCTTCGCATGACCGTGCTCAAATGGGGCAAGGGTTAAATATTCAAGATAGTTTACGTTACATATTTTATATATAGGTCGACCAAACTGACCTATCGCTTTGGCCTTGTGATTAAAAAAAATATAATTACATGTATACGTTTACTGCATGTACAGGTAGTACCTGTACAGGTTACCTGTACAAGTAAGTGAAAAGCTGTTTCACGTGGAATGCAGAATTTTCTTACTTATGCCTGTATTGTATAACGGACATATCCTTATGGGTATGAAATATAAAGATCAAAGCGACAGATCAGTTTGGTCAGTCTATTCCGTGTGCTTACTGTCCACCATTTGTCGTGTTTACTTGTAGCTAATGGACCTACCAATTCCTACATACACGCCCCCGGAAAGATGCTGCCGGCGCCGTTACCAGAAACCTCCCTCAAAATAACTTCAAACCTTACCCTGAACCAGTGTGCCGCAGAATGTAGTCTTGAGTTCCACTTGAAAAGAGTAAGTACAATATGTACCTGAAGTAGTAGGAAAAATTGGCTCGAGCAAACTGTAGAACGCGGCGTCTGATCAGGATCTACTCTGTGTGCCTCTCTGCCATTAGTTTTGACGCATATCAACGGGTAACATCACGAAACCATACCTATATAATTTTGACCGTTTTAAACCCCACTTTATAGTAAAAATGGGGTTTTACAGGGGTATACATTATTTTTTTCTTATTTCTGCTCAAAAGCATAGATAGTGGGTACTCGTTAGAACCGCCTAGGCGAGGCGGTTCTAACCAGTACCCACAATCTATGTTTTGAGCAGAAATATGAAAAATATCAGAATTTTTATCTGAAAACTTTCAGTTATTGGTTGTGAAATTTTCAATATATTTGAATAGATGAGCTTTCGTAATGATTAAAATTTAAAGGGATTTGTTCAAATTTTAGAGCAAGGACTGGAGAGCAAGAGTCCTAGTATTTAGGGTATTGGCTTTATTTTCTCTCTCACTCTCTCTCTCAACATAATACGCTCACTAACATCTTCTTTTTTTCTATATTACAGTTTCCATGCTACGCATTCGAATATACTGCCACCACAAAGACGTGTGTCCTCTCAAATATCACCACCCTCATGATCAATGGGGGATACCTCGGTCTTAAAGACAGTCCCGTCATGCAGTTCTACGAAAGGTCTAAAGGTTAGTACGATTGTTAAAGGGAAAGGCGATGAAAAAAAGAAAGTATGTCTGTCAGGATAGAACTTTCAAAGCCGAAAAATTTGATATGTTTGATCAAAATCGACCAGCAAATAAGAAAGTTATTGGATTTAAATACTTTAAAACCAATTGTCATGGAGGCCGCCATTTTTAGGTTTTGTGACATCACACAGTCCTAATTAAATATGCATGATTTAGATAAACAGCATGTAGATGGATATTTTGTCTCAGTGTTTCTGAACTTGTTTTCCTAAAGTTGTAAACAATTTATTTTCTACTAACAAATGCTTTGGTTATAAAATAATACACAATTTTAAAGTTTAAAAAATTTTAAATCTCATTAAATATTCAAAATGGCGGCGCCATGTATGTCATGTAAAATCCTTCAGACAACAATAACTTTGTTATTTCTTGACCGATTTTGGTTAAACTTGTATCACTTTTTACGGTTTGTTAAGCTCTTCTTGTGAAATATATTTTATATTTGGGTTGCGTTCCCCTTTAAACAATATGATCCGTATCATGAAAACAGTTGGTATTTTAGGCATGTCCCAGTTTGCATTCATCCGGTGATTCAGTCGAGTGCGCGTTTGGGCATGTCCCAGTTTGCACACATCCGGCCTCGGTGATTCAGTCGGGTGCGCGTCCGACTAGTGATCAGGAGATCGTTGGTTCGATCATCGCCGGATCCGGTAACATTTTTTCGTGGAGATTGACCATGAAATATTTTTACGGCCATTCTCTCCTTTCCGCTGATTCAAGAAGGGCAGTTTTCAGTTTCTGACGAGAGAATGTGCACAAGAAGCGGTTATCCGCTTAGAGGACTAAGGTGTCCAGGAACAGTGTGTAGGTACATACCGTTTAAGCCGAGGAAGCATATACAGCCTCGCAAACTACTTAGCTGTATATGAAGAGACTTAATAAAGCCGAGTCTCCAATTTTCATTAATTTGTATGTTCTTTGTTTTTAAAGGCAACCTTTAAGATTTTTATTGCACTGACCTTTCAGATGTGTAAGTTTCAATGTTTTGCATTAACCTTTATTTTGGCATTAAGCTTTCGAATGTATAACTTTATATGTAAGTTCTGAAGGCACTGTGATAAGCAAGACAAAGGCAAGCATCACGACAACGTGCCTATATAATGTTGACCCCCTTAAACCCCACTTTATATGGTAAAACTGGGGTTTACAGGGGTATACATTATGTCTTATTTCCTCTCAAACATAGATTGTGGGCGCTCGTTAGAACCGCCTCGCTGAGGCGGTTCTAACGAGTGTCCACAATCTATGTTTGAGCAGAAATATGAAGAATACCAGAATTTTTAATCTGAAAATTTTCATTTTTTGGTAGTAACATTTTCTGCATATTTGAATTGGCTTGTTTTCTTAATGAAACTGGCTCTTAAGTCATGCGGCAAACCAAAGCCCAAATCAGCCTCCACATTCGCACAAACTGATCATGACCTTCGCTGCTCTGTTTACAGAATAACTGGATACAGAAGAATATATGGTCGAAGTGATCAGACTGTCAGGTGCTCAGGTTGATCTGAACATTGACTGTTCGCATATAACGTGACAAAATGTATCTACTGATATTTGTTGACTCAGATCTGTTGGCGCAGTCCATGCCATCTGACCAACATTATTTATATGCATCAATATGTTCTGTAGCATTCAGCAAACCTTTAAGCGGACAGCGAAGGTACTGATCAGATCAGTCTGCGCAGACTGATCTGGGTTTTCGTTGTCTGCATATACGAAAAAGAAAATCTGTTTTATGCTGGTTGGTTGGTTTGGAGTTTAACGGCCCAGTCAACATTATTAAGGTCAAATCGAGTTGATCATTGTACCTAACCCAGTCTTCGCGAAAAGTGCAGGACTACCTGATAATACGGGCATTTTTTTTTTTTTTCATTTTATTCTGCAAAAAACTTTTAGTCTATCTGACAAATGTCCTATGAATCTTAGCAAAGAAAATAATATTCTGATAAGAAATATGCCTTCAGCCCTGCAGATACTTATCTGTCCTGCAAAAGATTACAGTCTGTCTGACAACTGTCCTGCATCAGTAGATTTCGCGAAGACTGCTAAACCACACTTTTCCTGCTCAAAAACACAGAATGTGGGTACTCGTAAGAACCGTCACGCCGTTTAAAGCGGTTAACTAGTACTTGTGCATATTCTTTCATCAGAAACTAACAACTACCCTTCTTGAAACCTCGAATCAGTGAAAGGAAGAGAATTACCGTAGAAAATATTTCATGATCAATTTCCTACGATAGAATGTTGCCGGACCCGAAGGGAATCGAACCCGCGACCTCCTGATCACCAGTCGGACAGACATCCCACTGAGCCACCGAGGCTGGTTTTTTACATGTAACAACTCATTTGGTAATTTTCAGGGCCCTATCTAAATCTGTTTCAACCAATTCGTAACATGGCCCTAGAGAAACAAGACAGCTACTTTGCCATATTCTACAACATGACACGAGAGAAGTGCGCCTATTTTTGTCTCCTAGAAACACGTGACACGTGCATGTCCTTTTCATACAGTGAGACTAAACAGGTGGGAAAATTCACTACTTTAGATAAACTATTATTAAATTATTATTTTCCTTATTTCTCCATTAAGACGTATGTAGTTGGTGCTTATTTGATTTGCTTCTACTAAACATATGGTGGTGTTCGTTAGAATTTTCTCTGAGAACGTTCACGTGCGCGATTCAGGTGAGTAAACATGAAAAATAGTACAGAAGATGTACCGGAAGAGACACAGTTACAGAGCATAGCCCTATTAATGACACCAATGGACCCTGTAATAGAGATGACATCAGTTACTAAGGCTGGCTAAGCAGAGCTGAAAAGATAATCGATTATCAGTCCTGCTATTGTGATCGATAACCGATTAGTAATCACTGAAGATTTGGTCATAATTTTACCTGTCTGTCTGAGCATGACTCTTACCATATGTTATACTTTACTGTATGTATTTAGTCAGACAGGCCTGAGCAAACAGTGTAGACCCAGATGATTCGCCGCAAAATGCGGCGTCTCATCAGGGTCTACACTGTTTGCCGCTCGTCCAGCTATTTTAGACACAACAGTGGGTAGTAAATTATACTTGTTCAAATGTTAGATAAAGTATGATAAGTAGTTGAGGTGTCTGAAAACTAAGGTAAATACGGTAAAGTAAAACGCACAGAAATCAAATGATCGGTTTTTGGCAAATTTGTAGCGATAATCATTTTTGTGGAATGTATCGATCAATTAATCGATTATCAGATTAATTGTACTTGCCTTATCAGGTACTGAAGTAGAGTGATGTTCTTTTGTCTAGTAAATCCAGAGAAAATACAATAAAGTCAACTGAGCATCTATTCACTTCAGCTGATGTTAAGTGCTGAGCGGTGGCCATAAAACGTCTCTTCATGTTTCGGGTTTGTGTTTATATTTCCTTTGGAATCTTTGAGTTTGTTTTGATTTATCTAAAAATTATGTCTATTCATAAACAGTACTGTTCATGAATAGACTCGATAAAACAGAGTCAGCTATTTTAGTTATTTGATCTGTTTTTGTTTACAAGGAATCTATTTTTGTCTCGACTTATTTAGCTAGTAGGAGTGGAATGGGGATCACCTTCCGGCGGCGGCGTTGACGTTGGTGTTGGCGTTGTTTGCGTCGTCGTCAACAATCTTAAGTATGTGCGTTTAGCTTCGTTTCTCAAACAAAAAAGTCTTTTAGGCCAATGAAACTTCATACAAGCATCCGCCATGCACCCTGCCGCTGCCATTGATTGTTTGAGCTACTTTTCACGTTTGGCTGAACTTTGTTTAGACCATGTGTTTAGCTCTGTTTCTTGAACACCACCAGCAGTCGCGACATAGCCATTCGGCGAATTTCTTGTTTGATGTTCTATCTACGTTAACTACAGTTGGTGAGTAAAGTATTGTGTAGCGGCCGTAAAATGTCCTGTGTACTTCGCTTTATTTTCTGGTTCTTATGGATCAGATTATATGACTTTGTACAGTATTTATTCTTGTGTGTTCAGGGTTATTTATGTCTTAAGTACCGAAAACTTATCACTTATACGTACTTGTCTTATGTTTCATTTTATCTCTAATTCCTAGGTATGCGGATTGAGTAAACTTTTCTACAGTAAGAAAAATGGCCAAGCTTTGACACCATCCAGTATCTACGACCATTACCAGTATTATTCCAGTAAGTAATTGCCACAATCAGTTTTGACCGTATCTCTTTATATTGTCAAATATGCCTAGTAGCCTTTTCTACCTTACCTCTTTGGGCAGGTCCATTTTCCAACTGAAGGGATGTCTGAATAGGTTTACGAGAAATTTCTGCATTTTGTGGTAACATTGTAGACCTTGATCAGAGTCTACACTGTTACCATGAAATGCATCTGGTTCGACATTGTTTGCCAATCTCCCTTTTATGGGACGCTATGCGCGAATAGGTTAAGTTGTATAGCCATTATCAACACTTAAAGCGCAGTCAGTTTCTTCATGCGGACAACGAAGACTCTGCGGATGCACAGGCTGATCTGAGTTTTCGTTCGGCGCAGATGTCAGAAGGTACGCTTTCTCACGTTACGGCAAATACCATTATTGACCGGCGCTGGAATCGCGCCGGTCTCTTAATATAGCTTTGGATTTTTATATATGGTAGACTATTCGATTAGCTCACTAAGGACTTTTTATATTTGCCGGGATCGTTGGTTTGTGACAATCCCGGCAAATATAAAAAAATCTTATAACAAACTGTGTTATAAACAGATTAATGTCTATTTTATTTTCATTTCAATCAAGAAATTTCATAAAAGCAAACACTAAAGAATCACATTGTTCTATTTTTTATCTGTTACATTGAAAATTTATTAAACTTTAGTATACCCTTGTCCCATATCTCTCTGTAAACATGAACACGCCAGTACTTAGACGTTTACGTCTAAATATTTTGTCTTGTATTATTCTTGTTCAGCTTGGCCGTGTAACGCTACCATTCCTTGGAACTACTCACCCAGAGCAATTGCCTCCCCTTACTTTCCTTACGCTTCCCTGAAAGACGTCAACTGTCACGTGGTCATAGAAGCTCCTGAGGGGAAACAAGTAGTTCTTCAGTTCTCTACCTTCTTCACTCAGCGAAATATATGTGGAGGTAAGATCAATCGAACACGCGAGGGTACGTCAGAATGTTTGTGGTATACCTACTTGTTATAGAACTATTTTAATAAAACGCTAAAAAGCTGAACTTCCTATCCTGAACCATTAGACATCATTTATATTTTACGCATATGCTTTGGAAGAGACGTGGCATTCATGTCAGTCTGATCATACAATTACGATACAACATTACTTCAGTTGAACTACGAACTTTCTTATCAAACCGAGTAAAAACACAATTGGAGCAAAAAATTCAAATGTAGCCATAGAATGAGAAAGATTTGTGGACAGCCAGCTAATAAACAACCTCGCTGTCATCGCTGTCTTGATACCTACAGGAGGCTATACGATATAACAAAACAGACGTGATGGAAGGTTCCGTATGCTTGAGCAGAAGGAATATTGCTTCTCCGAAATGCTTTTACCCTGAACGCGCCAATCACAACAACACAAGATAGTCTTATCATATTTCTTTTAGTTTTTTTTTTTTTTTTTTTTTTAATTTGTCAGGGAAAATTAGGCTTGAATTTGCTTGTGAGTCGTCTGTCGCGTGAAATGTCTTCGAGGAAATGTCAAGCTTTACTCTCTTTCTATCTGCGTGCGTGCATGCGTACGCGCGTACGTACGTATGTATGTTTAGCTATTGTAAAGAATTTATTTTCTCATTTCGAATAAAGGAGAAAACAACGGTCTAACGATCATCGATGGAAAAACGAAGACAGACCAAAATGTGTTGAAGACCTTGTGTAATTCGGATAACTTCGTTCATCGCCGCTTTATGTCTTCATCCGGATACCTTTACATACAGTTTGCTACTGGGAACATTCCAATGGCGTTCAAGGCTGTTTATGACTTTGGTACGTTTGCAGACACATATTAACATTTACCACTCTCTGAGCTAATTCAGCAGACGACAAATTGATGATATTTTTTTCTCTAGAAAACAGGATTTGGCACTTCATGTAAATTGTCTCCATTGGGGACCCTTTGTAGGAAATGTCAAAACCTGTTTTCAGTGAAAAATAAGAAACATATGCTAAGCGTTAAATACTCATCTTTGTTTTCACGCTTTTTGTAAAATTAAGATCATTATTGCTTAGTTTATAAGCATTTCTTGAATTGGTTTGCATTTTCATTGCCCATTGCCGTTGTAATTGTCTGTTCATAACAACAATATCTATATTGTTAAAAGTTTATGAAATCAGTTACGTAACAGCCATTTCACCAATTCACGTTGCAGCATCAAAATTTGGCGGTTTGACGGGTAAGGCTTGTTTGCTCATTTTAATTTTGGCGCATTCATATTTTCAGATGTATGCCACACTATAAACATTTATTTAAAAAATGAATATTTGTGGAGTTCTTTTTTTTTGTGGGTGGAGGGTGGGGTGGGGGTGTTGCCTAGATCGCCAATGAAGCAAAAATAAGTGTTTAACAGTACAGGTACAAATATTGCATGGATTATGAATATTTTGTAGATAAGTATTTGATTTGTTTGTTGCTAGACTAAGAAAAAAACAAAGTCTATGTATTTTTTGAATTATAGTAAAGCCAGATCCATGTGCGAATTCTCCATGCCAACATGGCAGCAACTGCACAGCACAGTCCACGGGCTTCATCTGTGCATGCGCGCCCGGCTATACCGGAAGTACCTGCGAAACGGATATAGACGAATGCGCAAGTTCTCCCTGTCTCTTTGGAGGGCAATGCATCGATAAAAACAACTCATTTGAATGCATTTGTCCAAGGCTACTCGGAGGGGTATGTTTTAGAATTATCATTATTGAATATCATAAACAACTGCATCTGAAATCATGCTTGTTCTGTTTTGACTTACTAGTTATTCAAGGAGAATTGATACACTTTCAGGGGAGGTAATTCTGTCGAAATAGGTTTGCCCCCTTCTAAAAAGGGGTCTGCTCTAAAAGGAAAGAATTTGCTCCCCTAAGAGTATTTTTTTTTTCTTTTTGGAGTAAAGCCTTTTTCAGAAGGGGTTGGACTACAGGAAAGCAAAACAGGAAGTCAAAAAATTATCTTCCTTAAAGAAAATGGCGGAAAATCTACTAAGTGTATTAAGTCCCCATAAACGTTTCTAAACAAACTTAACCCTCGTCATGCTGAATAAATTAAGATGCCTGACCCATTTCTATTTGTCAGCCAACCGGATTACTTGATCCAGATTGTTGATATAAATTAAAATATTGAATAACAAACAGCGTAGATCCAGATCAGTTGGCTAAAGCTCTGGATCTACACTGTCTGGAAAGAAGGGCATATCCGGATTCAGCAGGACGATTGTTAAAAAATAGTACAGAAGATGTCGAGGAAGAGCGCCAAAATCACAGAACATAGCCTACTAATGACACCAAGACGAATAGCAAACAAACCATGACATACAGTACACAAACCACAAACTAAAACAAAACAAAAAAAAAAACAAACAAAAAAAAAAAAACAAAAAAAAAAAAAACAAAAAAAAAAAAAAAACAGTTCTTTCTTTCCCTGAGACAGACTAGCTAGTGTCGACCAATTAGGCCTCATCAGTGACCCTCATAAAACCTTTCATCTTGGCTGTGTATTTACGGTGTAATTTTTCGCATTTTGTATTTGCAATAAAAGGGCCCATGAGCTATATGGGCAACAAAGGCCCATATTAGCCTCCCCTTGGAAGCAAACTATTTCCATTTATAGTAGACCCCTTTTTAGAAACGCACCCAATTTTGAAAGAGTATTCATGGCCCCTAAATTACCTTATTGTTTACCTGCACAGAGTCGGTGTGAATTGTTCGTGGGACTTTGCTCTGACAGACCGTGCCAGAATGAAGCCAAATGTTCTCCACATGGACAGGACGATTATGTCTGCGCATGTAAAGATGGATTCACTGGTAAATTTTCAAATTTTATTCAAATTTTATATTTACTATTTTCAGATGCAGGTTTTCTTGGCATTTAAGTGTTAATTGTAATCTAAATTACCAGCAGCAAAGAGCATTCACTGCAATGGTTGCCTAAACAGAGACAAAAACAGAAGCTTAGTGCCGTCTGCTCCAATTTTGCATGTCAGTTTTAGGGCACGCACAGTAAGGAGTTGTGCCCGTATATAAACCATTAGCTCTCCTGGCATATTCAGCGGACGACAAATAAGTGATATTTTATTGTCCTTTTGATAAGAAAATATTCATCAGAAAATGGGATTTGACATTTCATGCAAACTATCTCTTTAAGAGACAGTTAGGATGAAATGTAAAATCCTATTTTCTGGAAATAATAAGACATATTTCAAAACGTCGTCCGCTGATATCTTTACCCAGCATGCTTAAGAATTAAAGAGGGATTAAGTAGATCTAATACGCATTTACAGTGGTAACTGGGTTGCTTCAGAAGAGCAAGATTCTCGTGAACGTTTTATCCCTGGATCATTGCTCCTGTTGGCGCTCATCAATATTTCTCACACTGCATTGCATTTCATTTTACACATCACGAAAATATCCTTATATAATTTTGATCTCCGTAAACCCCACTTTAAATAGTAAAACTGGGGTTTACAGGGGTATACATTATTTTTCTTATTTTAGCTCAAATACATAGATTGTGGGTACACGTTAGAACCGCCTCGTCGAGGCGGTTCTAACGAGTACCCACAATCTATCTTTTGAGCAGATATATGAAAAATATCAGAGTTTTTATCTGAAAATTTTCAGTTTTTGGAGGCGAAATTTTCTGTATATTTGAATAGGCGTGTTTTCGTAATGCAGGTAAAAACTGTTCAGATATCGTGCTTCCTGATCCATGCACCGTGCATCCTTGTCAAAACAATGGAACTTGCCAGACCGTCCAGTTTACCGACAGATATTCTTGTTTGTGCGTAGATGGCTTTACGGGAGACAACTGTGAAGTAAACATCGACGATTGTGCAAGCAGCCCATGCCTGTTCAATGTGCCATGTGTCGATCTTGTGGATGATTACAGGTGTGAATGTCCGGTAATACTAAGTGGCAAAAGATGTGACACTTTTATCGGCAAATGTTCTGAAAATCCCTGTGTTAATGGAAAGTGTTCGCCTCTTGCACGAGACAATTATACATGTAATTGTTTTGACGGGTTCACAGGTAGAAATTGCACTGAACGAACCTTTAACTTCTGCAAACCCAACCCATGCAAGCATGGCTCGTGTAAATCCTATGACAATGGTCCTTCCTGCACGTGTGACTTTGATTATGAAGGCGATTTTTGTGACAAAAGAATAAACTATTGCAGAGGTGTAGATTGCAACAAAGGTGAATGTCAAAGTCTGGAGGGTAGATTCGTATGCAATTGTATCGAAGGATATACTGGACAACTCTGTAACGAAACTATTGACCATTGTCAGCATACCAAATGTGGAACCGGTGATTGTATAAACACTATGGTTGATTACTTTTGTCTGTGTGACGATGGTAAAACAGGAAATCGATGTCAGACGAACATATTAAACGCAGACTGCTCCAACAGCACATGCGTGCATGGGGTATGCAAAAGCGATAATACATCTAGTAAATGTATCTGTAAAGAAGGGTATGAAGGACAAAATTGCATCCAGGCAGTTAACTACTGTAAAACAAACCCTTGTATCCATGGTTCCTGCGCAAACCAGCTGGCCGGATATACCTGCATTTGTGATCCTGGTTACAGCGGCACCAACTGCTCAGATGTAACTGACCACTGTAAGGAGGCTGGGTGTGTATACGGCTTATGTCAAAATACGATAAGTGGCTTCACGTGTATTTGTGCACTGGGTTTCCATGGCGACCTATGCCAGCATAGTGACGGAGAAACAGCAACAACAACGCAAACTACTTCGAAGGCAACCACCTACAAGGCGACAGTAACTAATATAGCAGTGACGAACGGTAAGTTATCATATAGCTAGTATTGTAGCTTATCACGTGCATAAGTTTGTTTGCTGATGCGTTTTCCTAGACGTTTGCAACTGTCCTGAGGGACTAAGCGGCCAGAGTTGTGATATCTTTGAAGGCTGTATTTATTTCATGTTACCGTGACAACTGCCCACAAGCTAATGGGTGATACATTGGTTCCATATACAATTTTATATCAATGTATAACATTTGGCAGTCTAGAGGTGAAATTAATGCACAACAAGTGGTGATATTTTCTTATTTGCTTCTTGAACTACTGTTCATTTAACCTAAGGTGAAGATTTGATACCAGTTAAATTGATTTAAACCCCCTGGTAGTTTTTACTACTGACTGTTCAAAGGCCGTGGTTCTGGCGTCGTTTGTTCTTTTTTTGTTTGTTTGTTAATTCTTTCTTTATTTTTTAATACATTTGTTATGACCATTCTTTATATGAGCGGTTTATACATTTTGGTTGACCAGGTTAAGCAGTGCAAATATGTATTTCAGTATTACATTTTGAAACAGGGAGAAAATACTCACTCCAACGTCTCTTTATCTGGAACATTGCCTTAATTTTGATTTATCTACCACACTGATGCGCATTATTACTATTTTACTCTTTTTGTTGATACAGCGTATTCTCTGTGCGACAGCGCACCCTGTGCAAACAATGGTACGTGCCTGGCGGACAGCAACTCCTACACGTGTTTTTGCCTGGAAGGATACACGGGCAACAACTGTCAGTATGTTAACAGATGTCGACTTAGTCCATGTCAAACTGGCCAGTGCATACAAACAGAAGATAATATTAGGTATGTAATTTATATACAGTCAAACTTAATGGCTCGAGCATCTTTAGAACTTGTTGTAGACATAGGTAGTTCGACCCACTGAGGGTTAATGAAAGCGACACATCAAGAGGCAAATGTGGATAATTAAGGGATGTCCGCAAGACATTATATATAATAATGATATGCTGAGTAGAATCATTAGAATCGCCTCGATGAAGCGACTCTGATGAGTAAAATTTGCTTAAAATATACCTAAATATTTGATTTCTTGGGCTTTTGGAAGAATGACTTGGGACTCCAAAACAAACCTGACGTTTGGCCAATTTTTGGGAAAGAAACTGTCCTTTTGGCTTTCTGCTTGGAGTGTTTTGATTGTGGTGCCGTTGCTTTAAGTATGTCCTTCTTTCCCTTTGGTAACTTGGACGGAAGGTGTTAGGTAATTGTATCGATTAATCATTGCCTTCCTTTCTGTTTGAATCAGCCACGGTAAACGAGCTGTCGGTATTCGTGTCATTGACGTCATACTGTGCTACAAAGGAAAATGACCCTTACGCTATTTGTGGACAGCGAAGGCCCAGGCCCCGAGGTTATAAAACTTTTTTCATGCTCAACTCAGCTGAGCATGAAATTTTATCTGCTAATAAATATGAAAATGCCAACAAATAGGTGGCATTTTCATATTTATTAGCAGAGAAATTTTCGTGCTCAGCTATGTTTAGCAAGAAAGAAATTAGTAATATGAGATTTGTTAGCAGGACAAATTTCATGCTCAGTTGAGTTGAGCATGAAAAAGTTTTATAACCTCGGGGCCAGATCAGCCTGTGCATCCGTATAGACTGATCAGGGCCTTCTCTGTTCGTCTATATTATACAGTATTCAATAATAATGTGCACGGGCAACGTAGGCCCTAATCAGGTTCACGAATGTCAATGCTGATCTTGGGCTGTGCTGTCTGCAAGTGACTTTTTAATAAAATGTAACTATTTTGATTTTCAAATTTGTCCAGTTTTATATGTTCATGCATACCTGACTCGTTATTATAACAGCGGTTTCAATACCAAAGCACATCAATACATTTTGACGCAAATAACTCCCATAGGTTGACGAGTCGTTCAATCTGAACTCACCATCATTGTCTGCAAGCGGAGATTGTGCTTGATTTTACGTCACTGTTAACAGTTACGACAAAGGTTGGATGCTGATAGCTTTCTCGTTTCCGTTGTAACCTTTACCACTCTCTTGACAAATTCAGCAGACGAAAAAATGTTGACAGTTTTTTGTTTGTTTTTTTTTTCCACAAAGTAGGCTCTGATATTTCATGCCAATCGTCTCCTAAGGAGACAACTTGCATGAACTGTCAAAGCCTATTTGCTGGAGAAAAAAAAATAAGCAAACTATTTCAAAATGTTGTCTGCTGCAATTTTTACCCTGTGCTTAGCGTTAAATACCTTTCAGTAGCAACACTTAGTAGTGGGCAGAATGTTTAATAAAACATAAGATAAACAACATGTATACGAAAAAAACATAGCTATTATATTGTTTCAAAATTCTGACACTTTACCCTATCATTAACCCATTTATGCCGAGTAAACTCATCTATATCTCTTTTTGGGCAGGTTTATTTCCTATTTAAGGGGTGTCTCGTTGAGATATATTTATTTCCATGTATGTTTTACAGAAATTGTTGTATTTAATGTGCCTGATCCGAGTCTACATTATTTGCCAATGTCCTTTTTATGGGACGCTAGGCATAAATGAGTGAAAGAAAACTACTAATGCATTTGCAACAAATGAGAATTTTCGACCTCAAAATGATACAAAATGTTTAACAAAGAATACAATATTTTTTATCTTGTATGGTACTTGTTTGTTTGATTTGGGCTTAACGTTGCTTTCAACAATTTTTCGGTCATGACGGTGCCTGGATGTGGCAGGAAGCTCAATGCTCACTTTTAAAGTGCTGCCTCACTGAAATATCACGCCCCAGACACTTTGACATGATATTCCACCCAGTCACATTATACTGACACTGAGCTGACCAGTTCCAGCTCTACTTTCTTAATGCTGAGCGCCATACGAAAGAGTAGCTAGTACTATTTTTAAAGTCTTTGGTATGACCCGGCCGGTGATCGAACCCGCAACCTCCCGATCACAAAGCGGACGCTCTACCACTGAGCCACTGTGCCGGTTTGTATGGTACTAGGTGTCAGAAATTTAGTAACTCTGTTAGAACTGCAGTTGCAGCTGTACATTTTTGCTTCTCAAAATTAGTCATCTGTGCATTGTACATGCAAACGTTGCCTGTACATGGGCATCAGTTTTGCTGTAAATGTCACTGCAGAGGCGTTATAAATAGAGATTATTATATGGTGATTTTCATATCATTACCCCGTATCAACCCCGAGACACCCACATCAGCGCTCGCGCTGATATGGGTGTCTTGGGTTGATATGGGGTATGATATGAAAAAAATTGCCATAAAATAATCTCTCTCTCTCTCTCTCTCTCTCTCTCTCTCTCTCTCTCTATATATATATATATATATATATATATATATATATATAAAGTTGAGGTATAGGCGTACATGCGAACTTTAGCCAAAATATAAGTGAAGCCCCGAGGGAATGTTTCAGTCACGAAGCCCAACCCTTCCGAGGCACCATGCTGAAACAGAATGTGATAAGCGATTGTAAATGCAATCCCTGCTAATGAAATATTACCAGCGTGAAATGTACGCTCGCGGGGAGGAGGGTGCAGTCTGATCAGTGTCTTTTATACATCAGTATATTCTGCAGTATCGTATGGGTCCGTGAGAGTAATTCACCTCCGCACTGGGTTTGTCAGACCTGACCAGAAATTTTATTATGGACTTAGGCACACATCAGCTCACCGTCATTTGTCTAGGCTGCTGTCCTCTGTATATTCTGAAATCCCCTTTTCTCATGGAACATCTCAAATGTATCTATTCTACATTATGTTATCACCAGTGTACCTGCTGTTGATAATTTTATGAGTGATATATTTCACTTTCAAGATAAGACGCGAATCCATTATCTATTCTGCAGGTGCGAGATGTCCCCGCTGATTGGTACAGGTAACATGACATCAGTGCGTCTACCGTTTCTGTCAAATACAGGTAAATATTCATAGTTCCTGATAATAGTAAGGTATAAACAATACGTGTTAAATAATCATCTTTTAATTATGATAATTTCAGGGGGTCAATGTTGATACACGACGAGAGGAAGTGAGAGTAGATGCTTCATTTCAATTTGTTTTGTTTTTTTCTCTAACACTGATTAAACGTTTCAACATTGTAGCTCGAAGTTGATAAATGCAACCTAAAGCGTCGTTCCCGGAACCGCTGCACAGAACCGGAACCGCTGTACCAGTTAATATATTACTTTTTTGGAGTTCATACAGTTGTATCAGTGAAATGTGAATACGGAAGTTGCCTATATCATGCAAAATTGTTGTCTTTGAGACATCTATATATGCGCTGCCTGTTATTGTATACTGTAGCAGCGAGGGGGTGGGGGAGCAAAAGCCTCAATGAAACTGTGCGAGGGAGCAGGAGGTTCTAAATATGCGTCCTGAGCATGTGCTTGAAGACACGATTTTGCATGACCGGGACTTCTTTAGTACGCCAACTTTTGTCCTGCAGCAGGCAATAAGCAGACAAAAAAGCCAGGTCTTTGTTTCGTCCATCAACATTTGGCATTCTGGATAAAAAATTCAGCAGATGACATTTTGAAATATTTTTCGTATAGTTCCCAGAAAAAAAAGCTTTGACATTTAATGCAAATCGTCGACAATTTGCATGAAATGTCAAAGCCTATTTTCTAGAAAAAAAAAAAGGGAAAAATATCGGTTTGTCGTCTGCTGAATTTGCCCATAGAATGGTAAGTCTTGAGCAGCTCATTCAAATATAGCAACACATTTGAATGAAATGGCATGATCTACTGCATATCTCTAGATAAGGCTATGTTTTCAAGTTCTCATTAGAAGAGCCTCGCGAGGCGCATTTAATGAGTACCCATTACCTATGGTTTCCTTGATATATGCAAAACTATTTATGAAGATTTCACTCTTATCTAGCTTTATGTAGTTTCAACAATATTTATATGTTTCAAAATAACGTTAGGTCATTATCGCCTACAGCAGGATAGAGGTTGAAAGTGTTTTATTTCCATTACTTCTTTATGCATAATATGTATTTTTTTTTCTTGTTTAACATGTTTTGTTGCTTTTCTCTCAGTCAGGGGTTCTTTATATACCGTATCGCGCTGTCCTGTTTGACGCGTAGTTCTCTTGATCGCATCGACTTTTCATCCAGAAACGTCGCAGCCTACAAGGTAAGCAATATAATTTTTGTTTTATTTCTTGATATTCGCCAGTAACATGTATTTTTATCTTCATAAATGTAACAATTCAGCCATTTCCAATCATTATCATCTTTTGACGCCTGCTCGCGGCATAACCTTAATTAACTTTCAAAGACCAGTGAATACGCAACATTGGAAAACCTTGTATGCCCTATGTCAAGAGTAGCCACGACGATAAGGACTCTTTTCTCACATTATGCATCAATTTTATACAGTCATCGTGCACACTTTTTGCCTAATTATAAGAACATGCTTTTTTGCCTAATTATAAGAACATGCTTTTTCTGCATAACAAAAAAAAAAAAAAAAAAAATATACAAGATTATAGCTAACCATTGATGAAATTTCTGCGGAATCTTCATGTTGATAAATTCTGTAGACCATGTTGGTATTTAAAGCGGACTAGGGATACACCATTTTTGTGACTTCCTTCTTGCTTTCTTGTGCACCAAACCCTTTTGAAAAGGAGTCTGTTCTAAAAGGGGAAAAATGACTTCCTTTTTAATAGATCCCTTTTTCAGAAGGGAGTAAAACTTTTTCGAATGAGTTTCCTCACCTGACAGTTATTCCCCTCCCATTCTTGGGCATACCAGCAACTAAGTCTTCTGAAAAGTTTACATTTACAGTCAAACTTCAATGGTTCGAACATCGTTGGCACCATTGAAATTTTGTTCGAGATATGGGTAGGTCGAGCCACTGAGGGTTAACCATGGTGCGAGGTCAGGAAGCAAATGGCGATAATTTAGGGAAGTGTTTTCGATTTTCTACATAATAATTGTATGTT
The DNA here is from genome assembly GCA_964016985.1 of Anodontia alba. Taxonomy (NCBI): domain Eukaryota; kingdom Metazoa; phylum Mollusca; class Bivalvia; order Lucinida; family Lucinidae; genus Anodontia; species Anodontia alba. The sequence goes on from OZ024838.1 coordinate 20,736,459, forward strand.
GAGTGTACTCATTAGAATCGCCTCGATGAGGCGATTCTAATGAGTACACACAGCGTACAATTTCATGATAAATTATTAAGAAAAAAATCCTTAAATATTTGTTTTGTGGAGCTATTGGACGAATTCCGGGTTCGAGCTATTGAGATTCGACTGTATATACAGTCGAACTTCAATAGCTCGAACACAGTTGGCTTGTTCACTATGGCTAATTCGAACTCGATTTTGAGGTTCTACAAAATTCTTCCGCTAGCTCTAGACAACAAATATTCAGGGAAAATTTTCTTAGTTTAACATGAAATTGTATGTTGTGTGTACTCATTAGAATCCCCCATTGAGTCAGTTCTAATGATAGAATCGCCTCAAGGAGTCGATTCTAATGAGTACACACAGCATAACATTATTGTGTAGAAGATCGAAAAGATTTCCCTAAATTGTCGCCATTTGCTTCCGGACCTGGCGCCATGGTGAACCCTCAGTGACTCGAACTACCCATATTTCGAACAAATTTCCATGGTCCCAACGATGTTCGAACCATTGAAGTTTGACTGTAAATGTAAACTTTTCAGAAGACTTAGTTGCTGGTATGCCCAAGAATGGGAGGGGAATAACTGTCAGGTGAGGAAACTCATTCGAAAAAGTTTTACTTTGTGTTCGAGCCATTGAGTTTCGACTGTATGCTTTAGACATTGTAGTTTGCGTTTGTTTCCAGGATTAGTAATATGAAGTTCCAAATGCATTAGTCGTGAATCTGTCTTTCTTGGACTGCAAACCACTTAGCAACGAAAACCGAAGATCATCTTTTATATAGTGTGTAAGTTATTTGAACTTGACTAAATATACCTCTAGTTAAGGAAGAGAGTATTTGCCTATTTGTCTCATTTCTCAAAGAAGGTTACTGTTGGAGGAAAGACTTTGTGCCCAAATTTGAATGCAAGTTGTTTCTTTTATTAGTAGTCCACTTTGTGTCTTGAGTTGAGTTTGAACGCCGCTATCCAATAAGCTTTCAGTCATGTCATGACAGATTCTAGGAGTGACGGTGGGAACTGATGTCTTTTTAGACTGCTACTTCTCTTGAGTATCACGCCACAGATATACTGACGTAATAATACCACCAATCATATTATACTGACACCAGTGCGACCAATCCTAGCTCCTTGCGAAATAGCTGTTAGAAGCAATTTTAAAAAGTCTTAAGTATGACCCGACTAAGGATTGTACCATAATCCTGATCCACCACTCTTCGCACGATTTGAAGGGGGGGACGCTGTCAGCTGAGCCGCTCGGGCTTGTTAGACACCCTTGAGAATGGATTCATATATCAGAGAGTCAAATTCTGTTTTTCAGCTTTCTCTCTCTCTCTCTCTCTCTCTCTCTCTCTCTCTCTCTCTCTCTCTTTCTGAGGTTAACGAAAATAGCAAAAAGCAAAGACATAGATACGAGTAAGCCTGAGTATTTTCACATTCTGATACTACGATTAACATCAGGACTAACTGGCATGGATCGACACTATTTGCACACATTATTATACATGTATTTCTGTGCGCTGTTTCATCTCTTGTTTGGCTGATTGTGTTGTTGAGTTATTAGTACTCCAATCTTACAATCCCGTGTTAGAGCTCGCTGACCTTAGTTCTTCAGGGTCCGAGGTTATAAAAATTTTTTCAGGCTCAACTCAGCTGAGCTTGAAATTTTCTCTGCTAATAAATATGAAAATGCCAACAATAGTTGGCATTTTCATATTTTTAGCAGAGAAATTTTCATGCTCAGCTATGTTTAGCAAGAAAGAATTTGCAGTTGATAGTAATTTTGAATTTATTAGCACGACAAATTTCATGCTCAGCTGAGTTGAGCATGAAAAAGGTTTTATAACCTCGGGGCCAGATATCCCCTGAAAGTAGCATCTGCCCCATCCTGTCTTATCGGTCTAATATAGGCTATGAACTACTGAAGCATTAATCCTTCATACTCGGTAAAGATTTGCCAGCATTTAAGATGTTTTATCTATTTATTTGTGAAATAATGGTAATATTTTTTTTACATCTCTTAGTATATGCGAATAATTTATTTCAAGGGAAAAGTAGTAATAAATGATGCATTTAATTTTGTTTATTGTTATAATAATAGCTGTTATTATTGAAATTATTCTAGTAATAATAATGATTATTACTAAGAACAATCTGTCTGTCTCCTATATGATTTGCCTATGTTAATTTATGATGATTTCTTACAGCGACACAATTAAAAGTTTCACTGATATGAAGATGAGAAGCGAAACCAGCTGTCAGTACACTGTCACGACTTAGAATGGACAGTCCAGTGATATTGTGGTCTCATTAAACCATAGGTGTAACGCTCATTACGCACATTACACATGTGCATAACATGTGTCACATGCGTAAGAAAAATATTACTTTCAATAAAGAGACATCAGCTGACATAGAATATTTTGCTTCTTTACCATAGGATAAAGAAAATAATTTATCGCTTCCAAAATACTACTTTTAAGAAAAGGGTGCCCCTATTTTGGAAACTGTACAAGGGAGAATTTTTACGCCACTGATAAACCATAGTCATGCAAGTATATATGTTAAATGTATGCAGTTTTTTACTCTATCCAATAGAATCCTACTGTGCATGGGCACTTATAGATTAGTCTGAGATCGCATACATGCCGTTAAGTGCTTGTGTAGTCCCGTATTTCCCAATAGTGTCGTTACTTTTACATTTTCAATATTCTATATTTTGTTTTCGTATCGCCGACAGATCCCTTCATTACCAAACACACACACACACACACACACACACACACACACACACACACACACACACAAACTATGAGACAGAGAGAGAGTTTTATTCTGTGGTCGTAGCACAAAGAGAGAGAGAGAGAGTTTATTCTGTAGTAGTAGCATCGCTTGTATGCAGGCTACAAAACATGGCCCGGTGCTTCGACAGTCTGATCCTATGGTGTTGTTCTGCTCATACATTATATGTGAAAATGAGTTCCGCTCAAACTTGTTAGATGTGTGGGGGAAGTCGCAGCTTTTTTATTATCATTATTCCTCGTACACTATAACAAACACCGGATTCGCTATTTTTAATCTTTTATCTCACGTATGTTTCAGAAGATGATGTGTTTCCTTTTCTGCGCGCTTGCACTCGATAGACAAGGAGCTTTTTTGTTGAGTTGATTTTGTTTGCACACACACACATACACACACACACACACACACACACACACACACATATATATATATATATATATATATATATATATATTCCATGTGCTTTTGGAAATCAAACACATCTAATCATTGCTTTGAAGTTTGATAAATTCTTAATAAATGTCAAGCTCATACAAGTAATCAATCTTAAAAGTATACATACATCGGTTTGGAGAAAAAAAAAGGAAATGATAATAAATTCATAATGAAACTATTTATTATTAACAAGAAACTTTAGATTAACATTTACCACTCTCTGGGCTAAAGCTAAATCAGCAGATGACAAATTGATAATACTTTCATATTTTTTCCAGAAAACAGGCTTTGACTGTTCATGCAAACCATCTCCTAAGGCATTGATATCCCATGCAAATTGTCTCATGCATCAATTGTCAAAACCTACTTTCTGGTTAAAAAAAAATATCTCAGAATGTGGTCTGCTGAAAATTTCACCAAGCTTGCGAACAAATATAACTTATATGTTAGGAAAAATGACTGAAATATTATAAAAAGTGCGAGGGTCGTGCAAAAAGTTCTGTCACTAATAGGCTTCGTTTGTTTTATCCCAGGTATATTTTAAAATGCTTCACAGCACTTGAATGGTGTGTTGAATAGCTAACGATACCCGTTTATTTCGTGCAAATTGCTTTCCAACTGACCAACTTAGTTCAAATTGAAGGAGATGCAGTCATATACACTGACCAATTTACTTGTTACATTGGAACATGGACCAGAAGACTGAAATTCGTAGCTATATTAAATGCCGCATTAGGCTTAATATAGATTCAAATAGATATTTAATGAATTGTGCGGTATATATGGACCTCAGACCATTTCAGTGCGCACAGTTTTTAGGTGGGTTTAAGCTTTTAAAGCTGGGAAATTTTCTGTTGAAGATGATACTCGTCCTGGAAGGCCTAAAACCTCTGTTACCAAGGCTAACATCGCTGCTGTAAAATTTGTGGTCGAAAAGGATGCGCGACTGTCTGTCAAAGATATGGCTAGTTGTACTAGCATATCAGAAGGCAGTGTGCAAACAATTCTGAAAAAGCGTTTGGACCTGAGAAAGGTTTGCGTTAGGTGGGTACCTCATTTGCTCACTGAGGAGCAAAAGACACAACGCCTTAAATGTGCCCGGGAACTTTTGAAAACATACAAAGGCTGTAATAGTCGGGTTATTTCTAACTTGCTAACACGTCATGAAACCTGGGTGCACATGTTTGAGCCACAAAGAAGGGCTGATAATAAGCAATGGAAGCGAAAAGATCAAAAACGCCCATGTATAGCCAAGAGAACCATAAGTTAGAAAAAGATGTTGTACACAATTTTCTTAATTCAAGTAGGCCAGTCGTTCAAGTGTCTTGTCCATCTGGTCATACAGTCACTGACCGATTCTACAAGAATTCTGTACTGAAGAAAGTGAAAGAGCTTTACAATTAGAAACGACCAAGCAAAGGATGGTCAGGAGTCCACCTTTTACATGACAACGCCTCCTCTCATAAGTGTGAGGTTGTTAAGTCTTTTTTGGCTTCTGAAAAGGTGAAAGTTTTAAACCATCCACCTTATTCACCTGACCTGAGTCCCTGTGACTTCTTTTTATTTCAAAGGCTTAAGAAAATGCTTTCTTTAAATAAATATACGTCTAGAAGTTCTCTTGGCAGCGCTATTTATCAGTCTCCAACAGATACCAAAAGAAGACTATTTATCTGCTTTTCGCGACTGGGTAAAAATATTCAAAAGTGTGTTTCAGTAAAGAGGGAATACTTTGAAGGTTTGTAATAAAAATATGTTTGAAAGAACGTAGCACTGAAGTAATCCGAACCCAGTGACAAAACTTTTTGCAGGGTCCTCGTATAACAAAACTATTTATTTATTTATCAGAAGATTTAGATTAAACAATAAATAAAATGCATATGTACGTCCATAAATACTACACTGTTGGCCATGCACAATTTACTAATGTACAATACAGAGAGAGAGAGAGAGAGAGATGCTACTGTTTCGTTACAATACCTGTACATAGTTACTAGTCCATTCTGATAATTTTTTTTTCATTTCATGTTTTCCTTCGCAGACAACTCACATGAAATGTCAATACAATTTAAGAAGTTCAGGAGGGGTGCTTGGGTGTGGCGAAGGTGTCATTTATCTTATGTCACCGGGGCGTCCAACAGATATTGGCTTACAGTTGGGCAAGGCCTGCTATCCTTGTAGCAGGTAAGGGTAGAGGGGGAATGTTTTTATGTCTTCTGTTTCTTCACTTTCATTCCTGTTCCTCTTTCTTCCCTGTCCCTCTCTTTCATCTTCATTACTTTCTCTTCTATCTCTTTTCTCCCTTTCTCTGGGAGACGATACAAAATGACCCACAAGGGTTGACGTGTCGTTACACCCCAACACAAATCAATCAATAAGAAGTTCAGGAAGTGTCACAGTCACAGATCGCACACAGAGAGGAAGAGCGAACAAACAGGAACATCCATAGCTTGAGCATAAAGCAATACGACCAGCCAAGCGACCAGCCCCCAATTCCCACAGTGAGGTGATCACAAAGCTAGATAGAATAAGGTATCAAACATAGTGGAATATGAAAAGGCCATAAAAATAAAGAAAAATGCGACAAATATCAGAACCATATAGTATTATTGTCTTGGGAAAAAATAACAAAAACAGTTCTTGTTCTGCAAAGGGGTATTGGACAGATGACAAATGAGCAATAGTTTTGCAAGAAAAAACACTGCGACGCTGCTCATTTCACCCGATGGCGCTCTGAAGAAAGTCAGAGATTATCTGATTTTAGAATCTAACCATGCATGTTCCTGTACCAAGAACACATGTTATACGATATACTTGAACACAGTATTTAGAATAGTTTTCTTTCCAACTAAATAAATAAATATATAAAGCTAAGTTGTTGCTGCTTGTTTTTGTTGTTCTTTTTTGTGTCAGGATATCACCAACATTCAGCATTACATGTGTATATTATGAACATATATTCAATATGTTTCTGTGTGTCACTGATGTCTATGTTGGATGAACTAACACTTAGCTGTGCAATGATCAACAGTCTTGATCTAAGCATGTTCAATTATTAAAGTTACTTCTATTAAATCACACCGGAGGTTTGTAGATGTCCTGCCATTGTTTCTTGTTGTTTAATAGTAACACTACTTGATAACAAGTGCAAGAATGTTCTATGTATTACAATCCATTGATAATATGGTTCAAAATAACTCATCTGAACGCATTTTGAATGAAAGACTGACAAAAGAGTGCATGTTAAAAGACTTAACACAAGTTTACACAATTTATACAAAATAAATATTATGCAATAAAATGCAAATATCATGGACACGTCATGGTTTGTATAAATATACTTTATTTTCTATGATAACTTTATGGGTATAAGCATGAGCCACCCTACGACAATATACAATGTAATAACAGTATGCGTATACACAAAAAGATGATACATAGATTTCTACTGACCATTTTTCAGCATTACAACTGAAGCATTAGAAAACAAACTTTGTTGACTGTTTAGCAACCTTTCCATAGACAAATCTACAATTGTTAAAGGAGGATTTCGGTACCAGGAGATAAAATATTTGGAATTTTCTGACATTGCTAACAGATAATTATGACGGAATAAAATTACAATTCTGTTAGTGAATCTAGATAAGTCAACAGTCTTCTAAAAATTAATAACATAAACAGCAGTGAACATAATAAAAAAAATAATTTTACATAAAACATTTCGTATTAACTATTATTGACTGCAGCATGTCACGAAGGTGTTAAATAATATAGACTTCCACCAGTGAATGTTAGTATCCCTGGGTATCATGAACAAAGCTAAAAATTAAGGCCCGATCATTACATATCTATATCGTGACTGTAAAAGATAACAGTCCTGCATACAATATATTATTTTTGTAAAAGTCCTGACTGCATAAAACCGAAGACAAATTACAAGCAAAAGAACGAACATACTAATAACAAAACATGAAACAGATTCAGAAAACATTCACGGTCGTTGTAGTAAACTGACAAGCAACACGTCTACTCCTTCATTTATATATCCGCTAAACTTACGTGTTTCATACTATACCAGCATGAAATCTAAGCCAAGGGCGAATCCAGCAGGATCCTAAAGCGTAGCATGATCTGCAACTTTCTAACTTGCTTTCCATTTCCGTTGTTATAACAGACATAGTTCTTATGCGTATCCCTCCTTCTTCCGATCTCTGAGTGCCGCCATGCCCATAAACTCAATGAAAACAAGCCAAGCCACAGACCATTAACCATAAAAGGTTAAACATTCGGTAATACAAAATTAAATAAAACAATTATTGTTTTCTTGGTGGAAGCAATTAAATATCAAGGTATCATATATTTTAGAACCGTATTTACAGCTTCTACAAATTCATGTGAACTAACATTAAGCCTCAGGAATTCTAAGTTTACCACTCAACAACAAATCACTGATCCAAGTTATTCACTAGCCCAAGAATAGTGTTTTACTATAATAATAATAATAATAATAATAATAATAATAAAAAGTACAATCCATCCAGTAATTTTAACCTCAAATAAAATTTTCTGACTTGTTGAGACCTTTGCCTGAATTAACATCGATACTTAAATGTAAATTACATGTGTCATATAATATTCCTATTGCAAAATGATTCTCCCGGTATTATAGCACCATAACAAAGAATTGCTGCCGTCGTGTCAAATACCCAATATCACGAAAATATTCAAACCAAATATCACGTCAAGCCTTTTCATTTCTAGCAAATAAATATATCGCATGTGCATTATCATTCTTCATTATACAGAATCTGGAACTATAATATCATTCACTTCAGATCCATTTCTTTTGTACACCCCATGGACGCACATGTTCTTTTTCCTCAGTGAAATGAAACTAAACAGATCACAGAAAATACACTGGAAATTCCATAATATCAGTTTATTTCAAGTCTTGCTTGTATATACAGCTTTAGGTCCCTGTCGCAACTGGAGTCTGCTCGTCGTCCTGCTGATTCGTCTTGTCTCTTCTCCCTCTGGCTTTCTTCCGGGACGCAGTTACCTAAATCAAATCATATTCATTCAGGTTTTTTCTATATATATACAATGAACATATTACCGCCTTAAATAAAACTGAATTTGCAATTTAAGCTGCTCCCTATGAAAAATATTCCAAATTTAATACCGACTCCACCTGCTGCATATTTATTTGTTTTATTCAACTAGAATGGCACAAAAGCCTGCAAAAATGTAATAGATATCTGCCTGACAACAAAGGTTCTATCACTTAGAGAGAGAGAGAGAGAGAGAGAGAGAGAGAGAGAGAGAGCTATGTTTGTAAGCCACGTGATCTGTACACCATAAACTTAAAACATCTTTTAGTATTTTGAAAATATTGTATCTCAAAATGTATGCACAAAGTTCTACTGTCTTTTCGCAAGAAAGTCTACACCCATGGAGCATTATCTTCCAAAGGCTCTGGATCAGGGACCATTGACAGAAACTTACCACGAACACAGGGCCCGAGGTTATAAAACTTTTTTCATGCTCAACTCAGTTGAGCATGAAATTTGTCCTGCTAATATATCTTAAATTACTGACAAATGCTAATTCTTTCTTGCTAAACAGAGCTGAGCATGAAAATTTCTCTGCTGCTGTTGTTGGCATTTTCATATTTTTTAGCGGGGAAAATTTCATTCTCCGCTGAGTTGAGCATGAAAAATGTTTTATAACCTCGGGGCCAGAATAAACAAATGAAGAGGAACCGCACTAGAACCATTGCCCTGAAACAGTCTATAGCATAACTGTTGGGGGTTTAAACCTGATGTTATGAGCGGGAAACCCTTGCCCTTAGATCCGATACAATTCCAGTTATACATAATATCCGGGGATAAAATAACATGCATATAGGATTGTTACATAAGGCTGTAAAACTTCTTGTGTCACAAAAGAAAATAAATTCAAATAATTTTAAAATTGGTCATAACCCAAGAAATGGTAGTTTTGCTATAGTGAAAAAGAGCCGCCAACGTCAAAATAAATTTCTCTGCAATAATATAAGTGGAGATACCCAGGAAATACCATAGCCACGAAGTACAACCTTCTCGAGGCATCAAAAGAAGGAGCGATGAGGAACAAATAATGACAAAACAAAAGCTACATGTGAACCCACCGACGCACAAACAAAGAAGAACTACAAAAGAGCAGCCTGAGGGACCACCTTGGAAAGGTCAGTCGAAACACTACGGGGAGGTTGTGGGGCGGGTGGGGGTGGTTGGCTTAAACCATTTTTGTTCGAGCGGAACATCACTCTTAATTCTGATGCAGCTTGATTACAAACACATGTTTGGTAAGTATAGGGTTCCTCTATCTCATCTGTGAAACATCACAGTGAAACACATTCAATCATAAACACCGTGATGAAATAAAGCAAAGGGCTCAATGGCAACCTGAAGCCAGGCCACAAGAAAAAAACAAACAGGACCACGATAGTCCAAATGAAAATGACTTTTACTTTCAGGCTTATGTGCGATGTCGTTTCGTGTCATTCTACCCCTACTTTTTGCCTTATAGTGCTGTCTTCCATGATTGTGGCGTTTCCTGGGTATCCCCATATATACCCAGTTAGCCTTCTTTATAAATCTATAGCAAGCCGTTATCGGCCCGTCAGCTACTCTGACGGGCCGATAACGGCCCGCTATAGATTTATAAAGAATGCTAGCTGGGTATATCATCAACAGGATCTGCTTTGATTTTCAGCACAGTACAAGTTACAAGATCGTTATTTTACGGCATTTATACATTCTGCCCCAGCATGCTGCATTGCCAATATTCAATTAGTAACTTACTGGTCTGTATATTCTCTCAGCTTCTTGTCTTTCTCTACTATCAATTTTCTTGTCGTCTAAAACTTCTAACTTGGGAAGTTTACTTATAACATAATATCTGAAATAAATGGACATTATATAAAGACACAGTACATGTAACGGTGTTTTAGATACAAATGCAAAACTTTCAGGTATAAAAGCAGTTTTACGATCGTCGAATATGTATATATACTTAACTACTCAAAAGATTTTGCATTACTTTCTGTTTCGGTATGTACAATGGACACCTTATTCGTGAATATAAGTCATCCCATTCGATAATTTAAGTCAAAGGAAAGAAACAAACTAAACTTACAAAATCGTGTAACAATTGTCAGTTGTCAGACGCAAATGCTAAAAAGGTGCTGACGTCATATGACGTCAATATTTACGTCTCCCTGCAAATAAATGTCTATATTTCAAAAGCTACCCAAATTCGAGCAACTTTTAATTTGCATTTTTCGGAAAAACTAATCTGAAGTCAACGCACTGAGCGTAGGAATCATGGGTGAAGTTATATCAACAAATTGTTTCTGTTGAGTCCTCATCGTTACTTTATTATAGGCTTTATCTGTGATTTATTTTGCCCGTAATGATTCGTCATGGAAACATGCCTATATAATTTTGACCCCCTTAAACCCCACTTTTATATAGTAGCTTGATGTAGCTTACCTGTAGACAACATACTATGGATAGGAGCCGTTGGTGAAGTAATTATGACCAACTTACCAAATACTGAGCATAGAAACCATGACTGAACTAGATGGGAACAGTGTACCTGTATAGTATATACAGTGGATCAGAGCCGTTGGTAAAGTAATTATGACCAATTTACCTGTAGCCAAATATTGAGCATAGAAACAATGGCTGAATAAGACAGGAGCAGATTACCTGTAGACAACATTTTATGGATAAGAGCCGCTGGTGAAGTAATTATGATCAACTTACTTGTCAGATACTGAGCAAACAAGCCATGGCTGAACTAGCAGCTCACCTGTGGACGACACGCTGTGGGTAAGAGAAGCTGGGGAAGTAATTAGAAATAACTTACCTGTGTCAACATTTTAGGTAAAATCCGTTGTTGAAGTTATTTCGTGTAACTTACCTGTAGTCATATTGAGGGTAAGAGCCGTTGTGGAAGTAGCTTGGCGCAACTTCGTTGGTTATCATGGAATAATTCGAAGGATAGGGCACTTCATGACCAGTGTGTCAATAAGTACAGCTGCAAGAATTCACCAGTGGACGGCACACTGTGAGTGAGAGAAGCTGGGTATGTAATTAGGTGTCACTTACCTGAGTCAACATACTGAGGGTAAGATCCGTTGTAAAGTAATTTGGTGCAGCTTACCTGTAGTCAACATATTGAGGGTAAGAGCCGTTGTTGAAATAGCTTGGCGCAGCTTCGTTGTTCATCATGGACAAAATTCGAAGGTTAGGGCAATTCTTGGCCAATGTGCCAATGAATACAGCTGCAAGAATATAACAGGGCGTCAAGTGAAAACTGCCTTCAAACGTGTAAAATGCGCAGATTCAGATCATCCTGCTCATGCGCCAAGTCTCATCCGGGCCTTTTCACTCCATTCATATATTCTATAATATCCAATGATTATGTTAGCTGACCGTGAAGGTCCTGATCAGACTGCGCATCCCCGGAGTCTGACCTGGGCCTTCGCTATCCGCATATGCAAGAAGATACGTTTTCGTGTGCTGAAGCCAATACAATTGTATAAATCGTATTATCCTTGAACTGGTCCATCTCACACAAAAAAGGCCCGAATACAAACTTATAAGAATTAAGGACGAGTTTTCCATCAAGTAAAACAAGAATATGCTCCACTCCATGCAGTTTTTTTTTTCTACTGACCCATTACGAAAACACACCTATTCAAATATAATTAGACCTCTAAAAACTGAAAATTTTCAGATAAAAAACTTTTAATATTTTTTTTAAATTTCTGCTCAAAACATAGATTGTGGGTACTCGTTAGAACCGCCTCGGCGAGGCGGTTCTAACGAGTACCCACAATCTATGTTTTTAGGCAGAAATAAGAAAAATATTGTATAAAAATATTTACTATATAAAAGTGGGGTTTAAGGGGGTAAAAATATATATGCTTTCGTGATGCACTCCAAGGCGGTTTCTCTATTGCAGTTCTTCATTGTTTATTTGCCAGTTACTGCAAGAGCGCTGTTTTGCTTTGTCCATTTTTAGTTTTCTTGTGCACCAAGCCCTTTCTGACAACGGGTCTACTTTAAAAAAAAAAAAAAAGAATTTGCTCCCTTTCGGAGCTAATTCCTTTTAAAGTATATCATTTTTTCAGAAGTGAGACAGAACCCAATTAACCTGTGAAGGTCTTAGATTAATTGGGTTCTAGAAGTCTTATAATTTTCAAATTTTGAGGACATATGGGAGAAATCCCATCATCATTTACCTTATCAGTTAATGGGATTTGTGGCGATCAATGCCGCACAGGTAAAGTCAACTCCGAATGTTTCCGTCATTTTACAATATAGCCCAAAGCAAGAGTCAGCCGGAAATTCACTCTCCATGCTGTTCCGTGACAATCGGCGGAAAAAAAACGAACAATCACGAACTGATGAATGACTTAAAACCTTATGAAGAAAGTTATCGAATAAGGTCATTTTAAGATTATTCAATCAAATACAAAATTATGCCTTTAAAAGGGCATGCATTTTTTGTTCATGAACCCGTTCGCACAGGCAATATCACTTTTGTATTAAAAGAAAATTAGCATCAAAGCAACCAAGATCGTCTGATTTATTCGTGGTTCTTTTTCTTCTCAAAAAAGACCATTTTTAGGGACAGAAATTTATTAATTATATCATTCAAAAATAGAGATAATAAGTATTATGGAACCGTTCGCACAGGAATGATAGCTCTTATAGACAAAAAGTTATCATGAATGAAGTAAAGTTTTCCATTAGCATTTAATGTTAAAATTTTGCTGGTCGCTGGTGATGATTAGATTTCTTTAACATGAACTCTTCTTGATTTAGAAGAAATTTGAATTGAGAATAGGGCCATTTTTGGACCAAGATACTCCCCAAAAACGTCTCTGTATGGTTATAGCATACTCACAAAGATTGGAAATTTTGTTTTGATTCACCCAGAGAGTGTGTAGTTGTGGTGACTTGGCCATCTTCACATGTGATGTGATGCTATTATGATCCAGTACCAGAGTTCCCAACTCTGGATAGTCGATTAACCATTTCAGATCACTGACAAATGTCAAGGAATATATCGGTAAGTTGTACGAAATTCATTACGAAAATATGCCTATTAAAATATACGTGGCAAAAAAGGTTAGGGGTATTTGTATGTATGGTGAAATAAAAGGAAACTAAGACATATCTGAAATCTGAAATTGATATACATTGTATTTGATTACATCATTTCATTTACAGACAAAAATCCATCCGTTGGAGTCTGTAGCACTAGAAGTGAATGAGAAAATTTGTATGGAAGATCACTAGGGTTACCAATAAAAACTCACAAATCTGTCAATATCGTGTATGTCCACCTGTTGCATCTATGCAGGCCACAATACGACGACGCATACTCCTGATGAGTCTGGCAATCTGTAGCTGGAGTATCCTCCTCCACTCCTTCTGCAAGGCTGCGCCCAAAGCTTGGAGCGTTCTTGGTCGTGGAACTCTCTGTCGTACACGCTGGTCGAGAATGTCCCAAACATGCTCGATTGGCGACAAGTCAGGGGATCGAACAGGCCAATCAAGATGATCCACATTGTTCTGCTGCAGGAACTGCTGTACTATCCTCGCCCGATGAGGTCTTGCGTTGTCATCCTGCAGCACTACGTGGTGTTGTTGAACAAAAGGCAGAACAACCGGCTGTAGCACTTCATTGATGTAGCGTTGGCCTGTCAGAGTTCCGTTAAGCACAAGCAGCCCTGTACGGGAACGAACAGATATGCCGCCCCATACCATAAGACTTCCTCCTCCATACCGGTCATGTTCAACAATGGCGCAGTTCGCGTACCTCTCACCTCTGCGACGCCAAACGCGACGTCGTCTGTCAAGCATATCCAGCAGAAACCGTGACTCGTCGGTAAAGAGTACAGTCGCCCATTGTTGGTTAGTCCATCGACGATTCTGCCTTGTCCATGCTAGCCTGGCTTGTCTATGTCTCTGCGAAAGTGGCACCCTAACGTAAGGTCGCCGAGCTCTGAGTCCAGAGCTGTGAAGTCGATTCCGCACGGTTTGAACAGACACTCATGTTCCAGTAAGCGCCGAACAACTGCGCGAACGTCTCTCAAGAACTGGAATAAGAGTGACTGTTCAAACCGTGCGGAATCGACTTCACAGCGAACTGCGCCACTGTTGAACATGACCGGTATGGAGGAGGAAGTCTTATGGTACTACCTAGTGCTGCAGGATGAAAACGCAAGACCTCATCGGGCGAGGACAGTACAGCAGTTCCTGCAGCAGAACAATGTGGATCATCTCGATTAGCCTGCTCGATCCCCTGACTTGTCGCCAATCGAGCATGTTAGGTACATGCTCGGCCAGCGTGTACGACAGAGAGTTCCACGACCAAGAACGCTGCAAGCTTTGGGCGCAGCCTTGCAGGAGTGGAGGAGGATACCCCAGCTACAGATTGCCAGACTCATCAGGAGTATGCGTCGTCGTTGTGTGGCCTGCATAGATGCAACAGGTGGACATACGCGGTATTTGTGAGGTTTTATTGGTGACCCTAGTGATCTTCCATACAAATTGTCTCATTCTCGTCTAGTGAGCACTACAGACTCCAACGGATGGATTTTTTTCTGTAAATGAAATGATGTCATCAAATATATCAATTTCAGATTTCAGATATGTCTTAGTTTCCTTTTATTTCACCGTACATACAAATATCCCAAACTTTTTTTGCCACATATATAAAATTTTACAACCAAAAAAGGAAATTTTTCAGATAAAAAAAATCTGATATTATTCATATTTCTGCTCTAAAAATTGATTGTGGGTACTCGTTAGAACCGTCTCACCAAGGCGGTTCTAACGAGTACCCACAATTTATGTTTCGAGCAGAAATGTGAAAAATAATGTATAGCCCTGTAAACCCCAGTTTTACTATATAAAAGTGGGGTTTAAGGGGTCAAAATTATACAGGTTTGTTTTCGTGATGATAATATATTAGAACAGATGCAAAAATCTACGAATATATTCTAAAAGGAATGACCCATGAGAGCAATGAACACATTCACAAATTCGAAAACAGTTGACGTGCCAAGTTCTCTGGGCAAAACAAGCCAGTAAGGCTTCATCAATTACCCTTTTATAAATTTTGAGGCATCCTAAAATGTGATCACAAATGACCAGAGAATATAAACTACACTATTGTGAAGCACTGGGAGACGTTTTAACAGCCCGCCCACCTTCCCCTCTCCCTCCCGCTCCCCCGCCTCCCACAACCCACCACCACCCCCTTTGCAACACAGACTTTGTTAACAAATAAAGAAAAAAAAAACGGAAAAGTAAGTCTGACAGAGCGGTGATACTTATTTGTCACAAGGGGGTTAAATTATTTCCTTTTAGAATAGACCCTTTTCAGAAATCTTGCAACTAGAAAAAGTGACCAGTGGGTCACGTAAAATCCTGGCCAGCTACTTGGCATATTATGTATGCTGAGGTTATGAAAACCATTCTGACAGAATTTCCTCCCATGAAAGTGCTTCAATTTTCCTAAACACCGGTTCATGACTGGTAACCTATTAATACCCCAATATCCTGAATGGATTCTTCCATAATAAAAGTGAGAATTGTCTATAATCTATTTAAGGAGTACAATATAACAACCTCCTTAATTGCTTTATCTGGCATTGTATGCCATACCCATGAAAATGCAGATCCTGATCAGATTTTGTGTTCTGAGGCATAATATGCATATGGGCGTTGTTTTAAGATGCTAGGCTTTAATGAGCCCAGGCTTCAACATAAATTTAGCAATTCAGTTTGAATTCACCCAAAACTTGTTCAGATGACATCAAATTTCAGAGATTTTATTTGCAAGCTTCATCTTCATAGACCTGATGAGTTACTCCTGTTTTCCTAGTTGCAACAAAACAACAAGAGAAAAAAGACTCCACTTGTGCTGTGCATATTAAGGAACACTCAGTAGCATTCCTGGGTCACAACTTTTGTGACTTCCTGTTTGCTTTCCTGAACATCAAGATGCTTCTGAAAAGGGGTCAAGTCTAAAATGGAGCACTTAAGCGCACAATATTTTTACACATATATTTTTGCACAGTTTATTTCACAAATCTCAACGTTTCGGCTGATTAAAGCCTTTTTCAAGAGAGTTAAGTTCTTTCAATGCTACACCATCTTCTCATCAATACTGTCAACCATTTTAAATACAAATGTTATGCACACCGTTGTCACGACGTTACAAATCAGTAGGTAGTACAACGTCTTGGCAAGAGTAATCAGATGTTGTGACGTCGTGACAACGGTGTGCATAACATCTGTATTTAAAATGGTTGACAGTATTGATGAGAAGACGGTGTAGCATTGAAAGAACTTAACTCTCTTGAAAAAGGCTTTAATCAGCTGAAACGTTGAGATTTGTGAAATAAACTGTGCAAAAATAAAATGGAGCAGATTCTTTCATTTTAGAGTAGACCTCTCTTCTGAAAGGACAAAACAAGCCTGACACAGTTACATGCCCTGAAAGTGATTCCATACACCCTAAGTTGTGACTATCCTTACTGTGCTAGCCTATACCCGTAAATTCAGATTTTGTAAAGGATATGATATTCTGTTTTGTGTGAGATCTAGTTCCTCTGCATATGAACTTAACTGTTGTGTGATGTTCTGTGGAATTTCTTGCAGATTCTGGTAGGCCAAGTTTAGCCTGTTGCTTTTGTGCACTTCCGCCATCTGAATAGGAACAAAATGTATGATTATAATCAGTTCTACAATTGCATTTCTTTGAGTGAATGGATGGATGGATTAAATGGTGGCATGAACATGTATGCATGAACTGGTGACTGTTCAAACACTGAAATATAGAATTGGTAATTAGCAAAAAAAATGGTTATAAAAGGCACAAAAGAATTTGTGCTATATTGCCTCTGCAGTAATTCAGATATGGATTTAGTATAATGAGTATTTAACCTCCTGCTTTAAAGCCTTATGCTGAAATCCCCATTAGCAATGCTTAACCCTGGTCTGTCTGAATGTATCAATTGCTCACAAAAAATCAATGCTTGGAAAGATCATTTATAAGAAGTAAGATTTTTGTAGAAAATACATTACCTAAATCTGCATATGCATTCTGGATCATCAAATAGCAAGATCAGTTATCCTAACAATGATCATTTTCTTTTCAAAAGTAAAGTTCACTGGAAGTGTTTACCTTCTAAATTTTGATTTCATTACAGAAATCCAAGATTGCATTTAATACTTTTATCCTTTCCCTTCTATCCCTCTCCATCCCACAATTTTCAGTTCTAGTTTCAGTGCTAACTTCCAAAAATCATTGCTGAAATACACTTTACTCTCTCTTATCTGGAACTTTGTCTGTGTATTTTATTCATTAATTTATTAGATGAGAGGGGGATGAGAGGAGATATGGATGCACTGGTGAATAAATGCAGGATTTGTAGGGACATAAACATATTTGCTTCAGGCTCAGTAACAGGTGAGCAGTCCAGCATAACTCATCACAGAGAATAAAGTGGTATTATTTTACAAGAAAATTAAGAAATTACATGTAAGTTTATGAACAGACATATCAGACTGTTTTTTCTAACTTGTGCATACAGGCCTAAAAGCAAGAAAATTTAAAACAAATATCAAACTTTGAGAGATTATTACATGTATTACCATTAAAGCAATTTAAATTTGGTGGACTGAAGAAAAATGTGTGGAAAATCAGGTGACATGGATGAACTTCACAAAAAAAAAAAAAAAAATGAGAGAAATAAAGCAGTTCGAATCTATACACCAGTATTATGGCACTATGGCAGTCAGATGCATGATAAAACACACGTGGCAACTATCTGTCAAACATTTTCTCAACAATATGTTCGTCCAAGTCCACTTCGTTCGTCTGGTCACCGAGTTCACTGAGTACAATCACACTGAGTACAATCTTACGGTCATTGACCTAACTCTCTTCAGCTGATCAAACGATCTACTGAAAACACCACCTTAACTACATTTAACGCATTGTCAGTACACCATGACAAGAGCAGACGAATTAGGACCAGCATGGAACATTTACAGAAAATTCTTACAAAAACATCTTAAAAACCTACCGAACAATACATAAAGATTACATATTTTTGTTATCAATAAATGACAGTTTCCTCATGTCGTTCGCCATTTTGAACAGTCACATGACTACTTACTGTTCAACAAGCTTTAGCTTTACAGAAAGGAAATAGTATTTTAAAAATAAATAAATAAATAAGAATATAATTCAATGAATGTTTACTATCGTGTCAAAAGTTGGACGAGTTAATCCAAAATCTATTTTTAGGTTTGCGGACACAGTACCTCCTACTTCTATAATTTGAACAAATCATTTTACATTTTGATACCACTTACATACTTTTGGATCCAGTGTAGGCCCAGATCAGATGCCGCGTTTGCGGCATCTGATCTGGGCCTACACTGTATTCTCAGACTTGTCTGTCCCAATACTTAGGATAAATAGCGCATCTTGATTATATTTTAGTGGCTGTATCACATAGGACTATAAGAATAAATATGTTAGTTATTGAAGAGTGGAGCCAGTGTAGCTACGCGTAAGTATGGTATGATCGGTACCTATATTCTCTTTTCGCCAGTACTTAGTGCTATCATAGCTCCAGATAAGGAACTTTTTTTTAGAAAATATATGCCGTGGTACCCCTGAGTACACACAACATGTTTTGGTGGAGAAATAAGAAAAAAAAAACATCTAGTGTTATGGCCTCCAAAATCTGCTTTTCTTCAAGTTAGTTACGAAGGACCTAGAACAGACTGCGCGCATGCACAGGTTGTTCTCAGCCGTCGCTGTTCGCATATGGGTCAACCCATGTATGTTCTAGCAGACCTCGCCTTAGAAGATGGACATATCCCGGGGACACATCCCTTTAGTATTTAAAAGGATGTTTTACAACACAGTTTGTTCCTGTACAGTGCAATCTCTACAGCAGGCACGCATGGGAAAGCATAGACGGGCTGCTTTTGAGAGATGGGTGTTGTGGAGAGTTAACTCGAAAAACAGCACATTGGGAAATCAGATTGAAATAAGAGGTTGTTGTTGAGAGATAACCACTCGTGGCGGTTCCATTGTAGCTGAATGTCAAACAGTGAAGACAGATCAGACACTGCAGAACGCGGCGTCTGACTTTGTCTTAACGTTTTGCCGTAGTCCACTGTAATAGAAATTAGGCATAAATCGGTTGAAACGAATTGATACACTTTTAAGGGGTGCAATTATGTCAAATTAGATTTTTCTCCCCTTTCAGAAGGAAGGACAGCAAATTATTTCTTTTTAGAGTAGGTCCATTTTCCGAAGACGACTGAACCATGAAAACAAACAGAAAGTCACAGTTTATTATGCCCCTTCCTTCTGAAAAGGAGTCTACTCAAAGAAAAGAATTTGCTCCCCTTTCTCTCTGAAAAAGGGGTACTACTCTAAAAGGAACTTGGAAGCAAATTCTTTCCTTTTAGACCCCTTTCCTGAAGGGGACAGGTCGTAAGGAATGCAAGCAGTAAGTCACAATGTTACCCCCGCCTACCCGCCCCGCCCCCCTCCCACATACATGCGCACACACCCGTGTCAAAAGGCAGAATATCTACCAGGTGTATCTGGGCCCTTTTGGTATATTTCTGCATTTGCTATGTATAAATCAAACAGGAATATACTACCTCTGTCTCCTTCCGGCCCGATGCGTTGGAAACGGTCTGTAGAAACAGCCTTCGCTTGATAGCTTCCATTTCCGCCAGTTACAGAGTTATGGTTTAAAACAAATGCACATTTTAAATTTTTGACGGATACAATGTAACGAATATATGAGCCCTATCAGATGAAAACGTCTTTTTGGACAAGCGGAATGCGCAGGTTCGGCCATACAGTGCATCCGCAAAGAATCACCAAGAACTGTGGTGTTTGTTGATAACTCTGCATTATCCAGGGATTCTGTTAACTGACAGCCAGCCATCCCTGATCAGACTACGTGGATGCACAGGCTAACATAGGACTTCATGCCGAGGGCTCTTTTTTTTTAGACTCGGCCAATATCATATACCAGTGTTATATTACATAGACAGCAAGATCATGCGTGGTGTCATTATCCTAAGACATACATCATGCATGACCCTAACCTAGTAAGCATTCTTCATAAATCTATATCGGGCCGTTATTGGGCCGTTATTGGCCCGTCAGGGTAGCAAGAATGCTAGCTGGGAAATAAAACTCTGCGAATGCATGTTAACCAAGCATCCGAATCGTAGAACAATGTAGATAGTTGTCGTTCCTGATATCTGTGACCTCGACATTCCTTCCGACGGCTCGCATGATGGATACAGGCGAATTCGAAGAGATAACCCATGAAAAGCTACCAGTGTATTATCACCTATAAACCTCTGGTTAAAGCTAAAGTGACTACCGATATAATAAAGAGTGTAGTACATAAGAAAGTAATTGTAATAATTAATAGCGCTTAACAAACAACGGATCGAACTCATAAGATCAGACAAGATTACAACGAATACAAAGGCTATTTGGTATGCATTTACGAAATAACCAGCTCGTTACGAAAACATACCTATATAATTTTGACCGCTTAAACCCCACTTTTATATAGTAAAACTGGGGTGTACAGGGTATACATTATTTTTCATATTTCTGCTCAAAAACATAGATTGTGGTGCTCGTTAGAACCGCCTCGGCGAGGCGGTTCTAACGAGTACCCACAATCTATGTTTTGAGCAGAAATATGAAAAATATCCGATTTTTTATCTGAAAACTTTCAGTTCTTCGGGTGAAATTTTCAATATGTTTGAATAGGCGTAATTTCATAGTGTTGTTTTTTATGCTAATTTGTTGAAACCAAACGACTTAGACAAATGATCCTGATGTTTTTTTGTGGGCAACGAAGGGTCCTACTAATCACCCCATGGCACTAAATTATTTCATTCTATTTATTAATTAAATGCTGAAATTACACCAGGGTATTAGTTTTATGTATCAAAATTTGTTTTTGTGATAGTTTAAGACATTAACATTACTTCAAGCGCTTATCTTGGGTTGCCAAACACCAAGATTCAAAATAACGCAAAAATATAACAAAGAGACCATTGGTATAAGCTGAGGGTATAAGTTGATAGTCCATTACGTATTTTATGGCACATATACATATATTTTGATGCCGTGGTGTGCAAACATTTACGAGAGGTTTAAACATAATAACAATTTTAAACATAATAACAATTTTAAATCAAACACCAAACTAGTATTGTCCATCAAAAACACATATTTTATGGGTCAATATACATATATATGTTGATGCCATGGTGTGCAAAAAAAAAAAAAAAAAAAAAAAAAAAAAAAAAAAAAATACTAAGGTTTTAGACATAATATTTTAACTCAAACACAAGTATTACAAAACTATTCTTGTCCTTCTATAAATACATATTTTTATGCTGAATACTCATGTATTTTGATGCCGTGGGGTGCAAAAAATTTACTAGAGTTTTAAACATAATATTTTAAATCGAACACAAGTCCTCAATATAAAGTCTCTGTTTACTAAGATGTCTTACGTATTGCAAACTATTCTTGTCCATCTAAAACACATATTTTATGGTAAATATGCATATATTTTGATGCCATGGGGTGACATGGGGTGACGTGGGGTGCCATGGGGTGATTAGTAGGACCGGGCAACGAAAGTCCAGATCAGTCTGCGTATTCATGCAATCTGATCCGGGCCTTTATTGGCTGCTTACAGAATCAATGCATGCTATCGACGAAAGGAGACGGTTTTGGTTAGGCTGTCCGAGTGCATGGGCTGATCTGTACTTTCGCTGTTCATATCAGGCATAAGAGCCCTATTATCGCGTTGCTCATCTTAAGATCTCCCCAGCTGTACCCCGTCGCTTTCAATATGGAGACATGTAGATATTTATAAGGGATAAATGTCCTCACTTTTTTTTTTTACACACTTTGGGTGATATCTTCATTGAACGTCAGTCAGTCGACAATAATATTGTTTAACGCTAACAAAGACCAGAGATTTCAAAGAAGAAATGGTGATACAGTCTCGTCTGCTTTCATTAACTCTAACAGAGATTCAGCTTAGTTTAAATCAAAGAAATATAGTTAGAAACTGAAATGAAGAATTTTGATATCTTCATTGAACGTCAGTCAGTCGACAATAATATTGTTTAACGCTAACAAAGACCAGAGATTTCAAAGAAGAAATGGTGATACAGTCTCTTCTGCTTTCATTAACTCTAACAGAGATTCAGCTTAGTTTAAATCAAAGAAATATAGTTAGAAACTGAAATGAAGAATTTTTCAACGCTAACAAAGACCACAGATTTCAAAGAAGAAATCGTGATAGTGTCTCTTAGCTAAGTTTAAATCAAGGAACTATATAGTTAGAAATTGAAATGAAGATCTTTTTCTTCGATGAATGACACAATTCTGTATTGCAATTTATGTGTGATTTTAGCCATAGATAAGTAGGCAGTGGACATGTTGAAGAGAAGAGTTTTGTTTTGATGAATGGAACAATCCTGGAATTTATGTGTAAGTTTGTATTATATGTGTATGTACTATACATGAGTAGGAGTGGACTTGTTAAGGAGTAATATTTGGATAATTCTGGGGCAGATTTCTCAACATCACGAAAACATACCTATATAATTTTGACCTTATTAAACCCCACTTTTATACAGTAAAACTGGGATCTACAAGGGTATACATTATTTTTCTCATTTCTGCTCAAAAACATAGATTGTGGTACTCGTTAGAACCGCATCGGCGAGGCGGTTCTAACGAGTACCCACAATCTATGTTTTGAGCAGAATATAAAAAAATATGATAATTTTTATCTGAAAACTTTCAGTTTTTTGGCGCTAAAATTTTCAATATATTTGAATAGGCGTGTTTTTGTAATGATTAAAAGGGATGATTTGCAACATTCACACGCCCGAAGTGTCATTTTTTTTTTTTACCAGACTAGCTAATTTTGGCCAATCAGGCCTCATCAGTGACTCTCGTATAAAACATTAAAATCTCGCAATGGGCGCAATGATCACATCGCCTGACCAGAAACTATAAACTACACTATAGTGAAGTACAGGGAGGCGTTTTACGGTCGTAACACGGCAGCAGAACCAGCTGTAGTGAAGATTCTAAAAGGAAGGACCCAATGCCGTACACACAATGGGGGCAGTTTGCATGAAATGTCGATTCATGTTTTCTAGGGAAAGGTAAGAATAATATCGTCAATATGTTGTCTGCTGAATGCATTAGCCTAGAGGGTAAACTTGCCCATGTCCTTTTGTTCGAATTTGACCTCCTTGTTATTAGAAATATCTCTTTAAGGGCAAAACCTTGTAACAGCCCCTTTAGTTTTTATCTATGAGTGTTCATTTCAGTAACAACACATATATAGATGTAGGACTTGATTTTATTATTATTATCAATAAATATATATATAAAAGGAAATCAATGAACAGAATTGGCCATGTGTACCAAATGTGGAGGAAGTCCTTTTCGCAATTTCGGTGAACCTTTTTTTTTTCACTGCGTTTGCTAGAGTTATTTCCCTTAGACTTAGAAACTATTAAAATGTTGAATTGTTTCCCTTCAACCAATTAACGTTAATTGCCTTCGGAAGCCTCGTTTGAGAAATTCAATATGGCGTTGGATAGTCGGTCGGCCTTTGTTGTGTTGTAACGGATCGATTTTTAAACTAGTCCAGGCTCTTAAGAGGTAATTTTATTTTCATTTGCTATATGCACACTCCCCTTTCATTTTGTTTAAGTACTTTTATCAATGATTTTTCATGTTTTCGCACTTTAGCTAACTTCTGCAACCTCGAAAATTAGTGACAACCTTATTTTATTTGATGTCAGTGTAAACAGTTTGATAGCTTGGGTGTACTTGTGACAGTGCATGTCATAATATGAAGTGTTTTAGTTGAGATTTCATGACCCTGTCAACAAATTTTCAGTAATGTCGAGCTGTCTCCCAGACAGATGGAGAGAAAAGAATAGGACAGATGAGAAACCAAACCCCCAAACTTGAGAAGCAAGAAACGTTGAGCCGTCAGTTGGTGAACGTCAGGTTAAAAGTCAGTGATGGCAGGGCTAACCCTCCAAATATTTCAGCAGGAGGGTGCATCACAATACCACCCACATGACTGTGGAAATCATGGAGTATGACCCTCTTAATATATGAGAAAACTTGCAGGTGAATCCATTTACCCCAAACATGCCAAACTCATCAACTGTCTTAGAAAGAGTGCAGCTGTAAGACCATTCAGTGTTTCATTCTGCAGTGGAAAATTACTTAGAAATTCTCTGGACCACTTGATATAAATGAAGGTCTTCAGGGCCCAGTTGTTCAAAGCTAACGATGTCGTTAGTTAATGATTCGTTAAAATTTACATCGAGTGATACGCTAATATTCTGAAATTTTTTGCTGAAAAAATGTGAGTAGCTTTAAGCACTCACATTTTTTCAGCAAAAAATATCAGAATATTGTATATTGAATCCGCTAAAACAGTTAACGAAATGACCCTTAACGAGCTCGTTAAGCTAACGACGCTTTGAACAACTGGGCCCAGATTGTTAATAACAATCTCATAACTGTAATGTATGCAATTGTGTATC
The DNA here is from genome assembly GCA_964016985.1 of Anodontia alba. NCBI lineage: Eukaryota > Metazoa > Mollusca > Bivalvia > Lucinida > Lucinidae > Anodontia > Anodontia alba. Next base: position 20,761,462 of record OZ024838.1, read on the forward strand.
CCTGTTTTGAATTATTAATGCCTCCAAATGCAATTTTTGTTGTCATATATTCAGAGTGGGTGGGGTATTACATTTGTTGATGTACGTTTTTTTTTTGCAGGAAGTGTATGACAATTGTCATATTGTGATTATTTTTTGTTGCTGGACCCTTCTTTTATTTTTCTAGAGCATTGTATTCCCATGTATAGAATGTAGTTTTTCGAGGAAACTAGAAAAGCTGCCCATCCTTGTTGGCATGTTGTGATGCCACGATAAACAAAAAAATCAGTCGGCAAACAGAGTATGGTACACGGTGAGCCGAATGACAAAAATCTTGTTTGGATTACTTCCCTTTGAATGTTCTGAATGTACGAAATGACCACTAATGAACAGAAACTCACCAATATCTCCTTGTGATGTTTTTGATCGAATGTCTTTCTGTACAGTCGATAGCATCAATATCACTCAATTGATGCCTTTTTTGGCCTGAACAATCAGTTTTCAATGTTCAGCGACAATTGGCACAACATTACATGTACATGACGTTGTATCCACATGATATTTTTCTTATTTCTTCACAAAAACATGTTGTGGGTACTTTGTAGAAGTGTGGGTGCTTCAAATCAGTACATGTATCTCATCATATGTGGACATATACAAAGACAAATAAGAAAAATACCTGGGCCCAGTTGTTCAAAGTGTCGTTAGCTTAACAAGCTCGTTAGTGGTCAAGGGTGGTTGGGTGGTGCGAAGGTGTCATGTATCTTTTGTCACCGGGGCGTCCAGCTGATATTGGCTTATAGTTGGGCAAGGCCTGCTATACTTGTAGCAGGTAAGGGTAGGGAGGTGATGTTTTTATTTCTTCTGTTTCTTCACTTTCATTCCTGTTCCTCTTTCTTCCCTGTCCCTCTCTTTCATCTCTTTTGCTATCTCTTCTGTCTCTTTTCTCCCTTTCTCTGGGAGACGACACAAAATGACCCACAAGGGTTGACGTGTCGTTAAACCCCAACTCAATCAATCAATCGTTAGTGGTCAAAATGTTTACTGTTCTAGTAAGTACAAAACCAAATTCACAGGTATTTTTGCTGAAAAATGTGAGTAGTTTTTTTTTTTTCAGCAAAAATTTTAGTGTATATGCTGTATTTAATGGATCAAAGTCTTAACGATTCGTTAAATAACAATATTGTTAGTTTTGAACAACTGGACCCTGTACTTTTTGATTGAAAAAAAGATGCCTTACCCGGAGCTATGGTAATCAGTGCTTTGGTTCCGGTGACAATATTTCTACTGGTGCCAGTACTGCAGTAGAGATATGAATTTAACCTATTTTTTTTTCCAGTGTAATTTTTCTAAACTAAGATGACCTTCAGGCTTCTCAAGAGAGTTTGATTTCCCTTTCTTTGGCTTCACTCACAACTGTTTTCTTCAAGGACCATCTATCTACATGTATTTCTAAAGCTGCCTACAGTACGGCTCAGGTAAAAGAACCAATTTTTTTTTTCATTTCGCGGACCAATTTTACAATCCGCGATTTTCCGCCGAGTGGTTTGGAGTAAACCATTCCGAGTGAAAAAAAATTACTCGAAGTTATGCGCTCGATATTCCGAGGACATTCAGCGGACCTCAGTGTACCCATGATATTCGGAGTGTTTGCGAGTATTTGCGAGTGGCGACAGATTATTCTGTACAGGTAAGTTTGACCACTCAGATCATTCTCTCACACGACGATAATCAAACAAAAATTGTTACAACTGCGATTATAATACTTACCCTCGTTAACTAGTGCTGGCGACAGCAGGATCAGACTGCAATATCCACTTACATAAAATGCTTCCGACAACCAATTCTGCGACTGATTTTTTTATGTTTCAGCTGCGGAATGTCAAAGGGTATGGCCGAACAACAGCTGGTAGCCCCAATGCGCAAGGCCGGCGACGTATTTGGCCCAAAGCCTCGGATGATTTCTAATCGCCCAGTTTTAGTTTTGGATTAAGAGTGGTGGTCGCCTGAATCTTCCTACATTCATTTTCATGTGACAAGCACTTTTATCCAGGCTGGCCCATTTTTCCCGTGTCACTTTGCACGTGCTGCGGCTGCCAAGAAAATAGTTTGAACCCCTGAAGCACTGCTGAAAATTCTAGAGGAGACGTCGATGTAACTGTTTTAGTATTTTACAGTGAAAATAAGGCTGAACATTTCATGTGAATCGTCTGTCTAGCAGACGATTCACATATTACGCCACGCTTAATTTACACAGGAAAATAAGAAGAAAAAGAAAATGAAAATGCCGTCTGCTGAATATGCTAAGCGCTTCGAGGGTTAAAGTAGGGATACATTTCATTTGACAAGGGAGACAGAAACGAACACGCTGGAATGTATCTACACTGCTCGGATCGAGGCCTGGACGGTTGATGACTGGACCAGGATTAGGACTGTCCATTCAAATCACCACTTAATGATGACGGTGACTTGATGTCTTATGTCTCTTTCAACAATAACAAAAAATAAAATAAAAGAAATTCTTTGTCATATTGAAATGATAGAACGCGACGTCTGGTCAGGGTATTCACTGTTTGCAAAAACAGTTTAGCCGTTTTTCTCTAGGAATATCTAAATCTTATAGCCGGATGTACCTAAAATGGACGAGCCAGAATCTTACAAGTTTTGCGAACTCTCTCTCTCTCTCTGGAAAGCTCTTTCTTTTGCTTTCTTTTACCCTCTTGCAAATATGACATGTCTCCTTTCGAGGTAGAAGTTGTTTGCACTGACTTTATTGGAAAAATGATATCACACCGGCGGGAATCGAACGCGATTCGATCCCCACTTATCATGAAACACATGTATTTGCTACGGTCATTCGCTCCTTCCACTGCTTCAAGATTGGCAGTTTCAAGTTTCTGGCGGAATGGGGTTCAGTGTACTGGTTAACCGCTTATTTTATAAGCATGCCCCCCTGATTCATAAAAATATGCTGTTCACAATCCCATTTCGCATGGTCCATACTAGTAAAGCAATTGCAGTTAACTCCCTTCTGATAGTCAGTTGCAGTTAGCTCCCTTAAAAGAGTAAAAACCTGCGGCGTGAAGACATTACCCCGCATTTATCAGAGTACAAATGATTATTATGTTATGTTATTCTCTTACAGTATATACATTAATAACATTATCTTTACTGGTTTATAGAGCAATCTTCAGAACTTTTGTTTCCATTTAAAGTGTTCTGTTTTTGTGTCTTCAACATGCAAAACCAAGGCCGTAATTTATTAAACGACTAAAAGAGACGCATGTATAAACCTAGCATCGGCGGGAAATAATCTTCAAAATGACATTTGTCCATATTTTCATATGCCCTCGCGGGCATTCTAGGCAGAGTCTTCCTGGTTATAAACCAATCTTAAGTTATAACACTTGGTGCTCGCGGGTATCGAATTACCATTATCTGGGCTAATTCAGCAGACGACAAAAAAAAAAAAAAAAAAAAAAAATCTTTTTTTTTTTTTTTTTTTTTTTATTACCAAGAAAACAGGGTTTGACAGTCATGCAATGGAGACAATTTGCATGAAATGCAAATCCTGTTTTCTTGGAAGAATGAGAAAATGTTTCAAAATGTCGTCAGTTGAAAATTTTACCCAGAGTGTTAGGCGTTATGGTTTGCACAAACAAATCGCGCATTGATCTGTACATGGCAAAACCTACAATAAAACTTGTACGAAGAGACGGATCAGCCCACACACTCTGAGCCTGCACATCAGCAGTCTGATCTGAGCCTTCGCTAATCGTATGTACCTCCTACAATCTCTAGGTTTAACAAAACGTCTTGTGCGACGAGCGAAGACTCGTGTCAACCTGCCAACCGCACATTCTGATAAAAGCATTCACTGGTCGTATTTACCTCCGATAGCCGGGCTATCCAAAGCGGGATAAACAGTGCGACTGCAACAGCACATTCTGATCAGACCCTTCGCTGATCGTACAGTATGCACCTTCTTTGGACTCCGAGCTATCCAAGAAGCTTGTTTTATCTAGTGGGTCGATGCAGAGACCGACCCGAGTCTTTGCTGGTCGCACGTACATTGTAGTATTGTACGTTTTGTCCGATTCAGTGAAAGTACATTGTAAATCATACTTCAGACATGAGAACTTAGTACCGACGTAATTTTGGTTTGAACTGCAGTTAAACGGCCCAGTCTACACTATTTCGGTCTTGTCGAGCACGCACACTTTTCCAGGGTTGGCTTATTCATAAGCTGTTGATCATTTCAGCAGAAACTGATAACGGCCCTTCTTTTCTTTCATTTTGACGATAGAGCTTACTTTTGGAGTTATGGCCCTTTGAAAACGGAAACTATTTTAGTGGTTTCTGTAATATTTCTTTTCTTTCTTTCTTTTTTCTTTTCCTTTTTTTTTTTTTTTTTAATTTTTGTCCGCTCTGTAACTTGAAAACTATTTGAGATATTTTCTTGAAACCTTATTAGTTTATTAACAGAGTCATGGCATTTGCTTGATTTAAGTGCAGTGGCGGGGCATGGTGAAATGTCTGCAGCCCTTTTATTAGATATTTATCAGTATGAAATATTGGGAAATTGTGCCTCGGTGGTGTAGTGTGAAGCTTCTCGTCTTGTCACCCAGGGGTCATGAGTTCGATCCCAGGCTTCTCAAGCCTTTCATATTGGACTTTAAACCAAGGTCCACATCTCCGTATGACCTAGCTGTTAGTAGGACGTAATAAACTCACTCACTCGTTTGAATTGTCATTAGCCTCGTGTGCGTAAAGTGTGTTTTTGTGTGACAGAGACACTCTTTTCACATGTGCTGTCTTGTTGATTCAATGCCTCTTTGATAGCAGAAGCGCCCCTTTAAGTAAATTCATATTGACAAGTGCGGTTGCTGCACGCGAGTGAGAATTTCCCGGTCTTTTTCCACAGTACGTCATTTATATTGAGCGCGTGCGGTTGTTGTATGGGAAAAGGTCGTTACAGGAATACCAAATATAAAAACGTAATTCGTCGATTGGGGGAAGATGTTTGATTCTCTTTGTGATTTTTGTGTGTTTTGTTTTCTACGGCACATTAAATAAAAATGACCATGCCGGACCCACTTGTGTGGCCGGACTAGACTAAGCCAAAGAATCCGGTACATTTTCATATGGAGCTTTGTTGAGGCCCATGTTACGTGCTCGAACAATGAAGGGGGCTACCGGGGTTATCTTTGGACCTAGGGAGCACCCAAATATATTCAGGGAACAAGGCAGCATTGGTTGATATTTTAAGAAAACAAGGGAATGGACCTAATTTTGGGGGATCGGAATGCGGAAATTTGGAAAACACTTTTGGGACAATAAGACCTTTGTGATCAGTGCACACTCAGATCAACCTGCGCATCCGCATGAGCGCGGACAATATAACCATCACGCAGACTGTACTATATGATGGAAAAATAAAGATAAAAATAAATAAAAATATTTTTATTAAAGAAATATCTAAATAACTTTATTAAATAAATAAATAAATATATAAAAATCGGACAGGTATTTAGTCAAATTACTCCGAGGAATTTCGCATCGCTTCGCGAGAAATATTGCCTCCGGGGTATAATATTACCATTCCGAGTAACTTCGCATAACGCATACATTCGGCGGACTTGCGAGTGGTGTCCGCCGAATATAACGTTTACTCGGTTTGATTCCGAGTGTTTTTGGCAAGTTCGCGAAACGCCGATATTCGGAATAAAGAGTTTTTTGGTTCTTTTACCTGAGCTGTACTGTAACTTCCTGAGTCAGGACAGTTGATGTGACTTGGTGTGAGGCTGCCTGTTGACCTTTGTTTCATCAGGCATTTGGGGTTTACTGTCACTGACAAAGGTACCTTCAGAAAAGAGGAGCAGCATGGGAAAGGAGCCCTTATAAGGATCAAACATAGTTTTTCATGCATTAACATTCGCTAGGTCCCCTGGGAGGTGTTGAAAACTAAGGCCAGAGGACCCGGTTTTCAACACCGCCCAGTGGACCTGGCAAATGTTAATGCATTGAAAGATCATATTCGATCGCTATTATTGCATAAAAACTGAAAGCAAAAATTTGCTACATTTTGCATTATTTCTTGTACTATTTTATTTCACCTTTTCACCGATGTCGCACAAACGCAATTTCCACGAACTATGCTCATTCTAGGGCCAGGCAGTACACTTCTCATAACGGCAGCAAATCTGTGGTCCCAGTGGGATCATATTGAAAGTTGCATAGCCGTGCATTAACAGCACGTGAATTGCCTTGTTAATACATAGCTTTTCACTGGTTAATGCACAGCTGTTAATAACATGTGACACTGCTTTTTATGCAATAATAGCATGCAGACAGCAAAGGTCAGAGCTCTCACTAGGATTTCAAAAACAGGAGTTCAGGACTCCCATCTTGCAAAAAGTAGGAGTCCCTCTGGAAAAGTAGGAGTCCCATCCCGAAAAGTGGGAGTCCCACAAATTCACGCACTTCACTCAAAGTGGTAGTACATGTATATTTAATAATTCTTTGATGGGCTGATTTTAATTAAATTGAGACAATATAACTCAGTCATCTTTATTTCTTTCAAACACAATGCCTGTGTAGATGCAAATTAATGCTGAATCACAACAGTAAATGTTCTAAAATGTCTTGGAATAACAAGAAGTACAGACCTTGATCTGTTGTATCCTATATCAGTCTGATGCAGTCAGAACATTGACTGTACTGTTTGTTCTCATGTCTTATTCCAGAAACTGTTAACACCGTACAAATTATTAGGACATTTACTGTCACATGCTTCAAAAGCACATAGTTCATAGCACATTTGAATTGTAATTTTCAAAGGAAAAAAAAAAAAAAACTCAGTAAATAAAACATACGGGTACTAGAATATTGTTTATGCAGTTGGTATTGGTATTTTGGCATTTTCACATTCAAACACAAACACAGATATAAGAAAGAATGAAGAAAAACGAAGTCTTTAGCTTTTATGTTTATGTTGCTCAAATCGCAAACAAAAGCAATTTAAATTATTTTCTCTGTCATCCCTAATCAGCCAAGTCGGAAGTCGGTAACTTGATATGCAGTTCCTATGTTGTTTACATCACTTACCTGTTTTTTTTTTTTTTGCCTTTAATTACGCTACCGATTAAATGTAAGTGAGTTTGTAATTGTCAAAACAGCACGATTTGAAAACGATTATCCGATTCTTGTGTAATTACTTTAATCATATCGTTTGCACATCAGTAATCATCACCGTTCACACTTCGCTTCACTACACACTACACATGGTCCGAGTTACCGGATTGGTCAACACAGTATGGCATCGGATCACGCCTCCTGCGGCTCAGTAAGCGTGGCACGGTAGAATCAAAGCACTTTTGATCTGTGGGTGTTTATTTGTCTCTCGGCTCCTGGATTTTTGACGCGTGCCCACCAAAAAAAATATGCATATCGGGGACTCCCACATGGTGAAATTTATGCGTCCCCAGGAAAAAGTTTGTGTCCCAGTATGCGTAATCCTGTGTTTCCGAGCACTCTGAAGGCTCTGTGCATACATAAATCCTCACTAGATCCTGTACTGTTTGCTCTCATAAGCTATAAGCCAAAAAGAAACTTTCACCAAAGAACTTGAAATATGGCCTTGCTAAGAGGCCAGGCATGCACACTGAAAGATTGGTTCAACAGAAAGTTTGAAGAGCCTTTTCTCACCACAGGACTCAGATGGATATAGGGACAGTTTTTCATAACTCCAGATTAAGTGCTTTTTTTTTTGTCAGAGCAGTACTGATATTTCTTATTTCTCCACAAAAACATATATTGAGAAACTTCTAATTAGTACCCACAACATATGTTTTTGTGGAGAAATAAGATACATGTGGCTACCCCATCATATCTAGAGCTATAAGTTAATTTCCATCAATGATTGTTCAAAGCAGGCTGTGTTTGATGGTCATGAAATTCAGTATGGAAAGTGTTACATGAATTATTAATGAGTTAATGCAGAGTTAATCAGCTATAATCACAGTTGCAACTGTCACCGAATAGTCTGTGTGCATTCTTGTTCAAGTTAGATGATAATTAAGGACGAGTATTTGGTGATAATTCTTTGATAATTTTTTTCTGATTTCACCATGAAAACATACATGTATTATGTGGGCACTCATTAGAAGTGCCCACAAACCTTTCTTTAATAACATATTTGTCCTAAACTTTGAGCAAGTCCATTTCATTACCTGCTATGTATTGAAGAAGGAGTGCCATACAATGTTGACTCTGAACAAACCCTGCATCAGCATATGGTCTGAGTCTGCACTGTTTGCTAAGGCTGATCTACTTGAATACTATGTCAGGCAGTTCTTGCATTAAGGGAAGTCTGGGAGTCAGAGATTCCCAAAAATTGCCCTGGGACTTCCAAAATCAATGCCAGGAAGTCTGGGACTCCCAACTTTCAAAGCTATTTAGTAATTTATAACAAAAATTTAGAATGAATTTATGTGTTATTTAGCTCGAGAATGACGGTTTTACTCCATAAATGAGAGTTTAAGAATATTGAGGTTGAATTTCTGAAAGTGAATGAAAAAATTTGATCACCAGTACTTCCAGATATTGGAGCTAAGAAGTCCTGGGACTTTCTGATTTTGACAGTTAGTGCAAGCACTGATCAGGTGTCATATAATTTTTTTTTTGTCCTTGAAACATACACCAGTATGTTCAACATGTAGCTACTTATTGGAATTGTTTTATCAAAGCTTGTTATAGCTACTCATTAGAATTGTCTTCAACTCTTGATGATGTTGGACTATATTTCTAAACTTTAAGTTGATTTATGTACATGTACATTAATCATATTGATGTGTGGTTAGCATTGCTATTGTCTCGATACATTATTACAAAGCAGCAGTAGATGGCATCAGCTGCTGCTTCTTGCTTGTTTGTGTTGAGGTTTTATGGCCCAGTCAGCCCGTTAGGGTGAAGTCGAGCGCAGTCAGTTTAGCTAACCACACTTTTTCCTGGGCAGAAAAGAATGTTGCCAGACCTGTGGGAATCGAAGCCTTGACCTCCTGAACACTAATTGGACATGCGTTTGTCTGAGCCACTGAGGCCAGCGCTGCTGCTTCTGCTGTGGACCAAACATCAAGGTTACAGACTAAGACATTTTGCATTAATTTAGCCGAGGTGGTGGAATTGCTCAGGGGAAATGTGAGTCCCTGCTCCTTGCCCCTGTTTGATTTTTGAATGCATAGATATACAAATGTAGCTCCTGTTTGATCTACATAGTTTACAGAATTACAGTTTATGTTGATGGAAAAGGGCAACCTGAATTATGCAGCAAAGAGTCCAAATATAGAGTCTAAGGTAGCCAAAGGTCAGCAACAAAATAGGCAAACAGCAGGCCATACATCTAGATAAGAGAGGTTTCCAGCTAAGATGTTCTGTTTATTCCACATGAAAACATAATGCTGTCGGTACATAACTCCACATTAGAGGGATATCGAGATAATAGTTTTCTTATTACTTCATAAAAACATATGTTGTGGGTACTCATTAGAAGCACCTCAGCAAAATATCTACCTCAACATACAAAATGTATGTTTTTATGGAGAAATAAGAAAAAATAACACTCCTTTTTGGTTGAGAAAAGCATTTTATCTGGATCTACCATATTCGATCTAATTACCGCACATACCCCTATAAGCGCACACTCATGAAATTCCGTAGTCGTCAGATTACAGCCAGTGTACATTTTATTTACTTTTTTATAAAGGCATATGTTGTGGGTACTCATTTGAATTGCATCAACTAAATCGCATAATCATCATCAAATAAGTCCTTTTCTGATCTTTTTATAGTGTATCCTTAATAGGTATAGGTACATATTTTATCACATCTGAGTGTTCCCAGTAATTTTGAAAAACCTAAGCGCACAGTGCGGTAATTAGGTCAAATACGGTATGTAGTATTGCCCTAATGTGGAACTTCTAATGAGTATGGACAGCATGTTTTCATGGTAAAATAAGAAAAATATCAAGCTTTTCATTCGAAAAAACAACAACGCCTTAGCTGGTGCTATGATGTGGTTGCATATGAATGAATTACGCTCAAATTACAAAGCATAGGGCTTATTTATTGAATCAAACTACCCTTCAGATTTCAAAGAAGAAACGGTGATACAGTCTCCACAGTTTACATTAACTCTAATAGAGAATCCAGTTTATTTTAAATCAAGAAAAGATAGTGAGAAATTGAAGTGAAGATCTTTGCTTTGATGAATGAAACAATTCTGTATTGCAATTTATGTGTAAGTTTAGCTATAGATAAGTAGGCAGAGGAATTAAGGAGGAGTGTTGGATGATACGTCTGTGGCAGTGCTCTCAATTTCTCTGTAAAAACATATATTGTGATTACTCGTTAGAAGTGCTTCTAGGTTTTGCAAATAAATAATAAAAATTGTTGGAGAGCTTCTAGTGAGCACCACAACTTGTGTTTTTGTGAGGAAATAAAAGAAATAGGCTACAACCTCTTTATAATATGGTTCGTTATAACACAGTTTTGGATATAACACAGTTCAAAGATGGATCCCAAAAATGTATAGATTATATAGAAAAATGACCATAAATGGCCATTTTTCTATATAATCTATACATTTTTGTTTGGATATAACACGCTTGTTTAACTAACATGGTTTATGCTGTGGACCCCAACAATAGTGTTATAAAGAGGTTTTGGTGTACTAGTACTTCCAGGTTGAACAAAAAAGTGCCTTGTCTGAAGCTATGGATAGACTGGCTCCAGTCTAACTGATACCATATATAATGATTTATATTTTTACAAAAAACAAAAATATCTTTTGGAATGTCCCTTTCTCTGATTGGGCTTATCAGTTACTGACTGGTGAGTGAGATGATAGGTGTAGAAAAGTCTTAGGCCAAAAAAAAATTAATTATTAGATTCTCAGGCCATTTTTGGCAAAAACAGATGAGGCAGGCAGGAAATTTTTTTTTTTTTTTTTTTTACTCATGGAACAGGCGAGGGAACTTTTTTTTTTTTTTTTATTACATGAACCCTTAAAAGGACTTATTTCATGAAATGCGTTTTATAATATTATTACCATAAAAATACTTAATTTTTGGACACCTAGACATAGCTCAAGATAAGGAGAAGTACTGAGGATAACTTTTTTATATGTCCCTATAATTATTATATATAAAGGACTATAAAAATCAGTTTGTGCAGCTCCAGTTAAATTATCTACCAAAGGTTTATATACCTTCAGAGAGGGATGTGTTGACAGAAATTCTGTCGAATGTGTCCACTGTGGGGTGTCCGATCGACGCACTTACATCGTGGTTTGATAATTCATCCGAGAAGGACCAGAAGACGATACTTCAGATCCCGATTTTATGCCGTTATACAACTCGGCAATTGTGCCCTCTTTTTCCTAACCGCCTATAATGTTCCAGGACAGATGCACCATAGCCCCGGATGAAATCTGGGTGGAAATCTTAGACATCTGCTTTGAAAACAAAGGAAACACAAGTTTTGTTTACACAACTTGCGCTTCGGCAGACATTTTGATCAATGATGGTGCTAAAACGCTTACTCGCAAGGTTCAATCCAATGAAAAAATCAATAATTCAAGCATTTATGTGACCGTGTATGCTACGGTTGCATCTAAAACTAGGATTTTAAAAACCGCGACGCACCGGCATGCTGTATCTAGACGCGGATGTGTGTTTTTTATTGGACACGGAAAAAAAGGCTTATGCGCAGACTTTTTGGTACATGCGGCGGGGCCTGAGAATCTAATGATTATTTTTTTTTGCCTTACTATCCGCGGACGCCTGATTACACCCTTTGTTCTGGGGTCCATGTCTGTTGGTCTGAACATTCTGATTCGTCATTCGTTTATGGATTTATGATTTTGGATTACGGCTTTGGTACCATGACCGCAACTATTTGTTACATTAGAAAAGTAGAACTCATAGTTGGTGTCAGGCTGCTGAAGTTACGAAAAATGTTAAAATTTGTTATATTACTGGTATAATATGGATTGCAACACAAAGATTTTCTCCTGATGTAACACAGTACTTAATATTGCTGGTTTGTGAAGCTAGATTAATCTTGAGACCTTAAGATGTAGCTGAACCCTGGCTGAAAGCCAGAAGGAGGGGGAAGAAAGATATAATTGGATCATAAAATGCCATCTTTGATGTCCTAGATAATATACATCCCGGTTGGAGATGGATCTTTATTGCTTTCTTTGAGAATATTAGTGCTTGCAGTAACACTGTTTCCACTTGTTGGGATGATGCAAAAGAGAGAGAAAAAAAATATGGTAAATACCTTCAAACACCGTACACCAAAGTTTCCTACACCAAAGTTTCAAACAAAATGTCATCTACAAACATAGACTGGCTCCAGTCTCCAGTGACTATATATTTTTCTCATAATCCTGTTTGATAATCCACTAAAATAAAAAAAAAATAAAAAAAAAAAAATATTATGACTATAAAGGCTGGTCACTAGAGTGACCAGCCTTTATAGTCATGATATTACTTTGGTTTTATTTTAGTGGATTATTGAACAGATTATAAGAAAAAATATTTTGTCACTAGAGACTGGAGCCAGTCTACTACAAACACTGCAGACCCAGATGAGACTGCTCCTATATGACACTTTTACCTTTTAATCAATTGAGCCACCTTACCAAAGAATTCTATTTTAATGGGTATTGGCAACATACAATTATACCCCCACCCCACACCCATCTGTTATACTGTTTTCACATTGTCCATCTGTTTGTATGTCTGCTGGTTACATTTTGGTTTCTGCTTCTTATCTTGCTAAAGTAATTTATCAGAAGGCAGTCATTGTTGCTGAGGGTATCTAATAAGCACTGCTTATTGAGACTTCTATTTTTGTGGAAAAATAAGAAAAAATATCACACTTTTTGTATTTTTATATGAAAAAAAAAAACCGAAAAGCAATTTTATCTATAGCTCTGTAATAATTTCCCAGCAAGCAAAAAAAAAAAAAAAACAAAAAAAAAAACAAGACTTAACCCTTGTCATGTTGAAGAAATTAAGATGGCACACCCACTTCTAATTGTTAGCCAGTCAGATTACTTGAACCAGGTTGTTGTATAATACAAATTCACATTCTAAATGACAAACAGTGCAGATCCAGATCAGTTGGCTTCTTCAGAAGCCAACTGATCTGGATCTGTACTGTTTGCAAAGGCAGGGTATGTCCTGATTCAGCAGAACCAGGGTTAACCACTTTGAATTGTGATGGATGGGTTTCTAATAGACATTTAGTTTCATCAAACACATATAATTGGTATTCTTATTGATTTGTTTTCCTTCCTGATTTCTTCTAATTGGTATAGGAAACAATAAAAAACATGTCCACATGTCCATTGTGTTTGAAGGCAAAGATCTGGGAATGATATCACTGGTTACTGTGCAAACTGACAGAAATTACATGTAGTTTTGGTTCAACCAGTCACAGGGCTCCAGATAAGTGGTATTAAGGGATGCTTTCAAGGGAGGCAACTCTGTCAACATTGTTTTTGCCTGCCTTCTGTTCGTGTGTGTGTGTGTGTGTGTGTGTGTGTGTGTGTGTGTGTGTGTGTGTGTGTGTGTGTGTGTGTGTGTGTGTGTGTGTGTGTGTGTGTGTGTGTGTGTGTGTGTGTGTGTGTGTGTGTGTGTGTGTGTGTGTGTGTGTGTGTGTGTGTGTGTGTGTGTGTGTGTGTGTGTGTGTGTGTGTGTGTGTGTGTGTGTGTGTGTGTGTGTGTGTGTGTGTGTGTGTGTGTGTGTGTGTGTGTGTGTGTGTGTGTGTGTGTGTGTGTGTGTGTGTGTGTGTGTGTGTGTGTGTGTGTGTGTGTGTGTGTGTGTGTGTGTGTGTGTGTGTGTGTGTGTGTGTGTGTGTGTGTGTGTGTGTGTGTGTGTGTGTGTGTGTGTGTGTGTGTGTGTGTGTGTGTGTGTGTGTGTGTGTGTGTGTGTGTGTGTGTGTGTGTGTGTGTGTGTGTGTGTGTGTGTGTGTGTGTGTGTGTGTGTGTGTGTGTGTGTGTGTGTGTGTGTGTGTGTGTGTGTGTGTGTGTGTGTGTGTGTGTGTGTGTGTGTGTGTGTGTGTGTGTGTGTGTGTGTGTGTGTGTGTGTGTGTGTGTGTGTGTGTGTGTGTGTGTGTGTGTGTGTGTGTGTGTGTGTGTGTGTGTGTGTGTGTGTGTGTGTGTGTGTGTGTGTGTGTGTGTGTGTGTGTGTGTGTGTGTGTGTGTGTGTGTGTGTGTGTGTGTGTGTGTGTGTGTGTGTGTGTGTGTGTGTGTGTGTGTGTGTGTGTGTGTGTGTGTGTGTGTGTGTGTGTGTGTGTGTGTGTGTGTGTGTGTGTGTGTGTGTGTGTGTGTGTGTGTGTGTGTGTGTGTGTGTGTGTGTGTGTGTGTGTGTGTGTGTGTGTGTGTGTGTGTGTGTGTGTGTGTGTGTGTGTGTGTGTGTGTGTGTGTGTGTGTGTGTGTGTGTGTGTGTGTGTGTGTGTGTCGGATCGAACAGTAACATTTTTAGGGTGTTGTGAGTCAGTGAACTTATAATAACTGAACATTTTGCCAACATACATGTACATGGCAATACCTTTTTATCACATTTAATCCTTGTCCTGCTGAACCCTGATAGACCCTGCCTTTGAAAATAGTGTAGATCCAGATCAGTTGGCTTCTTCAGAAGCCAACTGATCTGGATCTGCACTGTTTGTCAATTAGAATGTGATTTTGTGTCAATAGCCTGGATCAAGTAATATGATTGGCTGCAAATTAGAAGTAGGCATGGCATCTTAAGTTATTCAGCAAGGCAACTTGGTTAAGTTTGTTCCAACATACTTGAAGCTGGGCTGTACTTGTTTAAAAAACACTTGGTTGAAGATTTGAAGATTTAAGATTTAAAGGTGTCATTTATAAGGTTTTAAGTATTTGAGCAAATATGTTACTGATATGTTTGTATTGTTTATGATAGTACATGCATGTACATGTATTGAAGCCAACATTCAGTAAAACTTCAATAACAAACACTAAGATATGTAGTTTGTTCACCATGGCTGATTTGAACTTGTTTATTTTAGTCCCTAGGGACAGCTTAAGAAAACTGTGCTAGTGTTGCCCCTTGGGTCATGCCCTGGGGTGAGGCTAGGGGTCAAATTGTATACGAGATCAGTGAGCATTTAGAAAATAGCTGTTGTTTGTGCATCCAGATGTTGTTGCCATATGGGCGAAGACCAAAGGGGTGGGGGCTGGGTGTGTACTTTGGAGACCTGTCTAGTTTTTTGTATTTTTCAAAGAAAATAAGGCTTGATATTTCATGTGAATTGTCTGCTTAGTGGACAATTCACATGAAATGTTAAGACTTTTTTTCTCTAAAAAATAACGAAATGAACTTTAGAATGTCATCTGCTACTTTGCTTAGCACCTCAAGGATTAATTCCATAATTGTCCTAGAATTTGAATGACTCCATTTGTCTACATGTTGATGCATCTGAAAAAAAAAAAAAAAAAAAAAATGGCTGGGTTTTTGGCAAATAGTGTAGACACTGATCAGATGCTCAACTGTGAGTGGCTGATCTGAGTTCTCACTGTTTGCTCATACTTCTCTGTCTCAGTACTTACTGTTATTATTCTGAGGTGCTTTCCTCATCTTAAAAATATTGATACTTTATATATTTCTCTATGAAAATGTGTTGCTGGTGTATTGCTTTTACTGTCCGCTCAATTCAATCATCACTTTAACTTGTGCGCAAGATACCTTAGAAAGTATTGGGGCAAGGGCATTGATATTTGGCAGACTTATTGGAGCTGAGGGGTTAGGAACAAGCATGTTGTTTGGGGCGTAGTGTTTTTACAAACTGGGCATGCCTCTTATTCTGAGCCAAGTCACAAATTTCCGGAGAAAAGAAACTTCAATCCACATTGCTACCATGATTGATCGTTTCGTAACTATTTCTGTAAACAACAGCATTAAGAGCTTGCTTAATGCTGAGCATGCTGATAAAAGTTATAGCAGACAACATCTGAAATATTTCGAAATATTTTTTGCACAAAATAGGGTTTGACATTTCATGAAAATTGTCTCCTCCTTTCGAGACAGTTTGCATGAAATGTCAAATCTTATATTCTTGGGGAAAATAAAAAAAATATCGAAATGAATTCTGCTGAATTTGTTCATTGCATGCTAAGCATTAAATTACAGGCAAAATGTATATGTACATTTTGGGATAGATTTACATAGCCAGAGCAGGATTACTATTTTAGATTGGGTTACTTCAATTAGTCAATATTGACCCTTAAAGTGCCAATCCCAACAGCAGCAGACGACATATTTAAATGTATATATTGTTTTATTTTTCATAGAAAATAAGTTGACATTTCATGTGAATTGTTTGCTTAGCAGCTGATTCACATGAAATGTTAAGACTTATTTTCTTTGAAAAAAAAAAAAAAAATCAAAATGTCCTGCTGCGAATATTACTTGGCGCTTTAAGGGTTTAATTTGATTTTTGCTAGAGAGAGCCACTGGTGTTGTGCATTAAATAACTGAGTTATTGTAAGGGACAGACTCAGTGGTGCCAGTCTAGGTTTTAGTGATAGAAAATCAATC
This sequence comes from Anodontia alba, assembly GCA_964016985.1. Lineage (NCBI taxonomy): Eukaryota > Metazoa > Mollusca > Bivalvia > Lucinida > Lucinidae > Anodontia > Anodontia alba. The sequence goes on from OZ024838.1 coordinate 20,778,075, forward strand.
CATGGGCCATCAGAGGTTAATGTTTGTCTCTGGAATTAAGTCAAGATTTTAAGGGTGCATTTGCCAAGGCATGGAAAATGTTAAATCTCGAATGGTACATAACGTACAAGGAAGTTCTTAACACAGTAGTCCTACATCTTTTATTTCTAGATCTTTTATTTGCGTACCTGATTCAGAGATGAAATATTTTTACTCAGATAGTCAGGCATAAAACATTAAAGCCTGCTTCCCAATATGTGCCCCCCTCCCCACCAGAGTCTCCCCAAGTAGGTATATAGTTTTTCTACTGACCAATCCAACGCAGTTTGTCTTTTGCGGTTCTTATATACTTTGTACATGAGTGGTTTCATGGCTTGCATTTGTTGCAGGCCCCCATAGCCTAGTGGATAAGAGAGTTGACTCTTAATCCATTAGGTTTCTCACCGCTGTGGTTCGAGCCTCGCTCGGGTCACATGTGGGAAAGCCAAGTTCTGCTTACGGGTGGTCAGGTGTTCTCCGGGTTCTCCGGTTTTCGCCCACCTTTGATGAACGATCGGCTCAATATAAGTGAAATATTCTTGAAAGGGCCGTAAAACCCAAATCAAAAAAAAAAAAAATCTTGCATTTGTTTTGTCATTGTTTGTTTGCAGTCTCTTCTTTTAACCCTTAAACTGCCAGTCACAACAACTCGTCTGCTTTGTCATCTGCTTGTGATTTTAAAAATTTTTGCAAACTGTGGACTCAGATCAGACTGCTCCTCTAGCAGTTGTCAGTAAAAACTGGTGTAATTAAATTCATTTTGTCAATGCCTTGTCAGGGTCCACACTGTTTGCCTGTATGCAAAAATAGGTTTGAAAAGTGTGCAAGAATATTCAGCAGACGACATAAACAGATGACATTTTCAGATGCAGGTTTTCTTTGCGTTTTAAGAATGCCTCAAATGATGCTCTTCTTTTGAATGAGACATTTCCTGGGTATCTTCACTTATCAGTATTAACCCTTGCCTTGCTGAATAAATTAAGATGCCACGCCCACTTCTAATTTCCAGCCAATCGGATTACTTGATCCAGGTTTTGATAGAAATTCACATATTTAATGACAAACAGTGCAGATCCTGATCTGGATCTACACTGTTTGCTAAGACAGGGCATGTCGTGTTCAGCAAGAGAAGGGTTAAGAGTTGTTATGGTAGATTGAGCAGAGAACAGCATTGATGATGATGCACGAGTTGCAGGCTGAGCTACAAGTTACAGGCTGAGCTACGTAGATTGCACCATTCACATAATTATGTATTAGCATAGCTTGAGGTTAGAGGGGGTATCCTTTTTCTTATTTCTCCACGAAAACACGTTGTGGGTACTCATTAGAAGCACCTCGGCAAGGCGCTGCTAATGAGTACCCACAACATATATATGTCCTCTTGTTGAAATAAAGCATCTTATCTGGAGCTATGCTTCTAATGGGTACTCACTACTTAACCCTTGTCCTGCCACGCCCACTTCTAACTTTCAGCCAATCAGATTACTTGATCTGGATTGTTGCTATAAATTCACATACTCAATGGCAAACAGTGCAGATCCAGATCAGTTGGCTTCTTCAGAAGCCAACTGATCTTGATCTACACTGTTTGCAAAGGCAGGGTACATGTATATCTGGGTTCAGCAAAGAGAAGGCTTAAGTTTTCATGGAGAAATACGAACAATACCAAAATTTTTCAGTTGTAAAAAAACATCTTACTAATCTGGACCCAGTTGTTCAAAGCGTCGTTAGCTTAACGAGCTCGTTAAGGGTCATTTCGTAAACTGTTTTAGCGGATTCTATACACAATATTCTGATATTTTTTGCTGAAAAAATGTGAGTAGCTTTTGCACTGCAAAAGCTACTCACATTTTTTCAACAAATTATTTCAGCATATTTGTGTATCACTCAATTAAAATTTTAACGAATCGTTAACTAACGACATCGTTAGTTTTGAACAACTGGGGCCTGGAGTTTTGATAATGTTCCTTTTTGTCTTGGTTGAGGACATGATTTAATTAAAGCAGTTGTCAGTAAAAACTGGTGTAATTAAATTCATTTTGTCAATGCCTTGTCAGTAAACTGTTAGAACTAATTTAGTTACAGTGTATTTATTAAAACCAGCCGTTTGCTGGCTTAAGATCGGCATGTATGTTCCATTCAGATTACAGCTAAAGTTCTTCAAAAAAGACATTTTGCACTTTGGAGACAATTTGCATGAAATATTAAAGCCTATTTTTGGGGGAAATATCATCTCTTTGTCGTCTGCTGAATTTGGCCATAGAGTGGTAAAAGTTAAGGGTTCACTAGAAATTTGGAGGCTTTGAATACATGTACAGTGTAATTATGTCCCAGGCATACAGTATGTCAAGGGGTATATACACTGTAGTTTCCGCTTTTCCATTCATTCGCTTGTTTGTTCGTTTGTAAGTACATTTGTTCGTTTGTCTTTTGTCTTTCCATCACCTTCGAGGATACAAGTTTTTGCGTCAGTTATATTAAGACCTTATATTACATGTACAAACATTTTGATGGACCCTTTGATGGATTTCATTTATATTTGGCATGATGGTAGATATAGGTCTCAAATTTTACTCAGTGCCATCCCCACCTAGGGGCCTGACCTTCAGGTCAAGGTCACGGACAGAATTTTCATAAAAAAGTCCAAATTTTTGCACTTAAGTTTATATAGCTATATTATCAAGACTCTAATGAATTTCATTTATATTTGGCGTGATGGTAGATATACATGTAGGTCTAAAGTTTTACTCAGTGTCATCCCCACTCCAGGGCCTGACCTTGCGTTCAAGGTCACATAGAATTTTCAGATAAAAGTCAAAATTTTTGCACTTACCGTAAGTTTATATAGCTGTATTATCAAGACCCTTGAATGAATTTCATCTATATGTGGCATGATGGTAGATATAAATTGTAGGTCTAGAGTTTTACTCAGAATGATCCTCACCCTGAGGTATGACCTTGAGGTCACAGACTTAAAATTTTCATATAAAAGTCAAAATGTTTGCATTTAAATTTATATAGCTATATCAAGACCTTTTGATGAATTTCATTTATATTTGGCATGATGTAGATATATGTTAAAAGTTTTACTCAGAGAAATTCCCATCCTGGGGTATGACAGGTTACAGACTAAGAATTTTCGTATAAAAGTAAAACTTTTTGCATTAAAGTTTACATAGCTAAATTATCAGGACTCTTTGATTGATTTCATTGATATTTGGCATAGTGTTATGTATAGGTCTAAAGTTTTTCTCAGCTCCATTCCCAAGCTGGGGCATGGCTTTAAGGTCAGGGTCACAGACTTAGATTTTTTATACAAATGTCAAAGTTTTTGCTTATATTATAAAGACTGACTCTGTTTGATTTCACTGGTATTTGTAATGGTGATAGTTACAGCTCTGAAGTTTAATTTAGCATGAACCCTGCACCTATGCCTTCAAGGTCAAGGTCATGGGCTTCACCTAATGTGTGACTGAATTCTTTTACTGTTGTTTTAATATAGCATATAACTGACATCTCCAGAGTCAAAGCTACATACCCATAATATACCTAAGTATTGGGACACCTAAAGTATTGGGACACCCTTACAATTCGTAAAAATAATTATTTTTCGTCACCCTAAGAATTGGGACATATCAGAAATCGCTAAAATTTTCAGTAATTTTTTGTACCATATGAATTGGGACAGTGCATTTGGGTGAAAAAATGATCTAGTTAACAGGGTAAAACTGTTTTCTCGGTTTTTGTTTTGTTTTGTTTACAAGCGATGTCACGCAATATTTTACGTCTAAGCATACAACAGGGGGTTCCTACAGCAGGCTGGTTAGAAAGTAGAAAATAAATAAAACCTTTCTTTGAGAATATTAATATGAAATTTATTCAAGAAATCTGCAAAAAAAAAAACGCACATGCGTTTGCATCAGTCTGGATGCGTCGCCATTTTGTGGTTGTCACGTGACACGTCACGTTTTAATTTGCAACTCGAGTGCATCAATAAAGTTCTACAAAAAAAAAAACATAAACAAACACAACTAAAAAAAAAGAAAAAAAAAACTATGAATAAATATTAATAATAAAAAGAAATTCGACAGTTCTAACTGTTTACCGATAACGTTTTAATGCAAAACAGCGTTGGGGGGACCCTAAAACACTGTTGAGATGAACCCCAAAACATCGTTGAGACGAACCCCAATAATGTCATCACCCGATGTAATGGCAGTATTTTTAGAATAGGTAGATTGTTCTCCACATTCGCGGTATCAGTTATGCGCAATTAACCTTTAAAGCAGGGAAGCAGCATATGATTATTTTTTTTACTTGGACGCTTTCAACACATGATAGATAAATGAGGGGATTATAAATCAAAACAATAAGTGCCAATCTGTTTATTCAATATTAACAATAGATTAGGTTAACGAGACAGTGGTCCGAAAATATACAAAACAATGAACACAAATATGACACATTTTTCATCATTAATCGGTGCCATTTTCAACTACGAGACGTAAGTATTGGGACACCTAAAAAAATAATTAATTTTCGTGTTTTGGATGAAAAAAGCGCCTTATCTGTTGCTATGGTATAGGTGCCCCTGCTGGGCATTTTGTCTAGTTTTCTTGATACACAATGTTTTTGTATATACCGGTAATTGCACTTTCATATATTGTTTCAGATAAGGTGCTTGCAGATATAAGTCATGAGGAAATAGTGGGTCAGGCCTCTTTTAACATAGTGGTAAGTAAGTCCCCACCTTAACAATTAGCATGTTCTGGGCAAAGTCAGCAAAAGACAAATTAATGTTAGTTTACTTAATTTTCCCAGAAAATAGGATTTGATATTTCATGCAAATTGTCTCTTTGGGAGACAATTTGCATGAAATGTCAAAGCCTATTTTCTGGGAAAAATAAGAAAAAATATCTTGTTTGTCATCATAGAGTGCTAAGTGTTAAAGAGGATGCATGGATGGCTGGATAAATGGGATTAAAAGAAAAAATCAGATACTACACATTTCAATATATCCATTAGACATTGGTGTGGATGTGACACAAGACAGATGTTTAACGGCAGCCAATTTCAGAAGCACTGCTGCATACTTTGATCAGAAACCGTCCACAAAAACATCAAACTAGTCACTTGCATAACGGAAGGTGGTAGTTCAACATTAAATCAAAAAAGGTACCTTACCAATTACAAAAAAAATGCACTGGCTGGTCTAGGTCATCATATCTTGCCCAAGAAGTAAGTAACTATTTTACTGTTCACGAGTCTACAGGTTAATACCATAGTGTTCCAAGTAGTAAAAAGCATACCTTATTGCAAACATGAAAATTGCTGATCCAGACAAGTCTGTGTGGTCCGGTAAGGGTCTTTTTTATTTATAGTGCATACTTACAGGGACGGACATTCTTTAGGCACAATGTTATTATTTTGAGTAGTCTGCGCAGCTGATCAGGTCGTGAGTAATTCATGTAAGATGCACAAATAAAGTCTGCCAGTATTTCACAATGGCTGTACCTGGCCAGATAGAGGACAATTCAATCACAGATCATTTACTGGCTTAATTTGTCTCTGACTACTGAATCGAAACCACTCGCATGCGAGATAACTCGGATATCGTATGTCAATAATCAGAATTGTACAGTTGACAAGACCGCAATATAAAACTTTTGATGTTTGTTTCTAACAGTTTTTTTAAGCAATGACCTCTGTGATGACATCAGAATGTCGCGGTTTGATTCTCTGCACTCGACTGAAAGTGTAATGAATATTGAAACGCATAGTATTTCAAGCAAGATAAACTAACATGCTAAGTGTTTTGTGTTGATAATTGCCTAAGTGGCGTCCAGACTTGTTTTCTTTTCAGTGATTTTATTTTTACCCAATATCGATTTATTTATTTATTTATTTATTTTTTTTAGTGTGTGAAAAATACAAAAAAATGTGTCATCAGGGTTTGGTTATACATTTAAATGATAATGAAGAGCTATTTATACATGTATTAACCCTTAAAAGTTGCTGATGGAGCTAAGTTTGATATAACGAAAATCACAGGAGCTAGCTGATTTTCCCTGACTGTTGTTTTGATAATTATAGTTTCCATAAAATTAATAATAATATTAAAGTGTTTTGAAACTCTGAGTTTCACAAAAATAATTTATGCTTTCACTGAGGTTCTGAAAAATCTACTCTGATTATACCGCTGGCATATCATAGCTACAGATAAGAGGGGGTATCCACATAATGTTTTTCTTATTTCTCGAACAAAACATATGTTGTGGGTACTCATTAGAAGTGCCTCGCCGAGGCACTTCTGAGTACCCACAACATATGTTTTTGTTGAGAAATAAGAAAGATATCAGCATTTTTTGGATGAAAAAAGTGCCTTATCTGTTGCTATGCATATGAAGGAAGTAAGCTGAAGGGGTATATAGTTTTCGTTAGTTGTCTGTGATTCAGTCCGTTGACACCTATTATAACCAAGTTTAACTTGTCAGTGATTCAGCTAGACCAAAATCAGTTCTGGACATTTTGTCCAAATGGCAGCTGGTTCTTCCGGACATTCTGAAATTTTCTTGGACAAATTATGAAAGCTAGAAAATCACTTTACTGTGGATTCAGCAGTGGGTGGGAGCTGGTGTCGTTATCGCCATTTCCCTTGCAGAATGTGTTTGGTCACTACTTGATTTCGGCATGAAAAATGTCAACTTTTGTTGCTTTCTAGGGGGCATGTTTTTGTGCGACGTTATGTCCAGCCCTTTACAAAATCACAAGTGTAATATTTTGCCTCGCATGGTGTCACATGTAAACAAACTTGATGAGATCAAGGGAAGTAACTCAAAGAGGATTCGGTCTTATCTACGTTTCGGCCAAACAAATTAGACTGGTTCACTCTGTTTGCGGATGCAAAACTAACGGGCATTACCAAAAATCACAAAAAAATCAATAATATTTGATAAGCAGTCCAGTACATCTTAGAATGACCAATCATCGGTCATTTTACAAGATAAAGATCGGCATCGAAAATAAACTGTAAACAACAGTAGAAATCCATATATTACAAGTCAAAAATGGCAATCGGACAATTTGCCAACCAGGTCAGAAAAGTGTCGGACATCTGGAAATTTCAGCAGACTATGGCCGATGGCCGACGTCAAACTGAATCCCTGCAAGTGTTTTGATTACGTATATCTCTGCAGCCACATCAGAAACTGTTCTGTTTGGCATGGGTGTTCCTGGGAGGGTACTCTACCGTTCTATATCTATGGACCCATGGGTCATGCCATGGGGCGGGCTAGAGGTCAAAATCTAGGACACCTGATTAAAGTAGTATATTGCAGTTTGTTTATACAAACATCTTAACCAAGAAAAATGGGCACAAAACATGTTTTTCACATCAACATTCAGTGTAATAAGGTCAAGGTCATTCTGACCTAATCTTTATGCTCCAGCAATTGTGCATTATATTTTGAAGACTATTTCATGGATTAATGTGATATTTTGGATATTGGTTCTGTGTGACACCATGATTGACATCATAATAAATGTGGGTCACCTTGACCTATATTTCATGGTCCAGAGATTTTGCCTTATATCTTGAATGTCATTTGATGTATAAACATCATTGTTTGGAATTATGAATTGGTATGATCCAAGAGTTGACCTAAAGGTAAATGTAGGTCACTGTGAAATATATTTCATGGTCCATTGATTATATGTTACATGATGTATGTCTATCATAGTTTGGTATTATGGGTCAGTATGACACAGCATTTTACCTCAAAATAAATGTAGATCTTTGTGACCTGTATTTTATAGCCTTGTGATTTTGTCTTATACCTTCCACTATTTGATGCCTAAGTGTCATATTTACTTATAATGACACAGTGTGACCCAAACTTTGACCTGAAAGTAAATATAAATCAACATATGTTTCATGGTCTAGTGATTTTGCTTAATATCTTCTAGATTATTTTGATGGATTAATATTATTGTTGGTATAATGTATCAATGTGACACATCAGATTGACCTTTCAAGTATATTTAGGTCAGTGACCTAAATTTTATGGTCCAGCAGTTTTGCCTCATATTTTGAAGACTATTTACTGGAGAAAAGTTCTACTTGGGATGATAGATCAGTGTTACTCAGAGATTGACCTGTAAAATTATATGTGGGTCAATGACCTATATTTCATGGTCTATTGATTTTGTCTTATATCATTATCTTTGACTTAAAATTATTTTAAAATTAAGAAATGGCACCTGCAGGGGGTGTTTGTGACCTTCTGGGTACTTGCTCTTGTTGTGAAAGAAATATACATGGTTATCATAAAAATACATGAAAATACAAATATAACAAAAAATTTTGAAGTAATTAGATAATAATCACTATTTAATTGATAACATTATTACCTCCCTGTACCTAACTTGGCTTCGTAGCCTAGTTAGAAAACTGCATACTTAGACAACATTTTCTCCAATAATACTTTATTGTGTAGTCCTCAGAAGCATTTTATAGCAAACTAGGGGCAGCTTAATTTCATTTGGAAGTAGTATATTTTCAGACAGCAAAAATGTTATATCAAAATTAGCTCCATCAGCAACCTTTAAAGCACTAATCACAACTGCAGCATACCACATCTTAATTTTTGTATGTATTTTTTCAGAGACATTAAGGCTTAAAATTTGCATTTCATGTGAATTGCCACCTAGCAGACAATTCATATGAAATGCAGTCTTTGTTCTCTGTAAAGGGTCATGATGCAAAAAAATCAAAATGATGTTGCTTTCATGGCGATTAGTGCTTTAACCTTTACCAGTCTCTGGGCTAATTGAGCAGACAACAAACTGATGATATTTTTTTTAGAAAACAGGATTTGATATTTCATGCAAATTGTCTCCATTGGAGACAATTTGCATGAAATGTCAAATCCTGTTTTCTGAGAAAAATGAGAAAAATAAGAAAAAATATTTCAAAACTTCATCTGCTGAAAATTTTATCGAGAGTGCTAAGCGATAGAGGTTATTATTAATTTACCTGCCTTTTTTGTTTGAAACCTTTCTCCATATGGAAAATGTATAAGAGAGATGTCTTACTGTGTGTTGTTTCACTCAGCATGTGGGAGGATCTCATATTAAACATTCGATATTCTCATGTGCATTCCCGAGTGCATTAAATATTACGTGAACTGACAAACGCCTGTTAATTCGCTTATAACGCCTTCCTAATTGGTGAAAGAATATTATTCTTATCGCAGTACAGCCAATTCAGCCTGTGTCAAGGGAGTTAAGAAATAAAAGAAATGTTAGCATTTAAGTTCAACATACATTTAAGCCTTAAAGCACTAACTACTGCAGCAGATGACACTTTGTAACTCTTAAATTGCTTAGATTAAATCATAACTACAGCAGACATTTTTATTTCTTTTGTTTGTTTTTTACTGAGAAAATAAGGTTTAACATTCCATGTGAATTGTGTACTTAGCAGATGATTCACATCAAATGCCAAGTCTTATTTTCTCTTAAAAATAATGAAAACAATTGCCCGCTACAATTTTGATTAGCACTTCAAGGGTTAAATGCTGGATTCCATAGTGCAGTTGGATGCAAGTCTGACTACAAATCCTGGAATCCCAGCTGGGCTATATAACATTCATGGAGATTGATCATGAAATAATAATTTTTGCTAATGTCATTCTCCCCCTTCCACTGATTCAAGAAGGCATTTGTCAGTTACTGGCGAAAGTATGTGCACATATACACACAAAGTACTGTCAGCTGCATAGAGGACTATGCCTGCCCTGGAAAAAGTAAGTTAACTGACTAGCTCGGCATGAGTACATGACCTTAACAGTGTTGATTGCCCATAAGACTTCTAAAGTGTTGGTACATGTAGGTTTACTGACCAAATCAACATGACCTTAACAGTGTTGACTAGGCTGTAAAACTCTGAATCAAATCAAATCAAATAAGGGTTAAATGGCTTATTTGGATGAAGTTTTCTTATATCCATAGCAACAGATAAGGCGCTTTTTTCATCCGAAAAATGCTGATATCTTTCTTATTTGTCCATGAAATCATATGTTGTGGGTACTCATTAGAAGCGCCTCGCAGAGGCGCTTCTAATGAGTACCCACAACATATATTTTCGTGGTGAAATAAGAAAAATATTACGTGGCTACCCCCACTTATCTGTAGCTATGTTATATCCCCACAAAAACATATTTTGTGCTCGTTAGAAATATCTCAGTGAACTGACTGTGGTAAAATGCACAACATGGCTCTAGATAAGATGAGCAACTATTTTTCTTATTTCTCCATAAATTTTCAAAAAGAAACATTGGTTATGGCTATACTCATTAGAAGTGGCTATACTCATTAGAAGTGTGTTAAAGGCAAGGGTCTTTTAATAAGTACCCACAACATAGTACCTGTTCATGTATGTTATCATGGAGTAATAAGAGTAATAGGGAATGATTCTATATAGGTACTGCATAGCAACAGATAAGGCGTTTTTTTCATCCGAAAATGCTGATATCTTTCTTATTTCTCAACAAAAACATATGTTCTGGGTTCTCATTAGAAGCACCTCAGTGAGGCACTTCTAATGAGTACCCACAGCATATGTTTTCGTTGAGAAAGAAGAAAAATATTATGTGGATACCCCCTCTTAATAGCTTTGTTTGTCCGAAAGTTTAACTGTTATTTTACGAATTTCAGACAACAAATGTGACAGCTTTCATTATTGTCCCCATGCTTTTGTACCTGATATGACAAACTTCATAAACCGTTGCAAGTTTCGGACAAACAAATGACGTATTGTTTACCCGTGGAAAACCGTTTGCTATTTAGGTAGGATTGCTAGGACAGGTCACATCTCACTGTCATTATAATAAGAGTGCTTGTATTATCATGGCTATGTGTCTAGGGTATAATACTGAAAGATTGTTGATGATGTACGGATATTTTGTTTTAATTCTCCACAAAAACATACAATGTTGGTACTCAAAAACATACGATGTGGGTACTCATTAGAAGTGCCTTGCAAGGCACTTCTAATTGATACCTAAATATATGTTTATTACTAATAGTATTGATATTTTTTTCTAAAAACCTACATATATGTTGTAAGTACTCATTAGATGTGCCTCGTTGAGGCACTTCTAATGAGTACCCACAACATATGTTTTCATGGAGAAATAAGAATATTATTTATCGAGGTACCGCTAGTATCTGGAGGTATGGTTATTCAGTGGAAAATAACATCTTATCTGGAGCTGCTTGGTTAATCAGCAATATTGCAATAATGAGGTTAACATATGTTAAACTCTGTTAAAGCAGTCATTTTTTGTGAGATGATATTATGTTTACTGAAATTAAACCATAAGACTATAAATTTGACATGTAATTATCCACAGCTTATAATGGTCTGGTAAAATCCCCCCAAATAAACGAGACTTACCTTGGTTAAGTTGATGTTTGTTTGGGATTCTTTGTAGTCATACATACACTGACGTGATCAGATGAGATGCACGCTGGTATTGTCGTAGCATACAGCCCTCAGTATTTCAAAGCCTAAACTTTGCAAAAATCTATATACTGAAGTGAACATTACTCTCTCCCAAGGGAGGGTAACTATTAATGTTTCTTGGGTGGGCATCTGATCACGTCAGTGTATGTATGACTACAAAGAATCCCAAACAAACATCAACTTAACCAAGGTAAGTCTCGTTTATTTGGGGGGATTCTTTTACGTCATACCACTTCCGTTCACAGATGAGACTTTACAGCCAGATTTTTGTAAAGTGAACATATTAAGTAAGGCTGTTTCCTATTATTTATTCTGAACACCATTCTAACGATAACGTTAGATGCAGCCTGTATAAATATATGTACTGCAATCTGTTACAAATGTCATGACAAAACAGCACTACTGAAGTTAATGTCAGTACCTTTAGTAATATTTTTGTCGTAAAATTTTGCAAAGGTTCTTTCTGACGACCAACCTGCCGTTTTTAATATTTCATCTATAGGAACCATGTTACTTTTTGCTTTTGAAACTGCAGCCGTTCTAACACTGTGAGGTTTATAAATAGAAATATCAACACCTGCTCGAGTCATTATCTCTTTGAGCCATCTACTTATAGTATCTTTAGTAATAGGCCTATGTGGTTTAACATAACTGATAAACAGGCACTTATTGTTTCCACGGATTACTTCTGTTCTTTTAAGGTATTCTTTAAGCACAAAAAGTACACACAGTCTTCTGTCTGGTGGATAAGCACGTAATTCAGCAATTGGGTTATTATGTCCCGATCTTGACTGCTTAAGCAGACCACTATACTGCAATGTATAAGATGAAAAACCCTTTTTCATATTATCTAAAGTAAGCAAATGTAAGGATTGCGAGCGACTTGCTAAAGTCAATGCCAGTAACATGACTAATTTTAAGGTAAGCAATTTTAACGTTAAACTAGAAACTGGGGACAATTTCCTCAAATATTGCAAAACACAAGCAATATCCCATATTTGGGAATACCTCGATTGCACCGGCCTTAAGTTATACACGCCCTTCATAAATCTCACAATTAAAGGGTGAGAACCTATTGAGAACCCATCACATGTTAAGCCTATAGCTGATAATGCCGAACGCGCAGTATTTATAGCACTGTAACCCAAATTATTACCGTATAATTCACTTAAAAAATCGAGCACAATGCTCACATTTGCTTGAAATTTATCAATTTTCCTTTTATTACAGTACTGAAACCATTTCTTAATGTGGGTTGCGTATTGCTTTTTAGTCCCAAATCTCCAAGAGGCCATGATGATGTCTGCTGCGCGTTCAGAAACCTTTCTACCTCTAAGGGCTTGCCTGATATCCGACAAGCCATGAGTGTTAATTTCTGGTGTAATGGGTGTATTCTCTGTGTTCCTGGTAACGTTAATAAATTCTCCCTCTTTGGGAGTAGAATTGGAGTATCCGTCATCATTTCCATCAACATGGGAAACCATGATTGTGTCGTCCACACAGGTGCGATCAGGATACAGTTGCCTCTGTCGTGTTGTAACTTGGCCAGGCATCGTGGTATCAAGCTGAAACAGGGAAAAGCATAGAAATAATATTGTGACCAATCGCACGAGAATGCGTTTATTATTTCTGCTTCAGGATCTGGATGCCAGGATACAAATCTTGCCAACTGATTATTTAATCTGCTGGCAAACATATCTATCTCTGGTGTACCCCAGATGTCAAATATCTTGGAAACTATGGACGAGTCCAATTTCCATTCTGTGTTTTCCTTATAATTCCTAGACTCAAAGTCTGCTACATTTTCCGAGCCCGGAATGTATTCTGCTGTAATCCAAATATTTCTCTCTTGACACCAATGCCATATTTCCTTTGATATATCATTGCATTCTGGTGATTTTATACCACCCATTGCATTAACATAGGATCTGGCACAAGTGTTGTCAGTTTTAACCTGAACATGTAGCTGTGAATGATTCTTGCAAAAAGATTTGAGGCCATAAAAAATTGCTAACAATTCTAAATAATTTATATGATGTTTTGCCTCTTCTTCTGTCCAACGACCACCTATTTTTTGTTTGTTGCAGTGGGCACCCCACCCACTCAAACTAGCATCAGTGATAATGACAAGATCAGCATTATCATGTCTGATTTTCCTTGTTTGACTGCTTACATTTTCTATCCACCACCTTAATTCTATCTTCATTGTGGGTGTAATACACATGTTTGCCTCAAAATTACCTTTCTTTTCTTTTAGTGCAAGAATTTTCTCCCTCTCTAACTCTCTATAATGAAGAGGGCCATATTCTACAGCAGAAAATGTTGAGACACACAATCCTATTACTTTGGCGACGTCACGAATTCTGGCAACATTGACTTTGCTGAGCTGTCGACACTCTGATATAATTCGTGCCTTCTTCTCTGAAGGCAAATATACTATCATATCTCTAGAATTAATTCTATTACCTAAGAATTCTATGTCTTGTGTAGGGACTAAGACAGATTTTCGTCTATGAATCAGAAAACCTACACCTTCCATTACACTCAGAGTATCTTGGACATTAATTTCGCAATCCTGCTTAGTGTCGCCAGTCAACAATGAATCATCAATGTAGCCAGAATTTGTGTGCCCCATTTGTCTCAATTTTGAAAAAACTGGCTTCATGAGCTTGGTAAATTGTCTCGGAGCACAAGCGATTCCATTTGGTAAGGAACAGTACTCAAAAATTTTCCCTTTCCACATGAATCTTAAAAATTTTCTTTCTCCTCGGGCCATTGAAACCGAATAATAGGCATGCCTCAGGTCCACTGAGGCCAGAAAACAGTTCGGTTTGACCAAATGTAATGTACTTTCAAACGTATCAAGTTTAAAATGATAATATTTAATATACTGATTTAATTCTTTTAAATTTAGAATCATGCGGTATTCACCATCTTTCTTGGGACGAGTGAAAATTGGAGAAATAAATTGCCCCGGTACAAAAGAAACCTCTTCAATAACTTTCATATCCAACAATTTTTTAATTTCTATCTCTATAATTTGCTCTTCTTGCTGATTAAATGCTTGAAATGGCAATTTTGTTTGTACTGGGACTTCATTTTCAAACTCTATATGGCAGTGAAGAGCTATATCTAAAACATCTGGATCAGATGTTAAATTTCTCCAATTTTCCTCAAACTTTTTGAGCCTACCTGCCTCAAATTTTTCTACATCCTCTTGTGCTCCGTTTTGGAGTTTTTTGAACTCGACACAGCAGTTTTTGGTTGTGTCGAGCTGGTCTGAGACCCATAAGATGACCCTCGGCGTCTATTGTAGTTTCCTCTGAAACGGCCTCGAAAGACCCTGCCACGCCCACGGCCCCTACCCCTCAATCCAACTTGTCTGCTAATCTTGTTGAACTCTTGGGCATCTTTGATGTCTTTTACGATGGTGTCACCATATAATTGGTCAGTGGACTGAAGGGCAGCTGAGCATAAGTAATGTAGCTTGGGATCCATGTCCCTCTTATGCAAGTCTTTACGTCGAATGTTTAGCCATTTGTTTGCTTGCCCAAGTATAACAATAGCATCTGTTCCCCAATCTAACATTTTCTGTGTGAATTGATTCGCTCCTGCATCCATCATCTTTGATAAATTGATTGTCGCCTTAACAATGGCATTCTGTATGCCTCGGAGCTTCGAGTCCTCGGTTTGAGTATTGGGTTTAAGCACATTCCATACCCCTTGGTTCACCCTAGTCTCTTTTAGGGAGTCACAATTGGCGGGTCTATTAATATTCTTAGAAAGTTCCGAGAATACATCATCAGGCATTCCCTCTCGGAATGCATTATTAACAATGGATGCAAGTTGGGGGTTTATTTCTTCCTCAACAGAGTCTGTCTTTTTAAATTTCTTCAAATATGAAGCAAAGACCCCATCAGATTCCGACTCTTCTACTGGTCTCTTCTGTTGGCTAGTCCCTGACATGCCTGATAGGGAGGAGATATCCTCCTCTTGTTCATCATACATCATTGATGGGTCACAGTTTTCATATTCATAATCATCACAATAGTCATCACACTGCTCTGACATATTGTAGATCTCATCTACTTTTTGTGACAGCTGTTCGACTTTTTCGTTTGTCTTATTCTGGTTAGTGTTCATTTGCCTCAAAATAGCAATGGCTTCCGCATTGAAATCAATGGGTGATGAGGGGGTAGGGGAAGGGCCAGGGGTTACCGCTTTCTGTCTAGACTCAGTTTCTTTCGATGACAGTGGTACCGTAGGTGACGCCATTACTTTCTTAGCTTTCCCCTTGCTTTCTTTCGGGTTAGCCGCCACGGCTTTCGCTTCTTTTGATTCTTGTTGCTCAACTCGCAACATCGCATCCGCCATGCTTTAGCCAAATAATGCGCTCTACACACAATTTTCTATCGAGTGATAGAACACGACAGCAATTCGCTGTTAGCCTTCGTTCGATTGGCTAGAGGTATATAACCTGCATTACAATTGGCTAATATATATGTGCAGCGGCCCCGATATCCAATAATGTATATTCATAACCGGTAAACAGGTAAAGAATCCAATAATAGATTTACACACACAGGTGTAGAGTATATACCTGTCAAATCAATACACATTCGATAAATATGAAATATTTCAACCGCGTTGAAATTTATTTGCGTGTATGAATAAATCTAACTTATAAAATTAGATTTATTCCGTAAGGATATGTTTTAATCAGATAAATGATTTCCGATAGAAATCTGACATTGCTCACAACGTGAGCAATATATTTGTATATGTACGCTACGACACCTGAACAAACCCACGTCCGTTCAGGTCAGATTTTGAAAGCGCACTGAGGGCTGTATGCTACGACAATACCAGCGTGCATCTCATCTGTGAACGGAAGTGGTATGACGTAAAAGAACCATAGGTCTAGATAATAAGAGTTGGTATCAGGTAAATATTTTTCTTATTTCCCCACGAAAACATGTTGTGGGAACTTATTAGAAGTGCCTCGCCAAGGCGCTTCTAATGAGTACCCACAACATATGTTTTCCTGAAGAAATAAGAAAAATGTCAATTCTTTTGGATTGAAGAAAAAAAAAAAACAGCATCTTATCAAGAGCTATGCATAATATATACTAACATAGACTTCATTATATACAATAAATACAGAGACACATTATGTAACATAGCACCTACATAATACTTTCCTTATTTCTGGATAAAAGCATAATTATGTTGTGAGCTGAGGCACTATTAATGAGTACCCACAACATATGTTTTCATCAAGAAATAAGAAAAACATCAGGGCCCAATTGTTCAAAACTAATGATGTCGTTAGTTAAGATATTGTTAAAACTTTGATCAGTAAATATGGCATATATGCTAATATTTTTGCTGAAAAAATGTGAGTAGCTACTCACATTTTTTTCAACAAAAATAACTGTGAGCTAGATATTGTACTTACTAGAACAGTTAACATTTTGACCTTTAATGATGCTTTGAACAACTGGGCCCAGTACTTAGATAAAAAAACACCTTATTTGGAACTATGATTTGTAATAATGTTGCTACTGGAAGAGACGAAAATGGTATTTATAGATGCATGTGGTTAGAAATGTTGCCATACAAGAGACAAAGATCTGGATGGTGTGTGAAGTCTGCAATCGCATCCAAGTATGTACTGTTCTTTTGAAGACAAAATGAAATTAAGCCAATGTGACAGTAGCCCAAGTGACGTCTGTGACAGACTTCTCCCATTGCTGAAATACCTGTTTGTTTGTTTGTGTTGAGGTTTTACGGCCCAGTCAACCCAATGGGGTCATGTCGAGCGCGGTCAGTTTACCTAACCACACGTTTACTGGGCAGGCTTAGTCCTCTAAACGGTTAACCAGTATTGTGCACATTCTTTCGCCAGAAACTGACAACTGCCCTTCTTGAATCAGCGGAAGGGAGAGAATGACCGTAGAAAATATTTCATGATCAATCTCCACGAAAGAATGTTGCCGACCTCGGCGGGAGTTGAACCCGCGACCTCCTGGTCTCCAGTCGGACGGCGCATCCAACTGAGCCACCGAGGCCGGCTTGAAATACCTGTACCTGTGGTAGTCTGTCTGATCTTACTGTGTATTTTTTTTAAAGTTGATAATTATTTTCAACCTTAAATAATACATTTAATGTTGATAGAAATTTGCATACTGAATGACAAACAGTGCAGATCCAGATCAGTTGGCTTTATAAAAAGCCAACTGAGACTGAATCTACACTGCAAAGGCAGGGCATATTGGGTTCAACAGGACTAGGGTTAATAATTTAATGTAAATGAATTACCTGGTAAACTGCATGACATTATTTGACATAGGAAAAAAACCAAAAAAAAAAGCCCATAAAAAAAACTCCTTTTTTCAAGGATAGATTTTAATAGACAACCCTATGATAGAGTTGAGGTATTATGTTTCAAGCTGTATGCATCCATACATCGGTCAGTCATATGACTGTCCTTCAAATGATAAGAGTCTATTGTGCTTTTGAGATTCCATTGAAATTTTATATGTGCTTTGATATTCAGGATTGTTGCTTGTCAAATTTGGGTAGGTGTTTACTGGGGATGACACAAAATGGCCACAAGGGTTGGCTTGTTAAATTTTAACAGCAATAGGTCCTATGATAAGTCAATCATTTATTGGGCTTTTATTCCCTATTATGACTGCCATGAATGTCAAAGAAGTTTTCTGAATTTTTGGTTGTTTGTTAATTACTATCGAAAAAGTGTTAAAAAATTCTTGGTTCTTAACCCTAGCCCTGCTGAATAAATTTGGATGCCAGGCCCACTTCTATTCATCATCCAGTCAGATTACTTGATCCAGGTTTATGATACAGATTCACATGCTGAATTCCAAACAGTGCAGATCCAGATCAGTTGACAACTGATCTGAATCTACATTGCAAAGGCAGGGTATAATCCATGTTCAGCAGGACTAGGGTTAATGTCTGTTTTGTTCCGGATATAAATTAAGATAATGTTTTGTGTAATAATTAACTTATTACCTCATCTTCTCATAATAGCTGATAATAATTGTTCGGCATTCCAACCTGTATTAACTAATTACCAGACAGAACCGGTGGCTGTCAGAAGTGATTGACTTTGACACTAGCGGTAACATGTCACAAGGGATTCACCTTTTTAGCTGCTGAGTATCAGTTAAAAATATTTCCAAGTACATTATGTTTTCCTAGAAAATATATTGAGTTTGCATTTTATGCAAATGATCTCAGATTACCTGGAACCTTGCGTCCCATTTTCGTATTTCATGGCCGGCCTCGGTGGCTCATTTGGATGCGCTGTCCGACTGGAGACCAGGAGGTTGCGGGTTCAACCCCCACTGAGGTCGGCAACATTCTTTCGTGGAGATTGATCATGAAATATTTTCTACGGTCATTCTCTCCCTTCCGCTGATTCAAGAAGGGCAGTTGTCAGTTTCTGGCAAAAGAATGTGCACAATACCTGTCAACCGCTTAGAGGACTAAGCCTGCCCAGTAAACGTGTGGTTAGGTAAACTGACTGCGCTCGACATGACCCCATAGGGTTGACTGGGCCATAAAACCTCAACACAAACAAACAAACAAATCATATTTCATGGCTTGTTTTTTTTTGTTTTTTTTTTTTCAGCCAAAACATTTAGGTATTTTTTATTATCTGTCCATGATAACATATATTTTGGGTACTCATTAGAAGGGCCTTGCCAAGACTCTTCTGTTGAGTACCAACGAGTAGGGCGTAAAACCGATGCACCGGTAAACCACGGTATTTTCATCCGACGGTATGTACCACGGTACGCTTTTGCTGTACCGGTACTTTTGGTAAGTTGCAGATTTTATCGGAAAATTTATAAAAGCCAATACTTGTTTTATACAAATTTCTTAATCGATTGATACAGGTAATTCCCATTTATCATTGGTGATTATTTCTTTGTGAAATTCAGATCCTTGACGTATTAACAGAATTTCTTTGTGAAATTCTCTAGCTGATTGGTTCAATTTTAGGATTTGGCTGCTAAATTTAGTCTGGATGCATGCAAAGGCAAAATGGCTGACTTCAAGGTGTTCTCTAACAAACGAGCGAAAGCATAGGGAAACGGGTCATGGATATTTTTTTTTTTTTTTTTGATAAAAACAGAAATATACGAAAACGTACCTTCAGGGTAGTTTTATGATTGACCAGGGTGGAAAGTATCGTCGACACTGAACGTTACCCTGACCTACTTTGCATGCCGAATCTCTAATAAGATAAAAAGTATTGTTTCAAAACACTTACCCATGTCTATTCCCTATAATACACCCTGGTTTTCCTATGTGACACGCAAAATCCCCGGAACTGCTTAGAAGTATATATAACCGAGACGTTTTTCAACAATTACATTGTTCATTTCTTCATTTCCAACAAACCCGCACTTACGCTCCGCCCACAAGTCAATTTGCATTTCGAGTGTGGGTATTTTTTAGTTCCGGAGGGACTGATTTGATTTACGTCACTGTTTTTATTTACATCATCCAATCAAAAATACCTCTGGCACTTGGAAGCACCCACTTCAGGATTGCAAATTTAATTGTGGGTTGAGCGTAAGTGCGGGCTAGCTGGAGCAGGAGAAATGAACTATGTATTGTTAAATGAACTATGTATTGTTGAAAAACACTTTGATTATATATATTTCTAAGCGATTCCCGGGATTTTGCGTGTCTTGTAGTAAAACTAGGGTGCCTAGGGAATAGAACGGGAATAAGTGTTTTGAAATGATGCATTTTATCTTCTTAGAATTCGGCGTGCAAAGTAGGTCAGGGTACCGTTTGGTGTCGATGTTAAACATATATGATGTCATCCAACTACTCTGAAGGTACTATTTCATATATTTCTATTTTAAACAAAAAAAAAAAAAACATTCATGACCCGTGTCCATATGGGCGAAAGCCGATATTATTTGGCGTCATTTTGGACTCAAAAAAGGAAAGTCAGACTGTTATCGAGGAGGGGGTCACTGTTTGCAGACAGTGAGAAGGTACAGTTATATTTCCAAAAGGCTTTTTTGATAAAACTGAACTAATATTGAGCAAATGTAAGTACAAACACTTGGAGTTTGAAACCTGCGGTATACCCCGGTACGTACCATGGTACATGGGTGTGTACCGGGGTATACCGCGGTACAGTTTTCAAAGACGGTACCCAGCCCTACCAACTAGGTACGTTTTCCTGGAGAAATAAGAAAAATATTTACCTGATGCCCACACTTACATTGAGTGGTAAGTGATTTTATATTTAACCCTTGTCCTGCTGAACCCAGATATACACTGCCTTTGCAAACAGTGTAGATCCAGATCAGTTGACTTCTGAAGAAGCCAACTGATCTGGATCTGCACTGTTTGTCATTAAGTATGTGAATTTCTATCAAAAACCTTGCTCAAGTAATCTGATTGGTGGAAAATTAGAAGTGGGCATGGCATCTTAATTTATTCAGCAGGACAAGGGTTAATTGATAATGATAATGCTGTTGTTAATGCGTTGTGGGAGAGGGGAGGAAAACCATAAAACAGACAGAAACAAAACATTATTTTGCCAGAATTGAAGGGAAATGTAATTACAATGGGCTGAAAACAATTGTTGGAGGGATCCCACATTGTTTCCTGGTTATATTTTTTTTTTTTTTTTTTTCTGCTGTTGAGAAATATACTGACTCGTAATGAAGTTTATTATTCTTTAATGATTGGCTGCTTCAGTTGTGTGTGCGAAATAATCTTTTTTCAAGTTTTTGGGTCGATTGTTTAGAATCGAGCCATACTTCAAAATTTCCTTAAGGTTGTTGTCCACGTGGTTATCATTGACCAATAAAATCAAACCCTGCATTTGTACAAAACCTAGGTAACGGTTGTTTAAAGCTGTGCTATTCTTGTCACTATACCAGGCATAGAGGGTCTATCTGTAAAACCTGGACTGGGACATTGGCAAACATTGTAGACCCATTCTGCAGCATCTGATCAGTCTGCACTGTTTGCTTAAATTATAGGAAGTTAAGGGTTAAATGAAACAGTCTTGTCCCCGTTCAGGACCATTTTCTCAGCATACACTCTGAGAAAGTCGACCCACCAGTGCTATCAGTGCTTTAACCCTTAAAACCCCATGAAAATCTGCTTCTGAAAATGTTGTCTGTTTATGTCGTCTGCTGAATATTATTGCAAACTTTTCAAACCTATTTTTGCATACAGGCAAACAGTGTGGACCCAGATCAGACTGCTCCTCTAGGAGCAGTCTGATCTGGGTCCACACTGTTTGCAGAAATGACTTTTAAAGTAACCGGCAGAAGACAAAGCAGACGATAATAGTTGTGACTGGCGCTTTAAGGGTTAAATTGATTAGTGTAAATTAGTTGAGTGTCCAAATATTGAGTGTAAAGTGAATCAGTGCAAAAATAGTGGAGACTGTGGTGGGGTAAGGGCCTGCCATACTCGCAGCTGGTAGGAGTTGAGGGGGCCATGTCTTTATTTCTTTTCATTCTCCACTATTGTTTCTATGCTATCCTTTTTATGCTCCCAACTTCAAATAAGTTTGTGGGGTGTATTGCTTTTGGGTAATTTTGTCAGTTCATCACATTTTTGTCAGCAAGATATCTCAATGATTATGTATAAGAGCTAGGATCTTGAAACTTGGTAGGGGCTGAGGAGTAGATCACCTGATTTACTTCTGAAAAAAACCTGGATTAATTTTAAGGGAGTTACGCTGATTTTCAGCTTTGGCATTTTGAAGGGACAAGCATATATTTGGGGGCATTATTGTGCTTTTAAACACATTTCTTGTTTCTTAAGTCTCTGCTGATTCTTTTTTCTATCCTGTATTCATTCTCTTCTATATGGTTTTTTCCCTTTTTCTGAAGTGTCACAAAATGACCCACAAGGGTTGATATGGTGTGAAGCCAGTCAAGGCAAAAAAAAAATTCTTCATAAAAAAAACATCAACAGATTATCTGTGCAGATTATCACATCTTTCAATTTGATTCAGACAATTTCCAAACATGACAGATATTTCTTTCATCACTGATGTAAAACTGAAGGTTATGCAGAAGCATGGGTCTAGATAAGAGTGAGTATCAGGTAAATAGTTTTCTTATTTCTCGACAAAAACATATGTTATGGGTACTCATTAGAAGCGCCTCGCGGAGGCACTTCTAATAAGTACCACAACATATGTTTTTGTCGAGAAATAAGAAAAAATATAGATACTTTTTGGTGGAAAAAAGCACCTTATCGAGAGCTAAGATCTGAAGGAGAAAAAAGCCTACCAAATTTCCTCTAAGTATTGGGACACCGTAACTCCTTACCATACTTTACCTAAAGTATGAGAAAGTCTAGTTTACTATCTGTTTATGTGTGTAAAATAGTGCTGGATGAGTTGCAAACAGTGTAGACCCTGATCAGATGCCATATTCTTTGGCATCTGATCTGGGTCTACACTGTTTGCTTAAGCCTGTCTGTCCCAATATTTAGGGTTATTACGAAAATATTTTCCAAGACAACAAAGATAGTAAATCGCAGCTGCAAATATCTTCATGGCAGCCATGCTGTTGACATATGTATAACATGTCAAAATAAGATAGAGGCTGCTGGAGTAATTCTAAATATTTGTTAGATCTTCTGAAAATGGAATCCTGTCAACTCTGTGACTGCATGGTTGTTTTCATGGACCAAAAGGTGGTGGTATGTTTCATTTCTTTGAGCTGGGCTCCATAGCGCAGTTGCATAGCTACAGAAAAGAGAGGGTATCCACATACTATTTTTCTTATTTCTCGACGAAAACATATGTTGTGGGTACTCATTAGAAGCGCCTCGGCGAGGTGCTTCTAGTGGGTACTCATTAGAAGTGCCTCGGCAAGGCGCTTCTAATGAGTACCTACAACATATGTTTTCGTCGAGAAATAAGAAAGATATCAGCATTTTTCGGATGAAAAAAGCGCCTTATCTGTTGCTATGGCAGTTGGCAGCGCTTCTGTCTGCAGATCTAAGGGTCGATATTTCGAATCCCAACTTGGCGACATAGTGGAGATTAACCCTGGTCCTGCTGATCTGCAAACAGTGTAGATCCAGATCAGTTGGCTTCTGAAGAAAAAATAAGCAATGTCTTCTGAAATTCGCTTTACAGGTCAAGGTAGAAATTCAAGATAGAAATGTGCCCTTCTGATGTTTGCTGGCGTTTGGCAGCAAGATTCTTTTTTCACTCAAAGCAAGATCAGATGTTGAGACCTTCTCTCATTTTTTTTTTTCCATTCTATTTTTCTCTCCATTTTCTTTGGGAGATGGCTGACAAGCAGGCGTCAGTGGCTCAGTTGGATTCTCATCTGACTGAAGATCAGGAGGTTGACTGTTCAGCATCCTCCGGGTTGGTAACATTCTTTAGTGGAGATTGATCATGAAATACTTTCTACGGTCATTCTCTCCCTGGGCAGTTGTCTGTTTCTCGTGAAAGAATGTGCACAATTAATACCGGTTAACCGCTTAGAGGACTAAGCCAGCCCAGTAAAAGTGTAGTTAGGTAAACTGACCGGGCTCGACATGACCCCATAGGGTTAACTGGGCCACAAAACCTCAACACAAACAAAAAACGACTGACATGACTGAAATATCATTGACACTGGGCAGTTAAACCTCAGACAAAAACAAAACAAAAGAAAAGCAGTTTCTTGATGGAAGGTATGATCTATTGGGTAGATTAATAATAGCATAGCTCCAGATATGATTGGCTATCAGGTAAATATTTTTCTTATTTCTCAATGAAAACATATGTTGTGGGTACTCATTAGAAGCGCCTCTCCGAGGCGCTTCTAATGAGTACCCACAACATAGGTTTTCATGGAGAAATAAGAAAATTATCAATACTTTTTGATTGAAAGAAAGGCGCCTTATCCCGAGCTATATGTAAACTGATCTAATATGACAAGCTGACAAATCTTATAAAAAGTATAATCTGCTTAGCCTATCATGTCAACAAGACTTATACTTAAGAAAAATACTCTTGACAATTTAAGCAGATTTTAACTGGTTCTGAGCTCTTGAATCATAGCTCTAGATAAGGAGCTTATTTTTTTTTGACCGAAAAGTATTGACATTTTTTCTTATTTCTCCAGGAAAACATATGTTGTGGGTACTCATTAGAGGTGCCTTGGCAAGGCGCTTTTATTGAGTACCGACAACATATGTTTTAATGGAGAAATAAGATAAATATTTACATGATACCCCCAGATTTATCTAGAATTATGTTTATAATCCCCACACTGTGCCACTAATGCAGGGTGCCAAATTGTTAAGGGCAGTTATCCTTGAAGAATGTTTTGAAACTTGGAACACATATAGGAATTGATGGGGCGAATTACCTTATCTTGTGATGTATTTTTGCATGACTTTGTCCCCTTTCAAACTTGGGAAATTGTCTTATCTTGATGCATTTTGACTGACAGCATTTGTTGCCCAAGGAGGATTATTGCATAAAAAGCAGTGTCGCACGTTATTAACAGCCGTGCATTAACCAGCAGAAAAGCCATGTATTAACAAGGCAATTCACGTGCTGTTAATGCACGACTACGCAACTT
This sequence comes from Anodontia alba, assembly GCA_964016985.1. Classification (NCBI taxonomy): domain Eukaryota; kingdom Metazoa; phylum Mollusca; class Bivalvia; order Lucinida; family Lucinidae; genus Anodontia; species Anodontia alba. The sequence goes on from OZ024838.1 coordinate 20,803,236, forward strand.
TCAGTATGCTCCTACCGGGGCCGCAGATTTGCTGCCATTACGAGATGTGTACTGTTCGGCCCTAGAAGGAGCATAGTCCGTTGAAATTACGTTTGCAAGACATTGGTGAAAAGGTGAAACAAAAAAGTGCAAGAAATAACACAAAATATAGCAAATGTTTTCAGTTTTTATGCAATAATAGCGATCGAACATGGTTTTTCAATCCATAAACATTCGCCAGGGCCCTTGAGAGGTGTTGAAAACCACGGCCTTCGGCCTCAGTTTTCAACACCTCCCATGGGACCTGGCGAATGTTAATGCATGAAAAACCATGTTTGAGCCCTATATAGTTTTGATACTTAAAATACAGTAGACTCTCATTATTTCAAACAGATAACTCAAACTACTGCTTAAGTCAAAACTAATTTTTCATAATGTTGGTTTAGTTAAAAAGATGACTGTACCAATGTTATTTACATTTCAACTCCTGATATCTCAAACTACTAGCTGTTATCTCAAATTGAAAATTCTGGGCCCTTGGAGTTTCAGATTACGAGAGTCTGGTCTATAGTTACATAGAACTCCCTGGAAAATTTGTAGAAAAATTAGCGTATATCACCTAATTACTGCACATGCTCCTAGAAGCACACAGTCAAGCAATTCGGTAGTCTTCAGATTGCAGTCAGTGTACTTTTTGTCTACTTCTTTACAAAGGCATATATATTGTCAGTACCCATTTGAATAACATCGACTTGTCCATGCAATTCAAATGAGAACCCACAACATGTGCTATTTTAAGAAAATCAGAATTAAAAAATAAACACACACAAATACATCGCATAAGCATCATTAGATAAGTCCTTCGCTGATCTTTTTTTTAAATGTACCCTTAGTATTAGGTGAATACATACTTCACCACAAGTTTTCCGAGCAATTGTGAAAAACTTAAGCACGTGTGGTCAGTAATTAGGTTGAATACAGTAGCAAAAATGTATTCTGCATTTTGACTTTGCAGTATTTCTGATTTCTCTGGCAGTTCCTCTTTACTAACCCTTAAAGCGCCAAGCAAAATTTGTAGCAGATGACATTCAAAAATTGTTTTTTATTTTTCAGAAAAAACAAGTCTTGAAATTTCATGTGAATCGTCTGCCAAGCAGACGATTCACATGAAATGTCAAGACTTGTTTTCTCTGAAAAATAAAAAAAATAATTATTAAATGTTGTCTGCTGCAGTTGTGATTGGCGCTTTAAGGGTTAATATGTTTTGTTGTGTGTTTTTTTTGTCATTCAGTCCTTGTCTAGCACTTCTAATCAGTGAGTACCCACAATGTATGATTTCGTGGAAAAACAACGAAAATAACATTACTATCCACAAGTTTGAAATTTGCGGGTAATGTAATTTGAATGTTATTTAAGATTTTCATACTGCACACTTGCTAGTCTTTTTCAAGGGCACTGGCCCAGTGGTCAGGATGCCACTGCATGCAGGGCCAGTCCCCCTCCCACACACACACACATGCACAAAAGATTAGCATGAAAATCTTAAATAACTTTCGAATTACACAACTTGCAAATTTCAAACTTATGGATAGTATAGATTTAATTATTTTCCTTAATTCAAATCAGTATTGTCAAAAAAAAATTGTATGGTATATTCATAAATGAACAAAATATGTGGTACATTAACAAATGTGGCCCCACTTGACTGGTCCAGTCCACAACTACTGCAACTTCATAGTACAGCTAGTGTTTTAATTGTTAGCATGCTACTCAGTATAATAAAATATAGAGCTATGGGTCGTTTTCTTGTAACCCTTTTAAGGGTTAGAATTTAAAAGAGGTACTTGACATTTGAATTAGATTTATGTGATTATTAGATTTTTTGCTTCTTCTTTCACACAGCAAAATAATAATTTTGCAATGAAATTGCATACTTTTGTGTTAATGGGTCACAAACCTAAAATTGCCGTGGCTTTTTACATCATTTAAATAGTATTTGTATGTGAACCATAAAAGATGTGTTTATTGCCTTCTTTATGTAGAAAAACATCTATTTATTTGTCTGGGTGAGTTCTTGTTGGATTACATTCTCACAGGCAAAGCAAATGATGTGTAATAGAATTTTGTGATGTACTGCCTTAATGAAAAAGGCAGAAGTCTTGACCTGCATCCAACCAGTCTACAATAGAATTCCGTAATGTACTGCCTTAATGAAAATGGAAGCAGCCCTGACCTGCATCCAACCAGTCTAGATTAGTTGTTCACAATAGAATTCTGTAATGTACTGCCTTAATGAAAATGGGAGCAGCCCTGACCTGCATCCATCCAGTCTAAGATTTGTATAGATCTCTTAAACTGTTCACAAGTGTGCACAATAAGCCTCTGCCAAGCAGAAATGTAGCAGACATGCTCCAGTCTAAATTTTTATTATCTTTTAAGAGAAAATAAGATTTGACATTTCATGTGAATTATCTGCCTAGCAGACAATATACTAATATTTTTTTCAGAGAAAACAAGTCTTGGCATTTCATGTGAATCATCTGCCAAGAAAATAAGTCTTGACATTTCATGTGAATGATCTGCTTGGCAGATGATTCACATGAAATGCCAAGACTTGTTTTCTCTGAAAAATTAAAAAAAAAAAAATCAAAATTGCCCTCTGGTGCAGTTGTGATTGGAGCTTCAAGGGTTAATTCATGTACTATATCTCAGAATACCTATAGGATCTGGACATTTTAACCCTTGTCCTGCTGAACCCGGATATAGCCTGCTTTTGCAAACAGTGTAGATCCAGATCAGTTGGCTTCTTCAGAAGCCAACTGATCTGGATCTGCACTGTTTGCCATTCAGTATGTGAATTTACATGAACAATCTGGATCAAATAATCCGACTGGCTAAAAATTAGAAGTGGGCATGGCTTCTTAATTTATTCAGCAAGACAAGGGTTAAAGTGTGCCATTATTGTATTTGCAGCAGATGGGGGAAGGGGCCATGTTAGTATTTTCTTCTGTTTATTATTCACTTTTTCATTTATTCTCTTCTATAAATGTATCTGTCTTTTGTCATCAGCAATACTAGCTCCCCTGCCCCTTTTGTCCAATTCTCTAGGATATGACACAATATGACCCACAAGGGTTGATGTGTCATTAAACAAGAACTTACAAAAATCATCAATTACTGACAAGCACCACTGGTTGACGCCATCTAAATTTCTAAAGAAGAATGTAAAGTTGAGTGGTTTGTTGAGTAAAGAGCCATGTTAATTTCGAGGGAAACTAAAATATTACAGACATATGGTCGTACCATGGCTACATAATAGATTGTAAGAGATAGAAATTAGTGGGGAAAATGTTTTTGGCTATACATAATAATTGTGAGGGATAGAAATTTTGTTGAAACTCCTACTGAGACATTTCTAATTAAGTCTGAAGTTGCGAAAATCTGACAGAGCTATAGACTATATTTATCCTAAATAATTAGACACCTTAACTCTTAACTGTACTTCTTCTAAACTTTGGAAAATAAAAATCTAAAAGTTTATTTTATAACTTTTGATGTAGCTAGAAAAATGCTAGATGAGTTGCGTGAATATACTCTGATCAGATGCTGCATTTTGCAGCATCTGCTTTGGGTCTACTCTGTTTGCTCAAGACTCTCTGGCCCAAATCTTAGGGTTATTAGGGTAGTTTTCCCTTTTCGCCCAAGAAATGTATGTATTCATTTCAATCCCCTTGCTAATTAAGGCAGTTCAGTATAATATTATAGTTTCATGAAGAAATAGAAATATTTATAAACTACTGTGTTTACCAGAGGAATTGTTAAAGAGGAGTATTTGTTGATAATTCTGGGATAATTTCTTTTATTTCTCCATAAAAATGTATGTTGTGGGTACTCATTAGAAGCACTTCACTGAGGCGCTTCTAATGAGTACCCACAACATATGTTTTTTATGGAGAACTGGAGAAAATTATTCCATAATTGTCACTAAATACTCCTCAGCAATTCATCTGGTTTACCCTAAGTATTGGGACAGACAGACCTGAGCAAACTGCTTGTTCAGCAGGTTTTTAGACACATCTTTTCATTATTTTTGTCTTTTTAAACAAGTTTTGAAACAGATGTTCATGCCACAGAAAGTATTGATATTTATATAAACTAGTGTATTGAGATAATATTGATACATAATTATTGATACATCAATATCTTGATATTCAAGGACAACTCTAGATAATTTTGGGATGTCTTTTGGATCTTCTATAAAATAATGGTATGTTGTTTGTACTCATTAGAATTGCCTCTCTGAGTATATATAAGAAGATGCATTAGGGGTGTAAAGTTCCATTCACCCGCTTGCATTTGCGAATAAATTTTAAGGCAGGGCAAGTGAGATTTTCAGAACTTTCTTCACTTTTTGTTCATTTTTAGCATCTTAATAAAAAAATTTAGACCATAAGGGTGAGGAAGTTTGAGGGAATTTTTCACCTCTGGCAGCAGCATTGTAAGATAGTTTCCAAAACAAGACAGTTTAAAGGTGAAACCCAAAAGTGTTCTGTTCAAACAAAAATGTATAGATAATATAGAAAAATGACCATTTATGGTCATTTTTCTATATAATCTATACATTTGTGTTTGGATACAACATGGTTAATTTAGCCAACATGTTTTTTTGCTTCAGATTCCATCAGTCGTGTCATAAAGTGGTTGTGGTGTATAAGCCAAGTTTTATTGCCACTTTATGGTTTTAAGTTAATTTCAATATATCTGTGTATTGTAATATTTTCTATTGATATATTGATACCGCAAAATCTCAGTCAGTGACTGCTTCTTTATAGCTTGCGCGTAGGGAAAGAAAAAGAAAAGATGACCCAAAACAAGTGTTGTATTCAAATTAAAAATCTATAGATTCTATAGTAAAATGACCATATATAATCTGTATGTTTGTGTTGGATACAGCATGGTTGTTTAGCTGACATGTTTTTGCTTTGGCACCCAGCAGTAGTGCTATAAAGAGGTTCTGGTGTTGTTTTTTTTTGTTGTTTTTTTCTGTGATATACATGTATTGGTATACGAAATCTCAGTCAGTGACAGCTCTTCTTATCTGGAGCTTTGTATGAAGGCAAAGAAAAAAAAAAGGATGAATTCTGACATCTGTCAGATTGGCTTGTATAGTGGGATTACTACCATAGAGAGACTGCCATTGTTTACTTGAAGTCTTATTTTTGTCAATAGATCTCTATTGTCAATCTTTTCATATTCAAAGATGACAGTGCTAATTGAAGCTCTAGACCTATTCATTTGGTAAGAAAAATGTGGGAAAGAGTAAACTGTCATACCATATTTGCTCAGGCAAAGTGTAGACCCTTATCAAACTTGCAGCTTCAAGCAGTCTGATTGGGATCTGCACCTTTTGCCATTCATCTAACATGTTTTATTTAATAGATACCAAATGCTGTATTTACCTTAAGTATTTAGACACCTCCAATATTCTAATAAAGGCCCACTCTCTAATAAATGACCCTCCACCACACTTCTTCCTCCATGGAGATTTGATCATGAAATATTTTCTACGGTCATTCTTTCCCTTCCGCTGATTCAAGATAGGCAATTGTCATTTTCTAGCGAAAGAATGTGCACAATACTGGTTAACTGTTTCTGCCCAGTAAAAGTGTGGTTTGGTAAACTGACCATCTTGATATGACCTCATTGGGTTGCCTGGGCCGTAAAAAAAACTCCACAAACAAACAAACACCTTGCTAAAATTTTAGGAAAAAAAAACAGTAAAGGTGAGGACTTATCAAGGAGTATAATTCTGGGCACCAATTAAGAATGTGAATTTATATCGGTCATCAGGATCAAGTAATCTGATTGGCCGAAAATTATATATGGGCATGGCATCTTAAATTATTCAGCATGACAAGGGTTAATAATACCCTGGTAGTAAAAAAAAAATAATAATGAACAAATACCAGACTGAAATGCTTTAAATAAGCCATAGACCCTGTGATGTCCAGGCAGATAAAAACAATTTCTATTGTCTTAACTGCAGTTACAGGTATAGGTATAATTAAGTAATGAGAGTTACATCTGACATAAAAGTGGAAAAATCTGGAGATAAAATAACATGGTATATATTTACTTGTAATAAAATAATGGAACTTTCAGATGCAGAAGCTTTGTAATCTGGCTGGTTGGGGTCTGTATAGTGCCAAAATGCATATTATTTATGAGCCATTTAATTGGGAAACTTTAATTGAGTGACAACTCAGACAAGTTGTTTTCCCCATTATTATTTTGTGGTTTAGGAATAAATGAATAGGAATAAATGAGCATTGTAAATGAAGTTATTCAATAAAAAAAATTATGGGGTTACTACCTTAGAATTTCATATGTATTTTGGCTTGCGAAAAGCTTACTTTTATTGCATTCATTCCATATAAGCTTAGATAAACCTGAAATACGATTTCTATATGTCTCTTACTTAAGTTGTTCTTTAGATTAAACAGACTCTCTTTACATACACTATATATTAGAAGAGTCCAATTTCAATTTTGGGTATGTCAGGCTATGTGATTTACATATTCCTAGAGAAAAATGGCAGAACTATTTGCAAACATTAGAGACCCTAACTGGGGACCCTGATCAGATGCCTCATTCTGCAGCATCTGATCGGAGTGCACTGTTTGCCAGTTACCCTTTTGGGGGTCTCCAGACTAAAATAGGTTAGCTTACTGACTAAGCAGAAGCAGTTTTAGTATATATTAAATATTATATATAAATATGTTGGAAAATGTAGCCATAATAATATGAAAATAGGCTTAGCCTAAATGCGAGCACAGCACAGACCTGTCTGTAGTCTCTTCAGAAGTCTTTCACAGCATCATTAAAGAATGAATATCAGTATATAAAAATATATGTAAATCAATAATGAATAATAAAAATAATCAGCCAAATATGTTAGTAACACTTATTGACTCTTGCTTCTTGTCACTTCGTGATGTTTATTAATGAGACCCAAATTTTGTATTTTGTGACTAGTGGTATGACCAAATCCGACCCAGTCCTGCCATCTTCCGGTGACAACTTCCAGGAAGAAAAAGGAAGAAAATATTGGTCAGAGCTATTTCTGCTGAAAGTATATATTGTTGTATATTACTTTTTCTTGATCATATTCTCTACCATAGATCCCACTTCAGTCGCGCCGCGCCGCGAGCTGTGCTCGCTATTAATAGTTAGGTGACAAGTAGCAAGGTGATTAGACTGTATATGCATCTTTGCTGTTTGCATATATATGGGTTTATGTGGATTTATGTAAATCTGCTTCAATCTTTCCTCAGTGCTCTGGGGAAAATTTGGGACAAAACTACAATGTAATACATTAGACAGCAGTTTTGAATGTTTTCTTACTTTTTGCTGTAAACTGCATTCTGAGTTACATCAGTCTCAATGCTTAGAAATAATATTGCATCCTGATAAAGAAACAAGGGTTATATTATTTATTTGTATGAATGCATCTTGAGATAATTGAAGTGAAATCTTACAATAAAAAATCTCTGCTATGGCAACCTAAAATTTCATACACCAAAGTTTCTGATCAAAATATTGGTATGCATACAGTTCAAACCCTGATCAGACTGCTCCTAAAGGAGCAGTCTGATCTTGGTCTGTACTGTTTGCCATTCCATTAAATAAATAATTTTAGGAAATGACTGCATTAAAAACAAATTTAAGCCAAGAAAGTATGGAATAAAGTGTTCAAAATGTTTGGACATTCACTGTAGCATTTTGGTTTTTATCACACCAAAGGTTAACTCTAGTCCTGCTGAATGAGCCCTGCTTTTGCAAACAGTATATATCCAGATCAGTTGGCTTCTGAAGAATGTCTGGATCAAATTGTCTGATTGGCTTAAATTTAGAAGTGGGTATGGCATCTTAATTTATTCAGCATGGCTAGGGTTAAAGAGTTTTCTGTAAAATTCACTTTATATTTCACATGCGTTTTTGCTGTGTAAACATCTAAAAGTCATTAAAACTCTATTAAGAAAGATTATATGGACCAAGTGTTATCATTAATAACAGATTTAACAAAGATACCAGACCCTACCTGATAAACCAGAACAAGTTATGAATGGGGCCAACCAAATTTATTGGTAAGCTTAGAGCAAATTTAACAGACAACAAACTAGTGATTATATCTTAACCCTTGTCATGCTGGATATATTAAGATGCCACGCCCACTTCTAATTTTCTGCCAGTCAGATTATTTGATCCAGGTTGTTGATACAAATTCATATGCTTAATGACAAACAGTGCAGATCCAGATTAGTTGGCTTCTGAAGAAGCCAACTGATCTGGATCTACACTATTTGCTAAGACAGGACATCCGGTTTCAGCAGGACCAGGGTTAATGTTCCCAGAAAAAAATTGTGAATAGTCTGGGTGGCTGAGTGGTTAGCGCTCCGGACTTGGGATCACAATGTCCCAGATTCAGATTTCCCTGGAAATAGGTTTAAATAAAAAGTTCATGCCTATTATCTTGGGAAAAAAGAAAATATCACCTGAGGGTGGTAAAGGTTATAACACAACTGGCCCAAGTGGCTCAGTTGGTAGAACATATCTTTGGATTGTGAGGTTATGGGTTTGATCCCCAGCGGTTTCATGCCTAAGATTTTCTAAAATAGGTCAACATAATAAAGAAGAAGAGCTAGAACTGGTTTGGTTACTCTGGCATCAGCCTATGGTGTCAGTGTGTATTGCAGAGTGCACTATGTTGACTTTGACATTAATCCTTGTCATGCTGAATAAATTAAGATGCCATGCCTACTTCTAGTTTTCAGCCAATCAAATTACTTGATTTAGATTTAGATTGATATAAATTCACATACTTATTGGCAAACAGTGCAGATCCAGATCAGTTGGCTTCTTCAGAAGCCAACTGATCTGGATCTACACTTTGCAAAGGCAGGGTATATCTGGGTTTAGCAGGACTAGGGTTAAACCTCAGTTCAAGCTCAAACCCACTCTTTAAACAATAGTTCTCAAACCGAAACAGAAAAGGCAGTGATAAAGTTATATTTGAAGCAGATCTCTTTTGATTTGATGTGGTCTTTTGACATAAGGGAAAGGCATATAGATTGAGACACATTGAAGATTCAGAATATTTTTATAGTGTTTTTTTTTTTTCTTTTTTTTTTTTTTTTGCTTCAGTGCATAACTTGTGGGTACTCATTGCAAGTCCCTTTGTTAGGCAACTCCAATGAGTACTCACAAGATTAGATAGTTTTGGTGCAAAACACATGTAACATTTTTTTCTGAAATTATCTCTAGAATAAACAGCTAATCTGGAACTGATTTCATAGCTCTAGATAAGAGCGGGAATCCAGGTTATATTTTCTGATTTCTTCATGAAAACATACATGTATGTTGTGGGTACTCATTTTTAGAAGCACCTCGCTGAGGTGCTTCTAAAAATGAGTACCCACAACACATGATTTTATTGAGAAATAAGAAATACATCAATGCTTTTCAGTTGAAAAAAAATGTCTTCTCTGGAGCTTTGTATGATTTTGACATGTATGATAAAGTTAAAATTTATGAGGCATGTTAAAAGCTTAAATTATAAGTATTTACACTGTTTGTATAGTACTTAACACTGAACATGCTGGGTAAAATTTTCAGCAGACAACATTTTGAAATATGCTTTCTTACTTTTTTCAGAAAACAAGTTTTGATATTTCATACAAATTGTCTCCCAAGGAGACAATTTGCATGAAATGTCAAAACTTATTTTCTGAGGAAAATAAGCAAAATATCATCAATTTGTCATCTGCTGAATTTGCATAGAGAGTGATTATGGTTGAAAAGGGATTTAGATGGTTTTGAAAAAATGCCTAATAAATTAAAATTGGTGGAAATTGGAGAAAATTGTGTTATCAAATAAAATGTGACTTTCATATTATTTTGTATGTGAACTGCTTTGTGTTCGTGTCTTCAGAAAAGATTTAACAAAAATATTGGTTTTGGATAATTTTCCTTCATAGCTCTAGCGAAATCATACGTTGTGGGTACTCATTACTTGTTCTGATTTTAAGATAAATATGGTAAGAAGTTAAGCCTTAAACTGCCAATCACAACAATTGTCGTCTGCTTTGTCATCTGCTTGTGATTTTAACAGTCATTATTGCAAACAGTGTGGACCCAGATCAGACTGCTCCTCTAGGAGCAGTCTGATCAGGGTCCACACTGTTTGCCTATATGCATAAAATAGGTTTGAAAAGTTTGCAAGAATATAAACAGACGACATTTTCAGATGCAGGTTTTCTTGGCGTTTTAAGGGTTAATAGTTACGGTAAATACGGTGATTTAGGGGGCTCAGAAAGTTCCTTCTTTCTTACAGGTGGATATAGAAACAAGTTTGTAACAACAGCAAGAAGACAGCTAACAGGTAATGATTATGGGACATAAATGTCATATAAAAACAAAACAAATCTGTGTTGGCAACTGAGAATCATGAGGTCCTGGGTTCCAGTCCTGCTGGAGGCAGAATTCTGTTCATGACTGTACAGGACTTCATTGCTCAGAGCCAATGTCTTCATATGATTAGATAATGTTGAAAGGACGTAAAACACCAGTTTGTCATCAGCAGTTACAGTATAAACTAGATCAGGCTGACTGGAGACCAGGAGGTCGTGGGTTCAACCCCCGCGGAGGTTGGCAACATTCTTTTGCGGAGATTGATCATGAAATATTTTCTACGGTCATTCTCTTCCTTCCGCTGATTCAAGAAGGGCAGTTGTCAGTTTCTGGCGAAAGAATGTGCACAATACTGGTTAACCGCTTAGAGGACTAAGCCTGCCCAGTAAACGTGTGGTTAGGTAAACTGACCGCGCTCGACATGACCCCATTGGGTTGACTGGGCCGTAAAACCTCAACACAAAAAAAACAAAAACAACTTAAGCAGAGTCTGCAATCTCTAGATTAACCCATTGTAGACTGAATGAACTCCCCCACACTACATATTGGAAGATTCTAATTTCAATTTTAGGTATGTCAGGCTTTGTGATTGAGACATTCCAGGAGAAAAAGGTTGAACTATTTGCAAACAGTGCAGACCCTGATCAGATGCTGTGTTGCGAGCATCTGATCTGGATCTGCACTGTTTGCCAATTACCCTTTTAGGGGTCCAGACTACAATGGGTAAAGGGAACAGTTTCATTACTGTCATAGATCCAGATAACAGATATGGTACTTTTTTTGTATCAACTGAAAAAGTATTGATATTTTTCTTATTTCTCCACATGGCTCTTCTAATGAGCACCCACGTTTTAACCCATGTCCTGCTAAACCCGGATATACCCTGTTTTGCAAACAGTGTAGATCCAGATCAGTTGGCTTCCGAAGAAGCCAACTGATCTGGATCTGCACTGTTTGCCATCAAGTATGCAAATTTATAGCAACAATCTGGATCAAGTAATCTGATTGGCTGAAAATTAGAAGTGGGCGTGGCCTCTTAATTTTTTTCAGCAGGACAAGGGTTAATGGAGAAATAAGAAAAAATGTCTGGATACTATTTCTTTGCTATGAGTCTGTGTTTGTCAAATGGACTTTTTACAATTTTGAAAGGATAGGGCCTTACAGTACCTTTTAGCTCTTTATACCTCATTTACCATAATGTACCTGTCAGGTAGGCTGTAAATTCTGCCTTGCTTATCAATTCTTAGTTTTATTCACTCATAAATATGCTATTATTATCTGTTTGTACCCATAAAGAGTCAGGCAAAACTAAAGTCATAAAACTGCCAGTTGATAAAGTGTTATGTAATTAGTGGGTTTTTGCATTGTAAAATTGTATTTTGGTCTCTGAAAGGTGTTTTTCTGCTGTGTTAACAAGGATAATTGAGCCACTTCAAATAAAGAGGGATCTTTGACCTAGCTCCGGATAAAAGTGGGTATCCACAAAACATTTTTATTTCTCGACAAAAACACTTGTTGTGGGTACTCATTAGAAGTGCCTTGCTGAGGTGCTTATAATGAGTACCCACAACATGGTTTTGGTGGAGAAATGAGAAAAATATCAGTACTTTCCAATGAAAACAGTCATTTAACTGGAGCTATGCTTTGAGCATATGTGAAATCTGCTGACTCAGAAGCCAGGGCACTAGTACAGACTGATCAGTACAAATAGATTCTTGCAGCAGTGTGGTGATGTAGGCCTGCTGTACTTGCAGAAGGTGGGGGAATGGAGCATATTATTTTTTCTTCTATTTCTGCTTTGTCATTCACTGTAACTTTAGATAAGAGAGGTGTACGGGTAAATATTTTCTTATTGTACCATGAAAACATATGCTGTGAGTACACATTGCAATTGCCTCCTTGAGGCAATTGCAATGTGTACCCACAACATAGGTTTTTATTGAGAAGTAATAAAAAAAGCTATCAATATTCTTAGTTGAAAAGATTCAGACTGGTTTAGATCTTGATCATGACTACGGTAAATGTCCTAAAAATTCGAACACCAAAGTTTCTGATAAAATGACATATGCAAACAGTGCAGACCCAGATCAGACTGCTCCTGAAGGAGCAGTCTGATCATGGTCTACACTGTTTGCCATTCCACTAAGTATTTTAAGAAACAAGTGCATAAGAAGCATAATTTAGGCCAGAATAGTAGAGAATAAAGTGTTTGAAATTTTAGGACATTTACCGTGTATATACAAACTGTGAATATCATGACTTCATAGCACAGTAGGTAGCGTATCTGACTGCAGGTCAGGGGTCACAAGTTAGAATCCCAGCTCAGCCACATAACTCGGCCACATGGAAATTGATCAGGAAATACTTTCTACAGTCATTCTCTCTTGCGCTGATTCAAGAAGGGCAGTTGTCAGTTACTGATGAAAGTATGTGCACAAGTACTGATTAACCACTGAGAGGTCTAATCCTGCCCAGAAAAATATATGTTGACTGACCAGCTCAATATGATGTTAAAGGTGTTCAGCGGACTGTAAAATTCCAAAATAAAATGATAAGCACTCACTTTACATATTCTTGAGCTCAGCTGTTCATTTTTATTTTGCCTTATTTATTTTCAGATCTAGTTGTCAAAGAAACAGAAAAGATTGCTGATCAGGTAACTATATTGTGTCACCCTTTCAGTCTAAGAGCACCTGTGATTGGGAAGTTTACTCTGAAAGGAAAGCAAAGAGGAAGTCACAAAGTTGTCCCCCTTTAAAAAAAAAAGGCTGAAAAAATGTACCAGGTGATACAGTCCCCTTAACACTTGTCCTGCTAAACTCGCATATGCCCTGCCTTTGCAAATGGTGTAGATCCAGATCATTTGGCTTCTGAAGAAGCCAACTGATCTGGATCTGCACTGTTTGCCATTAAGTGTGTGAATTTCTATCAACAACCAGGATCAAATAATCTGATTGGCTGACAATTCGAAGCGGGTGTGGCATCTTAATTTTTCAGCATGGCAAGGGTTAAATTGTAGGATAAATAGGGTGTTTGAATACCTAACTATTTAGGCAGACAGGTCTTAGTAAACAGTGTAGACCTAGATAATCTGGTGCAATGCTGGCATCCAATCAGGGGCTCCACTGATTGCCAGGGTCTACAGTGTTTGTTGCTGACCCAGGCTTTTTCTATTATAAAATGAACTGTTAGGAAAAGTACTGTATGAAGTTAATCCTTCTCTTGCTGAACATGTCATGCCCTGTCTTAGCAAAAAGTGTAGGTCCAGATCAGTCATTAAATATGTGAATTTCTATCAAAAACCTGGATCAAGTAATCTGATTGGCTGGAAATTAGAAGTGAGTGTGGCATCTTAAGACAATTAGGCAAGGGTTAAAATGGCTGAATACTTTGGGTAAAATACAGCACTATGAGTGTTATCCTGAATAAATTAAGATACCACATCTACTTCTGATTGTCAGGCAATCAGATTGATTGATACAGGTTGTTGATACAAATTCACATACTGAATAAAAAACTAAAGATCAGTAGGCTTCTAAAACAATCAGTGCAGATCCAGATCAGTCAGCTGCTTAAGAAGCTGACTGATCTGGATCTGCACTGTTTGCAAAGGTGGGGCTTATTCGGATTCAGCAGGACCAAGGTTTATCTTTTCATGGAGGCATATTTTTTCCAGAAACTTGTCACACAAAAGAGGCAGTTCACATGAAATATTTACTGTAGCAACCGTAACTGTTGGGACACCTTAACTCCTTGCCATACTTGTCCTAGAGTTTGAACAAATCTGTTTACTGCCTTTTTACGAGTCTAAATACCGTTGGCAAACAGTGTAAACCCTGATGGGGAACATCGTATATGTTTTTTCTGCTACTATTTAAACCTGTATACTTTCGATAGATGTCCTAAAATTTTGAACACTCTTATATGGACATGCGGAAGGCTCCAATGGTGCAGTCAAGACAGCCTTTGACCTTCAGGTTGATGAAGAGTGTGGGCCTGGGAGGCTCAAGATTACATGGAAGCAGCTTACAGAGAGGGATTGTAGAGAAAGGAAGCTCTCGGCTATAGACCGTCAGGACAGACATACCTGGAGATCTGGTGTGAGATCTGCCATTTGTGCAGCAAGCCAGCTACCTGACACTGATGTGGATGTTGCTCCTATACCTGCATGTTAATCAAAAGTCTGTTGATGATGATGATTATGATGATGATGATATTCCATGTTTTGCACTTAATTTTCCTTTTTATGCAGTTATTTCTTAAAAGTACATTTTGGAATTGCAAGCCGTGTAGACCCTGATCAGAGTGTTCTCTGTGGCAGTCAGCACTGTTTACAATTTCCATCTTGTCAGAAACGTTGGTATGCAAAATTTTAGGACATTTACTGTAGGTTAAGTCTATTATTATGGCTTTCTTGGCGAAATAAGAAATATATTTCCCTTGATCTATGTTATCTAAACCGCCCAGACTTTTTTGTCATCTTTTATGGGCTGCTTCAGAAGCTGTTAGTTTATCTTGCTTGAAATATCTGGAAAATTGTTCTAAAATCCCCAGTTCAACCAGCCATTCATCCATTCATCATCTTAGCACACTATGATGACAAATGAGATAATTTGCATGAAATATCAAATCTTATTTTAATGGAAAAAAAAAAAATAAATAAAAAAATAGTTCAAAATGTCATCTGAAATTTTTACCCTGCATGCAAAAAGCATTAATAAGTAAGATAATAATAGTAATAATGTTGGCTGGTGAGAGATGGTGAGAAGACAGACAAAAATAGAAAATATTTCAGAATGTAATCTCAGTTTTTTTACCCAGCATGTAAAGCACTAAATCAATAGGTATGATAAGTAATAACAGTTTTGATTTGGTAACAGAATGACAGAAAAATACTAAAAAATGTGAATTGCTGAAATTTTTACCTAGCATACTAAGTATAAATGCTAGGAACTCTGGGTAAAATTTTCAGAGATATGGGTCCAACAGGAGGATGCGGGGTTTGAGGCAGCATTCTTTCATGGGGATTGATCATGAAAAATTTTCTATGGTCATTCTCTCCCTTCTGCTGACTCAAGAAGGGCAGTCATCAATTTCTGGCTAAAGAATGTGCTCAAGTATTGGTTAACCACTTAGAGTGGTTAGGTAAACTGACTGCACTGGACATGACCTTAATGGGTTCACTGGGTCGTAAAACCTCAACACATACAAACAAAAAATTTCAGTAGAAGACATTTTGAAATACTTTTTCTTAATTTCTAGAATATAAATTTTGAAATTCCATGCAAATTGTCATGGAGACAGCATGTTTTCTGGGGAAAGTTAGAAAAATATCACCAATTTGCTGTTTGCTGAATTTATGCAGAGAGTGGTAAATAGGTAAGATATTAATAATATTGGCTGGTATTTAGAGAGGGAACAAAAGACAGAGAATTATGGATATAGTAATAAGTCATGATAGATGACAAGTTTACTGTCTCATGGATGAAATTTGCGTCTCTATGAGAGCTTTTACTTTACACTATAGGATATCTTATGTCTACAATATAATGACTTAAAAGCTTAGGGCCATGATTTAATGAGCGCTATTATTTAACCTGATTTTGTAAACATGGTGTGTATGACATCAGTGAGCTATTATGGATGTTTTTAAAGCCTGCTCATATTATAAGGAGGAGTTGTTATGGAAGAGTACATGTATTTGGTGATAATACTTGGAGATTTTTTCTTATTTCTCCATGAAAACATCCGCTGGGTCTTTGTGGAGATTGATCATGAACTATTTTCTGCGGTCATTCTCTCCCTTTCACTGATTCAATAAGGGCAGTTGTCAATTTCTGGTGAAAGAAAGTGCACAAGTACTGGTTAACTGCTTAGAGGACTTAACCTGCCCAGGAAATGTGTTGTTAGGTAAACTAACTGCTAATGGGTCATAAAACCTCAACTCAATCAATAAAAAAAAAAAAACAACGTTAAAAGGAATGTTGTGACTACTCATTAGAAGCACCTCAGCTTACTGGGGTCTTCAAATGAGTACCCACAATATATATTTTTTTTGATAGCATAAGAGTTCAAAAGAGCACCCACAACATGTATGTTTTTGTGGTGGAAAAAGAAATTAACATGTTTTGGTTAAAAAAAAACTCTTGTCTTAAAAAAAATTGTTAATCAGTTTTTATGACATAATTATGCAAACCCAGATAAGACTGCTACTGATAAGGTCTGCACTGTTTGCCATTCCACTAAGTTTTTTTTTATTGTGTGAAACACTGCATTAAAAACACACACAAAATTTGGGCAGAAAAGGTGGAATTAAAGTGTTTGAAATTTTAGGATATAAACCGTACATATATCACAGTGCATAGTTTGAAGCTAAGTTGTAGTTGGTAGGGTCAACCATTTTACAGGTGGTTAGGCAAAAATTGCATGCAGAAGAACAATATTCTGCACAGGGTTTTGAAATAGATAGGCTTGAAAATTATTAGCTCCAGATAAGGGCTTTTTATCAGCCAAAAAGTATTGAGATTTTTCTTATTTCTCAACAAAACATATGTTGTGGGTTCTCATTAGAAGCATCTCTTTGAGATGCTTCTAATGAGTATCACAACATATGTTTTCTGAAGAAATAATTACAAATATTTACTCTGAATTAGAGCTGTACCTATGGCCATGTATTTTTGAGAAACCAGAATATTGATATCAACAGTTATATAGGGCTACCTTAGACTGGTACCAGTCCAAGAGATGAGCATAAGTCTGTCTGAACAATAAAATGTTGTCTGTCTGATACCTGTCTGATAATACTCCAATCTCTTCAGTCTGAGCTAGATGGACGAAAGGTGAAATAAAGGAGCTCTTTGGAAGAAAAAACTAGATTGTGCAGTTGATGGCACGCCATCACAAAATACCCATGCTTTCATTAGGTAAGATTTTGACCTCAACGGTCACATGGGGCAGAGTAAAAAATAATGCTGCTCTCGCCCAAGCAGGGAAGTCATGTAGCAAGTTTGGTTAAATTCCAACCAGTGGTTTAGGAGGAGATAGCATGACAGATGGATGGACAGAGGCATTTGCCCTTAAAGTGTGGGGGTAATATGATGCACCCAGGGAAACAGACTGACAAAATTAACTGTTACCAGTCCAGTGGTTAGCTATTTGATTTACTCCTTGTTTGTGAAAAGACATAACCGATTTGGATGGATTATTGTAAATAAAACACACTTACCAAGCTAAGGGCAGATTCAGCAGAAGACAAACTGATGATATTCTATATTTTTCCTAGAAAATAAGATCTGACATGTCATGTAGAGACAATTTGCTTGAAGTGTCAAATCCTATTTTCTAGGAAAAGTAAGAAAAAAATAATATTTCAAAATGTTGTCTGCTGAAATTTTTACCTACACAGTGGGATAAGGGTTAAAATATTTTTCTCTACGTTTCATTCAAATTTTCTTCTTTGGAGACAGTTTAAATGTAATGTCAAGTCTTATTTTTTTTTTTTTTTTTTTTTTGAAAAAAAAAATCATAGAAAATATCTTTGGCGACAATTTTAATGACATTAGTCTGATTTTGTGACAGATAAGTAAAACGCCACCCATAGTCACTTGCTCATTTTCCTCTCTCCCCTTCCCTCCCCATTCCCTCTCCCCTTCTGCCCTCCCCACTCTACTGGTTATCTGTAAGTTATAGAATATTGAGTTTGGTGGAACTTTTATTTAGATACAATAAAGAGAAATGTTTATGGTGCAGAACTTAAAAACTGAAATTGGCATATTTATCTTCCTCATGTAAATATCATTGGGTGATATATATCTGGCGATCTTTTCATCTCCGAACCTGTTACTTTTGCAAAGTAAACAAAAATCCCAGATGGCAGTACTATTGGGAAGCAATAAAAATTGTAGTTTACCATTGCCTTTATTTTTTGTTCTGTTTGGATAGATAAATGAAATACCTAAATAAATATATTTTCTCCGAAATACCTAAATAAATATATTTTCTCAGCTTTTGACTGTACGGTGCTTCAATGCACAGAGGCCCTCATAATAACCCTTCTATCATGACTTAATCCTTAAAGCGCCAGTCACAACAATTGTCGTCTGCCTTGTTGTCTGCTTGTGATTTTAAAAGTCATTTCTGCAAACAGTGTGGACCCAGATCAGACTGCTCCTTTAGGAGCAGTCTGATCTGGGTTCACACTGTTTGCCGGTACGCAAAAAAATAGCTTTGAGAAGTTTGCAAGAATATTCAGCAGACGACATAAACAGACGACATTTTCAGATGCAGTTTTTCTTGGCGCTTTAAGGGTTAATGTTGAAAGGGACATCAAATGCCAAAGCATCATCCTTTCATTTTCTCCACAAAAATGCAAGTTGCAGGAACTCATCAAAACATCGTTGGGAATAATTTGAGATTTCGTGTGGGGTACCCTGGTTAACTCTTTCCCGCTTTAAAGTGGCGACTTTTGTCGTCTGCTGATAACCTTTGCAAACAGTTTGGACCCAGATCAGGCCCGACAAAACAGCGGGCCTGATTTGGATCCAAACTGTTTGACAGTCTGATGGTATTGCTAAAGTTTTTTTTTTTAAAGTTTATTTTAAAAAAAATCCACAAACGACAAAAATAACATGCAAAATTACCCAGCATGCAGAGTTAATCCCTTGGAGGATTAAGCCAAACCAGGAAAAGTGTGAGTAGGTTAACTGACAGGACCTTAACAGTGTTGACTAGGCCGTAAACCACCGCTCATATCAAATCAAATCTGTTGGGTACTTAAGGGGAATGGATACACATTTAAGGGAAATAACTCTTTAACAGATATATTTACTGCCCTTCCAGTTGTGTAGGTTGAGGGTTTGCTACTCATTGAAGAAAGAATTTGCTCATTTAATTGTTGGGAGCAAAGTCCATTCCTTTAACCCTGGTCCTGCTGAACCCGGATATTCCCTGCCTCTGCAAACAGTAGCCAACTGATCTGGATCCAAATTGTTTGACATTCTGGGCCCATTGTTCAAAGCGTTGTTAGCTTAACGAGCTTGTTAAGGGTCATTTCGTTAACTATTTTAGCAGATTCAATACACAATATTCTGATATTTTTTGCTGAAAAAAATGTGAGTAGCTTTTGCACTACTCACATTTTTTCAGCAAAAAATTTCAGCATATTTGCATATCACTAGATGTAAATTTGAATGAATCGTTAACTAACGACATTGTTAGTTTTGAACAACTGGGCCCTGATGGAACTGGGCCCTGAAAGATGTTTTTGAAAAAGTTAATTTTAAAAAAAAATTAACAGACTACAAAAAAGCGTACAAAATTAATTACCCAGCATGCAAAGAGTTAAAAAGTATAGTATATAAATACAGATTTCCCTGGGGAAATTTGTGAAAAAGAAAAATCCCTGAGGGAATTTCTGTGTCTTTTGAAGTAACTTGAGATTTGTTAGGAGTTGGAAATTGGGGAAAGATTATTTTTAAACAAGAAACGATGTTGGCAAAAATCAGCAGCTGATCGAGTGCAGCAAACATACATGCATGTAAACACACATATAAGATTAACCCTTGTCATGCTGAATAAATTAAGATGCCACGTCCGCTTCTAATTGTCAGCCAGTCAAACTACTTGACCCGTATTGCTGATATAAATCCACATACTGCATGACAAACATTGCAGATCAGAAGCCAACTGATCTGGATCTACACTGTTTGTAATGGCAGGGTGTCTCCATACACACAACACAACACACATACATCCACAAATAAACAAAAATAAACAATAAATAAAAGAGACAAGTATCAGACTTAAAAAAACATTTTTATAAGGAATTAAAACCGGTTTTATAAGGATATTTTTTGGAAAAAAAAAAAGAGAAAAAAAATAGTTCTAGACTTTTGCCTGTCAAAGCTCGCAAATTAACTAAAATTACTTTATTATTAGCTATTTCATAAATATCATCTTTCATGATAATTGAAGAGATACTTGTCATTCATTGTAAAAAAGGGAGTATAGCCACCAGTCTGACCTGATTTAATTAAGCATTCATTCTTAAATGGAACAGTCAAAATAATTCTCCTTTATAATGTTAGTAACATAAAATCAGCAGATGACAAATATGTAGTACAGTTACGATTTTTGTTTCTTAAGGAAATAGGGCTACAGTTCTTTCAGATCATCTCCATGAAGATGATTTGAAAGAAACATGAAGCCCTGTTTCCGAAGACAAAATTTGTAAATTGTCGTATGCAAATTTTTTTTTTAAATGTCTGCTGCAGTAGGCAAAAGGTTAAGACCCAGTGATGGATAGTGTAATGGTGCAATTATCTGTTTGGTTGTCAGTTATAACCTGAGGGCTGGTTGTTTCTTTTTTTTTTTTTTTTTTTTTTTTGATGCTTAGCATGCTGAGTAAAAATTGTAGCAGACGACATTTTTTAAATATTTTTCATATTTTTTTACCACAAAATACGGTTTAACATTTTTTGCAAATTGTCTCATTTGCATTAAATGTCAAACCCTATTTTCTGCAAAAAATAAGAGAAAAAATAATCAGTTTGTCTTCTGCTGAATTGGTCCAGAGATTGCTAACGGGTAAACTTGTTGGCTACTATGTGTGTTGTTTCCTTTAAAAAAAAAAAATTGAGAATATTGTTTCGCCAAAAACTTAAGATTTATCGAGATAAGGGTAAAATTATATGGCTCTTTTGTAAGATTAAAGATTTTGGGTGAAAGTTTGAAGATCTGTGCAGAGATAAAGATAAAAAGAGAGAGAGCATTAGAGTAGGAAGAAAACGTAGAGGCCTAAATTGTATTGAATGAACGGTCTTGAATGGATTTAAGTTTGTCAGTCAGGTAAGCGAAATTAATACCTAATTCAGGTGTGTACGTTTGTTTTGAATTGTTCAGACAAACAGTAGTCTGTTTGTGATTTTGTCTGCTTTAATTGTGTAGACATTTCAGTCAAATTGGATTTAAGATTAATATGCATATACATGTGTAAGATTTGATTTATATACCCAATATTTGAAAAGGTAATTAGTGATGTTTTTAAAGTTTTTAGCTCACCTGAGCTCTGCTCAGGATGAGCTATTGTGATCACTTTTTGTCCGTCGTCCGTCCGTCCGTTCCCACGAGCAGGTACTTGCGTGGCTTACCATCAGCATTTTAGATACTTAAGTGGCAAAATGGTCATCACAGGCTAGCCACATTAGAGAGGGCTATGGACAGGTAATCCATACTTAATCTGGCTAAATAAAGTTATTTTAATTTGTAGGCACATAATGATGGTCAGAAATCCATCCATTCCTAGGGACGTCCAAGTACCCTCGTATCATTTTGTTTTATGCGCCTGCGCAGTAATACATCTTTTGAAAGCCACTTAAAATCAGTAGCCCCTTATGGACAGTTAATCTATACCTAACGTGGCTAAATGGCTAGCCACATAAGAGAATGGTAGCTACTGACAGGTAATCCATACCTAATGTGGTTAAATGGCTACCCACACAAGAGAATAATAGCTATGGACAGGTAATCCAAAGCCACTTAAAATCAGTAGCCCCTTATGGACAGTTAATCTATACCTAACGTGGCTAAATGGCTAGCCACATAAGAGAATGGTAGCTACTGACAGGTAATCCATACCTAATGTGGTTAAATGGCTACCCACACAAGAGAATAATAGCTATGGACAGGTAATCCATACCTAATGTGGCTAAATGTAATTTGTAGACACATAATGATGGACAGTAAGAGGCACTTAAAATCAGTAGCCACTTAATGATTTTTGCCACAAAGTGCATAGCCACGTATGTACCCATTCGTGAGTCCGTCCGTGCGTCCGTCCGTGCATTCGTCCGTTAACATTTTCAAACGACTTCTCCTCTGAAACCGCTGAGCCAATTTTGCTCAAATTTCATATGGAGCCTCCTTAGGGTGGGGGAACCAAAAATTGCTAAAATGGTCGCGGTCCGTTGACCAAGATGGCCGCCACACCCATATATGGTAAAAACCTTTAAAAATCTTCTCCTCCAGAACCAAGAATGCCTTGGGGCTGAACCTTTGCAGGATTCATCGGGGACGGGAGGTCTACCAAAATTGCTAAAAGAATTGTCGTACGTTGACGTTTGACCTTTTTACGACAAGGTCAAGTTTGCTTCCCTATGCATTTGTATGGGAAAATCCTTCAAAAATCTTCTTCTCCAAAACCGAGCATGCCTTATGGCTGAATCTTTGCATATATCTTTGGGAACAGGAGAGCTACCAAAATTGCTAAAATAATGGTCGTACATTGACATTTGACCTTTTTACAGTAAGGTGAATTTTGCTTCCTTACGCATTTGTATGGGAAAAATGTTCAGAATTTCAAACAACTTCTCCTCTGAAGCCTCTGGGCCAATTTTGCTCAAATTTCATATGGTGCCTCCTTAGGGTGGGGGAACAAAAAATTGCTAAAATGGTCGCAGTCCGTTGACCAAGATGGCTACCACGCCCATATATGGTAAAAACCTTTAAAAATCTTCTCCTTCAGAACCGAGAATGCCTTGGGGATGAACCTTTGCAGAAATCATCGGGGACGGGAGGTCTACCAACATTGCTAAAAGAATTGTCGTATGTTGACGTTTGAGCGGGCCCCCGTAGCCTAGTGGATAAGAGAGTTGACTCTTAATCCATTAGGTTTCTCACCGCTGTGGTTCGAGCCTAGCTCGGGTCATATGTGGGAAAGCCAAGTTCTGCTTACGGATGGTCAGGTGGTTTTTCTCCGGGTACTCCGGTTTTCGCCCACCTTCGATGAACGATCGGCTCGATATAAGTGAAATATTCTTGAAAGGGCCGTAAAACCCAAATAAAAAAAAAAAAAAAAAAAAAAAAATGTTGACGTTTGACCTTTTTATGGCAAGGTCAAGTTTGCTTCCCTGTGCATTTGTATGTGAAAAACCTTTAAAAATCTTCTTCTCCAAAACCTAGCATGCCTTAATGCCTTATGGCTGAATCTTTGCATATATCTTCGGAAACAGGAGGGCTACCAAAATTGCTAAAATAATGGTCGTACATTGACATTTGACCTTTTTACGTTAAGGTCAATTTTGCTTCCTTATGCATTAATATGGGAAAAATGTTCAGAATTTCAAACAACTTCTCCTCTGGAGCCTCTGGGCTAATTTTGCTCAAATTTCATATGGAGCCTCCTTAGGTAGGGGGAACAAAAGATTGCTAAAATGGTCACGGTTCGTTGACCAAGATGGGCGCCATGCCCTTATATGGTAAAAACCTTTATAAATCTTCTTCTCTAGAACCGAGGATGCTTTGGGGCTGAATGTTTGCATAAATCATCGGGGACAGGGGGTCTACCAAAGTTGCTAAAATAATGGTCATACATTGACATTTGACCTTTTTACGGCAAGGTCAAGTTGCTTCCTTATGCATTTGCATGGGAAAAAAACACTTAAAAATCTTATTCTCCAAAACCGAGGATGGCTTGTGGCTGAATCTTTGCATATATCATCTGGAACAGGCGGTCTACCAAAGTTGCTAAAATAATTGTCATACATTGACATTTAACCTTTTTACGGCGAGGTCAAGTTTGCTTCTGTATGCATTTGTATGGGCCCCATACATTTGTATGGACAAAATGTTGATAATTTCAAATGGCTTTTCCTCTGAAGCCTCCGGGCCAGTGTTGCTCAAATTTCGTGCGGAGCCTCCGTGGGCAGGAGAATGAAAGATTGCTAAAATGGGTATGGTCCATTGATCAAAATGGCTGCCATGCCCATATATGGTAAAAACCTTTGAAAATCTTCTTCTCCATAACCAAATAAGCCCTGGGTCCTAATCTTTGCACAAATTATGGGGGACAGGAGATCTACCAAAATTGCTCAAATGATGGTTCTATGTTGACATTTGACCTTTTTGCCTCCAAGGTCAAATTTGCTTCCCTATTTGTGTGGGCCATATACATTTATATTGAAAGTATCGAAGTGACTTGTAGATCAACAGTAGTTAAAATTGTTCTGATTGGAAATCTAAGATGGCCATCATCTGGTTTATATTTATAATATTTCCCTGCCACTGTGCTGTTTACATGTATAAAATCACGATTCTTCAGAAACCACTTAGCCAATTTCAACCAAATTTCACATTGATCCTTCTCTTGAAATGTGATTGATAGTTTATTCAAATGATCATGCTCCATTGACTGTCAGGCCCATATATTCTTCTTCAAAACTAAGAACTGTTCAAATGATGATATTTTCATTAGTTGCAATGATAGGATTGGAAAAATGTTGCATAACATCAGCATGTCTGCAGTGGCTATGTCACTCAGGTGAGCGAATCGTTGCCCGTGGGCCTCTTGTTCTTTTCTTACTTTTGCTGGAAAATAAGACTGACTTTTCCTTGTGTAAAGGAGCAGTTTAACCTTTAACCCTTGTCCTACTGAGCCGGGATATACCCTGCCTTTGCAAACAGTGTAGATCCAGATTAGCTGGCTTCTGAAGAAGCCAACTGGTCTGGATCTGCACTGTTTGCCATTAAGTATGTGAACTTAAAGGAACAATTCGGATCAAGTAATCTGATTGGCTGAAAGTTAGAAGAAGGCGTGGTATCTTAATTTATACAGCAGGACAAGGGTTACCACACTCTGAGCTAATTCAGCAAACAATACATTGATGGTATTTTCCTAGAAAACAGGATTTGACATTTCATTCAAATTGTTTCCATTGGAGACAGTTTGCATGAAATGTCAAAATTTGTTTTTTTCGGAAAAATAAGAAAAATATTTCAATATATCATATACTGAAAATTTTACCCAGAGTGCTAAGTGTTAAATTGCAGAATGTGTTTTGGAGTAAAGCATTCACATCACGAATTTAAACATGCCTATGTAATTTTGACCCCCTTAAACCCCACTTTTGTATAGTAAAACTGGGGTTTACAGTGGTATACATTTTTTTCTAATTTCTGCTCAAAACATAGATTGTGGGTATTCATTATAACCACCTCATTGATGCAGTTCTAAGGAGTACCCACCATCTATTTTATGAGCAGAAACATGAATAGTACCAGAATTTTTTATCTGAATTTTTTTTCATTTTTTGCTGGTAAAATTTCCAGTGTGTTCGAATAGGCATGTTTTCGAAATGAGCTGAAAAAAAAATATATATTTACCCTATGTATTTGGACAATGTGGATCTAGGTCATTATGAAAAACATGCCTACTCAAATATACTAAATATTTTACCACCAAAAATGAAAAGTTTCAGATAAAAATTCTGATATTATTTCATATTTCTGCTTAAAACATAGATTGTGGGTACTCATTAGAACTGCCTCGGCAAGTTGGTTCTAACGAGTACCCACTATCTATGTTTTTGAGCAGAAATAAGAAAATCATGTTTGCCCATGTAAACCCCAGTTTTACTAAATAAAAGTGGGTTTTAAGGGGGTCAACATTATATAGGCATGTTTTCATGATGTGATGTAAAATGTGGAATCTGACCAAGATCTACTCTGTTTGCAACTCATCCAATAGTTTTTAGACATATCACTATATAGACAAATGGACTTGTTGACATTAAAGACAAATAATAGAAACATCATATTTAGCCATTTAAGTGTTTGGATAACTCAATTCCGTAACAAAACTGGTTCTAAAACTTGAACAAGTCCGTTTTACTACCTGTTGATGAGTCAGAATATAGCTGTATGAGTGACACAAGTTTAGATCCTCATCAGATGCTTTTGGCTGATTTGCTATTAGCATACCTTATGCCAGGTAGGCAACATTTTTTCATAGAGATTTGATCGTGAAGTATTTTCTACAGTCATTCTCTCCCTTCCCCTGGTTCAAGAATGGCAGTTGTCAGTTTCTGGCAAAAAATTGTACACAATACTGGTTAACCGCTTGAGGACTAAGCCTGCCCAGTAAAAGTGTGATTAGGTAAACTGACAAGGATCGACGGTTGACTGGGCCATAAAACCTCAACACAAACAAATAATTATATAGTTTTAATCATGAATAGAATATTTCTTAGTGAAACATATCCATGCCAACCTCTCTGATAAATGATTTACTCACATGGTTTTTCTGTATACTAGGTTTTGAAACAGATCTGTTAGCTTTCAATCCAGATTATTTCTCCACGAAAACTGGGGGTGGTCGGGTGGTGCGAAGGTGTCGTGTATCTTATGTCACCGGGGCGTCCAACTTATATTGGCTTACAGTTGGGCAAAGCCTGCTATCCTTGTAGCAGGTAAGGGTAGAGGGGGAATGTTTTTATTTCTTCTGTTTCTTCACTTTCATTCCTGTTCCTCTTTCTTCCCTGTTCCTCTCTTTCATCTCTTCGACTATCTCTTCTATCACTCTTCTCCCTTTCTCTGGGAGACGACACAAAATGATCCACAAGGGTTGACGTGTCGTTAAATCCCAACACAATCAAATTCTCCACGAAAACACATATTGTGGGTACTCATTAGAAGCACCTCGCTGAGGCCCTCGCTGAGGCACTTCTAATGAGTACCCACAACATGTGTTTTCATGGAGAAATAAGAAAAATATTTTGTCGATACCACTCCTTATCTGGAGCTATGATCAACAGTTTTTAAATGTTTTTAAATGTTAAAAGGTTACGCAGTATCATTATATTTTAGATTCTTAACTCTTTCACTGCCACAGGCATAATAATAGGTTTTTGCAAACAGCATAGATCCAGATGAGACGGCTCATAATGAGCCATCTCATCTGGATCTACGCTGTTTGATATTCAGTCTTTCAACTTTACATATAAATTTTTTTTCGAAGTGATAGTTTATTTAAAAAAAAAACACAGACGATAAATATCAACAGATAAGGTAGAAACTTCATGAGTTGCAGCTTTTTATCACAAATATAAATACGAAGAATACAAGAAGCAAGAATGTTTATTTTTTCATTTTTAAGGCGTGGTAGATCTACTTCAGTGCATGTCGTGATCTCCATATTTCTTAGTTCTGCAACAAACCAGAGAATGACTACTTCAATGAAACCTAATTTTGTTCTTATTTAAGGTTAGTAAGATCTCTGAGAGTAAGATGTACTCCAAAATCACAGTCTCATTTCACGACCCATGTAACTGGCAGTTAGAAGACCCACTTAAGTGCATATTCAGTTCTGTAGGGGTTAACATTCCTCCTTCAAGTAATAGCGCTTATACGAATTCCAATAATGCACTAATTATAGACGTTACTAATTTTAGCATCCTGCAGCATCGCTGTGACGTCATCGATTTCGGACAAACACTCGTGTATGAAATGCGTTATCTGACAGGCAAAACCAGTATATTGTTGCAAATTTCACAAGTTTTTCTAATGTTCAGAAGTTAAAATTCCATCATGGTGACTACGAAACATTGCTGTTACGGCGATTGTAAGAGTGGTTCTCGGACACTGGAGAAAAACAGCGAAATTTTCTTAATCGTCCTAAACCAACGATGTTAAAACTGAAAGCAGCATCGTGAAAGTCCTTCTAAACCTAAAACACTACATCAATGTTGAGTTGACAAAAAAATGATGATAAGATGTTCTACATTGGTTTGACATACTTGCAGTCCATGTGTTTATGGAAGTTTTTGAGGGATTGATGCAAAATACAGCAAACAAAAAAATTCAAGCCGTAACGCTTAGCATGCTGAGTATAAATTTCAGCTGACGACATTTTTATTATTATTTTTTTTTTTTTGGTCTTATTTTTCCGAGAAAATAGAATTTGACATTTCATGCAAATTGTCTCCTTCTCTTAGCTAGGAGACAATTTGCATGATACGTCATCCTGGTTTGAAATTTCATGCAAGTCTTAGGAGACAATTTGCATGAAGTGTCGAATCCAGTTTTCTCGGAAAAAAAAAAGAAAAATATATGTTTTATAAAAGGATAAATTAAATTCGCCGCCATTGTGTGTATTGATTGTTTGTCCGAAAATCGTCACGTGACCGCGTGGGCTATTTTAAGATATTGGTTTTTTCTTTTCATGACGTAGGCAGCCTGGCAATTTGTACAAACGCTATACATGCAGATTGTGAACAAGTGTTGGCTGAACTGAGAAATATGGTAGTAATTCATTGGATGCAATTGCAATCAGAACACAATGTGGTATTCCAGCTTGTCCTGTAATGGGATTTAACATAGCTCTAGATAGTTTTTATTTTCAAAAGTTAAAATATTGATATTTTTCTTATTTCCCCATGAAACCATGTTGTGGATACTCATTAGAAGAGCTTCAGTGAAGCACTTCTAATGAGTACCCACAACACTCGTTTTCATGGAGAATTAAGAAAATTTCTTACCAGAAGACCTTTCTGCAGAATACACACTGGTCCATAGCCAAGACAGTGTAGGAAGTTGTGGAATTAATGGTTTGCTAATTAAGTTGCACTGTTGTGAAATGAAGCAGTCCAGTTTATGATCCAATCTTCTGATCAAGGTCCTGATAGATATCCTGGCATATGAGATTTGAATGGATGATTGACTTTAATAATGCAAGTTTATGACAGCCAGATGATTAGATTTGCTGGAGGGGTAGGTACATCATTAGTCATGTGACCATCATGTGACAGACAGCCTTCCAGGCACTACATTTGAAAAGAAACCAATACATAATTGAAAAGGTTTACACAGTGATTAAGCTGATTTTATGTCAACAAGTTGTGGGATTATTAATTGGAGTACAATTTTAGATTTTGTTTCTATTTTGTGTGGATGTATTCTGAATTTCATGTTTAATATTAGACAGTAGGTAAGTTCTGCAGATGTATTCAAGAAGGGCATTTGTCAGTTTTTGGCAAGAGAATGTGCACAAGTACTGGTTAACCGCCTAGAGAAATAAGCCGGCCGGCCAGTAAAAATGTGGTCAGGTAGACTGACTGGCTGAACATCCCTGTGACTTTTCGTGATTGAAATTCCTACTTTTTGCAATACTTTTTCAAGATTTTGAGCCCTAATTTATCCCTACTTTTTCGATGGAGGGCACTTGAAAGCTTGCAAGGTAGATAACTTTGTGACTTCCTGTTTGCTTCTCTGTATACTAAGCCCCTCCTGGGCCCAGTTGTTCAAAGTGTCGTTAGCTTAACGAGCTCATTAAGGGTCATTTCGTTAACTGTTTTAGGGGATTCAATATACAGTATTCTGAAATTTTTTGCTGAAAAAATGTGAGTAGCTTCAAAAGCTGCTCACATTTTTTCAGCAAAAAATTTCAGCGTATCACTCGATCAAAATTTTAACGAATTGTTAACTAACAACATTGATCAAAATTTTAACGAATTGTTAACTAATGACATCGTTAGTTCTGAACAACTGGGCCCTGCTCTATTGCCTATTAATGGACATAAAACTAATAATATTTCAGGAGCAATACTAGATAGTTAGTCTGTCTCCAGACTCTATCTTTTCTGTCATTTACTCTTTTCTTTTCAAAGGTAGCTTATAATGATTTGATAAGTTATGTCCCATAGTGGAAAAGATAATAAAATAGTGAAATGGGATTAAAGAGATGAATACAGCGACAGGAAGTGATAAAGAATGACAAAAAAATATGCAGAAATGACTGGAGCCAATCTAATAAATAGTGTATGATACGTTTTTTACCCAAAATATTGGGACACCATAATTCCTTGCCATACTTTTCCTAAAAATTGCATGTCCATTTTACGACCTGTTGACCATGATGGATTTTCATAACTGGTCAACAAAGTGTCAAAACTTGTAGACTCCAGTGAGACCCTGCAGCCTGCACTGTCAATCTAGGCCGACACTGCTAATGGTAAATGTCTTTAAATTTCAAACACTTTATTCCATACCTTTTTTGTCTAAGTTTTACTTTCTAGACAGTTGTTTCTTATAAAATACTTAGTGGAATGGCAAATCGTATAGACCCTGATCAGACTGCTCCTGAAGGAGCAGTCTGATCTGTGTCTACACTGTTTGCATATGCCACTTTGTCAGACACTTCGGTGTATGAAATGTTAGGAAATTTACTGCACTCAGGTCTGTCTGAATACTGATAGGGTTAATATGGTACCTTTGAAGGCTGACAAGGAGATGTTTGAAAGATAGTATCTGGAGACAGACTACCGGAGTGTCTGCCCTAATCGGTTGAAGGCCACTGACAGTACAGATAAGAGAGGTTTTCCACATATTTTTCTTAGTTCTCCATAAAAACATGTTGTGGGTACTCATTAAAAGCATTTCTGTGTGGAGCTTCTTATGAGTACTCACAGTACATGTTTTCATGGAGAAATAAGAAAAATATCTGTAGTTTCAGTTGGAAAAAGTGCCTATCTTGAGTTGCATCTAAGTACTCAGTTAGGGGCTTTTAACCCTAGTCCTGCTGAACCTGGATATACCCTGTTTTTGCAAACAGTGTAGATCCAGATCAGTTGGCTTCTGAAGAAGCCAACTGATCTGGATCTGCACTGTTTGCCATTAAGTATGAAAATTTTTACCAGCAATCTGGATCAAGTAATCTGATTTGCTGAAAATCAGAAGTGGGCGTGGCATCTTAATATATTCAGCAGGACAAGGGTTAAGAAGTACCCATGGCATGTTATCAGGGAGAATTGAGAAAAACTATCCCAGACTTATCAAATTCTAAAGTCGTCTGTTGGTGTACATCCAGGTCATTTCTCCCTTAAGTTTCTGAAATGGACTCTTCAGTCTTTGAATATGTACAAGTCCATTAGACTGGCTCCCATCTAACTGATACATAAATCAGCATAAAAACTTTATATTTTGCAGAAATCCAATCTTTTGGAATGTCCTTCTCTCTCTCTGATTTGGCTGATCGGTTATGAGTTTCTGACTTGTAAGGGAGATGATATGTGTAGAAAATAGTCTGGGAGGAGTATTTTACCTTTGTTAGATTAGAAATGTAAAACTCATAGCATGGTGCCAGGCTAGCAAATATGGGCATCAGTTAAAAAGTCAAAACAGAATGGCTTCTAATGGAATCTAATAGGGCCACCTTTATCTTAAAAGTGCCAGTCAACATTTTGATTATTATTATTTTTTTATTTTTCAGAGAAAATGAGGTTTTTAATTTCATGTGAATCATCTGCTAGACAGACTTTCACATGAAATGCTAAACACTTGCTTCCCCCTGTAAAATAATGAGAAAAAAAATCTAAATGTTGTCTGCCATGTATATCTGCAGCAGTTGTGACTGGCACTGTCACCCTTAAACTGCCATCTGCTTGTGATTTTAAAAGTCATTTTTGCAAACAGTGTGGATGCAGATCAGACTGCTCCTGTAGGAGCAGTCGGATCAGGGTCCACACTGTTTGGCTGTATGCAAAAATAGGTTTGAAAAGTTTGCAAGAATATTCAGCAGATGACATAAACAGACGACATTTTCAGATGCAGGTTTTCTTGGCATTTTAAGGGTTAAGCGCTAATAGAGCACACTGACTACACCAAATAATTCTTATAAATAGTTGTAAAGTCAGACTGTTAGAAGTCTGTATATTTTCACTAGCTCTATCTTGTAGCTGGAGTTTTCTCATTCCCCTGTACATTTCACCACTTGATCTTCTTGGAGCACTACTCTTTGTTGACTTTATATGTTCTAATCTGTGTTTAATGGCACTTGACTGATAAAATCTGCTTGCAGGATTTATACCTGGTAACTCTTATGTATATCTTTAATGCTTAGCACTCTGAGTAAAATTTTCAGCAAACGACATATTGAAAATATTTTTCTTATTTTTCCCACAAAACAGGATTTGACATTTCATGCAGGTTGTCTCCAATGGAGACAATTTGCATGAAATGTCAGATCCTGTTTTCTGGGAATAATTAGAAAAATATCATTAATATGTCATCTGTTGAATAAGACGAGAGAATGATAAAGGTTAATCTTGGCGATCTTTTGGTGAAATTAGCCAACAAGATGAATGATAGTTTTGGCAATCTTTTGCTGTTTTGGTGAAATAAGCTGAAGCAAGAGCTCTTGTGCTACTTAGCTAATACAATAAGAGAAGAGCAATATTTTTATCTGAGTTTGCAGAAAATAGGACTTGACATTTCATTCAAATATCTCCTAATTTGAATGCAATGTCAAGCACTGTTTTCTGTGGGAAAATAGGAAATGTGATTAAAACGTCAAATGGGTTATAAATTCAGCAAGTTAAAGTTCGGAGATTAGCAGGGTAGTTATTAACCTTTACCATTATCTGGGCAAATTCAGCAGACGACAAATCTGTGATATTTTTTCTTATTTTTCCCAGAAAATAGGCTTTGACATTTTATGCAAATTGTTTCCAAAGAGACAATTTGCATGACATGCCAAAAGTCTTATTGTCTGGAAAAAATAAGAAAAATATTTCAGAATGCCGTCTTCTGAAATTTTTACTCAGCAGGCTAAGTGTGAAGGTAAAACTCACATACAGTCAGTTTGTTTGCTGTTTTCTGTTAGTTAGGGATACAGTTTGAACCAAATATGTAATGTTACAGTTTTAGTCTTATCTCGATTGTAAACAGTACAACATGTTGTACATGTATGTGGATGTACGTTTCTAACAGGGCGTTACAGGTACTCCTTTGGATTCGAAATTTTTTATGGTTTTGTTTACTTTTTATTTTTGTTATATTTTAATTTCTCAGTGTAGTACGAACTTATTAGAATACAAGTTTTGGAAAGAAATTTGGGTTACAAAATCTTTTCTAGATTTAGAAGATAAAAAAAAATATTTATTAGTTTTCAGAGAAAATAAGACTTGCCATTTCTGTGCATTAATGGACAACTTCTTTTTAATGCAAAAATAGCATGCTGGGACAATTTTTTTCAGCAGATAACATTCTGAAGTATTTTTCTTATTTTTTTCTCCAGAAAACGGACTTTGACATTTCTTGCAAATTGTCTCCTTCCTAAGACTCTGTTTTCTAGGAAAAATAAAAAAAATAAAATAAAAAAAATATCAGTTTGTCGTCTGCTGAATTTGCCCATAGAGTAGCAAATTTTAAGCCCTGTACACATCTGCTGGTTTTGAGGGATAATCTTATGATCTGGGCTGTTTGCATATACAAAATGCTGATTTGTATTTGATTTACTCAATCAAAACCACATAATCTACGCTCATTTCATCTGGATTCAGTTTGTTATATTTAACTCGATTATTTCAGGTCCTAATTTATTCTTATTTGCCCTGTTAGCCCAAAGTATTCTGGGAGATTTCAAGTCAGTGTGCAAGTGTTAACCATTTTGTGTGTTGAACAAAATAAATGGATTATTCCGCAGAGTGTTAACAATTTGTACGTTGAACAAAATAAATGGATTATTCCGCAGAGTGTTAACAATTTGTATGTTGAACAAAATAAATGGATTGTTCCCAATAAAGCACCATTCAGAATTGCAAAAGATGGACATTTAAAAGAAAAATTAGATAAAGCTTGCTGTTTATGTGAATTGCTTGCATAGCAGACAGTTCATGTGAAAGTCAAGCCTGATTTTCTTGAAAAAAAAAAAAAATAAATAAAATAAAATAAATATTTAGACTGTTGTGACTGGCACTTTAAATGGGTTAAGATGACATTTTTATTTCCTATAATATGTCTTGTTAGTTGTATTGGTGTTTTGGATCATTTGAATAACTATATTTACCTAATGAAGTATTTGGACAGACAGGCTTGAACCAACAATATAGATCCAGATCAGACGCAGCAGAAGGTTGCCTCTGATCAGGATATGCACTGCTACTATGTATCCAGCAGTTTTTAGACATAATAACAGTTGGTGAAATGGACTTGATAGAATTTAAGGACAAGTATGGTAAAGAGTTACAGTGTCCTATTATTTAAGGTTTAACCCTTGTCCTGCTGAACCCGGATTTACCCTGCCTTTACAAACAATGTCGATCCAGATCAGTTGGTCTGGATCTGCACTGTTTGTCATTAAGTATGTGAATTTGTATCAACAACCTACATCAAGTAATCTGATTGGCTGAAAATTAGAAGTGGGCATGGCATCTTAATTTATTCAGCATGGCAAAGGTTAATATGATAGATTATCAAGCACTGTTTCATGATCAGACAGAAGAAAAGAGAAAATCTATTCAGTTGTTTGTTAATTTGGCCTGATGCATGTGAAAGGTTGAAAGTAAATGTCATGGTATATAATTATAATTATACAACTAATTCAGGTAAATTAATGCTAATAGCACTCCTGGTAAAAATTTAAGCAGGTGACATTTTGATTTGTTTTTTTTTGTTTTTTTATTATTTTTTCCTGAAAATAGGTTTTGACACTTCATGCAAATTAATTCCTCAGGAGACCAAATGGTCACCCTTAATAGGACACAATTTGCATGAAATGTCAGAGCCTTTTTTTTTCTGCAAACCCCCTCCCCCCAAAAAATCAATTTGTTGTCTGCTGAATTTGCCAAGCAGAGTGGAAAAAGTGAATAATGGTAGTTACCTTTAGTATTCCTTACCATACTTACCAGCTCAAAGTATTGGGACAGATAGGCCTTTGCAAACAGTGTAGACCCAGATCAGATGCCGCAGAATGCTGGCATCTGATCGGAGGATCTACACTGTTTGCCATACATGCAACAATATTTTAGATACGTCTGCGGGTATTGGAATGGACTCTTTCAAATTTTAGGACAAGTATGGCAGATAGATGTCCTAATACTTAGGGTAAATACAGTATCCTAAAATTTGAATGAGTCAATTTTACATAAACTCTTGTTATGGCTTCACCCTTCTCTTGCTGAACACGACATGCCCTGTCTTAGCAAACAGTGTAGATCCAGATCATTTGGCTTCTGTAGAATCCAACTGATCTGGATCTGCACTGTTTGTCATTAAATATGTGAATTTCAATCAAAAACCAGGATCAAGTGATCTGATTGGCTGGAAATAAGAAGTGGGCGTGGCATCTTAATCTATTCAGCAAGGTAAGAGTTAAAACTTCTGGATGAGTGACAGACAATGCCCTGATCTGACACCAATATTATGCAGTGTCTGATCTGCTCTGATTCCTCAAGCCTCTGTGTATGAATACTTAGGGTAAATACAGTATAACTGACCTTTTTTTAACCCTTGTCCTGCTGAATAAATTAAGGCGTCGTGCCCACTTCAAATTTTCAGCCAATCAGATTACTTGATCCGGATTGTTGCGATCAGTTCACATCCTAAATGGCAAACAGTGCAGATCCAGAGCAGTTGGCTTCTTCAGAACATTTTTCTTGGGATTTTAGTTTGTAGTATGGGATGGGAACATGTTTTTTGCTTGTTAATACCAGCATTTGATGGTAAGCATGCTGGGTAAAATTTTCAGTGGATGACATATTGAAATATTTTTGTTATTTTTCACAGAAAACAGGTTTTGATATTTCATGCAAACTGTCACAGTTGGAGACATTAAATGTCAAATCCTGTTTTCTGGGAAAATAAGAATACCATATTTGACATTAATACCACACTGTGCGCTTAAGTTTTTCAAAACCTGGGTAAAATATGTAGGTAATAAGGGTACACTTTAAAAAGAAAAGATCAATGAAGGACTCATCAAATGATGATTACGCGATGTTTTTGTGTGTGTGTTGTTTTTTTTCTTTTTTTTCTGATTTTCTTCATAAAAGCATATGTTGTGGGTACTAATTTGAATTGCATCGACAAGTTGATGCAATTCAAATGGGTGCTCACAACATATGCCTTTATAAAGAAGTTACTGTGACGATATAAGTGCACTGGCTGTAATCTGAAGACTACAGAATTGCTTGACTGTGCGCTTATAGGGGTATATGTGGTAATTAGGTACAATACGGTAATTTTGCCAATTTGTTATCAAGATAATTGAAACTAAGACTCAGATTTTAATTTTTTTTGTATTTCCCAGTAAGCATTCTACACAAATCTATAACGGACCGTTATAGGCCCGTCAGCATAGCTGACGGGCCGATAACGGTCCGCTGTAGATTTATAAATAATGCTAGCTGGGTTCTTTGTTTCCAACTGGGCAACTTTTTAAGTTTACATTTGATGTGAAAATAACAAAAAATGCCTTTTGATTTCTCCCTTTATCTTGCATGCTATCAAACAAAGGCAAAACATTTTAAAGTCATACTCACCATATGTTTGGTTTTGAGTTTCCGATATCTGATGTATTATTTAATAGAGTTCAGAGAGATGGCTGTAAAATCTGTACCAAGTGCATCAAAACATGTCTGATTTAAGATCATGAAACCCATTGTTTTCAGTACTCATCATTAGAATAACAGGGTGCGGGTGGGTGGGGAGTAGGGGGAATACCTTTTGGTTAAAAAAAGTCTGGAAGCCTTTTGGTCAGTCAGGAATCATCTTGGAGCTTCCTAGACTGGCTCCAGTCTCTAGTGACAAAATATTTTTTCATATAATCTGTTTAATAATCCACTAAAATAACACCAAAGTAATATCATGAAACACAAGTGACCAGGTCACTAATGACCAGCCTTTATAGTCAGGATAGTTTTTTTTGGTTTTATTTTAGTGGATTATCAAACAGGATTATGAGAAAAATATTTAGTCACTGGAGACTGGAGCCAGTCTAGGGGCTTCCTTGAACATGTTGAAGTAAAGTTTTTTCTATTTATCTTTTGCAGGTAAAGTGTAACAGTCTGTATCCTGGTACTGAAAGGAGGAATTAATCTCCGAGAAGAATGATATAAGAAATATTTCACTGTGGCAATATCTTGCTCAGGAATAAAATCTAAGAAGTTATTCATGGTGACCTAACTGTCAGAGATCTCCACATTGGAGGAAATGATTTTTGAACTGGTAGCTACCATTAATGAGTTACCTCGAAAAAGGAAGTCATGTAGTGGCAGTCAGGAATTACAAAGTTAAGGTTTGATGGAACCAGAATGTTACCAAGGAAATGTTTTTAATGGTGGGGATTAAATGAGATTGTTGCATGTTTAAGGAAAATAAGTAAAAACGTGAGACACGTTAGTGTGCCATTATGGGAGTGTCACGGATTATTACACGCTTAAAATATGGAAGAGAATTTTATTTAATCATTCCAATAATTTGGATTTTTACAACAGTGCAAGGTGAGTATTTGTTTCTTTTATTCATGCATGTAGCAGATGTAAATGTTATCTTATTAAATAAATCTTTTTGATTTCTCCACAAAAGCTTTTATTGTGGATACTAATGGTGCTTGATAGTGGCAATTGTAATGAGTAAACCTGCTTTCTAATGGCAGTGAGTGTAGAACTTAAACAAACTGCTGCTTATAAACTCGTCATTAGAAGCAGTTTGATCTGGGTACAGTGATGTAAAATACCTTCAGAAGCCACTTGCCCTACAGCAATAATAGGTAGAAAATTCCACTCATGCAAACTTAGTTTTTACTCACTATTACTAAAATGAAATTTCTGTAAATTTTACTCACACTTGCAGTATTTTCTGTGCCATTAGGAGAGTGCGGGTGGAATATAACACCTCTCTGGGTCTATACTTTTGCTTTCTGGCAAAAGAATGTGTTAAATACTGTTTAACAGCTTAGAGGACTAAGCCTGCCCAGTATAAGTGTGGTTAGGTAAACTGACCACGTTCGACATGACCCCATTGGGTTGACTGAGCCGTAAAACCTCAACACAAACAAAATCTACACTTTTGCTCTGACAGGCTTGTCTGAATATTTAGGGTAAATAGAGTTTGTTATGAGTTTTTCTTATAAAGTAAAACTGTTACTCAAACACTAATGGCTTGTTTACCGTGGCTGATTTAAACTCTATTTAAACACTAGGAAACTTTTCTCATAGCTCAAGAACAAAAATATTTAGGGATATTTAGAGAAATTGCCTTTTATGATGAAAATGTATGTTGTGTGTATTTATTAGAACTGCCTCCGAGGCGATTCTAAAGGATACACTCAACATCCCTAAATTACCCCATTTGCCTCCTGACCTGGTGCTATGATGACTCCTCAGTGGCTGGAACAAATTTCTATGGTCCCAAAGATGTTCTTCCAGTCATTGAAGTTTGACTGTATATATATATATATATCTTGGCAGTTTAATTGTGGGAAGAAATTGAGTGACAGCAAGCAATTGATTCAAAAGGTTGTAATGGTCCCTGGCTGTCGCCTAAATGGCTGAATGGATTTATTTTCTCCTTCTCAACATTAATCAAATATAGATGTTTTAGTGCAAGTGGAAAATTGATGTAAAATGACAGAAGCAAGTTTGTTGTTGTGGCCAGCCAGTATCAATGGTTTATGTGTGATATTGGTTGTCCATAACTCCAGATAAGAGAGTTGTGAGGTAAACATGTTTCTTATTTCTCCACAAAAAACATATGTTGTGGGTACTTTTTAGAAGCACCTCACTGGGGCACTTCTAATGAGAACCCACAACATATGTTTTCATGGAGATATAAGCAAATAATCAATACTTATTTGTTGAAAGAAACCAACACCACCTAATCTGGAGCCATGCCTGTCAGGAAGCCTTTCACATCTCCAAGCTTATTGCAAGATATTTGCATACAAATTGAATATTACCCTTTGGTAAAACCATAAATCTGCATGTATACAATTCATAATGTTATACATTTGTAATAGAAGAGAAAAAAAACATTCCCAGAAGTGCTACCGACATCTCCAGATAACAATGGTATACACACTGTAAGTTTCTTTATTTCTCCATGAAAACTAGACTGGCTCCAGTCTCCAGTGACTAAATATGTTTTTTTCTTATATCTTGATTGATAATCCAATAAAATAAAACAAAAATAATATCATGATTATAAAGGCTGGTCACCTAGTGACCAGGCCTTTATAGTCATGATTATTTTGGTTTCACTAGTGACCAGCCTTTATAGTCATGATTATTTTGGTTTCATTTTAGCGGAGTATCAAACAGGATTATAAGAAGAAAAAAAATTTAGTCAGTGGCGACTGGAGCCAGTCTACATGAAAACATACATTGTATTTCATGGGTACTCAGAAGAAGCGCCATGTAGAGAAATATTAAGTACTGATATTTTTTCTTATTTCTCCACAAAAACATGTTGTGGTACCCTTGAGAAGTGCCATATTGAGGTGCCATAACATGTTTTCATGAAGAAATAAGAAAAATATTGGTAGTGTTTGGTTGAGCCGGCTTGGGTGACTCAGTTTGGCAAGGCGCTTCTAAATGAGTACCTACAACATACGTTTCCATGAAAACAAAAAAAATATTTGTATGGATACCCTTTTATTACCTATAGAGGAATGGGGGTGGGGGGTCAAATTAAATCAGAATGAACTGGATGCTTTTTAAATTAGATTTATTTTTTCTTCAAGAGTCAGCAAATAGCTAAGCAATAAAAAAAAAAAAAAAAAAAAAAAAATCTATTATAGGCCTGTTAATCATTTTGACAAGAGTTTTGAACTGCTGGAAGGTCAGCTCAGACATCTGGCTAAGATTTATACATTTTTGATGATACCATTTATCTTATCCATAGCTCCAGATAAGGTCAAGATCCAGAAAAGAATATTTTTCTTATGTCTCCATCAAAATGTGTTGTGGGTACTCATTAGAAGTGCCTCGAGAGGCACTTCTAATGAGTACCCATAAAATATGTTTTCTTGGAGAAATAAGAAAAATGTATATCGTTTCTGGTTGTAAAATACTCTTATCTTGAGCTGTATGATAAATAAATATCCTTTCTAAAATATCCTGCATTTTTGCATTTGATCTGCTCAGGGTTTCAGATTTATGGAATAAAAATACACTCCTGAGCAGACGACATGTTAAAGGGGAACACTTGGTGATAAATCTGGGATAATTTTCTCCATTTGTCCAGAAAAACATACTTGTCACAAGTTTTGGATACATTATGCGCACCGCACTGAGGCTCTTCGAATTAGTACCCACAACATGTATTAACAAGTCCTCTGTTCCTAAGGAGCTTGCAGGGGTCGGTGAATTCGCAGCCACCTAATGACCCATCTAATGAGCCACCCTTGATTAAAGACCTTTTCAATTTTTCAAACACTTCTATTCACAATCAAGTTAGCGCAAGATAGTTTGGTCTTAAAGGAAAACACTCACAAAAAATTCATAATCTAATTTAAGTTAAAGCTACATTAGCTGAGAAAATTGATGCAAATTTTATCAAAATTGGCATACCGGCACAGTGGCTCAGTGGTAGAGCGTCCGCTTTGTGACCGGGAGGTTGCGGGTTCGATCCCCGGCCGGGTCATACCAAAGACTTTAAAAATGGTACTAGCTGCTCTTTCGCTTGGCGCTCAGCATTAAGAAAGTAGAGCTAGAACTGGTCAGCTCAGTGTCAGTATAATGTGACTGGGTGGAATATCATGTCAAAGTGTCTGGGGCGTGATATTTCAGTGAGGCAGCACTCTAAAAGTGAGCATTGAGCTCCCTGCCACATCCAGACACCGTCGCGATATGACTGAAAAAGGTTGAAAGCGACGTTAAGCCCAAATCAAACAAATTATCAAAATTGGTTGAAAATTAAGAACCTTATGGGTATTTGAAGATTTCAACAAGGCTGTCATTGGCGCCGCCATTGTTGTGAGTTTGTTACACCATTTAGTCCTAATTAAATGTGCATAAACTGAATAACTCACATATGCAAAAACATCATATGCTATCTTTCTGCTTGAGTCTTTTTTGGTATAATAGCAGCTTATTTTCCCTAAAATTGCATTGTTTTCTGTCTAACAGAAAGTTTTATTGTCATTTTAGAATTTTTCAGTTCCTCATTAAATAATCAAAATGGCGGCACCCATGTTGACAATTACAAAAGCTAAAAACTCCAATAACTTCCTCATTTCTTGATGGATTTTGATAAAACTTGCACCAAAATGTTCAGTTTGTAAATATCTTGAACATCAGACATACTTTATATTTTGTGAGTGTTTCCCTTTAATTCCATTTGCAGTTGTGTCACCTACGTTCAGAATCTGAAATCTCTGGAAAGATCTGCAAAAGAAGTTATGAAAGTGATTCCCTGTATTCCTGCTGCTGTTGGTTGTTGTTAGAAACAGGAATTCCAAAAAATCATATAGATGATTCAGTCATTTTGCATATCTGAAGACAGACAATGACAATGTAAACAGTCTTGAGACCATGTAATTGCATCAAGGCGACCATTTGCTATATTTTATGGCCTATTTTCATAAAATTGTCACGAGGACGAAAGTTGGGAAAATTAAGCTGCCAATCCAATATACTTCAGATGGTACAAGTGAAACTTGGTGATATTTTTAGCGTTTGAATTGAAAATAAAATAAGGCCGGCTTTGGTGGCTCAGTTGGATGCGCTGTCCAACTGGAGACCAGTAGGTCGCGGGTTCAGCCCCCCTCTGAGGTCGGCAACATTCTTTCGTGGAGATTGACCATGAAATATTTTCTACACTCATTCTCTCCCTTCCGCTGACTCAAGAAGGGCAGTTGTCAGTTTCTGGGGAAAGAATGTGCACAATACTGGTTAACCGCTTAGAGGATTAAGCCTGCCCAGTAAAGGTGCGGTTAGGTAAACTGACTGCGCTCGACATGACCCCATTGGGTTGACTGGGCCGTAAAACCTCAACACAAACAAAATAAAATAAAGTATCTTACTGTAACCCTAAGTATTCAGACAGGTAGGTGAGGTCAACTTCGTAAGCTACCCATTATGCAGTATTAAGGCACATCACCAGGACAAGCAAAGCGCACGCCCCCCCCCCCCCCCCCCCCCTCCCCCCCACACACACACAAACACACACACACTTTCTAAGAGAAAAACAACAATACTAAGCACATGCAAAATTGAGTTCAGGCAAACAAAATATCTTATTTTTGGCCCAAATTTGGACTCATTGCCATTTTAGCAGCAATGAAGTGCAGTGCCCCCCCGCAGCATATATCAGAATAAATATGGTACTACATGGTGCAGATTGCAGAAACAAATTAAGATTCAGAATTAAGAGAAAAAGTATAGCCCAAGATAAGGCTATGAAAGAGAGGCAATGTTGGGAATGATTCACATACCGTAGTTCCAGATAAGGCACTTTTTTAACCAAAAAGCATTGACATTTTTCTTATTTCTCCACGAAAACATATGTTGTGGGTACTCACTTGAAGCCCCTCTCCAAGAATCTTCTAATGAGTATCCACAACATATATTTTTGTGGAGAAATAAGAAAAATATTTACCTGATACCTACTCTTATCTAGAGCTGTCAGTTAGTCATAATTCATTTAGATAGTTAATTACATGATGAAGTAGAGGTTTAATATTGCTCTGTCAACATGAGATAACTATCTTAATTTGTGTTACATAAGAAGTAATGATGTAAATTGGAGCTCTAGGTAAGGTAGATGGTTTGATAATTTTATTTTCAGCAAATATTAAAATTAGGATCAGAGCATAATAAGTACTATCAAAAGAAATGCATAAACAAAAATAAAAATACACCTATAAAAGTAAAGAAATAAAGTGCCAGCCTCGGTGACTCATTTGGATGCACATCCGACTGGTGATCAGGAAGTTGCAGGTTCAACCCTCGCAGGGTCGGCAGCATTCTTTTGTGGAGATTGATCATGAAATAATTTACGGTCATTCTCTCCCTTCTGCTGATTCATGAAGGGTAGTTGTCCGAGTTTCTGGCAAACAAATGTGCACAATACTGGTGAACAGTTTAGAGGACAAAGCCTGCCCAGTAAAAATGCGCTGAAGTGAACTGACCATGCTTGACATGACCCCATTGGCTTGACTGGGCCGTAAAACCTTAACATAAACAAACAAACAATACATAATAAAGCATTTTACACAGATAAGAGAAGTTTAGTGGGTACTCAGTGGAAATAAAATAAAAAAAAAATGCCAATACTTTGTTGTTGAAAAAAAAAACAAAAAAAAAACACTAAAAACCTAGAATTTTAAGTGACAATCAAATACACCAAATATTGATTTACACCTACCAGAAATAAAATATTGAAAGAAAATTAGAGGAAAACAAAGCTGTGCATGATGAAGCATAACCGTTTTAACCCATTGTGTTCTGGATACCACTAAAAGCATAGCTACAGATAAGAGGGGGTATGCACATAATATTTTTCTTATTTCTCCAC
This sequence comes from Anodontia alba, assembly GCA_964016985.1. Lineage (NCBI taxonomy): Eukaryota > Metazoa > Mollusca > Bivalvia > Lucinida > Lucinidae > Anodontia > Anodontia alba. Next base: position 20,846,748 of record OZ024838.1, read on the forward strand.
GAAAATATATGTTGTGGGTACTCATTAGAAGCACCTTGGTGAGGTGCTTCTAATGAGTACCCGCAACATATGTTTTCTAATGAGTACCCACAACATATGTTTTCGTGGAGAAATAAGAAAGATATCAACATTTTTTGGATGAAAAAAGCGCCTTATCTGTTGCTATGTAAAAGTTAATTGGCAAACAGTGCAAACGCAGATCAGACACCGCTGAGTGCGGTGTCTGAACAGGTTCACTGTTTGCAAATAGTTTGGCCCTTTTCTCTAGAAATACATTATATAGCCTGATATGCCTAAAATTGAAATCAGACTCTTACAGTATACAGTGTGGGAGAGTCTATTCAGAATAAAATGGGTTAAACACAGCATGATTGTTATAACAAGAAGAGTATCAATGTAAATATTTTTCTTGTTTCAATACAAAAACAGATGTTGTGGGAACTCATTAGAAATAAGAAAGTACCAAACTTTTTGGTTGAAAAAATATAACAACAACACTTATCTACTAGAGCTATGGCTCAACCGTTGAATGCACAAACCGTGCTTCAAAATGGAAATTGGAATTATCGTTTTGTTATTCATGTGCCAAAATATTTTGTGTGGTACTCCTTATGAGAATCGCATCACCCCAGCTGATGTTTAGTACCAATAGAACAAAAAATAGAATTATCACCAAAATCTGTAACTTTGAAAGTTCACATTTAGGTCTTTCTGGGCCAAATCAAATGCAGAATAGTCTCCAAAAGATGATGACCCCTAAAGATACAGATTGCATGAAATGCCTGATCCTGTTTTCTTGAAAAAAGTATTCCATGTCACATGTGATCATGCAAACTGTTAATTGACAGGAAGTAGTTGCTAAAGTACAGTGTAATCGATGCAGGCGCGATTATTATACCCCACCAGTGAACTTCAGTATCAATCTCTGGACTAATTCAGCAGACACCAAATTGGTAATATTTTTCTTATTTTTTTCCTCAGAAAATAGGATTTGACATTTCCATTGGAAACAATTTGCATGAAATGTCAAATCCTGTTTCCAGGGAAAAAATAAGAAAAATATTTCAAAATGTCGTCTGCGGAACCCAGCATGCAAAGTGTTAAAATTAATCTTCACAAATGCATGTTTGCTTTAAATCTTTCACTGCCACAGGCGATAATAATAGGCTTGTGCAAACAGCATAGATCCAGATGAGACGGCTCATAATGAGCTGTCTCATTTGGATCTATGCTGTTTGACATTCAGTCTTTCAACTGTACATATAAACTTCTTTCCAGGCGATAGTTTGTGGGGAAAAAAAAAAAAAAAAAAGCAGACGACAAATGTCTCTGAAATTTAGCACTAAGAGATTTAATATGATTGTACAGTCATTTTGTGAGTGCTTCATTACCCTTTAGCACTCAGAAAATAAGGTATCCAGTTCATAGTTCCAGATAAGATCAATTTTGTCAGATACATGTACTTTCAGTATTTCTCCACAAAAACATTTGTTGGGTACTCAGCAGTGCACTTCTAATAAGTACCCACAACATATGATACCCTCTTATCTGGAGCTGTGCAATTTATCTGGAAACTTGGTTTGTAGCTGGGCTCTATATGCAATCTGTAGCACTTTTGACTGCAGACCCAGTGGTTGCAAGTTTGAATCCTAGCTCGGTTACATAACTGTCTTGATCATTCTCCCCCTTGAAGGCCTTCCGCTGATTCAAGAAGGGCAGTTGACAGTATCTGGTAAAAGTATGTGTACAAGTTCTGTTTAACCCTTGTCCTGCTGAATAAATTAAGAAGCCACACCCATTGCTAATTTTCAGCCAATCAAATTACTTGATCAAGGTTGTTGATATAGATTCACATACTGAATGGCAAAAAGTGCAGATCCAGATCAGTTGGCTTCTTCAGAAGCCATCTGATCTGGATCTACACTGTAAAGGCAGGACAAGGGTTAACTGCGTAGTGCACTAAGCCTGAGGCGGTTAACTGACTGGCTTGACATGATCTTAACCCTTGTCCTGCTGAGCCCGGATATACCCTATCTTTGCAAACAGTGTAGATCCAGATCAGTTGGCTTCTGAAGAAGCCAACTGATTTGGATCTGCACTGTTTGCCATTAAGTATGTAAAGTTATAGCAACAATCTGGACCAAGTAATCTGATTGGCTGAAAATTAGAAGTAGGCGTGGCATCTTAATTTATTCAGCATGACAAGGCTGGGCTGTAAAACCTGAAATCAAACAAATCACAATGATATGTGTTGTGCATACTTATTAGAAGTGCCTCATTGAGGTGCTTATAATGAATACCCACAACATGAATGTTTTGGTGGACAAATAAGAAAAAAACATTTATCTGTAATACACTTCGTATTTGTGGAGACAGAATTTGTATGGCACTTTTTTGCACAGAACCTTTTATTATCATTCTTCCGTCATCATGATATGACATAAATAATGTTGAAAGGGGTATAAACCAGCAGATCATCATGATACTGTATTCGACCTAATTACAGCACTGTGCGCTTAGATTTTTCAAAATTACTGAACAAACTTGTGGTAAAATATCAACCTAATAAGGGCACACTTTAAAGAAAGATCAGCAGAGAGCGTATTAAATGATGCTTTTGCATTATTATTTTCTGATTTTCTTTATAAAAACATATGTTGTGGGTACTCGTTTGAATTGCCTCGACAAGTCGAGGCAATTCAAATGAGTTCCCACAACATATGTGTTTATAAAGAAGTAGATAAAAGTACACTGATTGTAATCTAAAAGCTGCTTAATTGCTTTACTGTGCGCTTATAGGAGCATGTGCGTTAATTAGGTCGAATACGGTATTTCAGTATGAATACTGTAACCAGTACATTCAATGATAGCATATTACCGTACTACCCGCAAGATTTTTGGGTCGAAACGTCCCGGTACCGGGAAATACCTCCGGAGAAACCCGAGCATATACGTCACACCTTGTGACGTCATCCTCAGAATTTTTCTTGCGCTTCCAATGGCGGATTAGTTTCGATTTTGCTCTCGATAAAATCTGTTTCCATTGGCGTTATCTTCGCCTTTTTTCTTCCATTGGTTGCCAAGTAGTGCTCCCGCAGTGATTATTTGTTGTATATTCGCATTCAGTTTTGTATTTAATTCCTTTTCCTGGATTTTTTGGATATTCGGACTGTCTATTCAAAGTGAGTCCTTTCCAATTTTTACTTGTTTGTTTCTTGTTATGCCACAGCTTCGCGGTAATTGTGGTCATAAAAAAGCTAAATGGGATAACCACCCATCTTGTCTCCCTTGTTCTAATTGTTCTGTTGATAACAAGTGTGATATTTGTATTTCTTGGTCCGAAGACACTTGGTATTCGGCCATTCGTAGAAGGGCTTATTCTTCCAGGTCTTCCAGGATGCCGAGAAAACAAGATGCGTCTCAACGACAAGCTTCCAAGGCTTCTAAGAAGAATGTCATTGATGATGCTTCCAGTCATCATGACTCTGGGGCTGAGGAAGCCCTTTCGGTTCGAGCCGACGACGTTGTGTCAAACGCTCGTTCTGATAAACGCCATTCAGACCGGGTTGACGACGTTGTGTCAAACGCCCGGTCTGATAATCGCCAAAAGGGGGTCATTCCATTGGACACAGGCCTAGAGAATTTTCCTTCGCCGGGCAGCCAACCTCCGGACGATTCTTCTACCGGGCTTATAGAGTTACCGGGTGTTTCATCACGAGATGACCGGGCAAGACATCCTAGTTCTGAGGAGAATACCCGGTCCGGGAATTACTCTTCTCAGAGAATCGATTACCGGTCATCTCCGGTCCGGTCTTTTTCCCACGAGTCCGGCGTACCGGGTACCCGATCCGGTCGGGTTCAAACTTCCGGTTTACGTCATTCACCGGGCGGTGTATCTTTCTCGTTCCGGGCGTGGTAGGAACAACCAGCGTGATAAAAGAAGTAGATCCAAATCTTCTTCTTTCTTTGATTCAGATGAATCTAGTTCAGCTAGATATCATTCTGTATCAAGCTCTTCTAGGTCCCGGTCCCGGGATAGGTCTAGAAGATATTCTAGGAAAAAGAAATCTCATCGCCATAGGTCTCATTCTAGAGATTCCTATAGACGGAAACATAAAAGACGTTCTAGGTCTCGTTCACATAATGACAGGAGATCTAGACATCGTCAGGCTAGAGGCAGGAAGCTATCACACTCACGTGATAAGCGTCACCGTTCTAGTAGGTCTCCCTATCTTCAAGAAAAGAGGAGACGGATTTCTCGCTCTCCTTCTTCTGATAAGAATGTTGTTCCAGACGTCGTATCAGGGTCTATTACAGATAATGAGTTTGAAGGAGAAAGCGTTGCTTCTCCTATTTAGAAGTCTGTCACAACCTCTTCACATAGGGTTAAGGACAAATCTTCTACTCATAGGCTTTCTGAGAGTTGTTCTGTCTATTCTGAGGAAGAAGATGACGGAAAAATCTCTTACACTGACCATTGAAGAAGTTTTTAATCTTCTTCCCACGTCTATTTGTCCTCGGAAAAATGATCCATCAATTCCTTCTAAACCCAGGTCAGGCATTGATCTTCTTAATCCTACAGAGGATAAAGAATCATCATCTTTACCCCAGTCCCAACTGATTAAAGGTATTCTTAATCTTGTCCAAACTTATGTTTCTGACAAGGTTAAATTAGAACCAGGCTGGACTGCACCGGTTAACCTGGAAAGGGAGTTAGGAACTCATATGAAGTTTTATAAACTTCATAATGAACAATTCCCATCTAGTATCCCTAAAGTGGACAAAGATGCATCAAAACTGGATTTGTCTACTACGGGGTCTATCAATGTTTCATCTAAATTCCTTGAATCGATGGAACGTCAGGCAAGGAATGTCATTTCCATCAATTCATATGCAGATCTGTTTGCTACTTCCGCTTTTAGTACAATGCAATCTGATGACATGGACACTAATATGCTCCGTAGATTGGTACAGGCATTGGTCAATTGTCTCAAACACTCTACTAATTTATCGTTTCTTATGGCAGTGGAACTTATGCTAGCTAGGAGGGAATTAGCTATATCTGGATCTAAAATTCTTACAGAATCTTCCAAAGAGAGTCTAAGATCTATTCCTTTCTCTGTGAATTCACTTTTTGGAGGTAAAATCTCAGAGATTCAAAAGGCTAACTCAGAGACTCATCAACAGAAACTTATTGCTGATTCTGTTTCCCAGAAACCTGGCTCTTCTCAGACTCAGTCTTTTCAGTTTAGGACTCCACGAGTTCCTAGAAAGAAACAGGATTCCAAAACGGATCTTCCTAGACCTACTAGGCATCCTCAGGCTGGTAGAGGTGGTTCTAGGACCTTCCGAGGTCGAGGCTCTATGAGAAGGGACAAGAATGTCCCCTCTCGTGGAGGAGCCTCTTCCGATAGACGACATTGATGTATATCCTCCACTGCCCTATCCTCGAAGGGATCTTCCTGTAGGAGGACGCCTGGGCCATTTTGCAAAAGAGTGGGGAAAAATAACTCAAGACAGTTGGGTCCTTTCTGTCGTAAAGTGAGGCTACAAGATTCCTTTCGTCAAGAAACCGATCCTTTCCCCATCTCCACACTTCTTCAAACAGTCCGCAAGTCCTGTTTTAGAAGAAGAGGTCCAAAAGCTCCTCCAAAAGAGGGCAGTGGAGAGTATCAACCCGGAAGATCCCGGTTTTTACTCACGGATTTTCCTTGTCCCGAAAAGAAACGGAAAGTTCCGACTTATAATCGATCTGTCCAGACTGAACAAGTTTCTGAATATTCAGTCATTCAGTATGGAAACGGTGAACAAGGTCAGGAATGCCATTTACCCCAAAGATTGGGCGATTTCGCTAGATCTAACAGACGCCTATCTTCATGTTCCAATTCATGTGACGTCACGGAAATACCGTATTCGCCCCATTTAGCGCCCCGGGCGCTAAAAAAATTGGAAAGAGGGGGCGCCTATTAGGAACAACAATGTTGCAAGAACGGCGATTTCTTAAATCCAGTACACGCGGTAGCTTCTTCATCAGAATATGTGTAAAGGTATACTGTATACACACGGTGTAGTAAACACCGTCATAGTAGTTATTTATAGATCAGGGGTGCTGACGCATATTGTAAAAAAAGGAGTTGATTAAACACGCAGCCACTATTGCAACTAGGGTCTGTAAAAAGCCTGCAACCATCCGGTCGCAGGTATCGTTGATAGAGTTTATAGGCAGATCGGGCATGTCGCTGTCTGCAACAGTTTACTGATGCGAGGGACTTTTTTTTTTTTCTTCTGGGTACGTTATTTTCCCTCCCGAGAGCCCCATTTGTAAAACAGTCAGTTTTGGACGAATCCAAATTCGGAAGGGTTGACAGCGTCCGTTTCTTTTCTTTTCTTTCTCTTTTTTTAAAGTAACTAACTGGGCTGTGCGAAGTGAAATATCAAGAAAATTAGTTTTAATTTTGAGGCTTGCTAAAGAATTATTAGTGCGATATCGTTCGGCAGCAACGCTCTCTGTTGTGAAAGTGGGAAGTCTGCTTCCACAATGTGGGAAGCTGATTGTTTTGACCGCGAGTTTTGAATACACAAAAGTTGTGACATTATAAAAGACGTTTGGACCCAAGTGGAAGGAGAAATTCTTTACACTGCCAGGAAACTTAATAACCGACATGATAAATATGCAGGGGGGGAGGTGGGGGAGGGGGAATCTCCGTTGGATATGTACCGCGTGAAATTAGTAAAACTGTTGCTTTTTTTCTTGAAACATAGTGGAAGCGTAAACGTGTAAAGTGACAAGCAGTCAACACAGATGCATTGAGATAGTGGAGGGCTTTAAAATGCCTTTTGTGTTTAGCTTTACAGCAGATCCGGCAATGACTGGAAGGCTGAAATCTTTACTTTCGGTAAGTGAAAAATATTTTCTCCGACTGCAGAAGGGGGCGCTAATAACATTTTTCTTGGGAAAACCGTGAGGGGGCGCTTATAGGGGCAGGGGCGCTAAATGGGATGAATACGGTATCTTCGATTCTGTCTGAAGGGTCGAGTATTTCAGTTCAGGGCTCTTCCATTTGGCCTGGCTACAAGTCCGTTCGTTTTTACTCGGCTGATGGTAGTCATTGCAACTCATCTCAGAGTTCGAGCAATTATTCTGTTTCCATACCTGGACGATTGGCTGGTCAGAAACCAGCGTCGCCTCCAGTTAATCAAGGACAGAGAGTTCACTCTCAGATTGATTTCTTCACTAGGTCTAATAATCAATCGAGAGAAATCGGAACTAATTCCATCCCAGAATTTCACATTCATAGGGATGGAATTTATAACTCAAGACAATATTGTCCGAGTTCCTTGGGACAGAGTACTATGTATTCTAGACCTAATAGGTTGGTTTCGGAAACAAGTTGCTGTCTCAGCAAGAATGTTTCTCTCTTTACTGGGGAAACTGAATGCTTCTGCTCAATTTGTCGTTTTAGGCAGACTGCACCTTCGCCCTCTTCAGATGGCTCTTTTCGCTCAGTGGAAACCGCATGTTCTTCCACTAGAACACAAAATATTTGTTACAGAACAGATAAAACATCATCTGGGATGGTGGTTGGACAGGGACAGATTATTACGAGGAGTTGTTCTCAAACAACCTCCTCCAGTGCACACAGTCTTTACAGATGCGAGTTGTTCGGGCTGGGGTGCTCATCTGGAACCGGACGGACTCATGTGTCATGGAGTTTGGCATCAGAACCAATCTCATCTACACATCAACATCCTAGAAATGAAGGCTATTCTTCTAGCTCTCAAAGAGTTCCGTCCAATTCCTCAGTAATGATAGCGACAGACAATTCTTCTGTCGTGGCTTATCTCCAAAAGGAGGGCGGCACCCATTCACCAACTTTATGCGTAGAGGTTTGGGAAACTCTCCTTTGGTGTCAAGAGACTGGAATATCTCTCAGGGTCAGACACATTCCTGGCAGAACCAATATTTTGGCAGACCGCCTGTCTCGGTCAGACAAGCCAATATCAACAGAATGGTCCCTGAATCAGTCAATTTGCAATTCGATTTTTCTGATGTCGGGACATCCCAACATAGATCTTTTTGCGACACGGCTGAACAACAGGCTTCCACTATTTGTCTCCCCAATTCCGGACAGCAAGGCTCTAGCAATAGATGCTATGTCCATGAATTGGGACGGGATTCACGCATATGCGTTTCCCCCATTTCACATCATTCCAGCGATCCTCACCAAGATTCGCATGCACCGATGCAAAATAGTGTTGATCGCTCCTCTCTGGCCTCAGAGAACTTGGTTTCCAGAGTTGCTTCATCTATCGATAGCTGCTCCAATATTTCTTCCGGTAATTCCAGGTTTTTTAACTCAAAAAACCGGAACAGGAAACTCTGTGCTAGTTCATCAAAATCCCCAGTCTCTTTCTCTTCTCGCCTGGATATTGTCAAACGATCAGTCACAAATAAAAATTTTTCGCGAGACATTGCAGAGCACGTTTCTAAAGCAAGAAGACCTTCCACTAGAAAGGTTTACGAGGCAAAATGGGGCGTCTTTTCCAGTTGGTGTCGTACAAGAAAAATTACTCCTAGCAAGGCATCTGTTTCAAATGTAGCAGACTTTTTGCTCTATCTTTTTGAAGTTAAAAAATGCCAAGCTAGTACTATCAAATGCTACAGATCTATGATTTCTAACACCTTGAAGTTCCGGTCTGGCATTAATGTTGGATCTGATCCAATAATTTCTGAACTTATGAAAGCTTTTGAATTACAGAGACCTGTTCAAAGGTCTTTACTACCTAAATGGGATCTTGGCTGTGTTCTGGTTTCTCTATGTAAAGAACCATATGAACCTTTACACAAAACTTCATTACTAAATCTCACTCGGAAAACTGTGTTCTTACTAGCTCTGGCTACGGCGAGCAGAGTTAGTGAGATCCATGCTTTCTCTGTAGATTCTGAACACCTCAGATTCAACAAGCCAGACGGTTCCGTTTCTCTCCGGACGCAAACAGGCTTTCTAGCTAAAAATCAATTGCCATCCAGATGTCCGGATGATATTTTGATTCCAAATTTAGCTAAAACTCTCAAAAGAAAAGACTTTAACAGACTCCTTTGCCCTGTTAGAGCTCTTAAATGTTATGTTAAACAAACCAAAACTATTAGAAAGGGCAGGAATAGACTTTTTCTTCCTGTCCAAGGAAATCATGACATTAACAAGGGTTCTGTCTCAGGATGGATCTCTTCTGTTATTAGATTAGCTTATAAAGATTTGTCTAAGAAAAAGTTAGCTTTGCTTAACATTAGAGCACATGAAGTTAGGGCTTTAGCCACTTCCTGGTCATACTTCAGTAAGACTCCTCTAGAAGAGGTGATTAGGGCTGCACATTGGTGCACATTGGTAAAGGAGTCACTCAGTATTTGCCAAATTCTATCTGAGAGATCTTCAGAAGCAGTCACAGAATCTTCAGCTTTTGGGTCCTATGGTCACAGCCCAAAAAGTTGTGGGGGGAGCCGTCAGTTCTTCCAGCCACAGTTGCTAATCAGAAGTACTTATCTGATGCCTGGACCTTACTGTATATAGGTAATTGGATAATTACAGATCTCATATATATTCAGGGATTGAAATGGTGGAAATTTGGGGAATTTATCTTTCAAATTTCCTTTAGACCATTATATGGCCTAAGTTTCTTCAGTCCCTGATATGGGCCAAACGTTCCGGTCCGGGGTTATGTGGGAGAATTTCCATCCCACCAACCTTTATTCTGCTATCATTGAATGTACTGGTTACAGTATTCGTATTGAAATTTAATTTTTAAATTAAAATTCGTTTCAATAGAATACTTACCAGTACATTCAATCAGAATTCCCGCCTCCCTGAGCCCCTCTAATTCTTTTAGTATTCTAGTCTATTTCTAGAAAAATTCTGAGGATGACGTCACAAGGTGTGACGTATATGCTCGGGTTTCTCCGGAGGTATTTCCCGGTACCGGGACGTTTCGACCCAAAAATCTTGCGGGTAGTACGGTAATATGCTATCATTGAATGTACTGGTAAGTATTCTATTGAAACGAATTTTAATTTAAAAATTAAATTTATATTATTTGTCCACAAACTATATATTTTGTTGGTACTCATTAGAAGCACCTCGATGAGGTAATGAGTACCCACAAAATATAGTTTCATGGACAAATAAGAATAATATCAATACTTGTTGGCTTAACCCTAATTGTCCTGCTGAACCCGGATATACCCTGCCTTTGCAAACAGTGTAGGTCCAGATCAGTTGGCTTCTTCTGAAGAAGCCAACTGATCTGGATCTGCACTGTTTGCCATTAAGTATATGAATTTATATTAACAATTCGGATCAAGTAATCTGATTGGCTGAAAATTAGAAGTGGACGTGATATCTTAATCTATTCAGCAGGACAAGGGTTATAAAGCATCTTACCCGGTGCTATGTATTTAAGATTACAAAGTACTGGTCACTAGGTGCCCACAACATATGGTTTCATATATAGACAAATAAGAAAAAATAATTATCCCCTATACTCTTCTTATCTGGAGCTACAGGGCCCTTGCCATATTACAGGTTTCAGGTAATTCAGACATAACCCAAATATTAATGTATGGCAGGTGAAACATCTGTTTATGATGGTAATTTTCTCCTTGATAAAGATTACCTCCAACTAATGAGGGTCTGGAATTTGATCTGTGTGCTGGTGCAAAGGTCCCTTATCCAACATTCGGCCCTGTTTATCAGCTATATGGGCATAACTCCAGAAAAGAAGGGGGTATCCACATAATTTTCCTATTTTTCCATGAAAACATCAGGCTTTCAAGCGGGCCCTACTTTTCTTACTTTTCCCTACTTTTTTTTGGGTTCCTACTTTTCCCTACTTTTTTTTCTGAAAATGCCCTACTATCCCTACTTTTTAGTCCAAAAATGTTTGAAGTGACCAAAAATTGTATTTTTTTTCCTCGCTCGCTCGAAGTTTGTAAAAATTGGATCAACTTAATCTGAGCAGTCACGGTGCAAAAGTTTATGAATTTTTACTTCAGTTGTAACTCCTTTTTTGGAACATTTATTTTGGTATTTCCTAATTACCATGGTGATATAGTGTTATTGTTCAGAGAAAACTGTTTTCTTATTTTATCTTTTTCTAAGTCTGAAAACACTCAGAACATCCCTACTATCCCTACTTTTCATGATTTAAATTCCTACTTTTGCCCTACTTTTTCAAAATTTTGAGCCGACCTCGGTGGCTCAGTTGGATGGGCCGTCCGACTGGAGACCAGGAGGTCGCGGGTTCAACCCCCGCCGAGGTCGGCAACATTCTTTCATGGAGATTGATCATGAAATATTTTCTACGGTCATTCTCTCCCTTCCGCTGATTCAAGAAGGGCAGTTGTCAGTTTCTGGCGAAAGAATGTGCACATTACTGGTTAACTGATTAGAGGACTAAGCCTGCCCAGTAAACGCGTGGTTAGGTAAACTGACTGCGCTCGACATGACCCCATAGGGTTGACTGGGCCGTAAAACCTCAACAAAAACAAACAAAATCAGTTATGTATATGGGGTTGTACAGCTCTAGTTTTGACACTTTTTTTCCACCCAAAGTTTGGATATTTTTTTCCTGTTTTGCCATGAAAACATGTAGGTACTCAATAGAAATACCTCAGTGAGGTTCTTCTAACAGTGCCTTAGATAAGACTTTGAACGGTTGAGTATTTAATCAACTGCAATTGGATGTTTTCATTTTCATTTGGGTTTTAAGTGAAATTTCTAAGAAGCATTTAATTGGGCATTCCAAAATTTTTAATTGGTATTCTGGTAAATATGTCATGGTTTTGTTTGTTTGTTTGTGTTGTAGTTTTACGGCCCTGGTAAATGTGGTATGAAACCTCTTAATGATGTTTTAATTTAGGGTTTTAATTCAGAATCTGAGTCATATTTGTTAGTTTAAGATAAACAGAAAACTTACACTGAGCAGCTGGGTAAAAGTTCTTAGAGCTTTTAGTGCAAATACCCACCTGAAAATGATCTTTTAACAAGGATTTTGTTTATATCTTGGTACTCTACCAACTGCATTTTTTTTTTTTTTTTTTTTTTCAGAAATATTTTTGCAGTATATAAGCAAATACACGTATAATCAAGATGCAATACAAAACAAAAACAACAACATATTCCTGGCTGCTTCTTTATTGGGAGCAAACCCCCTAATCCGCCACTGCCCATGGTACAAATATATCTTTATATTTTACCATGAAAACTTGTATTGTGGGAATTCTGTGAGGTGCTTCTAATGTATACCTACAATATGTGTAAAATTCAGAGCTACATATGATATAAGAGGAATTATCCACATTCCCAACAGAAACAATTTGTTGGTACTAATTTGGTCTGTTTGCTCATGCTATTCTGGGGCGGATCCAGGAATTTTAAAAAGGGGGTTCAACCTTGCTGAGGGAGTTTGATTTGACCATTTTGCCAGCGTTTTCTCAGACTTCCTCATGAAAATGAAATTAGACTCCCAACGGTTTGACTGAACCCCGCAAACCCCCTAATCCGCCACTGCCAATGGCCCATGGTACAAATTAAACTAAGCCATTTGTCTAACATCTATGCAGTGCTAAAGTGCCTTATCTGGAGATATGCATGGATACTTTCTTGTCTAGAGCCTCATTTAAATGGCCCATAGCTCCAGTTATTGAAGGGTATTGGCTAAATGTTTGTCTTATTTCTCCACGAAAACATATGTTGTAGATATTCTTTAGAAGTACCTCATAGAGGCACTTCTAATGAGTACCACAATATATGTTTTTGTGGAGATATAAGAAAAAATATCAATATTTTTTGGTTGGTTTAAAAGCACCTTATCTGGAGCTTTAAATCATTAGAGCATTTTTCTCCAGGACTTCCCTGATCCATCACTTGTTTGAACCAGGTCCAAGAAATTATTTCCAAGCAATATGTTGCAACCTTCTGGTATAATTTAGTCCTAATATTTGTAATAATATCATTAATTCTCTTGTTGGCCATAATTGACTATTACAGAATAAATTTGCTTCATATGATCAGATCTTGAGTCAGGTCCAACAACTAAGCCTCTCTGATAGACATGGCTTTTCTCCATAAAACCATGAGACAGTTACCATATTTTGCCCATAATATTTAGACACTGTATTTCCTTTATACTAAAGTGTGACTTAAATTTCTAATAGGTCAATCTGTTTGCAGCCTGCTGAGGACTGTCTAATAGTGCTGGCTAAATGGAAAACATTGCCAGCTCAGATTATTTAGGGATATTACTGGGATGGGCAAGACCTGTTTTGTGAAGAAAGTGTCACTGATTTTATTTTTGGCAGTACCCCTACAATATTAAATATATAAGCAGCAGTCACAATTTGATGTTTATTTTGCTCTAGTAGGAGTTTTCATTGATAAAGAATTCTTGGGCCCATCAAAATTTACAGATGGCCCATCAAATCTTCAAAAAGGCCCATCAAAATTCTTAAAAAAATGCATTGAAATGAATGGACGGCCCATTGCAGGGCCTGGGCCAGTCATAATTTGGAGCTGAGAATATCTAGCAACAGATGCACAAAGAACTCTAATATACTCAGACGGTGATAGCTCTGGATAAGAAAGACACTGCTTCGTGCTGTCCATTGCGGTTTGTTTTCTTTTCCTCTTGGTGTCATTGGTAGGCTATGTTCTGTGATTGTCAGTGGTACTTTTGGATATCTTCTTTACTGTTCTTTGACAAAGTTTCTTGATCTTTCGGTTATTGACCCTGTATTTGCATGTTCCATCTGGGAGTTTCTGATCAACTTAGGAAAGGTTACTGCCCTTAGCTCTGGTCACAACAGAGCAGATGACATTCTATTTTCTTTTTTTCTTTTTTTTATTTTTCAAAGAAAATAAGGCTTATTTGTGTTTTAGTGTGATGTTTTACTGATGAGTTGGAGAATGCAAATAATGTGGACTTGACACATATTTGTAATTTGGAGCTTCCTCAGAATTAGGGTGAGGTTTCTATCAAGTGAAACTTTAAGCCTGCCAGTAGTTTCATAGATCTAGATAAAAAGTTGGTATCAGGTACATACTTTTCTTATTTCTCCATGAAAACATATGTTGTGGGTAGTCATTAGAAGCACCTTGCTGAGGCGCTTCTAATGAATACCCACAACATATGTTTTTGTGGAGAAATAAGAAAAAATCAATATTTTTGGATTGAAAAAAAAAAAAATAGCATCTTATCAAGAGCTATGAGTTTTTCTCCTGACCATTCCAGGATGGTTCCTCTGTTGTTTATTTGTTTGGGTTATCATTTCAACTATGCCATGGTGTCTTGTCATTGTTTGTTCCTGATCTAATTAGCCTTTAACATGCTGAATAAATTAACATGCCATGCCCACTTCAAATTTTCAGCCAATCAGATTACTTTATTCAGGATGTTGTTACAAATTCAAATAGTTAATGACAAACAGTGCAGATCCAGATCAGTTTGCTTGTTCAGAAGCCAACTGATCTGGATCTACACTGTTTGTAAAGGCAGGGCATAACCGGCTTCAGCAGGACCCGGGTCAAATTCATTATTATCCCAGAATTATCACCAAATACTCCTTGTTTTTTACAAGTCCACTAATATTGATTCATTATAATGAACCCAGCGATTCTGTTAATGCTTATTTAACCCAGTGAAGAATGGAGACCCCTAAACGGGTAACTGGCAAGCAGTGCAGACCAAGATCAGATGCCTCAGAACATGGTGACTGAATAGGGTCTCCACTGTTTACAAAAAGTTCAACCAGTTTTCTTTAGGAATATCTACTAGTGTTGGGAATCGGAGAGGAAAATCACAATCGATTATCGGGAAAGTAAAACCGATTGATTATCGATTATACAATCGGATATCCCATAACTGGTGTCAAATAATAAATCATTATAGCATATGCCCTTTATGTTTCTATATTACTTAAAATGCAACAGCATATAATAGCACAACTATGATAATTATCGGTTGTTTCAAGACAAAGGAGATTTCGCAGCCATGTTTCTTGTCAGTGAGTCTTTCATAATACTCTTAATTTGTAGGTCTCATTATGTGACCTTTGGCCCATGTTTCTAAAAATAGAATTTCAAATAATCGATAGTGAAAAAATATTATCGATAGTTGCTGATAGTGGGCTCATCTGATAAGTTTTCGAATATTTCGATTAATCGGCACAACACTAATATCTACATCATATAGCCTGACATACCTAAAATAAAAAATGGACTCTTCCAATATATTGTGTGGGAGAGTTTATTCAGTTTTTAATGGGTTAAGGCCATGATCAGGTGGTTGTGCATATATATGTACGGGCAAATCTTGACATTTGGTATCTGTTTACAGAATCATTGGCTCCCTGTACAATTGCAGGAGGCAGAATTCAGTTCATGACTAGACTGTATGGCACTTCATTGCACAGAGCACTGTTTGTCATTATTAATGTGAATTTGTATCAAAGTCCAGATCAAGTAATCTGACTGGCTGGAAATTAGAAGTGGGCATGGCATTTTAATGTATTCAGCAAATATCAAATAAAATCTCATGGTCCAGTTGCAGAATTTATACAAGAGAAATAATAATAAAAAAGGTAATTATATCTATATTCTGTATTGTTTGCTCAGGAAAAAAAATGCGCAAGATCTGTTTTTAATAGACTTTTTGGTATTTCTATCCTAAAGGTACTGAGGTATGGCCTTTAGCCAGTAATTGTAAATAGAACTCTGTTAAGAGGAAAATTTATTTCAGCTAGTATGATTAAATGATTTTCAGTCTGTGGGTATTTATTTATCTGTTTATAATGGAACCAATGATGTTGCTAAAATCTTTTTCTTTCCAAGTAGTTTCTTGCTGGGAGCAGGATATTGTTGATAATATCTCATAATTATGTTTTGTTGGAAGAAAAATAAGTAGCTGAGCAGGTTATGAACTGTCTGAACATTTTTTTTCTCTCTCTGATAGCCTCACAGTTGCAATGCTGATATGCCATTATGAGGGTTTAATTCATAGCTCCATTTGAGGGTAGTAATTTCAGAAGGTTGTTTCTGTTGCATTCATTGCCTCACTGAGGCAGAACAAGTGAGTTGTTTGGATGCAGGTGAAGCAGTTTTATCGGTACCTGCAAGGTCTTTGTTGGTTTGGGGCAAAACTATGTGGAATGTATCTTGAGGTCACACAGTGTGGTAGGGTGGCTGCTGGTGGCAGGTGGGGGAAGTGGGTATGTTGCACAGAATTTTTTGCATAAACCAACACCACTGTCCTTGAAGTTCCCTTTGCAATACAATTAACATGTTTTTTTTATTTTGTCTTACTTTGGTTCTACTGAAATGGTATTACACAGTTTCATCTTTATAGGCTGACCAAATTGACCTGTCACTTTGGCCTTTCGATTATAATATTCATAAGAGTATATTTACTGCATAAAAAGGTTCTTACCTGTAAAGGAGAGTTTATAGCTGTCTCAAGTGGAAAGCAAGATTTTCTGACTGTCACACCTACATTATACAGTGGATATATCCTTATGAATATTAACCCTTGTCATGCTGAATAAATTAAGATGCCATGCCACTTCGAGTTTTCAGCCAATCATATTACTTGATCCATGTTGTTGATACAAATTCACGTACTGAATGACAAACAGTGCAGATCCAGATCAGTTGGCTTCTTCCGAAGCCAGCTGATCTGGATCTACACTGTTTGTAAAGACAGAGTATATCCGGGTTCAGCAGGACTAGGGTTAAATATAAAGGTCAAAGTGACAGGTCAGTTTTATTGGTCTTTTCATTGACTAGTGTGGACATTGTATGGTTAGTTCATAACCATGTCATGCATGAGAGGGATGTCCAAAATGAGAGAGATATCCAAAATGAGAGGGATCCAAGGTGAGAGGGATGTCCAAAATGAGAGGGATGTTCAAAAGATCGTCACATAAGTACCCACAATGTACCGAGAAAATGAAAATAACAAAATGAATATAAACCTTTGATTGAAAAAAAGGCACCTTTTCTAGAGCTTTGTTTAGGGTCCCCCAGATCTTCATTTTCATTAGAAAGTGTTTCTTGTCAGCCCATTGATGTAGAAATGAAGGTGTCGGTTCAGTTCGGACAGATATATTACAAACTTATAGACAGTTTGTATTTACATTACTGGTTTGGTTACTTGTCTAATAACATTTAATAGATCCAGACAACAGGATCCCATTGTGTCAACATGTGTTAGATTGATATTTGCCACAGTTTCAGTTCATAGCACTAGATAAGGGCGGTTTTCAGATGAATAATTTTCTTATTTCTCGGATTTTCTGCATGAAAACATAAGTTGGGGGTACTCATTAGTAGTGCCTCAATGAGGCACTTCTAATGAGTACCAACAACATATGTTTTTGTTGAGAAATAAGAAAAATATTAGCACTTTTTAGTTTAAAAAATGCCCCTTGTCTAGAGCTATGGTTTCATCTTGGTTTATGTGTAGATGTTTTTGCTGTTAAAGCAAAAAAAAAAAAAAAAAAATATTAAAGAGACATCCAAATGCTGGTTACAGGTAAGGGCTGATGAGGGCTGACAATATATTTGTTTACAGCTGAAAGATACTTTTTATTAATCTTAGTATCGGAAGAGTTTTTTTGTTGTTTTTTTTTTTCAAATATTAAACATTTTTCCAATGACATCCAAATCCTGGTTACAGGTAAGAGCTGTTGAGGTCCGACAAGATTTGTTAGTCAACGTACAGCTTAAAGATGTGTTTTAATCTTTAACCTGCTGGACTTAATTAGCTGCAGATCACATTTTCAAATATTTAATATTTTTCTGATGACATTTCATTTGAATTGTCTCCATAGTTGAAGAATGCACTGCTAAGGTTATATGAGTCTGCTTTGTGCACCTTTTTTGTACTCCTGAAATGAAATGAGGCTCTGGGAATCAGGAAAATTTAGAAAGAGAATACAATGTTGAAGCCGTATCTTTTTGAAAAAAAAGACTCCAGTTTTTAGTGAGATCTCTGCTAATATACAAACAATTAATTGATCATGATAAATATGATTGATTAATCAAAATGAGACTGTAAATGACCAGTGATTGTAAATGACCAGTGATCGATGTAATCAATTAACTAGTGTTCAGTGTAATCAATTAACTGGCAAACCACAATTGAAGGGTTTTGAAATAATCAAAAATATGCTCCACAACATTGAAGTCTGTGGCATACAATATGCAGCTCCTCACCATGAAAAAAACCTGGTCACATTTTGTTGCATCCATGTCTGGCTTAATACTTCATTGTGTGCATGACGTGTATGACATGAATGGATTTTGAAATAATTTGACATAAAACGCAAGACCTAACATTGTATCAAGTCCCATACGCATCAGTTTGGGGGCATTCTTCCCGTCTATTGACAGGTCTTGTTCTGTATGTTTTTATGTCTGCTTCAGCAAATGCAGCTTAAATAAATCAGAGATTGTACATACACCAGATAAGAGCAGTAGCCAGACAAATATTTTTCTTATTTCTCCATGAAAACATATGTTGTGAGTACTCATTAGAAGCGCCTCAGCGAGGCGCTTCTAATGAACACCCACAACATGTGTTTTCATGGAGAAATAAGAAAAATACCAATGATTTTTGGTTAAAAAGATACGTCTTATCTGGACAGCCAGGGAACTATGGATTGTAGCCATATAAGGCTGATGTTGCCATTAATGTTATTAATAGGATGTTGGAATTACAGTGACCTTGGTGCCCATGTGTTAATGAAGAAGCAAATTGGGAATTGATTTGTAAGATGTGATAGCCCTTCCAGACTGACCCAGACTTTCTGGAGACTTCAGCCCTTAGCCTGCTGAATTTAAGAAATCGCTGACTTTACTTTTAAAATATTTTTCTTATGCTCCTGCCAACATCTTTATGGGGTCTTTATGTTGTTCTGTCCCTGTTAGTGAATCTGTTTTTCAAAGCACATATCTCTAGATAAGAGGTAGTCACAGGTAAATATTTTTCTTATTTCTTCTTAGACTGGCTCCAGTCTCCAATGACTTAATATTTATTCTTATAAGACTGTTTCATAATCCATTAAAAAACAACAACAACAAAATAATATCATGACTATAAAGGCTCAGTGTAGTGACCACCCTTTATAGTCATGATATTATTTTGGTTTTATTTTAGTGGATTATCAAACATGTTCATAAGAATAAATATTTAGTCACTGGAGACTGGGGCCAGTCTAATTTTTCCACCGAAGTGCTTCTTATGAGTACCCACAAATAAGAAAACTGTCAATCCTTTTCGGTTGGACAAATTGCCTTACCTGTATGCTTCTGCAACATTTTTGTCCGCCCAATATAATGTTTTCACCCTGGAGTAGCTGGGCACCACACTATGAGTTTTTAATTTCTGATCTAACTAAGGCAAAATACTCCTCCTTGACTTTTTCTGCACATATCATCTCCCTTTCCTGTCAGAATCTCATAACTGATCAGCCAAATCAGAAAGCAGAACATTTCAAAAGCCTGGGCCCAGTTGTTCAAAGTGTCGTTAGCTTAACGAGCTCGTTAAGGGTCATTTCGTTAACTGTTTTAGCAGAGTCAAAATACAATATTCTGATATTTTTTGCTGAAAAAATGTGAGTAGCTTTTGCACTGCAAAAGCTACTCACATTTTTTCAGCAAAAAATTTCAGCATATTTGCGTATCAGTCGATGTAAATTTTAACGAATCGTTAACTAACGACATCGTTAGCTTTGAACAACTGGGCCCAGGATTTTTGTAAGATATAAATAGATTTTATGCTGATTCATATATCAGTTAGACGGGAGCCAGTCTAACCCTGGAGGTGCATTTGTCTATTCACAGTATGTTCTGATAAACTGTCTGAAAGCTTTCTTCTGCAGCTGAGGGTTTGTGCATTTTCATCATAACCACAATTAAGCCACCCACTTATGACATCAAGTCAAGATCACAGGAGATCTTCCATCCCAGACTGTAGACTAGCACACGTCTCTAATGATTAAATGTGTCTGATAATCTTGTTTGATACAGCCACTAAAATTAGATCAATAAAATATGATTATAAAGGCTGATCCTTATTGATTTTGCTATTGGAAGAGAAATTAGAAGAGAAAAGTTTGATTCATTTGAGTTTTTTATGTAATGGATAATGCATTTTTAGACAGTCATCATTTATTTAACTCAATGCCAGTCTACCTAGACTGTTGCATTTACCGTTTTAAGTCCATTCTTCTACTGTCTTTTGTAGCTCCAGATGAAGTAAATTTATCATACAAATAGTATTGACATTTTTCTCTTTTTTTCTTTTTTTTTTTGCATGAAAACAGAAGTTATGGGTACTCATTAGAAGTGTCTTGGCAAGGTACTTCTAATGAGTACCCACAACATATGCTTTCATGCAGAAATAAGAAAAGTATCAATATATTTTGATAGAGTAAAGTGTCTTTGCTGGAGCAATGGTGATATTAACCCTTGTCCTGCTGAATAAATTAAGATGCCACACTCACTTCTAATTGTCGACCAATCAGATTCCTTGATCTGGATTGTTGATATAAATTCACATACAGAATGGCAAACAGTGTAGATCCAGATCAGTTGGCTTCTGAGGAAGCCAACTGATCTGGATCTACACTGTTTGCAAAGGCAGGGTTACTAACGTATGGGTTCAGCAGGACAAGTGTTAATAAAAGGACAGCAGCTTCCTTTGTCTCCAAGCAGAGGAGCTTGAAATTCGGTCAGAAATGCATGTTAAAATGACCCAAATCGACTATCCTATAAGGTGAGCCAAAGGCAAAGCCAAGGAGTGAAACAAAAGTGAAAGTAGAATTGCTCAAAAAATGTAAACACATGCATTTCTGGCTGTATTGCAATTGCAAAGTTTTCGATTCTCCTTTTAACATGCCTTTATAAATAAAACACCCCTTGTCAAGTTTACCTCAATAATATTAGCCTTTACTGGAGATTCTATGGGTTATGCTGTCGTTTTCATACCAACTGCTTAAGGTCTGCCTCCTTGTTGAAACTCCATTCAGTGACGTCATTATTGAGGATAGGTATTTAACCCATCTTCTAGTCTGCACTGACGGTGCAGGAAAAAACCATTACCTATTTTTGCCATTTACTCCATGTCATTTAAGGTCGGTGACATCACGCAATGGAGTTTCAACAAGGATGCAGATTGAAGCAGTTGATATGAAAACGACAGTATATCCCATAGAATCCCCTATAAAGGCTAATATTATTCAGGTAAATTTGAAGAGGCGTGTTTTATTTATAAAGGCATGTTAAAAGGAGAATCGAAACCTTTGCAATACGGCCAGAAATGCGTGTGTTTACGTTTTTTGAGGATTTCTACTTTCATTTTTGTTTCACTGCTTGGCTCCAGCTTCGGCTCATCTTATAGGATAGTCGATTTGGGCCATTTTAACATGCATTTCTGACCGAACCTCAAGCTCCTACATGTCTCCAAGTGAATGCAATCCCATAATGCAAATCAGCAAATGCTATGTATTAATAAAAATGAACCTCACTTGTGAAAATGTGCCCATGTGGGGATATACGCAGACAATGAAGGCTTAGATTGGCCTGCCCATCAGTCTGATCAGGACATTCATTCACAATCCATTTAAAGAATCATTTGATATTGAAAGTTGTATACTAGAGCCTGATAATACAAGTTTAATGTGCAGGTTGATCAGATACATTACTGTTCACAGATCAAAGAATTTGTTAACCTTAAAGTAGTCCTGCCTTTGCAAACAAACCGATATACCCTGCCTTTGCAAACAGTGTAGATCCAGATCAGTCTGCTTCTGAAGAAGCCAGCTGATCTGATCTGCACTGTTTGCCTTAAACTGGTGAATTTATATCAACCACCTGGATCAAGTGATCTGATTGGCTGAAAAATTGAAGTAGGCGTGGCAATTTAATCAGCATGGCATTTGGGTTAAGGAGGAGTAATTGATAATAAAAATAGCCGGCCTCGGTGGCTCGGTTGGATGCGCGTCCGACTGGAGACCAGGAGGTCGCGGGTTCAACCCCCGCCGAGGTCAGCAACATTTTTTTTGTGGAGATCATGAAATATTTTCTACGGTCATTCTCTCCCTGCGGCTGATTCAAGAAGGGCAGTTGTCAGTTTCTAGCGAAAGAATGCACAATACTGGTTAACCGCTTAGAGGACTAAGCATGCCCAGTAAACATGTGGTTAGGTAAACTGACCGCGCTCGACATGACCCCACTGGGTTGACTGGGCCGTAAAACCTCAACACAAACAAATTGATAATAAAAATTTTCTCTAGGAATATCTAAATCACACAGCCTGACATAGTAAAATTGAAATTTGATTCTTCCAGTATATAGTGTGGGGGGAGTTTATTCAGTCTGAAATGGGTTAATAAATCCTTTGCAGATATGCCTCAAAGACCCATTTTCATATGGTATGACTAAAATAATCAGATAATAAATATTTGCACAGCATGTGCATATTGGGTGTGTGAGCATACATTATTCCAAGGTACAATATATTTTCCCATAGCTCCAGACCAGAGGGGGTATCCTGACCGTATCCACATAATATTTTTACATTCTCCCACAAAAACATATGTTGTGGGTATTCATTAGAAGCACCTCAGTGTGTTTTTGTGAAGAAATAAGAAAAATCTTAATATTTTTTGGTTGAAAAAGTGCCTTGTCAGGAGCTCTGTGTTTCAGTGATCTCCCCTTGTGACAAGTAAATCATGTGTTAGTTGTCATGGCTATTGATTGCTACAATGAGGGAGGTCCCTGGAGACCCCAAAACAGGCAGAGCGCCTACAGTACAGCTTTCATTTAGGAAATAATGAGATCATGATATTTGATAGGAAAATTTTTAATCCCTGAAAGCAGTTATCCTGTATAGGGTTGTTTGGGAGACTATTTATAATGTGTTCCCAAGATTTCCTTTCTTCCCCACCCCTACCCCTACACCACCGCGAACCCCGTCATTGTTACCAGTATATACTAGAATATATAGCGAGTCTTGAGCCTGAGAATGGCTATTTTATGCCACTGAATTTTTTCTTTTAGCGCTCGGTAGGCTTAATCATCAGACCAATAATTGATCATATTTTTTAATCGTACTTTCCTCAGAAAATAAGGCTTGACTTTTCCTTCAGATTGTCTCCTAAAATAGAAAATTTGAATAAAATGACAAACCTCATTTTCTGTGAAAAAAAAAATAAAAATAAATACTTTAAAATGTTGCAGTTGTCTGTGGTTAGTTAAATTCTGCAGGTCAAAGGTTAATTGAACTACTGATTGTCATATACCTGGATCCAGCCAAGGCTTTAACCTTTACGACGCTGTGAGCAAATTCAGCAGATGCCAAATTGATACTTTTCTAATCCCTGGGCAAATTCAGCCGATGACAAATTGATGATATTTTTCTTATTTTTGCCACATAAGACTAAGGCTTTGATCTTGGAGACAGTTTGTATGAAAGATCAATATCATTACCTATTTTCTGGAAAAAATCAGAAAATATTTCAAATGTTGTTGAGATTGACCATGAAATAATTGCTGTGATCATTTTCCATATTGTGCTGATTCAAGAAGGACAGTAATGTCGGTTATTGTTAAAAGTACCAGTATTATAAGCAAAAAGTATCTAAGCACTATGCATGCCAAGGAAAAGTGAGCATGTTAGCTTACTGGCTCAATAACCCCCAGATACCCACTGCCTTTGCAAACAGTGTCGATCCAGATCAGTTGGCTTCTGAAGAAGCCAACTGATCTGGATCTGCACTGTTTGCCATTCAGTGTGTGAATTTATATCAACAATCTAGATCTAGGAATCTGATAAGCTGACAGTTAGAAATGGGCATGGCATCTTGATTTATTTAGCAAGACAGTGTTGACTGTGCCGTAAAACTCCAAACCAAAAAAGAAATACAACAACAGTCAGTTTTAGGCTGTTGTAGAGAGATGACACTGTATAGAGCAGCCATGTGTTTTTGTCAGCATTTTCATTGGTGTTCATTTACCAGGTAGCCTGAAGTCTAAGGAAGATTTTTCCCATGTGAATATAGGCTTGGTTCTGATGGTTTTATTATTATTTTTTTTTAGCGTTTACCACTGTCTGGGCTAATACGTCAAATGACCAATTGGTGATATATTGCTTATTTTTCCCTTTGAAGACAATTTGCATACAATGTCAAAGTCTGTTTTCTTGGGAAAAAAAATTGAAAAACATTTTTCTAGAAAGTATCGCCTGCTGAAATTTTTACCAAACATTCTAAGCATTAAAGCTTTTTGTTGAAGAAAGCAAAACATGTTTTTTTGTTTTATTTAATTAATATTAATTATTATTTCTTAATGAATAATGTTGTCCTGTTTAGAGGGATCCTTTGGAAACAAAAAACAAAACAAAACAAAAATCTCAAAGTCCCAAACAATTCAAAGTGCCCTATTTAGGGTATGCTAACTGTAGATGTTTTTTTTCTTTTTTTCTTGATATCTGTTCTTATCTGTGACAGCTGCTGTTTGCTGATCTAATTATGTTTGATTTAAATGCCCAAGGGATATGCAGAAAATTCTGCTGTATTGGTAGACCCTGTTTGAACATCAATAATGAAGGAATTCAAATAAATTCTAGGCTTTTTTAAAGTCAGTGCCCTAACCAGACTGTTTGTGTAGTCTGGTCCTGGCAAATGCTACAGGTTTGCATATGCCTAAAGTCATGCTGAATAGATTAAGTTCCACGCCCACTCCTCATTTTCAGCCAATCAGTTTACTTGATCTGGGTTGTTGATACAAATTCAAATATTGATTGGCAAACAGTGCAGATCCAGATCAGTTGGCTTCTTCAGAAGCCAATTAATTTGGATCTACACTGTTTGCAAAAGCAGGGCATATCCGGGTTCAGCAGGACAAGGGTTAATGGAGAAAATAATGCCATTTTCTGGGAAGTATAATGAGAAACTTACCATCAAATTATTTATTGTCTGCTGACTTTGCCAAGAGAACGCTAAAGGTTAATACAGTAATTACCGCAAGTATTGGGAGAAACACATCTGAGTAAATAATGTAGACCCAGATCATATGCCACAATGTCTGATCTGGGTCTGTTTGCCCTCCAATAGTACATCAACATAGTCAAATGGAAGTGTTCAAATTTTAGGGTAATTAGACCAGGGAGTTCAGACGTCCAAAAATTTAGGATAAAACGGTAGAAATATGTTCGATATATTCAAGAATTTAGTTTCCCATTTAGATGTGACCTCTTCTTACAATTCCCAGAAGACTTCTACTACAATGCAGTAAAATATTTTCACAGCCTTGCATTCCAACTAAATAAGGAAAAAATCTTTAAATGGTCTCTAACTTTATTGAGTCCTTTGCAAGGATGTCACGTTTGTCTGCCACTTGCAACATTATTTTGATGTATGGCCATAACTCCATATAAGGTGTTTTTTCCTGCCAAAATTTACTATTGATATTTTTATATTTTTCCGCAAAAAAACATATATCTTGGGTACTCATTAGAAGCACCTCATTGAGGTGCTTCTAATGAGTACCCATGACATATGTTTTTGTGGAGAAAGAAGAAGACTACTTTTTGGATAACCCTCTTATCTGGAGCTGTTTACCTCCAGACAAAATATTCATAAAGGTTAAATTGAGTCTTGGGTCATCAGTCACTGCCACTATAGTCTATTATATTTTATGTGCTTTTAACGCTCCAAGCGTGCTCGGTAAAATTTTCAGCTGCGGATAGCATATTTTTATCTTATTTTATTTACCAGAAAATAAATTTTGACATTTCATACAAATTGTCTCCATTGGAGACAGTTTGCATGACATATCAAATCCTGCTTTCTGGGAAAAATAAGAAAACTGTCATGAATTTTTCATCTGCTGAATTAGCCTAGAGAGTGCTAAAGGTTCAGGTCCAGATAAAGGGGGTTTAGAGAGTCATTTTTTTGCACCAAAACATACTGGTGGGCACAGTGAGGAGTCACCAACATTTTTTGTGCATTAACTTTTAAACATCTTAATTCAAATTCTCTATGAATGAACATTTCATCTGAAATGTAGCTCAGCTGCTTCGTTTTAGTCTGTCCAAGATGATTCTGTAAGATCCCGGAATGAATGGTTCTCAAATGTATAGATTATATTGAAAAATGACCATTTCACAGAAATAATTAAAAATATAATACTTTATTTAATTTTCTAACAAAATAATGCAATTATCTGGGGTGATGTTTTCGACTTAGCCTGTTGGGTAAAATTTTCAGCAGATGACATTTTGAATGATATTTTCATATTTCTTCCGGAATAATGGCTTGACTTTTCAAATCCTGTTTATTTAGGTTTGATATTATTGATGAAATGTCAAACCATGTTTCTGGGAAAATATGAAAAATTATCATCAGTTTGTGGTCTGCTGAAATTGCCCAGAGAATGCTAAAAGATATATTTGAGACAATCTTTTGATTGAATCAATAGGCTGGTGCCACCAAGAATATTCTGCTATTACAAACACAGTTTGCAAAAAAATGATATGAGATTGGAACAGCATAACTCCAGATAACCTGTTTATAAGATGCTATAAGACGGTTTCAGATATAAGATGGTTTAAAGGTAGATCCCAAAAGTGTTGTATCCAAAAACAAAAATGTATAGATTATATAGAAAAATGACCATAAATGGTCATTTTTCTATATAATCTATACATTTTTGTTTGAACTCAATACTGCCTGTTAGCTAACATGGTATTGGCCTTTGATCCTAGCAGTAGTGACATTTAACCCTTGTCCTGCTGAACCCGGATATACCTTGCCTTTGCAAACAGTGTAGATCCAGATCAGTTGGCTTCTGAAGAACAGAAGAAGCCAACTGATCTGATTCTGCACTGTTTGCCATTAAGTTTGTGAATTTATAGCAACAATCTGGATCAAGTCATCTGATTGGCTGAAAATTAGAAGTGGGCATGGCATTTTGATTTACTCAGCATGACAAGAGTTAAAGACTATTGTGGTGTAATTGGAAAGAGTTTTGCTAATTAATTTTCCTGATGAAAATATGTCATCAGTACTCATTAGATGTCTCACTGAGGGTATTCTAACAAGTACTCCAAATGGAGGCTTAAGACATGTCAGCTTACTTTTGCTTAAAATAACGGTCTTGTTTGGATATACAGAATTGGTAAGCCTTTTTATTTAACCCATTCAGTGTCACATAGCAACAGATTAGGCACTGTTTTCATCTGAAAAATGCTGATATCTTTCTTATTTCTCAACAAAAACATATGTTGTGGGTACTCATTAGAAGTGCCTTGGTGAGGCACTTCTAATGAGTACCCACAACATATGTTTTCATCGAGAAATAAGAAAAATATGGGGATACCCCCTCTTATCTGTAGCTATGCAGTGATAAGCAAATTTGTAGCAGACAACATTTTGATTTTTTCTTTCAGAGAGAACAAGGCTTGACATTTCATGTGAATCATCTGTCAGATGATTCACATGAAGTGTCAAGTCTTATTGTCTATGAAAAATAATAATCAAAATAATAAAAGTGAATTAAGAATGTTGTCTGCTACACTTTTGCCAAAAGCTTTAAGGGTTAAAATAAGAAAACATCCTTTTCATTAATGGCTTTTTTTTTTCTTGCTGCTTTGCTCCCTTCATTTTTATTACTTCTGCTTTAATTAGCTGCCACTGTTAACATCTGTTCAAAATTAGTTCTTTTTTGTTCTGCTGCGATGTTTTTATGACCACCCACCAAAGTTCCAGATAAAGACTTTTTTCGGAGGAAAAAGTTGGTATTTTTGTTATTTCTGTATTTTTCCATGAAAACATATGTTGCGGGTACCCATTAGAGGTGCCTCATTGCAGACGAGTCACATGAAATGTGTTACTGTTTGCCTTTGAGACCAAGTTTTTTGTGAAATAAATACTTGAAGAACAAAATTTTAACAAAAAAAGTACTGCATAAAGTTTTTGAAATTTTACAACATTTACAATAAATATGGTATAAAAGCTAAAGATTACAATAATTGATTATTATAAGAATTATATCTCTATTTTCAGCCTCTCAAGTTCCACAGTTGAGTGATTTCCATTTTTCCATTGAACCCACTGACACCGTAGGCTACAAAGGGAGAACACTCAGACTTGATTGTGGTGTAACTTATTCTAAGTCTACTTCCCTTTCAATACAGTGGCTTAAAGATGGAGAGTATGTCAATTTTATTGATGAAAGAAGGTAAATATTATGATCATAGATTTACAAGACAGTGTTTTGGATTGCTTGAAGATTGCATGTTGTCTGAAGTGCCAGATATGAGTGGTATCTGGATCAATACTTTTCTTACCGTATTCGACCTTATTACTGCACTGTGCGCTTAGATTTTTCAAAACTACTAGGAAATCTTGTGGTAAAATATGTATCTACCTACTGAAGGTACTCTTTAACCCTTGTCCTGCTGAATAAATTAAGATGCTACGCCCACTTCTAATTTTCAGCCAATCAGATTACTTGATCCAGGGTTTTGATACAAAGTCACATACTGAATGGCAAACAGGGCAGACCCAGATCAGTTGGCTTCTTTAGAAGCCAACTGATCTGGATCTACACTGTTTGCAAAGGCAGGGTATATCTGGGTTCAGCAGGACAAGGGTTAAAAAAGATAAGCAAAGGACTTATTTGTTGACGTTAATGTGTTTTTTGTTTGTTTTTTGTTGTTTTTTTTCTGATTGTCTCAAATTACAAATTACATACATGGAAATCTAACATGCAATTCAAATAGGTACCCACAACATTTGCCTTTATAAAGAAGTAGACAAAAAGTATACTGCCTGTAATCTGTAGACTACTAACTGTGCTTGACTGTGTGCTCATAGAGGTATGTGCAGTAATCAGATTGAATACGGTATTTGTCAATGAAATTATATGAGCCAGCAGACAATAAAACCTATAATAAGACCTGTCCCAGTCAGCATTCTACGTAAATCTATATCGGCCCGATGTAGGTTTACGTAGAATGCTAGCTGGGGTGTGACCAGCAAAGACAGATCAACCTGTACATCCATCCAGTATGGCAAGGGTTTTCATTTATCCCGCTTTGGATAACCTGGAGGCTATAGAAGGAGCATGCAATCAGCGAAGACTTTGATCAGACTGCGCGGTTGTGCAGGCTGATCTGAGTCTTTGCTGGTCACAGAAGTCTTATTGTAGGTTTTGCCATGCGCTGGCTCATATGTAATGTGTACTCATTATAGAAGTGCCTCAGCAAGACACTTTTATGGAGTGCCCACAACATAATACTTTGGCCAACAAATATGACAATTATCAACATTTTTTTGGGGGGAGGTGGTGGTGGGGGCGGGGGGGAAAGGCTTTTCTGGAGCCTCACTGGCTCGAATCCTGATGAAGCATTTACCCTGTAGGTAACAAGAACTAATGCCTATATGTCTGTACAGAAACCAAACTTGGGTGGCTTGAAAACTCCCTTTGGATAGTATATATAAACATAATCATATCAGGTTGAGGAGCACTCCTTTTTGTTCTTAACTCTTTGCATTCTGGGTAATTTTGCATGCTTTTTTGTCACCTGTGGATTTTTTTTTTTTAATTATTTTTTTTCAAAAAAATCTTACAGGATTGAATACCATCAGAGAGTCAAACAGTTTGGATCCACATCAGGCCCGACGTTTTGTCGGGCCTGATCTGGGTCCAAACTGTTTGAGAAGATTATCAGCAGACGACAAAAGTTGCCACTAGCAGGGAAAGAGTCAAATTCATTGGCAGCACTTAAATCAGAAGTTTGAAATAAAACAAGTAAGAAAAACAGGGATTTTTGCATAATTGTGTGAAAATGTTTTTTATAATATGATCATTGTATCAAATAGATTAAAAGGTTTTTAAAAAATGGAAGATTATTTATAAGAATTTCTTCTGCAACAAACTCTTTCATGCCATCTGTCTAACTGTTTTAAGGCACCAGTCTGTCAATGTTGATTCCCATGTTCTATTCGAGAATAGGCTGTCATATGTGATGTTCTGACGTGTTTTCAGGTACCAGCTTGCCAGTAATGGGTCCCTGCTGGTCAGTGATGTTACTGACAAGAGACAGGAAACAGACACAGGATTGTACCAGTGCTCCGCTACAGTTGATGATGGACAGACAATTGTCAGTCGCAAAGCTAAAGTGGAGATAGCAGGTACAGCCAAGTTCTACAGCAATAAAATTTATTAGATCTATGTATATTCTTTTACTTTTAGCACAGTTTGGACAAATTCAAATGACAAATTGATATTTTTCTTATTTTCCTAGAAAATAGGATTTGTAATTTTATACATTGCATGTAAGCGGTCCTTTGATTGTCACTTAAATATACTGAAAGGAAAAAGAAACGCAGGGTAAATTTTATTCCTAAATTTCATTCAAGTTTGAAAAAGTTTGTTAAATATTTTACTATGATTACAAAACGGTACATGTATGGAACAAAAGTTCCAAATTTCATTGGTTTGTGATCAACAAGTCTCGAGTTATTGAAGTTCATTGGTAGCTACCCCCCAAATCTTGAAATCAAAATTTAACTGAAAATCAGTATCGGACAATACGGAAAGCCAAAATTTCATGCAAAACAAGCATGTTTAAACCTTCAGCACAAGATTTCCTCACACCATTTGGTACACTTCAACGATACACAACGCTCTTCGATTCTTTTACCGATTTTTCTTTTCATTTTTACGCTACTTTGAACTTTTTTTTGATCATGGTACGATTGACTGATGTTCAGAGGGGTAGGGCAATTGCGTTGCTGATGCAGGGTCGGAGCAACAGCAAGTTGCCAATCATTTTGGGGTTAACGTCTCAACAATTGAACGTCTTGTTAGACGTTTAAGGGAGACAGGGCATTTAGCAGACCGACCGCGGTCTGGGCGTCCACGCATGACGTCGCGACGTCAAGACAGGACAATCCGTCGGGCACATTTGCGGAATCGTCATCTCACTGCTACTGAAACTGCCCTTAATACAGTAGGTACGCATAATCGACAAATCTCTCCGAAGACTGTTGGAAGTCGATTGTGTGAGACTGGTCTTCGAGCTCGTCGTCCATACGTTGGTCTGCTTCTGACCCAGGCACGTAGGTTGCGTTGTATGGCGTGGTTGACGGCGCATGCGCCCAGGCTATTTCCGATGAGGCAGTGGAGACGTGTTCTTTTTACGGACGAGCCTAGGTTCACTCTCTATCGCGCAGATGGTCGACGTCGTGTGTACCGACGTCGCAGAGAACGCTTTGCCGACGCCTTTGTTGTCGAACGGGATCAGTTTGGGGTGGCCCGGTTATGGTCTGGGGAGGCATTGCTCACGGGATAAAATCACAGTTGATTATTGTTGCGGGCAATATGACCGCAGCAAGGTATAGGGATGAGATATTGCGTCCTGTTGCAGTCCCGCTTGTGCAACAACGTAATCTGATTCTGCAGCAGGACAATGCCCGACCACATGTTGCCCGAGTGTCAGGATTTCCTGGCAAACAATAACATCGCACCACTAGAATGGCGACCGTACAGTCCAGATTTGACCTTAATAGAGCACATGTGGGATGAGCTGGACAGAAGGGTTAGGAAGCGCCGAAATCCCCCCGCAACTCTCGCACAACTAAGGAATGCGTTGATCGATGAATGGAATAACATCCCAATGCGAACTGTCAGTGCTTTGGTTAACTCTATCCAAAGGTGAATTAGGGCAGCAACGGCAGCAAGAGGGGGGCACACCCGATATTGATTTTCAGTTTGATTTTGATTTCAAGATTTGGGGGGTAGCTACCAATGAACTTCAATAACTCGAGACTTGTTGATCACAAACCAATGAAATTTGGAACTTTTGTTCCATACATGTACCATTTTGTAATCATAGTAAAATATTTAACAATTTTTTCAAACTTGAATGAAATTTAGGAATAAAATTTACCCTGCGTTTCTTTTTCCTTTCAGTATATTCAAAACCATAAGTAAATAAAATTATTTTTAGTTTAACAATAAATGCTTCACTGAGGTCCAGACCATGGTTTTCCATGTCAGAAATCACCAGTACGTAAATCAGGGAAAACATTACGAAAACATACCTATTCAAATATATTGAGAATTTTACCACCAAAAAATGAAAATTTTCAGATGAAAAATTCTGATATTTTTCTTATTTCTGCTCAAAACATAGATTGTGGGTACTCATTAGAACTGCCTCAATGAGTTAGTTCTAATGAGTACCCACAATCTATTTTTTTGAGCAGAAATAAGAAAAATAATGTATACCCCTGTAAACCCCAGTTTTACTATATAAAAGTGGGGTTTATGGGGGTCAAAATTATATAGGCATGTTTTTGTGATGTCCTGAGGGGATATAGGGGTCAAATCTGCGAAAATGTCTTGGGGTTTAAGCGGATAGCAAAGACCCAGATCAGCTTGTGCATCTTAGCAGCCTGATCATGACCTTCACTGTCCACTAACAGAATCATTGGATACTACTGAATGTAAGAATGGAGAGCAAAGGACAAGATTATACTTTGCGCATGTGCAGGATGATCTGAATATGCGCATGTTCAAAGGCACTCTTTCACTTGACACAGCCCATATAGTCATTTGGTCCATCTGTGACAAAACTACTTGTACTGTTCAAGAAAAAAGAAACACAACGATCCTGAGAAAAAGGAGTACAACAAATATTTTCGTGGAGGACCAATACCTACCAACCTTTGCAATCGCAGTCAGTCTAAACAGTACTTTTTGTTAGATTTTCATGAAACTTCACAGATGATACTGCTCTTGTAAGGCACATTTTTTGATCAAGGAATATTGATGTTTTCTTAGTTCTTTACCAAGACATAATTTATGTCCTCTTAGAAGAGTCATAGATAAATAATTTTGTGTCCTCATAGAAGGGTCATGGAGAAATAATTTTGTGTCATCATAGAAGCGTCATGGAGAAATAAGATAATAATACATAGCTTCAGATAAGAAGGTGTATCCACATAATATTTTTTCTTATTTTTCCATGAAAACATATTGTGGGTAATCATTAGAAGTGCCTTGAAAAGGCACTACTAATGAGTACCACATATGTTTTGGGTTGAACAAAGTGCCTCATCTCCAGCTTTGATAATAGTTACCTGGGCCCAGTTGTTCAAAGCGTAGTTATCTTAACGAGCTCGTTAAGGGTCATTTCGTTAACTATTTTAGCGGATTCAATATACAATATTCTGATATTTTTTGCTAAAAAAATGTGAGTAGCTTTTGCACTGCAAAAGCTACTCACATTTTTTCAGCAAAACATTTCAGAATATTTGCGTATCACTCGATGTAAATTTTAACGAATCGTTAACTAATGACGTTGTTAGCTTTGAACAACTGGGCCCTGGATTCTTTCCTCTTATTTAGAGCTATGTTATGTGTAGAAAACTATGTACTAGTTATGGCTTCTTTCAGGAATATCACGAAACTTCGACATCCAGCCTGCTGATTTAGAAGTATATCTCACGGACACAGCCATGTTTCAGTGTAAAATCTCATCAATTCCTAGTGCCAATATAACCTGGTATAAAGACAATCAGTTATTAGTAGATCGGACTAGTAAATTTCGGACTTACCCCGAAGGTGTTTTAGAAATTTATAATGTGGAATTTCGCGATTTTGGGACATACTATTGTGTTGCAGAAGGGATTGATAAAAGACCAAAGAGCAGGGTTGCTAGACTGGCACAGAAAAAAGCAGGTATGTAAATGATATGTGATAAAATTTTAATTATATTGCAGTTAATGTTTGTTATCACATAGTGGCCTGAATTTCCAACATTCACATGAAATACTTGCGATGTAGATAATCTACATGGATGCAAATGTGATAAATGAGTTATACCATGGTTCTGCGCATGTACATGCGATAATGCACTCGCTTATCCTTGTGCATTATCGCATTTTTTATGTGCACGAACCATGATATAACTAAGACTTTATAACTCATGCTGAATAAATTTGATTGATGTCATGCCCACTTCTAATTATCAGCCATTCAGATAACTTGATTCAGGTTGTTGATACAAATTCATATACTGAATGGCAAATACTGCAGATTCAGATCAGTTGACTTCTAACTGATCTGGATCTGCACTGTTTGCAAAGGCAGGGCATATGGGACCAGCAGGACCAGGGTTAAAATTATTCATCTTTCATCCAAAAAGTGCTGACATTTTTTAGACCATAATGAAAACATAAGTAAGTCTCGTCTGTGTCTTTAGATCTCTTGTGTATGTGTGTTTGTTTTAGAAAAGAAATAAAGGTTAAATATACACTACAACCTCTTTATAACAAGGTTTGTTACAACACGGTTTTGGATATAACACATTTCATAGATGGATCCCAAAAATGTATAGATTATATCGAAAAATGACCATAAATGGTCATTTTTCAATATAATCTATACATTTTTGTTTGGATATAACATGGTTGTTTAACTAACACGGTTTATGCTATGGTCTCCAAAATAGTGTTATAAAGGGGTTGTCGTGTATCTCCATATAAGTTATTGTTTTTTGTTGTTGTTTTTTTTTGTTGTTTTTTTTTTGTTTTGTTTTGTTTTCAACCGAAAAGTCTCAATATTTTTCTTAACTCTTGAAGAAAACATGTTGTGGGTACTCATTAGAAGGCCTCATAGAGGCACTTTAAATGAGTACCCACAACCTATGCTTTTGTGGAGAAATAAGAAAAATATTATGCGGGTACCCCATTCTACCAGGAGTCATAGCTCTGGATAAGGCGTTTTTTTTCAACCAAAAAGTGTCATATTTTTCTTATTTCTTGACAAAAACATATGTTGTGGGTACTCATTAGAAGTGCCTCGGCGATGCGCTTCTAATGAGTACCCACAACATATGTTTTCGTCGAGAAAAATGAAAACTATTTACCTGATACCCTCTCTTATCTAGACCTATGGAGCTATGATTAACTATTTAACCTTTACCGCTCTCAGGGCTAATTCAGCAGACGACAAATTGATTATATTTTCCTTATTTTTCCCAGATAACAGGTTTTGACATTTCATGCAAATTGTCTCCAATGAAGACAATTTGCATTATATGTCATAACCTGTATTCTGGGAAAAAATAAGAAAAATATTTCAAAATGTCACCCGCTGCAATTTTTACCCAGAATGCAAAGCAGTAACATTGATTGTTATTTTACAGAGGAAGATTTCCAAGGAATAATGCCAGAGTTTACACTGAAACCTCTTGATACCCAGGCTGTGGCGGGGTCTAAAGTCACCTTATTTTGTGGGGCATACGGTTTAGGATCTCAGATGCAAACTCCTTCATTTGTCTGGTTGAAAGATGGGAAAACAATAGACTTCTCGTAAGTATGATGTTGACTTTAATGTAGAAGTCTTTCTGACAGCATTATGTGCTCTTTAATTTCACTTCAAAGGTATACACTAATTTAACACAATTTGTTTGGTCACCATGAAATTCCAAACACCATTTCGAGGGTTGAGCGCAAGACTGGCGTAAGTCAGATGGTTGTTTTTCCCCAAACCTAATCTCCTCAGCATGAAGGCATTATGAAGATTACAACATTTCTTTCTGTAAACAATGCAAATTTAGGTGCCATTGCTCGTATGAGCAATGGCACCTAAATTTGCATTGTTTACAAAGGGGCCCAAGTTGCCCCTAAACAAGGGTTTCAAAAATATAATTGAGTTACCATAGTCTTGCGCTCAACCCTCGATTTATATGTTGATTAATCTTCTGAACTACTTTATGTAGATTTCTAAAATTAACTATTTAACACATGGGCGCTGTGATAGCTCAGTTGATAGCAAGGTTGGTCTCAGGACTAGGTATCTACCTCTGTTGTGTAGGTTCGAGTCCAGCTGGGGACATAATGATACGGTTATGTGTGAATGGTTGGCATTTTCCTCCCAGGGGTGGTGGTTTCACAGAGGGTATTTCTTAGTTCCTATACAACTGGAAACTACCCGGGCTTTCCTATACCTTCGAATTGTCCTCTGAGGTAATAGTCAAATGTGACTGGTTCAGAGTATACGGTAGATAAAAAAAGACCTGTTTTCAGTGTTTACCTGACCAAGTTAGAAATAAATTTTATTTTTGTAGTTTTTATCAGTGTGTAAATGCCAGTTCATGCAAACTTGCAGCTTTTTGGGCTTTACTTTGTGAGCATACTTATTCTGTGGGCAGTTGAGATTTCCCAAAGTGTTATTTTATATTTAATGTCTCTCATAGGTCTAGAATAAGAGTGGGTATCAGGTAAATAATATTCTCATATCCATACATGCCATATCTCACACTGTGAGATAAAATCTCACAGAATTTGGTCCCATCTGGTAGGCAATTCCCATAAAAAATTCATATCTCACAGAATTTTCAGACCATTTTACAACAGATTTTATGAAGAAATAAACATAAATTACATATTGTTGTGGTTTTCACAAGCTTCTTACATGAAACAAAAGACTTTAAACTATATTTTGGGAGCTCAAAAGTGATGTTTAAGAAAATCTCACAGAATTTTGTCAAATCTCCCTTAACATTTTTGCCTTATCTCAAGATTTTAGTCAATAGCTTATGGCATGTATGCATATCTCGACAAAAATATATGTTGGGGTACTCATTAGAAGGGCCTCACCAAGGCACTTCTAATGAGTACTCACAACATATGTTTTCAATGAGAAATAAGAAAAATATCAGTGTTTTTTGGTTGAAAAAAGCACCTTATCAAGATCTATGTGACTACAACAGTCACATCTCTACAACAGCCAGGGAGTGCACTGTATTTTAGGATAATGTTGTTGTTGATGTTTTCCAGAAATGGTAATGGTCGTATCACTATGAAAGGTAAAGGAAACCTACAGATACTGGATGTGAAGCCTGCTACCGATGATGATCCAGGGGACGGGGGAATGTACATGTGTCGTGCAGAGAACGATATTGATTCCAACGATGCAGAGGCAGAAATTAATGTTCTAGGTAAGTAAACAGATATGAAACCAGTGCCATCATACACCACTACCTCTTGATCATGAAATATTTTCTACAGCTATTCTCTCCCTTCCGCTGATTCAAGAAGGGCAGTTGTCAGTTTCTGGCGAAAGAATGTGCACAATACTGGTTAACCGCTTAGAGGACTAAGCCTGCCCAGTAAACGTGTGGTTAGGTAAACTGACCACGCTCGACATGACCCCATTGGGTTGACTGGGCCATAAAACCTCAACACAAAAAAAATACACCACAACCTCTTTATAACACTATTGTCGGGGTCCAAAGCATATCCAAACAAAAATGTATAGAGTATATTGAAAAATGACCATTTATGGTCATTTTTCAATATAATCTATACATTTTTGGGATCCATCATTGAACCTTGTTATATCCAAAACCGTGTTATAATGAACCGCGTTATAAGGAGGTTGTAGTGTACTTTCATCCTTCCATCATTCATAGCTCTAGATAAGACACTTTTTTCCCAACTACAAAGTGTTGATATTTTTCTAATCTTATATTTTGGATGGGCAATGCTAATGAGTCCCCATTGTATGTTTTTGTGGAGTAATACGAAAAAATGTATATCTGGACACTCATATTCTCTCCCTTCTGCTGATTCAAGAAGGGCAGTTGTCAGTTTCTGGCGAAAGAATGTGCACAGTACTGGTTAACCGCTTAGAGGACTAAGCCTGCCCAGTAAACGTGTGGTTAGGTAAACTGACCGCGCTCGACATGACCCCATTGGGTTGACAGGGCCGTAAAACCTCAGCACAAACAAATCTGGACACTCGTATCTGGAGAAATGACGTCTCAGCATTGAAATAATGTTGCTTACATACAACACATGAAGTTGTTCATGTACTGCATATGACAGGTTCTATGGAATCTTCTATATAACCTGTACACACACAACTTTTAATATCCCAAAATTCTAAGATAACTTCCAAATACATGATAAGTGAATAATCTCTTTTCCATCAGATATTCAGGCATTTCCATTCGGTATAGCGGCTAATAGATGGGTTTCGAGAATTTACTGATTCCAAGACATTCTCAAACTCCATATTAATTAACCCTTGTCCTGCTGAGCCTGGATATACCCTGCCTTTGTAAATAGTGCAGATCCAGATCAGTTGGCTTTTGAGGAGGCCAACTGATCTGGATCTGCACTGTTTGTCATTCAGTATGTGAATTTATGTCAACAATCCAGATTAAGTAATCTGATTTGCTCTTGATTAGAAATGGGCGTGGCATCTAAATTTATTCAGCATGACAAGGGTTAAAAGTCATATTCACATATTTCAAAAAATCAGTTTTCTTATTACCAAACTTTGTAAAATGTTTACACAATGAGTTATTCACCCCTACAATGGTATGGTCTTTGAACCTTGGACATGTCTCTGGGCCTCCCTTGGAGCACCTTATACAGTACATCAACATACTCTGTGGCTTATTTAGTTTCCTTTGTTTTCTACAGTCCCACCTACATTTACAAAGCGACCCACCAGTGTATATGCTCATGAGAAACATGATGTCATGCTGGAATGTCAAGCTGCAGGAAATCCAACGCCTAAAATATCCTGGCTTAAAAATGGCACACCTTTGGTACCCGACGACTATTTTGAACTGGTGGAGAGCAAGAACCTCAGGATTCTAGGATTGCTGTTGTCGGACAATGGTTTCTACCAGTGTTTCGCGGAGAACTCAGTTGGAAATATTCAAGCTACAGTTCAACTCAGAGTTTTGGAACAAGGTTGGTACATTTTAACCCCTTTCTAAAATGATTCATTATAAGGTGGTCTCCAATATAAGACAGTTTAAAAATGGACCCCCAAAAGTGTTTGTTCAAACAAAATGTATGTATATAGACAAATGATCATTAATAATTAGAAAGTAGAAAATAAATAAAACCTTTCTTTGAGAATATTAATCTGAAATTTTTTCAAGAAATCTGCAAAAACGAAAATGCACATGCATTTGCATCAGTCTGGATGCATCACCATTTAAAAATTACTGCAAGTAGTTATCATGTGACACATCACGTTTTAATTTGCAACTCGAGTGCATCAATAACAACAAATAAAACACAACAACAAAACTTATAAATAAATAATAATAAAAAGAAATTCAACAGAATTGTTTACCAATAAAGTAAATGCAAAACAGTGTTGAGTCGAACCCTAAAACACTGTTGAGATGACGGTCATTCTCTACCTTCCGCTGATTCAAGAAGGGCAGTTGTCAGTTTCTTGCGAAAGAATGTGCACAATACTGGTTAACCGTTTAGAGGACAGCCTGCCCAATAAAAGTGTGGTTAGGTAAATGACCGCACTCGACATGACCTCATTGGGTTGACTGGGCAGTAAAACCTCAACACAAACAAACTTTTGAGATGAACCCCAAAACATTGTTGAGACTAACCCCAGTAATAACATCATCACGCGATGTGCTGGCAGTAATTTTAGAATAGGTAGATTGTTACCGCATTTGCGATATTGGTTATGCGCAAACAACCAATAAAGCGGGGAAGCAGTATGTCAGATTATTTTTTTCACTTAGACACTTTCAACACATGATAGATAAACGAGGGGATTTTAAATCAAAACAAAACAATAAGTGCTAATCTGTTTATTCAATATTAACAATAGATTGGTTAACAAGACAGTGGTTTGAAAATATACAAAACAATGAACACAAATATGACACATTTTCATCTATAATCGGTGCCATTTTCAACTATGGGACCTCAGTATTGGGACACCTTACAAAATAATTAGTTTTTGTGGTTCTAAGTATTGGGAAAAATTAAGCTAGAAAATTAATTTATTTTTCCTGTCCCAATACTTATGTATAATACAGTAATATATACATTTGTGTTTGGATGCAGCACAGTTGTATAGCTAACATGGTTTCTGCTTTGGATCCTAAGCAGTAGTGTTATAGTTGTGATGTACTATAGGTTCACCATTACTGATGTCGTTTGAAAAGGGAATCAGCAGACAAAATGAAGTCCCACAAGGAGCTGTATTATAAATATTCAAGCACTATAACTCCTTGCCATACTGGACCTAAAATTTGAACAAATCTATTCATCACGAAAACACACCTATATAATTTTGACCCCCTTAAACCCCACTTTTATATAGTAAAACTGGGGTTTACAGGGGTATACATTATTTTCCTTATTTGTGCTCAAAAACATAGATTGTGGGTACTCGTTAGAACTGCCTCGTCGAGGCGGTTCTAACAAGTTCCCACAATCTCTTTTGAGCAGAAATGTGAAAAATATCAGAGTTTTTCATCTGAAAATTTTATAGTTTTTGGAGGTAAATTTGCTATATATTTGAATAGGCGTGTTTTCGTAATGTTAAACTACTTGTTGATGTGTCTAAAGACTACTAGATGATAAAATAGCGAAGCCACTGATCAGATGTTGCTTTCTGTGGTGTCCTAATCTGGGTCTGCACTGTTTATCTCAGCCTGTTAAAGCTTTGGAAAAAAGATCAGTATAGTTTGCTACTTGTCCTCACTTAAAGAGAATGGACACACTTTCAGGGGAGGTAACTTTATCAAATTATTTTTGCCTCCCTTCTGTAAAGGGTTGACTCTTTGGGAGCAAATTCCTACTTTTTAGA
Organism: Anodontia alba; assembly: GCA_964016985.1. Taxonomy (NCBI): domain Eukaryota; kingdom Metazoa; phylum Mollusca; class Bivalvia; order Lucinida; family Lucinidae; genus Anodontia; species Anodontia alba. Next base: position 20,887,469 of record OZ024838.1, read on the forward strand.
GTAGATCCCAGTTCAGAAGGGGCATGATGTGCTAGAAAGCAAAACAGAAAGTCACACAAAAAAAAAATCTGTCAAATGTGTCCAGTACCTTATTTTGTGATTTATACTTCACTACATCTTGTTCTGTTCTCTGGTTAGAAGATAATTGTACATTAAATGTTCTAAAATTTTGAACAGAAAAAAATAATGAGGCATGAATTTATTGTCTGTGTTCAGGAATGAAGCCAAGGGAAGTAACAGATTTAGCAAATGGAGGCAATTTAAATGTCTCCCTTTGCAAAACTGGTTACTTCACTCTAAGAAATTACAATATTTTCCTAATTATTGGGACAACTGTATTCCTTTCGATACTTTCCATACCTCTAAAATTTAAACAGGTCCATTTTATGTAATGTTGTCCCTAGAATCGCTGGATGAGTAGCAAACAGTGTAGACCCTGATCAGATCCCACATTCTGTTACATCTGATCTGGGTCTAGTGTTTGCTCGGTTTTGTCTGAGCAAATATTTAGGTACCTCAACTATTATACATTTGTGATCTTAACCACTAATCCTTATTTGTCAGAGAAAATAAGACTTGAAATTTCATGTGAACCATCTGCCAAGCAGACAATTCATGTGCAGTGTCAAGACTTATTTTCTGTGCAAAATAAAAAAAAAAAATAGAATGTCCTCTGCTACAAATTTTGCTTGGTGCTTTAAGGGGTAAATATAGCATTTTAACCCTTAAAGCGCCAATCACAACTAAAGCAGACGACAATTTTTATTATTTTTTGTTTTTAATTTTCAAAAGAAAACAAATCTTGACATTTCAAGTGAAATCGTCTGCCAAGCAGACGATTCACATGAAATATCAAGACTTGTTTTCTCTGAAAAATAAAAAAAAATAAAAATTTTAGAATGTCATCTGCTGCAAATTTTGCTTGGCGCATTAAGGGTTAACACAGAATGTAATATAAACAGTGCTTTACTTTGACTATGCATGTATTTTGTCTTGGTTTGCATGCTCTGTTCTTCTCTCCTTCTTTTTATAATGGGGAATATATTCACCTCCAAGGAAAACAGAACTGTTTACTTGCTTCATTCAGACTACTCTTAAAGGGAAAAATTTTGTGGGTACTCACTAAAAGCAGCTGGATGAAGCCCTTCTGCACAGTCTGATCAGTCTTCGCTGATTGCATGTGCCTTCTAAAGCCTGTGGCCTATTCAAAGAGGAATAAACCAGAACTCTCACCATACTGGGTAAATGTACAGGCTGATCTGAGTCTTTGCTGGTCACACAGGTCTTATTGTAGGTTTTGCTGGCTCATTTATCTCTGAGGGGAAATAAGAGAACTACGGTAAATGTCATTAAAATTCGAACACTAAAGCCTCTGACAAAATGACATATGCAAACAGTGTGGACCCAGATCTGACTGCTCCTGAAGGAGCAGTCTGATCAGGGTCCACACTGTTTGCCATTCCACTAAATATTTAAAGAAACTGCTGCATAAAAAGCAATAATTAAGCCAAAAGAGTATGGAATAAAGTGTTCGAAATTTTAGGAAATTTTAGGAAATTTACCGTATTTATCTTGATACTCCTCTTATATGACAGCTAGTCTTGCTCTTGTCTATAACTGAACCGTATCACGAGTGTAGCAGTGGAGATGTGAGGCCAGCAAAGTCTCAGATGAACCTACACATCTGCAGTCGGATCAGAGCGCCAATCACAACAATTGTCGTCTGCTTTGTCATCTGCTTGTGATTTTAAAAGTCATTTCTGCAAACAGTGTGGACCCAGATCAGACTGCTCCTTTAGGAGCAGTCTGATCTGGGTCCACACTGTTTGCCGGTATGCAAAAAATAGCTTTGAGAAGTTCGCAAGAAGATTCAGCAGACGACATAAACAGACGACATTTTCAGATGCAGTTTTTCTTGGCGCTTTAAGGGTTAACTGCACAATACATTAACCTATAGATAATGTGCTATTCTAAAAAAAAAAAAAATGGGTACTCTTAGGATCCGAGATGCGTACCCATAACCTATTTTCTTGAAAAATAAGAAAAATATCAATACTTCCTGGTTGAAGAAAAAAACAAAAAAAAAAACACAAAAAAGCACATTATCTAGGAGCTGCAAAAGACTGATCAGACTAGACAGGATTATCACTAGATGCACCTGTCATAAGGCTCCATATTTATTCTAAATATTGGGACACCTTAACTCCTTACCATACTTGGCCTATGATTTTTAAATGCCTGTTCGACTACCTGTTGATATGTTTAAAATATTGCTGGACGAGCGGCAAACAGTGTAGACCCTGATCAGATGCCACATTCTGTGGCATCTGATCTGGGTCTACATTGTTTGCTCAGGTCTGTCTGTCCCAGTTGTTCGGGTTATTATGGTGCATTGTGACTAACATGTAGTACATGGCTAATTTCTGCATGAGCTGATTTGTTTGCAGTTGAGAGTGATAATTCTTATGCATATAGCTTCTGTTTGGCGTTGTCATTTTCAGTTTTCCTAATTTTTGGTTTCCTTTCTTTTCTTTTTCGTTTGCGCTGTGCAGATACCCCTCTCCCCTTTAATCCATCAACTCCCTCCATTTACTACCACGTTCATCGTTCAGGAGCCTACTCGTCCATCAACCCCAATAACTTGCCGGGATCACCGAAGAACCTCAGAGCTGCAATTGTGTCTACTAGATTTGTTACATTGTCGTGGAGGGAACCAGACAGAAAAGGACAGACACAGATTATTGGATACTCCATTCGATGGCAGGAAAAAGGATCTGAAAGGTAACATGTCTGGAAATATTACATGGGCCGTGTCAAGCAAAAATAGTGCCTGTGAGCATGCACAAAATGTGCAGATTCACATCATCCTGCACATGGGCAAAGTCTCATACGGGCATTTGCTTTCCATTGAAATATTCTATAGTATGTAAAAGTTTTATTTGTGAACAGGGAATGCTTTGATCAGACTGCAAGAATGTGCAGGCTGATCTGGGCCTCTGCTGTCTGCATATGCTCAAGGACACATTTTTTGCATGAAGCAGCCCATATATTATCAATTACCCACCTATACTTAATGCATTTATTATTAAGATTCTGACCCCTTAACTGTTCCATACCTCCAGATAAGGTACTTTTTTTCAGCCAAGAAATACGGATATTTTTCTTATTTCTCCACAAGAATGTATATTATTGCATAAAAAGCAGTGTCGCACGTTATTAATAGCCGTGCATTAACCGGCGAAAAGCCATGTATTAACAAGGCAATTCGCGCACTGTTAATGCACGGCTACGCAACTTTCAATATGCTCATACCAGGGCCACAGAATTGCTGCCGTCACGAGATGTGTACTGCCCTGTCCCAGAAAGAGCATAGTCTGTGGAAATAGCGTTCATGCGACATTGGTGAAAAGGCGAAACAAAATAGTGCAAGAAATAACGTGAAAAGTAGCAAATGTTTTCAGTTTTTATACAATAATAGCGATCGAACATGGTTTTTCAATGCATTAACATTCGCCAGGTCCCTTGGGAGGTGTTGAAAACCGCGGCCTTCGGCATGAAAAACCATGTTTGATCCCTATATTGTGGGTACTCATTAGAAGCACCTCTATTAGGCACTTCTAATGAGTTCTCGCAACATATTTTTTATGGAGAAAGAAGAAAAATATCAGTTTTTTTTTTGGTTGAAAAAAGCACTTTATCTGGAGCTGTAGTGTACATTACCCACCTATATTAATGTATTTACCCTAACAAGATTCAGATTCCTTAATGCCAGCCTCAGAGGCTCGGTCGAATGCATGTCTGACTGGTGATCATGAGGTGACAGGTTTGATCCCAGCCAGATCCGGCAACATTCTATCGTGGAGATTGATCATGAATTATTTTCTACTGTTAGTCTCTCCCTTCCGTAGATTCAAGAAGGGCAGTTGTCAGTTTCTGGCAAAAGAATGTGCACAAATACTGGTTAACTGCTTAGAGGACTAAGCCTGCCCAGGAAAGGTGTGGTTAGGTAAATTGACCTGCTTGACATGATCCTAATGGGTTGACTGGGCCATAAAACCTCATCTCAAATAAAATTAAAAAAAACAACTAAATGGCATTATGGACAGGTTTTCTAAAAAGCAGACCCCTGCCTGCCCACCCCCGCAAGCCTGGACATCGCTATTTTAAAAGACGGATTTTTGAAAAACCCATCCAAAAATCAGACCCCTTAACTGTTCTATACATATATATATATATATATATATATATATATATATATATATATATATATATATATATATATATATATATATATATATATATATATATATGATTGATTGTGTTGAGGTTTTACGGCCCAGTCAACCCAGTGGGGTCATGTCGAGCGCGGTCAGTTTACCTAACCACACGTTTACTGGGCAGGCGTAGTCCTCTATGCGGTTAACCAGTATTGTGCACATTCTTTCGCCAGAAACTGACAACTGCCCTTCTTGAATCAGCGGAAGGGAGAGAATGACCGTAGAAAATATTTCATGATCAATCTCAACGAAAGAATGTTGCCGACCTCGGCGGGGGTCGAACCCGCGACCTCCTGGTCTCCAGTCGGACGCGCATCCAACTGCGCCACCGAGGCCGGCATATATATATATATATATATATATATATATATATATATATATATATATATATATATATATATATATATATATATATATATATATATATATATACATAAGCACAACTTTTATACACCCAAAATTCTGAATGAAATAAATAATAAGTAAATAATCTCTTTTCCACTAAACATTTAGGCATTTCCATTTAGTATAGCAAACAAACGATGTTTCACAAATTTACTGATTCCAAGCCATTCACAAAGTCCATACCAACCATTGTCATGCTGAATAAATTAAGATGCCACACCTACTTCAAATTCTCAGCCAATCAGTTTGCTTGATCCTGGTTGTTGAGAGACAAGTGCATGAAATGTCAAAGCTCTTGTTTATGAACCAATCATTAACAGTGTATGTGTATAATTTCAGAGAAAGGACTACTAACACAACAGCCAGTGAGGTTAATATACAGGGATTAAAACCTGGTACAGAGTATGAATTTAGAGTGGTAGCAGTCAACCGTGACGGCCCTAGTGTTACTCCTACTGTACATAAAGTTAGGACCAAACAAGAGGGTAGGTATAAAACGCAACAGGTCAGATGGAAATGCATTGTTGGGGCCTGTTTAGGAGTATAATGGCACAGTGGTTAGTCACTGGCCTCTGGTGCTAGAGGTCCTAGGTTAGATCCCCAGTTGGGGTGAGCAATGTTCGGGGTCTGACTATTGAAAATCTTGAAAGACAATTTGCAGAAAATCTACCAACTGTATCCAGTCACCTATAAAATAAAATAGGGCATCCTATCTAAAATTATGAGTTATAGTTCAAAGGTCAAAATGTCTCACAGCAAAACTAATTTTCTCATATACTTGAATTTATTTTGACTTTAGACTAATAATGAGTTTGGCACTTCAATCTAAGCATGATAATTTGGAAAATGTTTTGTAAAAAATAAATGGAAATTGCACCAGGTTATAGCTGTAGAAATGAACATTTTAATCCATTTTAGACTGTATAAATTCTTCCGCACTATATATTGGTAAGCCGGCCACGGCTTTAGACAAAAATGGGTTAAAGGTGTAAAGTTCAGGTATTTCCACCAACACATGGTACTCAAATGTTCTCAGATGTGATTCTAATGAGTTTTGATGAAGAAATAAAAAAAAGTATTTATCCTAATTTTGGGACAAAATCAACAAATTACAAAAGTGACAATATTTTCTTTATTTTCCCAAAATGTACGGCTTAATGTATCATGCTAATTGCCTCTTTAGGACGCAATTTGCATGGAATGTCATGCTCTTTTTTCTGGGAAAAATAAGAAACATGTTTCCAAATGTTTTCTGTAGCTGTTTTAAGTCCAGCAGGTCAGTGGTTATTGGGGCTCTGTCACACTGAAAAAAGGGTCCTCCATGCATTTGCAGACAGAGAAGGCCTCATTGTTCAGTCAGTAGGGGACCTCAATTTCAACTGGTAGAACAGGAAGATCCTAATAAAACTACTGATTGAACAATAGCTCTAAATAAGAAGGGTTATCTGCAGAGCTCCAGATAAGGCACTATTTTCAACAGAAAAGTACTGATATTTTTCTTATTTCTCCACAAAAACATATGTTTTTGTACTCATTAGAAGCGCCTCATCAAGGTGCTTCTTATGAGTACCCACAACATATGTTTTTGTGGAGAAGTAAGAAAAAATGTGGATACCCCTTCATAACAATTAGAACAATAATAAAAATGACTAAACAATCTGGGCCCAGTTGTTCAAAGCTAACGACATCGTTAGTTAATGATTCGTTAAAATTTACATCGAATGATATGCAAATATGCTGAAATTTTTTACTGAAAAAATGTGAGTAGCTTTTGCAGTGCAAAAGCTACTCATATTTTTTCAGCAAAAAATATCAGAATATTGTATATTAAATCCGCTAAAACAGTTAAGGAAATGATCCTTAATGAGCTCGTTAAGCTAACGACGCTTTGAACAACTGGGCCCTGAACAGGCTTTTTTCAAATCTATAGTCTGTTTCACTGTTTTCTATGACATAGATTCTCCCCCTTGAATTAAATAATGTTGAAAGGTACATAAAACTACAAATTGTCATCGTCATTATTGTATATTTGACAGATGATGTTCCTAGCGAGGCACAGAATGTACAGGCACTGGCCTTGTCACCAACCTCCATTAAAGTCACCTGGGACCCACCTGCCCAGACCAAGGGGGCACTACTGAATTATGAGTTAATATATTACCCAGTGGGAAAGAAAGAAGAAAAGGTAAATATTACTACTTCTAGATAAGAAGGATTATAGGAATTAATTCCATTTTTGTGGATTTTATTGACGAGTAAATGCCGGTAAATCATTTACAAACTGAACTAAGCCCAGGTTTATTTATTGTGTCTGAAAACCTTCAGCTTTAGACAACAAATATTTTGATGTAAATTCAATTAAAGGTTGGTTAAGAAATAAGAACAATATTGAAGTTTTTATTTTATATAACTGTGAAATGGCACTGCCATTTGAATATTTATTGAAGACTTTTTATTTTTTAAAGAGACAAATGAAAGGAATACATTGATTATATGTGCTAGATGGTAATATATATGCAAATAACACATATATAGGTAACTAGAAATAAAATAAGTTGCATCATGGAAAAAGTCATAATGGCATATGCAAGCAGTCTTGTATTTGTACAGTCTGATCAGATTCTTTGTTGTATGCATGAAGTAACTTTGCATCCCTGGCTGTCCAAAATGCACCCATTGAAGATTCTCATCAGACTGCACGAATGCTGATCTGAATCTTCGCTGGGCACATGTCCGAAGGTACGTTTTCTGACATTGTGGCTCATTTGAAGGGTGTTTTCTTTTAACCCATTGTAGACTGAATGAACTCTCCCACACTATATATTGGAAGCTTCTAATTACGATTTTAGGTATGTCGGGCTATGTGATTTAGATATTCCTAGAGAAAAGTGATTGAACTATTTGCAAACAGTGGAGACCCTGATCAGACGCCGCATTCTGCGGCTTCTGATCTGGGTCTGCACTATTTGCCAGTTACCCTTTTTGGAGTCTCCAGACTACAATGGGTTAATGATTTTTTGGCTTTATTCTAGGTACCAATTGACAGTGCAGCAACCAGCCATACACTGACAGATCTACTGCGCTACCAGGAGTACAGTTTCAGAATTGTTGCCCACAACGGTAATGGCCCTGGTATGAGCACCGAGGAGGTGGTTGCACGGACACTTTCTGATGTTCCATCAGATGTCCCACAGAACTTTACACTGGAAGCAGCAAGCTCAATGGTGAGTCTCTGCCTGAAAATCTTGCTTCTGTTGGGATTTCACAGAATTATTTCAAATTTTGAGCTTTGGAACTCTTGCAGCAAGCTTAGCAGACCAAAGTTATTTTTAAAAATGATTTTCAGAAAACTCATATCATTGTAATTACTATCAGAAGAGAGGGTTCAAATGGAATGCCAAGATCTGATTCCGGGAAAAAAATGTTTTGAAGTGTCATCTTCCAGTAGTTAAAGTGCCAAGCAAAGTTGAAGCATTTGTAATCTCAATTCCTCTTTTATTGTTTTTCAGAGAAAATAAGACTTGACATTTCAAGTGAATCATCTGTTATGCAGATGATTCACATGAATTATCAAACTTTTTGTTTGAAAAATGAAAATGAATATTTCAAAATTTCATCTGCTCCTGTTGTGATTGGTGCTTTTACCGTTAAAAGTCAGCATTCTGAAGCTGAAGTCAAATTCACCGTCTTTCTAGTAACTTGCTATGATGATTAATTCCGTAGAATTAATTAGAAGAAGCTTTACTTAAAGTTTGAAAAACAATATACACTACAGCCTCATTATAACATGATTTTGAATATAACACGGTTCAAAGATGGATCCCAAAAATGTATAGATTATATTGAAAAATGACCATAAATGGTCATTTTTCAATATAATCTATACATATTTGTTTGGATATAACACGGTTGTTTAACGAACATGGTTTATGCTATGGATCCCAACAATAGTGTTATAAAGAGGTTGTGGTGTATATTTTAAATGTGAGTCTGAAGATTCTGCACACACACTGTGAAATAAATGTACATGTTAATTGAAAAAATACAATAAAATAGAAATGTAATATTATTTATAATGCTTTAGTAAGTGCATTTCATTTGGAAATACAGTACAATTCCACTATTAAGACCATCTTTGGTACTGCCTAAAAGTGGTCTTATTAGCGGGGTGATCTTAATATTGATTGTAAAACAAAGCTCCAGATCAGAAAGTACTGATATTTTTTTTATTTCTCCACAAAAAATATGAAGTGGTACACATTAGAAGCGCCTCCCAGAGGCACTTCTAATGAGTACCACAACATATTTTTTGTGCAGAATAAGAAAAATACATGTACTATGTAGATACACCCTTTTATCTGGAGCTATGTAGAATAACAAGAAAACCACTTGGGACCGGTATTGCTGGTCTTAATAGCAGAGTGGTCTTATTTTCGAGTGGTTTTAAGTAGATGAAAATAAAGTAGTAGCACTTTTATTTCAGTTTCTTAGTCTGTTTGAAATGTTTTGGAGAAGTGATTAAAATCCATGTCATTTGTTAATAGTATCTAAGAACATTCTAATCATGGCCAGAGGACTGTCCAAACTCTAGCTGAACAGTGCCTGAACACTTTCTGAAAAATGCCTGAGCATTTTCTGAATTGTGTCTGAGAACTGTCTGAACCCTTGCTGAACATGTCTGAAAACTGTCTGAACAGCAGAATTTTACTGTAGTATTTTCTAATATTAAAATGTAAGGATATATCGAAAGTAGTTTAGGTAGCAACCTTTAATGACTGACATCATATTACAGAGTATAGTTGTTCGGTGGCAACCACCACCTGTCGAAGATCAGAATGGTAAGATAACAGGCTACAAGATCCGATACAAGAAGAAAGGTAACCGAAAGGGTTCCACGGTGACCACAGATGGCAACAAGAATGTCTACACTTTAACAGAGCTGCGGAAGGATACACTATACCAGGTCAGGATATCGGCCCAAACTGTGAATGGCAGTGGTCCACCGACAGACTGGTTGTACAAGAAGACATTCGAAGAGGATTTGGATGGTATGTCTCCTCTTGCCGCTTACTTCCATTGGCTTTATATAAGCAGGTTTTAGAAATAAAGCATTATAAGAAAGTACCCTAATTACAGTCATCATGATAACTATATATTAAATTAATTCTTAACACTCTAGTTGAAATTTCAGCAGATGACATTTTGAAATATTTTTCTTATTTTATCCGGAAAACGGGGACAATTTGCATGAAATATCAGTCAGTATTCTTGGAAAAATATGAAAAACCATCTGCTGAATATTTTGATAGGTTTTAGATAAGCAGGTTTTGGAAATAAAACGTTGCGCATACTTGAATGAAAATATCCTAAGGATTTTAAATATTTTATCAACAGGTCCATCATGTCCAAATGGCAGATGCATGGGACAGAGCAACATTCAATAAACTACATGAAATTAAACCTGTCTTTGATAAAGATGACACCATCCGAGCATTTAGGCAAGAAGAGGTGGTTCTTACTTGCCTACATAAAAACCATACTAAACTTACACATTCTTATCTACTCACATGAGAAGATCAACAACTTTATATAAGCTATAATGAGCTGTTAACAGTTACAAGAAAAAATTCAGTACTCTTTGTTTGAAAACAAGAGCCTTATTATGAGCTATGTAAAGTTCAAGGTTACATGTACATTATATCAGAATATATAACTACTTAACCTATGCCGTGCTGAATAAATTTGCCACACCCACTTCTAATTTTCAGCCAATCAGATTACTTGATCCAGGTTGTTGATACAAATGCAAATACTGAATGGCAAACAGTGCAGATCCAGATCAGCTAGCTTCTTCAGAAGCTTCTACATTGTTTGCAAAGACATATCTGGGTTCAGCAGGAATAGGGTTAAACAATTGAGAACCTGTAGAAATGGATAAAGTCTCTTGCTCAATTTCCTGATTTTATACGCTCAACTGTTTTAGAGTCACAAGTACCTGAGATGCCAGACAGACTGGTTGTCCGTCCCCTGACAGCTTCCCTGGTGGTACAATGGGTACCTAACCGGAGATCCAAGTACATTGTCCGCGGCTACTATCTTGGCTATGGAAAAGGAATTCCCGATGTGTACAGACAAGTCTTTGATGCAGACACGTTCTTCTACACAATAGAAAATCTACGTAAGTTTTATCAGATCAAGCTGGTCTGGCTCTTCACTGTTTACTTTGAAAAGTGTTCTTTTCTCTGAGCACACTTCTTGCAAAAACTTCTTTTGTGCCAAAATTATTCTAATAATAATTTTTTAACCCTAAAGTAACAAGCAAAATTGTCGCAGACTATATTTTAATGTATCTTCATTTCATTTTTCAGAGAAAATGTCTGACATTTCATGTGAATAATGATTCATAGGTAGATGATTCACATGAAATATCAAGTCTAATTTTCTATGAAAAGAAACGAAAAAAATAATGTCTGCTGCAGTTATGACTGGTATTAATGGTTAATACCAACTTCAAATACAGCAAATACCTTGTGTTATACAATACTGTTGTCAGTTTCTGGCGAAAGAATGTGCACAATACTGGTTAACCGCTTAGAGGACTAAGCCTGCCCAGTAAACGTGTGATTAGGTAAACTGACCGCGCTCGACATGACCCCATTGGGTTGACTGGGCCGTAAAACCTCAACACAAACAAACATATATAATACTGTAATATGAAAATAGGCTTAGCCTAGATGCGAGAACAGCACAGACCTATCTGTAATCTCTTCAAAAGTCCTTCACAGCATCATTAAAGAATGAATATCAGTATATAAAAAATATATGTAAATCAATTATAAATAATAAAAATAATCAGCAAAATATGTGACACTTACCGACACTCATTTCTTGTCACTTTGTGATGCTTATTAGTGAGACCCAAATTTTGTGAATAGCGGTATCCAGTCAGTTCTGCCAACTTCGGGTGACAACTTCTGGGAAGAAAATTGGTCAGAGCTATTTCTGCTGAAAGTATATATCATTGTATGTTACTTTTCCTTGATCATATTCTCTACTGTAGAGCTCACTTTGTTCGTGACGGGCTTCCCGCGAGCTGTGCTTGCTAATACGGTAAATGTCCTAAAATTTTGACCTCAAAAGTGTCTGACAAAATGACGTATGCAAACAGAACAGACCCAGATCAGACTGCTTTTGAAGGAGCAGTCTGATCAGGGACTGTTTGCCATTCCACTATGTATTTTAAGAAACTGCTGTAGAAAAAGCAAAATTTAGGCCAAAATAGTACAGAATAAAGTGTTTGAAATTTTAGGACATTTACCATAACCCTTAGTATTGGGACAGATAGGCCTGAGGATCAGACATGATCAGGGTCTACACTGTTTGCCCCTCATCCAGCAATATTTTAAACACATCAAACAGATTTTTACAAATTATAGGATAAGTATGGTAAGGAGTTAAGGTGTCCCAATATTTTGAGTAAATACAGTATCTGGATAGTGGTGGCTGTCGTGGGGTTATGCCTGCTGTACTGGCAATAGGTATAAGAAGAGGGTATTATTTATTATTTATTTACCGCTTAGAGCAGTAAAAGTGTAGTTAGGTACACTGACCACGCTCGACATGACCCCATTGGGTTGACTGGGCCATAAAACCTCAACACAAACAATATTTTTTATTCCATTTCTATACTGTCATTTGCTTTTTATACCCTGGCATAAGAAGTTGGTATATAGTTTTTGTCTTTTCTTTAACAATGTTTGTCTGTGAGCCTATGTGTAAACTTTTTTTCAGTCAAAGATTCCTCAGGAACTACTCTACCTAGGATTTTGAAATTCGGTACAAACATTCTGTATGACTTGTTGCATCATGTAAAAGAGAATCAACATCCGCATGCTTCCTCAGCATCCTCATCTCTTTTTTTGTACATTTTTCTTTCTCTCCAATAAAGTTTTTTGGAACAGATTTCTCAGCTCCTATGTTTGTACAACATGCATCTGATGGCTATGGCCAGGGATATGTGAGCTTTGCTCACTGTTAGCTATATTTTCCTCAGTCTCCTGTATCTCATTTTCCTCTCTTTTACTATCTCTTCCATCTATAACTTGTTTTAGAAATCTACGCAAAGAAATTAATCCAAACTTTCCTGCTCAGTGGATATATCGAAGTATAAAAACTGTTTCAAATTTGCCCTCGACCAATCAGATTGCACTAAATTAGTTGAGTTGGAATTATTAATTGTTTATATATTTGTAGAGCCAGCCTCAGAGTATGTTGTTTCTATCAGAGCGTTCAACAATCATGGTGAAGGGATACCAAGATATGAAACCGTCTTTACAAGTGCTGAAACAGGTAATTAACCATTACCACACTATAGCAGATTCAGCAGATGACAAATTCATGATATTTTCCCAGAAAATAGCTTTGACATTTCATGCAAATTGCCTTGTAAGGAGACAATTTGCTTAAAATGTCAAAGCCTATTTTCTGGGGAAAATAAAAATAGAACTATTTCAGAATGAAGTCTGCTGAAATTCTTACCCAGCATGCTAAGCAATAATAGTAACATATTTCTCATACTTTATACATTTGTGATGTTTGATAGACAAAGAAGTAGCTTCTGCGTGACTAAGCAGAGTGCACTCTGGGCCCAGTTGTTCAAAGCATTGTTAGCTTAACAAGCTTGATAGTGGTCAAAATGTTAACTGTTCTAGTATGTACAATATATAATTCACAGGTATTTTTGCTGAAAAATGTGAGTAGCTTTTGCAAATGCAAACCAGCACAGTGGCTCATTTGATAGAGCATCTGCTTTGTGACTGGAAGAATGTGGGTTCAGTCCCTGGCTGAGACATACCAAAGACTTTAAAAATGGAACTAGCTGCTTTTTCGCTTGATGCTAGTAGAGCTAGGAATCAGAACTGGGCAGCCCAGTGTCAGTATAATGCAACAAGGTTAAATATCACGTCATATCTGGGGTGTGATATTTCACTGAGGCAGTACTCTAAAATAGAGCATTGAGCTCCCTGCCATACCCAGACACCCAGATATGACTGAAGGATTGTTGAAAGCAACCTAAAACCTGAATAAAGCAAACAAACAAAAATCAAAAACTACCCCTCCCAATATATCTATAGACAATTATTTTCTTACTTCTCCATGAAAACATGTTGTCAGTACTTATTAGAAGTGCTTTGCCATCTTTTCACTCAGAAATAAAAAAAAATGATAAAAGGTCTTGTTTGAAAAAAAAAAAAAAAAAAGATTGTAGAACTATGGAACTCCATGAACTTCTGTGTAAAATAAATAATCAAAATTTAGGCAATAAAACTATGGAATATTGTTCAAAATCTTAGGACATTTACCATAATAATGATATCTCTTCTGTTTAGCTCAAGAACCAGTCACACCAATGCTACCCCCTATTGGCCTCAAAGCCACTGTCTTGTCGGCAAATACAATAGTGGTCACCTGGACAGACAACTCTCTCGGAAAGATACAAAGGATCATCGACAATCGCTACTACACCCTACGCTACGTCACGATACCGCAGGGCCGGAGCCGATACGTGTTCATCAACACGACGGATCTGGTTTGTCATATAGAAGAGCTGAAGCCAGACACTCAGTACGAGTTCAGTGTGAAGGTGACGAAAGGGAAGAGAAAGAGCACTTGGAGCATGTCAGTTACAAATACAACACAAGAAGCTGGTAAGTGTATATTTTCTTAGGAGACGGCTGGGCCCATTGTGCAGTCGGTAAGGTGTCTGACTGCAGATCCAGGGAGTACATGTTCAGTCATTTCTGATGATTTCTGTGGTCATTCTTCCCCATCCACTGATTCAAGAAGGGCAGTTGTCAGTTATTGGAGAAAGTGCACAAGTACTGGTTAGAAAGCTTAGAGGACTGCCCAAGAAATGTGGGAGTAAACTGACAGGCTCGGCATGACCTTAACAGTGTTGACTGGGCCAATAATTTACTCAAATTCTCAGGAGAAAATTCAAGTGCAGTGCATAGCCATAGCTCCAGGTAAGGCACTCTTTCTCAACCAAAAAGTAACATTATTTTATTTATTTCTCCTTGAAAACATATGTTGTGGGTACTCATTAGAAGTGCCTCAGCAAGGCACTTCTAATGAGTACCCATAACATATGCTATCAAGGAGAAATAAGAAAAATATTATCTGGAGCTATGGATTAGCCATGTATGGTATAACCATCATAACTGTTATCTGCTAAATTCATCTCCCAGAATGCAATTGGCTAAACAGTGAATGTCAACAATGACCCTTTCATTGTCTTGATATGACGTAAATAGTGTTGAAAGGGACATAAAACACCAAAGCATCATCAGATCTGTGTTTCTTCATTTAAACGTATTGTTGGTACCCATAATCGCCTCTTAAAGGCACTGCCTGAAAGAAATCACCAATATTTGATAGAAAAAGAAAAAGCTCATTACCTAGACCTGTAAGTAGTTAAGGAGCTTGGACCATGGCTCTTGTTTTAGGTTGACCCTTGCACCCCTAAGTTTCTGAAGTGGCCTCTTCCAGTTTTGATTGGACATGTCCACTGCTACAAATGGGGATGCCAGTCAAAAACTAAAACACAATGGCAAATTGTGTAGATCCTGGAGACGGCTCGTTACTTACGGTCATTCTCTCCCTTCCGCTGATTCAAGAAGGGCAGTTGTCAGTTTCTGGCAAAAGAATGTGCACAATACTGGTTAACCGCTTAGAGGACTAAGCCTGCCCAGTAAACGTGTGGTTAGGTAAACTGACCGCGCTCGATATGACCCCATTAGGTTGCCTGGGCCGTAAAACCTCAACACAAACAAACAAACGGCTCGTTACAAGCCGTCTCATCTGGATCTGCACTGTTTGCAAAGGTATTTTTATTGGCCTGTAAGGATGAAATGGTTAAAATAGGAAATGAGTTGTTATAATTATTATTTTTTTTTTTTTGACTGATTAAACAGTTTTTATTAAAGCCACAGTGCAATGCTTTAAGTTTAGTGACTGATTGAGATGTCTTGATTAAAATTACATTGCAAGCTCTATAACAGCCATCCTTGAGAAATCATAATATTGGTGGTTTTAGGAAGATGGCTGATGTATATAGATAAAATCTCTCTTTGGGATATTTGAAAATTTACCATTGTAAGGCAGTGGCTGCTTTTAAGAGGTGACCACTGTAGGTATCAGTATAACCTTGTTGGGTGCTCTGTGACTCCTGGTTTCAATTTTCTGTTTTAATGTAATACAGCTAGGAACCAGAAGCCTTGGATCACCGGAAAAGGTTATATTTTTACCTATAGTGAAGAGTCCTCTAGTAAACAAATTCAAAAGATGGTTTTAAATTGGATTTCTTTATAGTTGAAACTTTTTTTTTTTCTGTTTGGTTCATGAAATTATTTAATTGCAGGCTATAGGAGTGAAAATTCAGGTAATATTTCCTTAACAGAAATCCATGGCACAAAAAACGATCAATGCTATTTAACAATTTGCTATAAGAACAGGTTTACAAAGAAATTTCCTATGTCTAATTAGTAAAACAGTTACATCATGCTGTTCGGATAACTGGAATTAATTAATGCAGTCATCACAGGAGCCTTTTCTGGTCAGAATACATACGGTAAATATGGTAAGTAAACAGCCTGTGACATAATGATAATAACAGTACTAATGTCACTAACAGTATTGGCCCTATGAAATGCATACATATAACAAAAATTCTGATAATAGTAAAAATAATAAAAATGTTAATAGAAATAACAGAATAATGGCGTTAATATTCAATGATGCTAATCTTGACGATGAAAAATAAAAATAAAATGATAAACCTAGATGTTACAAGAAACAAGAAGCATTGTCAAATTTGAAGATAAGCGATGAAGAATAGTAGATATTTTTTGACAATTTTCCAATATTATACAGGTTCTTAAAGCCAAGTTCTCTTTATACTCCAAAATGACAGCTTCCTTGTTAGTCACACCCCAATCTATATTACCCTGGTTATAGGAGTGCATAGGCATAGATAAGAGCGGGTATCAGGTTAATATTTTTCTTATTTCTGCACAAAAGCATATGTTGTGGGTACTCATTAGAAGCGCTTAGGTGAGGCGCTTCTAATGAGTACCACAACATGTTTTCTTGGAGAAATAAGAAAAATATCAACACTTTTGGATTGAAAAAAGCGCCTTCACTAGATCTTTGGTCAGTGATCTCTAATTTGACAGCTGTACATGGCTTTCTTCACATGATAGTTGCTTTTCACCATTTAGCTGTATCACAATATAAATCTATAGAGTGGCTGTTTAGTCAGAAGATATTATTACCAATAAAAGCAGCTTGCTTGAATTTACTATTTTTTTGTCTTTCACTAATACCATTTTTTCATCGTCACCTTTAAATTTAAAAATTAAATATTTCTACCATCGCTTAATTTACTCAGTCATAATCTGCTGTCAAGAAACTTACATAGTTAAAAAAAATAAAATAGATTATAGGCCTCAAACTTGGATTTTATGAGAGAAGTTAAGGACTCTAAAAGAATATGTTGGGAAATGTAATCAAGACATGCACAGCACAGGAAAAAAAAATGGGTGGTCGGGTGTGGCGAAGGTGTCGTGTATCTTACATCACTAGGGTGTCCAACTGATATTGGCTTACAGTTGGGCAAGGCCTGCTGTCTTTGTAGCAGATAAGGGTAATATTTCTATTTCATCTGTTTCTTCACTTTCAATCCTGTTCCTCTTTCTTCCCTGTCCCTCTCTTTCATCTCCTCTACTATCTCTTCTATCTCTTTTCTCCCTTTCTCAGGTAGACGACACAAAATGACCCACAAGGGTCGGCGTGTCGTTAAACCCCAACACAATCAATCAAAAAGCACAGGAAAAGTGTCCAGTAAAGGCAAATGAATGTGTGCGTACATATTACAAACATGTCAGTTCCTCTGTGTAAACATGAAATAAATGCAAGAAAAAGGCTCTTTGGACAGGGTTGAAATCAGTCTTTTAGTGTACATGTCCAGCCCTATAGTTTTCTTATGTTTCCAAGAAAGCACATGTTGTAGCCTAAGATATGGTAAATCTCCTAAAATTTCATACACCAATGTTCCTGACAAAATAGCATAGTAAACAGTGCAGACCCAGATCAGACTGCTCCTCAGGGTCTACACTGTTTGCCATTATGCAATATGTTTTAACCCTTGTCCTGCTGAACCCGGATATACCCTGCTTTTGCAAAAAGTGTAGATCCAGATCAGTTGGCTTCTGAAGAAGCCAAGTGATCTGGATCTGCACTGTTTGCCACTAAGTATGTGAATTTATATCAACAGTCAGAATTAAGTAATCTGCTTGGCTGAAAATCAGAAGTGGGCATGGCATCTTAATTTATTCAACAGGACAAGGGTTAAGAAGCAACTGCATAAATAACAAAATTTTGGCCCAAAAAAGTATGGAAGAAAGAGTTTGAAATTTTAGGATTTACAGTACTGCAATATAGGATTCATTGGAGAAAGGAGAAGATGCTTCCTGTTTTTATCTGGAGTCCTGATATACATTTGTTTTGCTAGTATGCAAATTGATGCCGTCTACTCAGTTTCTTCAATGTTTATTGTCCAAAACAGAGAATTCAAAAGGATATTCTTTATTCTTCCATAGTCCCTTCCTCACCCTTTCCCTCACCCCCAGCCTCCCCCTCTTCCCCCCTCCCTTGAGTCCTCACAAGAGAAATCACAAGAAACCTTCAGGAGATATATAGCTTCCGAGGAGAATAACAAAGTCATGAAAGTTTCTCACATGCAAGCTTATTTTGCCTATAAATCGGCATCTTACCATTGGCAAAATGCAAAATCAGTATTTATTATTTTCATGGTGAAAATTTTGATATTGTCACTATCTAAACTACGTTCTTTTTGTTTGTTTTTTGTTTGTTTGTTTTTTATTTTCATTTTCTCTTATTCTCAGAAAACAAACAAATGATAAAGATATAAGTTCATTTCTGATTGGTCCACGCCATGCGAAAATGTGTCTTCGGGTATATGCGGACAGCAAAAGCCCAGATCATCTGCACAGCCTGATCAGGGCCTTTGCTGTCGGCTACCAGAATCATTGGATACTACACAATGTATGAATGGAGAGCAAATGCCAGGATGAGACTTTGTGCATGTGCAGAATGATGTGAATCTGCACACTTTCCGCATGCTGAAAGGCACCTTCTTGCTTGATGCAGCCCAACTGATATATATAGGATGGCAGTTCTTAACCCTTCTCTTGTTGAACACGACATGCCCTGTCTTAGCAAACTGTGTAGATCCAGATCAGTTGGCTTCTGAAGAAGCCAACTGATCTGGATCTGCACTGTTTGTCATTAAATAATGTGAATTCCTATCAAAAACCTGGATCAAGTAATCTGATTAGCTGGAAATTAGAACTGGGCATGGCATCTTAATTTATTCAGCAAGGTAAGGGTTAACACATTAGATGCAGTGTTCATGTATTGACAAATGAGATCTGACCCTTATAAAAGCATCATTCAAAATTGTTGGTGTCAATATTCCAAAATAACTTTACAGAGAAAATAAAGCTGACATTTCCTGTGAATCATATGGCCAATGGAGACAATTTGCATGAAATGTGAGCTTTTGTCATTCATTTGTCCTCTACTAAATTTGCCCAGAAAGTGGTAGTGGTTGATGTTTGTCAAATTCATCTTCAGGGCATGTTGAAAGTTAATATGGTAAATGTTCTAAAATTTCATATACAAAAGTGTCTTACAAAATGGCATATGCAAACAGTGTAGACCCAGAGCAGACTGCTTCTGAAGGAGCTATCTGATCAGGGTCTACACTGCTTGCCATTCCACTAGGTAGTTTAGGAAACAGCTGCATAAAAAGGAAAATTTTGGGCAAACGGAATAGCATAAAGTGTTTGAAATTTTAGGACCATTACTGTATGTGTGGAGAATTTATGACCTTTGTATACATTGCAGCCCCTGGATCAATGCCACGTGACCTGACCCCAGTCCCAGTAGATGGAGATGACTTGTCAGTGACCCTTAATTGGCAGCCACCACAGAAACCGAATGGGCAGATAACTGGTAAGTCAAGGATTGCAACTCTTGTAGTAAAAACTGAAAGCTCTTCTAGAATACTGATGCATGCATGGGTCAGATAAGATGGGACCTCAAGTGAATATTTTTCTTAACCATTTTCAACCTAATTACTGCGCTGAGTGCTCAGATTTTCAAAATTACTACAAAAACTTTTAGTAAAATATTCACCTAGTAAAGGTCCATTTTAAAGAAAGATTATGTTGTCGACACTCATATAAATAAAATAGAATATATTGTAGGTATTCATTTGAATTGCCTCAACCTTTTGAGGCAATTCAAATGAGTACCCACAACACATGCTTTTATAAAGAAGTAGATAAATGAAAACAGGCTGTAGTCTGTTTACGAAATTTCTTGACTGCACATATAGGGAGATGTGCAGTTATTAAGTTGATTATAGTATTTCTTTGCAAAAGAGAACATAATGTGGATACTCTTTATGACAGCTTCATTGAGACAATTTTAATGAGTATCCATAATGTATGTTTACATGAGAAATAAGACAAATCTTCAGGGCCCAGTTGCTCAAAACTAATGATGTCATTAGTTAACTTATCGTTAAAATTTTGATCATTAACTATCAGCATATATGCTAATATGTTTGCTGAAAAAATGTGAGTAGCTTTTGCATTTGCAAAAGCTACTCACATTTTTTCAGCAAAAATACCTGTGAATTAGTCATTGTGCTTACTACTAGAACAGTTAACATTTTGACCACTAATGAGCAGTTTCTGGCGAAAGAATGTGCACAATACTGGTTAACCGCTTAGAGGACTAAGCCTGCCCAGTAAACGTGTGGTTAGGTAAACTGACCGCGCTCAACATGACCCCATAGGGTTGACTGGGCCGTAAAACCTCAACACAAACAAAAACCGCTAACATGCTTGTTAAGGTGATGATGTTTTGAACAACTGGGCCCAGTTTGCTTGAAGAAAGGTTATCTTATCTGAACCATTGGGCATGAACTAGCATGGCTGCTCTCAAATATCCTAGCTCTCATCAATAAGAAATAATTTTGCAGTTTTATTAAGTATGTTTATCAGATATTTGCCAACTTCAGTGGCTGAGTCGGATGCAGGTCCAACTGGTGATCAGGAGGTCGTGGTTCGATACCCGCGAGGTCTTGCAACATTCTTTTGCGGAGATTGATCTTGAAATATTTTCTACGGTCTTATCTCCCTTCAACTGATTCAAGAAGGGCAGTTGTCAGTTTCTGAAGAGAGAATGTACACAAATACTGGTTATACACTTAGAGGGCTAAGCCTGCCCAGGAAAAGTGGGGTTAGGTAAACTGACTGGCTTGATATGACCCTAATGGGTTGACTGGGCCATAAAACCTTAACTCAATTAATCAAAATTTATCACATAATTAGTTGACAGCCAATTTCAGAGGAGTTGTTAAGGGGATTATTGGATGCTATTTCTGGAATAGATTTTTCTTGTTCTCCAGAATAAAACACATTTCATATCTTTCTTATTTCCTAACCTATTTTGATCATATTTGCTTGTTTTCTAAAGCTAAATATTTTCAGGCATATATTGCATTTAGTGGGCCTTTCTATTTAAAAATATTGTTACTTTCTGAGAATGCTGTATTTATGATATAAAACTTGATATAAAGAAACCTTCCAGTTGCCTATTTATCCTTGATATTCGTACAGACATACATAGCAAACTGCTTCTACAAGAAACAGTTCAGTTGGGGTCTGTTGCAGGGGTGGGAGAAAAATTGACACAATTGTTTGTAGCTATGCCATCACATTTAGCATGCTGGGAAAAACTTAAGCAGAATATATTTTGAATATATTTCTTATTTTTCCCAGAAAAAAGGAGACAATTTGCTTAAAATGTCAGATCCTTTTTTCAGGGAAAAAATAAGCGATATCATCAGTTTGTCATCTGCTGAATTTTCAGAGTTTCTGGCAAAAGAATGTGAACAAGACTGGTTAATTGCTTAGAAGACTAAGCCTGCCCAGTAAACGTGTGGTTAGGCAAACAGACCGCGCTCGATATGACTCCTTTGGGTTGACTGGACCATAAACCTCAACAATTTTCACAGAGAATGCTAAGTGTTAGGACACAGCACCAAAAATTGAATCTGACTTGTTAAAAATTATGATGTGTATTGTAGAGGAGTCTGAATAGATGGGATACTTACAACAGAATATATTTCTTGTTTTTCCCAGAAAAAAGGATTTGACATTTCAATTTGCTTGAAATGTCAAATCCTTTTTTCAGGGAAAAAATAAGGGATATGTTTATTTTGTCATCTGCTGAATTGTCACATAGTTTTTGGCAAAAGAATGTGCACAATACTGGTTAACCACTTAGAGGACTAAGCCTGCCCAGTAAACGTGTTGTTAGGTAAACTGAACGCGCTCCACCTGACCCCATTTGGTTGTCTTGGCCGTAAAACCTCAACTCGAACAATTTTCAAAGAGAATGCTAAGTGTTAAGACACAGCACCAAAAAGAGAAACTGACTTTTTAAAATTTTATGATGTATATTGTAGAGGAGTCTGAATAGAAAGGATAATTATGGTGACTGATGTTTGGTTGTATATTTGCATGTACATAATCTACTGTATAGAAGAAATTATATCTTTCTTACACCATATGTCATTATTACATTCAAGGGGACTGGATACACTGGATATATTTGTTCAAGGGAGACAACTTTGTAACTTCCAGTTTGCCTTACTACACACCTAGTCCCTCCTGAAAAGGGATATACTTTAAAAGGAAAGAATTTGCTCCCATGGAAAAGGAAAGAATTTGCTCCCCATTGGAGCAAATTCTTTCCTTTTGGAGTAGACCCCTTTTCAGAAGGGGCAAAAATTTTGATACAGTTGTCTCCCCTGAAAGTGTATCATTGCCCCTTAATATACAGGAGCCGTGACACAGGAAAAATATGGAGGACATATGCGGACAGCAAAAGCTAAGAGCAGACTGTGGATCTGTCCACTTATAGAATCATTTGATATTGAAAAAATTTTTGACAATCCCCAAAGGACCTGACGACAGTGCAACTGCACAGGCTGATTTGGACTTTATCTGCTCGCATGTGACCAAAAGCTCCTCTTTTCACATGCCATGACACATGTATAAAGTCTCTTATTCATCGATTTATCATAACTGCTTTATGCAAAATGAATATATGACACATTTATTTTCATTAAAGCTGACCCTGTGCTAGGTATTGTATCATAATTCAGTGGATTTTTGTTGACAGATTTTTTTTTTTCCAATTTCGTCATTTACTCATTTTTCCTTTCATCAGATATTCATATTTTTGCATTCTGTATTTGTGGTAAAATTTTATGTGTTACTCTTTGTATTGTGTAATTTTCCATTCTTCCACAAAAAACTGTGCATGTTGTAAGGGCTAGAATGTTTGGATTGCCGTGAGTGAGCTGTTCCTTAAAGAGGTAGTACTTTAACCCTCACCCCTCTCTGGGCAAATTCATCAGACGAAAAACTGATGATGTTTTTCTGAGAAAATAGGCTTTGACATTTCATGCAAATTGCCTAAGGCAATTTGTATGAAATGCCAAAGTCTGTTTTCTGGGAAGAATAAGAAAAATATTTCAAGATGTTCTCTGAATGTTTTGCCTGCATGCTGAGCGTGAAAACTAGAAGATATGCTTCTTCCTTTTAGAGTAATTCCCCTTTGAGAAGGGATGCAAGTACTTTCAGATCAGAGTGATCATTCTTTGAGATGTTTTCATTCACTTTACAAAGTGGATCCTAGTGGCTGAACATATGTTGCTTCAGACTTCAGTTCCCAAGGTCCTTGGTTCGAATCCCACTAGACATGGAATTCAGCTTATGAATGTACAGTGCTTCATTCCACATAACATCTCATTATGATCCATTTATCATCTCGATAAGACTTAGATAATGTTGAAAGAGACATAAAACACCAAATCTTCATCATCAGTGACTTTAACCCTTGTCCTGCTGAATAAATTAAAATGCCACTCCCATTTCTAATTTTCAGCCAATCAGATCACTTGATCCAGATGGTTGATATAAATTCACATACTTAATGGCAAACAGTGCAGATCCAGATCAGTTGGCTTCTTCAGAAGCCAACTGATCTGGATCTACACTGTTTGCAAAGGCAGGGTATATCCGGGCTCAACATGACTTGGGTTAATTGTGGCTCAGAATAAGGCTATCTTAATAACCAGGACAAATAATTTCCGCAAGTTGTCAGCTCTTAAAGTGCCATTCAAAATTGTAGCTGAAAACATTCTAAAATATCTTCTTTTTTTTTTTTTTTCAAGAAAATAAGGCATGACATTTCATATAAATCATTTGCTTAGCCTTATTTTCTTTGAAAACAAAAATAAAAAAAGAAGTATTTTAGAATGTTTTCTGCTGCTATTGTGACAGGCAGAATGTACCATATTCGACCTAATTACCGCACATGCTCCTATAAGTGCACAGTCAAGCAATTTAGTAGTCTTTAGATTACAGCTAGTGTACTTTTATCTATTTCTTTATCTACTACTTCTATCTACATATACTTCTTTATAAAACATATGTTGTGACAAGTAGCGGCAATTCAGAGGAGTACCCGCCAGCCTCGGTGGCTCAGTTGGATGCGCCGTCCGACTGGAGACCAGGAGGTCGCGGGTTCAACCCCCGCCAAGGTCTGCAACATTCTTTCGTGGAGATTGATCGTGAAATATTTTCTATGGTCATTCTCTCCCTTCCGCTGATTCAAGAAGGGCAGTTGTCAGTTTCTGGCAAAAGAATGTGCACAGTACTGGTTAACCGCTTAGAGGACTAAGCCTGCCTAGTAAATGTGTGGTTAGGTAAACTGACCGCGCTCGACATGACCCCATTTGGTTGACTGGGCCGTAAAACCTCAACACAAACAAACAAAGGAGTACCCACAACATATCCTTTTATAAAGACAATCAGAAAAAGAAATCTAGTAAGTGTCATTAAATACGCTCTTAATGAAGTCCTCTGCTGATCTTTCTTTAAAGTGTGTCCTTATTAGGTGGATATTTTATTACAAGTTTGTCCAGTGATTTTGAAAAACCTGCGGGCACAGTGCCGTAATTAGGTAGAATATGGTAATTAATGTATCATGCTTATGTAATGTGCTTCACGTCAGTCCAGAATGTTTGATTCAAATGATGGTCCTGCTTATTATGTACCTTTCAGTGGAATGACAATACCATAGTTCTGTATAAAGGGAAATCTCCATATAAATGTCTTTCTTACCATATTTACCCTAAGAATTCGGACACCTCAACTCCTTACTATACTTAATCTAACATTTTAACCCTTAAACTGCCAGCCACAACAATTGTTGGCTTCTTTGTCATCTTTTTGTGATTTTAAAAGTCCTTTTTGCAAACAGTGCAGACCCAGATCAGACTGCTCCTCTAGGAGCAGTCTGATCAGGGTCCACACTGTTTGCCTGTATGCAAAAATAGGTTTGAAAAGTTTGCGTGAATATTCAGCAGATGACATAAACAGACCACATTTTCAGATGCAGGTTTTCTTGGCATTTTAAGGGTTAACAAGTGCAATTTACTTCTCGATATTGTGTCTAAAAATTGCTGGATGAGTGCCAAACAGTGTAGAACTTGATGAGATGTCGAGTTCTCCGGTATGTCTGGGTCTACACTGTTTGCTCAGGCCTGTCTCCCAGAATAAATAGGGTAAATATGGTATCTGTAGCTCTAGATAAGAGGGGGTGTATGGTTAATATTTTTCTTATTTCTCCATGAAAACATATGTTGTGGGTACTCCTTAGAAGTGCCTCAAAAAACATATGTTGTGGTACTCATTAGAAGTGTCTCACTAAGGCACTTCTAATTAGTATCCACAATACATGTTTTTGTGGAGAAAAACAAATATTGCTGAGACATTTCTAATGGGTACCAACAACATATGTTTTTGTGGAGAAATGAGAAAAATGTCAATGGTTTTCAGTTGAAAAAAGCATCTTAACATGAGTTGTGCTTATTTCTCCAATGAAAAAATATGTGGGTATTCATATGTTTCTGGTGACACCCGCAAAATACCTTTTCATGGAGAAAGAAGAATAGGGCTGATACTTTTTGTTTGAAAATAAAGAAGTACTTTTGGTTGAAACAAATATCTTACCAAGAGTATGTTTAAAACATGCAGTCAACAATATTTTGAAGGGTAAATAGCTGTATGTAAATCCTGTTTGTTGTGCCATTCATTGAAATGAAAATTCTGCTTTGAGCAGGATACCGAAGTGCAATCATTGTTTCTTGTTTTTACCACTGTCATTCAACAGAAATTAAAGTTTAAATATTAAATGTTCCTGCTGGTGATTTTCAAGGGTTGTATTGTAATTTTCAAGGGCTGTATTTTAATTTTCAAGGTCATATTTTCGTTTTCAAGGGCATTATTTTCATTTTGTAGCATCTTGAGTATGTGTTACAGTTTTCTCATTTTATTTTGTTTGATTGTTATTTTAGTGTAAATGTGTCATTATGGTAGATTTGTGTAAGATTTTTCTTGTTTCTTCTTTGGCAGTTCTGCTGAAACCTATCGTTTCTGAGTAGTATTTATAAGGCTGATTAATGTTACATACTCCTAAGTTACTAAATTGTTAACCGTAAAGTGCCAGACACAATTGCAGAGGACAACACTTTGAAATATTTCTTTATTATTTTTTTTTTTTTTTTCCCCAGAAAATAAGGCTTGACATATGTGAATCATCTGCCCAGCAGATGATTCACATGAATTGTCAAGCCTTATTTTCTCTGAAAACTAATGGGAAAAAAGTTATATTTCCATCTGCAACAATTTTGCTTAACTCTTTAAGAGTTAAACTATTGTAAATATGCAGTTAAATAGTTTGTCTGTTAAGCGACCTTGAAATAATTTGTACATTTTCTTATTTGAAACTTCTCTGTGCCTTACAGGTTAGTGCTCCTGGCTTGGATCATGAGGTCCTGGGTTCAAATAACTTTAGAAGTAGAATTCAGCTCATTGCACAGAGCTCTTATCAACCATTCATCATTCTTAATATCATAGCTACAGATAAGAGGGGGTATCCACATAATATTTTTCTTATTTCTTGACGAAAACATATGTTGTGGGTACTCATTAGAAGTATGTTTTTGTTGAGAAATAAGAAAGATATCAGCATTTTTCGGATGAAAAAAGCACCTTATCTGTTGCTATGTTAATATGACTTTAATATTGTTGAAAGAGATATAAGGCCAGAGTTTTTTTATCTTTAGGTTTATGGGCGATTTCTTAAAAATTGCTGTTGGGAGGTAGGAATAAAAATGAAAATATGAAAAAGCTTGGGTCGATGAAACGAAATAATTTAGTAACAAAAATACATGTAAAAATGCAATATTTCAGCCCTAAATTTGAAGGGTAATGACATAAAATAAAAATTGAAATGCATATTTTATTTTTCCAGAGGGGCTAAAATCATAGGGTAGGCTCTCACGTAAACCTAAAAAAAAACAATAAAAAAAAAACCAAAAAAACTGAGGCCTGCATTTCTGATCATCATCATCATCAGTCAGCATTTTTTTTGTCGAAGCTGTTCCTTATACATCTCATTTATGCGTGTATTTATGAGCCTTCTATTATCACCCCTTCATGGTGTCAATATGACTTACATAAACGCAAAACACTAAATCAACATCATCAAATGGGTCGCGCCATGTGAAAACATGTCCTAGAACATAGGCGGACCTCAAAGGTTGAGATCGCGGGCCCCCGTAGCCTAGTGGATAAGAGAGTTGACTCTTAATCCATTAGGTTTCTCACCGCTGTGGTTCGAGCCTAGCTCGGGTCATATGTGGGAAAGCCAAGTTCTGCTTACGGATGGTCAGGTGGTTTTTCTCCGGGTACTCCGGTTTTCGCCCACCTTCGATGAACGATCGGCTCGATATAAGGTAAATATTTTTGAAAGGGCAAAAAACCCAAATCAAAAAAAAAAAAAAAAAAAAATCAAAGGTTGAGATCAGCCTACACATCCACACAGTCTGGTCAGGACCTTAGCTTTCCTCTAAAGGAATAATTGGATACTTCAGAATGAATGAATGGAGAAGAGCAAAGGTCCAGATGATACTTTGCACTTGCACAGGCTGATCTGAATCTGCACATTTTGCACATGCTCAAAGACGCGGGGGTTTTTTTTATTGACATGGTCTAAACGTTGACTGTTTTCTTGTTTCTCCATTGTTGGTACTGTCAGAATCACTTCACCAAGATGGTTGTAATGATGAGTACCCATAGCATGAAGAAATAAGAAAGGTAGCCCATTAGATCCAGGTGTTCATGAATCCTAGTTGATTTCCCTCAGTTTAACCCTTGTCCTGCTGAATATATTAAGATGCCATGCCCACTTCTAATTTTTTCAACCAATCAGATTAATTGATCCAGATTGTTCATATAAATTCACATACTTAGTGGCAAACAGTGCAGATCCAGATCAGTTGGCTTCTTCAGAAGCCAACTGATCTGGATCTACACTGTTTGCAAAAGCAGGGTATATCTGGGTTCAGCAGGATAAGAGTTATGCCTTTATGTTTTCAGGTTATCTGGTATTTTACACAACAGACCCAAGTCAGGATGACCTGGACTGGGTGGTGGAGGGGGTTATCGGGGAGAAACTATCTATGACGATAACTGACCTCACAGAGGACACGACGTACTACTTCAAAGTGCAGGCTAGAAATAGCAAAGGCTATGGTCCAATGTCATCCACAGTTTTCTACAAAACACCAAAAGGTAATTCTTAACCCTTGCAGTGTTTAAGCCAAGCTGCGCCATTCGCGCATATTTTCATGTTTTGGCGCAGAAAAAATAAGTTCTTGCACTATCCAGGCGCAGAAAATTTATTACAGTATTGGCTGCAAATGCGTTGTGATCGGGTGCTTTTACTTTCGGTTCACTATAAATAGGCATAGAAATTATTTTAAAATGCAAAGAAAGCTTTAAAATAATTGAGAAAATACATTTAAACAGACAATCTGGTATGATTTTTGCCTGTAGTTTATGCATTTCTGATGTTATTTCTAGCATTGGTGGCAGCCATTTTTTCAATTCTGCCATGACTATTGGTTCAATGCTCATGCTGTGTTTATTTGTTCAATGGTCATTTATAAATTCAAGGGTCACCTCACTGAGGGATAGATCGAATGTACACTGTAAGTACATCACTATCAGAAAGTATTACTGTTTGAAGTTTTCTTTCTTTTCTCAATCTGATTGATTGAATGATAAGGTAAAAAAACATTTTTGTTTTGACTGATTTTCTAATGGAAAGTTATTAATTTTGGGTGAAGGTCAGTCCTGTTGAAACTGGAATAGGACTGATGCTAAAGAGATCATCCAGTTCATCAATTTGAAGCAGTGTTCAAAAGAATGTAATTCAAAATGATTTTCAGCTTTTACATCTATTCACAATATCTAGTTATGATTATTATTCCCTATATCTCCACAGTATTGTCAACACTTAGACAGGCAGCTAACTTATCCTCATCCCCCCACCCCCACCCCCACCCCCACAAAAAAAAAAAAAAAAAGAAAAACAATGGCAGCCCCCTTGACACCCTGCCCAATCTGTTGATTTCTTAGTTTGTCTGTTGTGCCATTTCTTATTGACAACCCTGTGTTAACCTGGAATGTACATCTGATCAGATGTTACAGGAACAGATTACATGGAGCAAAATACCCACATCTGAAAGCAACAGGTACATTTTCTATAAAAATTTTGATCATTGATTGTACTGTCCCCAGATTTTTTCAAATGTCCCCAACTTTTGGAGGGTAGGGGCCCCTGGGCCCCAAAACTGAAATTCCTGGCTTGAACACTGCCCTTGTCATGCTGAATAAATTAAGATGTCACATCCTCATCTAATTTGCATCCAATCAGATTAGTTGATCCAAGAATTTAATACAAATATACATACTTAATGACAATCAGTGCAGATCCAGATCAGTTGGATTCTTCAAAAACTAACTGATCTGGATCTACACTGTTTGCAAAGATCCTGTTTGTATATCTGGGATCAGCAAGACAAGGGTTAATAATTGAGTTTTATTTACATTTTTACATTTTCCTGCTTTCTGATTGGTGGAAAAATATCACTTATTTCCTGATGAAACAAAAAAAACAGCTGATGCTCGACCTATGATTGCACTACTTGCAGTATAACCAGGTCATGTGCTCAGCTTGGGTAAAACACTGAACCAGATTAAATATCTTCTGCATGCACCTACCTACCAGTTTAAAGGCAAACGTATGATGTTTTTAGCACTTCCAAAAGTGAATTTATGAAAATTTCAAACATAAGTATAAGAATTGATTTTTGATTTTTAGCTTACCTGAGCCAAAGACTCATAGGTAAGCTTATAGTATAGGCAGGCATCCATCATCCATCATCATCCTCTGAAGCCATGAAGCCAATTCTTACCAATATTTCACATATAGCATCTATAGGCAGAGGGAATGAATAATAATATTTTTTAATCCCACTGTTTGCCATTCAGCCTTTACTATACACAGGTTCCCTTGGCTTAATCAGCAGATGACAAATTTGTGATATTTTTCTTATTTTTCCCAGAAAATTTGATATTTTGACAATTTGTATAAAATATCAAAACCTCTTTTCTGGGAGAAATAAGAAAAATATTTCAGTATGTTGTCTGCAAATTTTTTTTATATTTTTCCAGAAAACTGGATTGGACATTTCATGCAAATTGTCTCAAGCATGCAAATTGGCTCCAACAGAGACAGTTTGCATGAAATTTCAAAACCTGTTTTCTGGGAACTATGAAAAAAAAAGTATTTCAGTATGTCGTCTGCTGAAAATTTTACCCAGAGTGCTAAGTCTGTTTTTGTGGGTGCTCCACTTATTATTAGCTGAGTTCTATTATATTCTGTTACAGTTGCCCACACAGATAGGAACCGGTACTATGGCAGTGGTATAAAGAGAATACCTGTTGATGTCAATACAGGTAACATACATTGTATTACAATATATTTTAAATTTCCAGATAAGTTTGGGTTTTTTACAAAAAAAGAAAAATTAACAAAAACAAAAATATATTCATATTTTTTTTCTTTATGTCTTCAAGAAAATGTGTCTTATGATGATGTCCAGTGCCCAGAGGATCCCATTGGCATTGGCATGACAGATTCATGTGTGCACGATACCTCTTTAACAGATCTGCAGGTTTTCATCAAACTTGCATGCATAGTTCATTGGGTCTTTCTGGAGGTAAAGGGAGGGGGTGGTGGGGGGACATCTGTTTTCTTTTGACAACAGTTCTAGTTAGTCATTAGAATTGTTTAGCCAAGGCAGTTTTAATTAGTAGCATAGCTTATGTTTTCATGAAGAAATGAAGAGCCTTATTTTGAGCTATAACCCCTAATTTACTATATGAACCATGTCAAGCGAAAAGGTGTCTTTGAACATGTGCAAAACACACAGATTCAGGTTCATCCCGCACAATGGCAAAGTCTTATCCTTGCATTTGCTCTCCATTGATACTTTCTATAGTGCCAGTGGCTCTTCTTGCAGATAGTGAATGCCCTGATCAGACTGCGCATTTGAGCAGGCTGATCTAGGCTCTCATTGTACGCATATCCCCGAAGACAGGTTTTCGCGTGGTGTGGCCCATAGTGACTCTTATGCTGAAACCTCTTTATAAGATGATTTCAGATATGATGGTTTAAAGGCGGACCCCAGAAGTGTTGTATCCAATCAAAAATGTATAGATTATATATAAAAATGACTTCTATATGATCTATGCATTTTTGTTGGCTGCTACACAGTAACGTTGTTTAGCAAACACGATTTTTACTTTGGATCCCAGCAATAGTGTTATAAAGAGGTGTATTGGGATACACAAGCTGATTGCAGCAATGTAGATGCAACAGAATGAGTCATCTGATCAGGTTCCACACTGTTTTCTTATTTCTTCACGAAAACATGTTGTGGGTGATAGAAGCACATCAGCAAGGTTTTCCTGGAGAAATAAGCAAAATAGCTACATTTTTGTTTTGGTTGAAAAAAAAAGGGGATTTTACCTATAAGTGTACAACTGACTGATTGGTTAGCACTCCCAACTTTAGATCATGAGATCAAGGGTTAAAATCCCACTGGAGGCCAAATTCAGCTCATGACTGTATGGCTTTATTGCACAGAGCCTTTCATTACCACCATTCCATCATCTCGATATGACTTAAATAATGTTGAAAGGGATGTAAAACACCAACCATCAACATATCTGAGTTATGGTAATATTTCGTCTTGCAGCATACCCTGCTAACAAGGAAGAATCAAAAGACACAGGAGAGAAAGGAGGATTATCACAGAATGTCATGATTATCATTATCGCTTGTGTTGTGGGGGCAACATTTGTTATAGTTGTTGCTGTGGTTACTGTTATCTTGTGCAGGAAAAGGGATGCAGCTGAACGAAATAGAAGAATGTAAGTAATTCTGTTGTAGATTTTGATAATTATTACAGAGTTATGGCCTCTGATAAATGGTGAAAACTGGTTTCTATGCTGTAATTTGGATATCTTTTATCTAATTCAAATGAAGTATTGATGAAGTCACCATTTGCCTCAATTCAAAGTATGGATTTATGAAAATTATCTTGTATTTAGACTACAGTCAAACCTGTGTTATGCAAGCACCTAAGGGAAAGCCAAAAAGTGGTTGCTTAAGATAAGTGCTTGCGTAACCCATTAAATACTGAATAAATTCTCCCACACTGTATATTGGAAGAGTCCATTTTTGATTTTAGGTATGTCAGGCTATATGGTGTAGCTACTCCTAAAGAATAATTGTTAAACTATTTGCAAACCGTGAACACCCTGATCAGATGCCGCATTCTGCGGCGTCTGATCTGGGTCTGCACTGTTTTCAAGTTGGTCTTTTAGGGGTCTCCAGTCTTCAATAGGTTAATATAGGTAAATTTACACGTTGCTTCTATGAAAAAGTGGCCTTTAGATACAGGGGATTGCTTAAGACAGGCTTGACTATAGTATATTTTTATGCTTATTCAATGTAGAATAATGGATAAATTATGTTTGTCTGACCGTTCTATGAGCTCTCTCATTAATTTTTTTTTTTTTTTTATGATCTGAAAAACAGAATTCTAATAAATGATTTTCCTGCATAGTATTAGGATAAGAATGGTATGTACTAATAATGTCATCTTGTTTGTAAACTGTAGCTGTAGATAAGAGGGGTATTTTTCCTATTTCCCTATGAAAGCATATGTTGTGGGTACTCATTAGAAGTGCCTCAGTGAGGCACTTCTAATGAGTACCCACAACATATGTTTTTATAGATAAATAAGAAAACTTTTTGGGCGGCCAGCTTCGGTTTCTCTGTTGGATGCGCATCCGCCTGGTTAACAGGAGGTTGGATGTTTGATCCCTGCCGGGTTGGCAAAATTCTTTCATAGAGATTCGATCATGAAATATTTTCTACGGTTATTATCTCCCTTCCACTGATTTAAGAAGGGCAGTTGTCAGTTTCTGGTGAAAGAATGTGCACAATACTGGCTAACTGCTTAGAGAACTAAACCTGTCCAGTAAAAGTGTGGTTAGGTAAACAGACTGCAGTCGACATGACCCCAATGGATTGACTTGGCAGTAAAGCCTCAACACAGTCAATACTTTTTGGTAGAGGAAAACAACAATAAAAGCAAACGGGGAAAAAAAAAAAAAAAAAACACTTTCCTGGAGCTATATAAATTTCAGAAGACTTATATGGTTGGTATTATTTCAGGGCTAATATGTACAAGAATTCTCCTGTGAAAGGAAAGAACATGAAGCCAAGTGGCCCGCCAAGAGAGGGCCACCAGCCCCCAGACTTATGGATTGATCATGATCATCTGGAACTCAAAAATCTGGATAATGCTGAATCGACATTGACAATCTCAACACGGAGAAATTCCCATGATTCAAGCTCCATACATACAAATAACCCAGGTATATTTAGTAAAATTCTTTTTTATAAGACCACCTTTGGGACTGCCTAAAAGTGATCTTATTAGACGGGATTGTCTTAACCCTTGTTCTGCTGAATAAATTCAGATGCCATGCCTACTTCTAATTGTCAGCCAGTCAGATTACTTGATCTGAATTGTTGCTATAAATTCACATACTTAATGGCAAACAGTGCAGATCCAGATCAGTTGGCTTCTTCAGAAGCCAACTGATCTGGATCTACACTGTTTACAAAGGCAGTGTATATCCAGGTTCAGCAGGACAAAGGTTAATGTTGAATATAGAATAATAAGAAAGAAAACATTTTGGACTGGCAAAAACTTAATAGCAGATTGGTCTTAATTGTGAGTGGTCTCAACAGCAGAATTCTACTGTACAAAGTTGTAGACAAGGCTTTTTTTTTCAGCAGAAAATAATTGCTATTTTCTTTCTTTTAACATCTAAAATGGTGATTTTAATGAGTATCCACAAAATGTGTTTGTGAATTGGGGAAAATATTTATCTGTATATGTAGCCTTCGATAAAGCCCCTTTTTTTAGACAAAAAAAAATATGATATTTCTTTTATTTCTCCACAAAAAAAAACATATGAGTGGGAACTAATCAGAAGTGCCTCACTGAGATATTTGTAATGAGTACCCACTACATATGTTTATTATAGATTGATCCTGTTTATTGACTTGTGTTTCTTCTGTCAATTCATATATTTGATAATTTATGTGTATGCAGAACACATTCTGTAAATCTTGGTTTTTCAGTAAATTCATTTATATTCTGTTCTGTTATTCTATTCTATTCTATTCTGTTTGCTAATAAAAAAATAAAATATTTGGTCAGGAATCCTAATGAATGACAGTATCTTGTAATGATGCTAGTTTCTTAACAACCATTGTGTCCTGTTACAGCTGAGGTCTACCAGTCAGGTAGTGAGGCAGAGGAGAGACTTTTACCACCGCAGTACCACCAGCTAGCCCAGCAACAACAACAACGAAATATCATCCGACCTAAACCTCTCAAAATACCTGTTGATGCTCAGACACATCAGAGAGAACGTAAGTGAGACCAGACGAAGACTCCTAGAGACTTAACCTATACCGTTCTCTGGGCAAATTCAACATACAAATACCGGCACAGTGGCTCAGTGGTAGAGCGTCCGCTTTGTGACCGGGAGGTTGCGGGTTCGATACCCGGCCGGGTCATACCAAAGACTTTAAAAATGGTACTAGCTGCTCTTTCGCTTGGCGCTCAGCATTAAGAAAGTAGAGCTAGAACTGGTCAGCTCAGTGTCAGTATAATGTGACTGGGTGGAATATCATGTCAAAGTGTCTGGGGCGTGATATTTCAGTGAGGCAGCACTCTAAAAGTGAGCATTGAGCTCCCTGCCACATCCAGACACCGTCGCGATATGACTGAAAAAGGTTGAAAGCGACGTTAAGCCCAAATCAAACAAACAAATCAACATACAAATAGCTCTTGATAAGGTGCTTTTTTCCACCAAAAAGTGTCTATATTTTTCTTATATCTCGATGAAAACATATATTGTGGGTACTCATTAGAAGTGCCTCACCAAGGCGCTTCTAATGAGTACCCACAACATGTTTTCGTTGAGTAATAAGAAAACTGTTTACCTGATACTCATTCTTATCTAGACCTATGATGCAACAAATTGATAATATGGTTCTTATTTTTCCCAGAAAATAGGCTTTGACATTTCATGCTAATTGTCTCCTAAGGAGAAAATATGCATGAAATGTCAGAGCCTGTGTTTTTAGAAAAATAAGAAAAATGTTTTAAAATGTCTGCTGAAATTTTCACCAGCATGCTAACTATGAGCCTAACATATTTATGCACACAAACAGGGTTTGAGGGACAAAATAGTCATCACTTCATCGCACGTTGTTTATCATTTTATTATAAGAATGGGAACTTGCCTGATAGTATTTACTAGAGCTTTAAAGCCCAAAAACTTACCATAATGAAAACATGCCTATTCAAATACATATAGAAAATTCACCTCCAAAATCTGAAAATTTTCAGATAAAAAACTCTGGTATTTTCATATTTCAGTTCAAAACATAGATTGTGGGTACTCGTTAGAACCGCCTTGGCGAGGCGGTTCTAACGAGTACCCACAATCTATGTTTCGGGCAGAAATAAGAAAAATAATGTATACCCCTGTAAACCCCAGTTTTACTATATAAAAGTGGGGTTTAAGGGGGTCAGAATTATTTAGGTATGTTTTCGTGATGTTATTTCTCCACCAATGTTCATAAATTTCCCACCAAACTGCCTAGTGTAATATTTTCTTATATGTTTAGTCTATATCTCCCCCTTCAGGGTTGGGAGACATATTGATTTTGCTATGGACATTTGAATGTCTATCCATACATCTGTCTGTGACAGGATTTGTGTCAGCTACACAACTTGAAAACCATTTGCCAAAACTTTACAAAAACGTTTACCACGATGGGACGACATGCAGAACACAAGAACCACGACTTTGGTTACCTACTTACGGACTTTTGAACATTGTAAATAGTGATTTTGGTCAGTTGAAAATCATTTGTGGTATTTTCAGGAAACTTTACAGAAATGTTTACCACCATGAGACAACTTGCAAAACATGAAAACCTTAACTGTGGTTTCCTACTTTTGGAGCTATGACCCTTTGAACATTGTTAATAATGATTTTGGTCATAAAGTCGTGTCTGCCCCATAAGTTGAAAACTGTTGGAGATATTTTCACAAAACTTTATAGAAATGTTTACTACCATGAGATGACATGCAGAACACAAGCACCAGAACTGTTGGTTACCTACTATTCACATTGTAAATAGTGATTTAGGTCATATTCTCTAGTCCCCTTGGTAACTTGAAAACAGTCTGAGATTTTCACAAAGTTTTACAGAATTGTGAGGCACCATGAGACAACATGCAGAAGATAAGAACCATAACTGTGGTTTACCTACTTTTTTGGAGGTACAGCCTTTTGAACTGTATAAAAAGTGATTTTGATCATATACTCATGTCCTTTTGGTATCTTGAAGCCTGTGTGAGGTATTTTCATCAAACTTTACAGAAAGGTTAACCATCTTTAGATGGCATGTAAAACACAAGAACCATAACTCTTGTTTACCTACTTCTGTAGTGAGGTATTTTCATCAAACTTTACAGAAAGGTTAACCATCTTTAGATGACATGTAAAACACAAGAACCATAACTCTTGTTTACCTACTTCTGTAGTTACTGCCCTTTGAACATTGTAAATAGTGATTTTGGTCATATACTTGTGTCCTCTCTATAATCTGAAAACCTGTTAGGCCCTTTGAATGTTGTAAATAGTTACGGCCCTTTCAACATTGTAAATAGCAATTTCTGTCATTCTTGTGTATAGATAACCCTGACTAACTGTACATCTGTACAAAACAGTACCTTAAAAGGTACCTATTTCCATGTAGAAAACAAATTCTAGTTTTATATGTGTAATTCTTTAATTTCAGCTATAGCAACGGTTACAGCATATCCCAATGGACACCTTATGCCAATGTATGCTACCCAGTCAAACCGTCCACCAAGCCCTTCAGAGGGCTCGGGTGTTATCCCCATGCGTCCTGTTCAACCTCGTACACAGTATCAGATACAGTATGGATCACAGGGGCCGCCAAGGGTGAATGCTGGAGATATATCTCAGGCGTCTGGTAAGTGTGTTAGATGTGGTCCTTGTGTGCTGCAAAATTTTGTAGCATTTCTGTTTTGTCATGCAGTTTTTTCAGCTTTGTTAGATAGCTACCGTATTTATCCTAAGTGTTTGGAAACCTGGCCCCATGGTTATAAAACTTTTTTCAAGCCCAGCTCAGCTAGGCATGAAATTTTCTCAATAGCTGGCAGTTTCATATTTATTAGCAGAGGAA
The DNA here is from genome assembly GCA_964016985.1 of Anodontia alba. Taxonomy (NCBI): domain Eukaryota; kingdom Metazoa; phylum Mollusca; class Bivalvia; order Lucinida; family Lucinidae; genus Anodontia; species Anodontia alba. Next base: position 20,925,172 of record OZ024838.1, read on the forward strand.
TTTTCATGCTCAGCTATATTTAGCAAGAAAGAATTTGCAATTGTTAGTAATTTGAGATTCATTAGCAGGACAAATTTCATGCTCAGCTCAGTTTAGCACGAAAAAAGTTTTATAACATTGGGGCCCGGACTTCTTACAACACATGTCTTAAAACTTAAACAAGTCCATCTGACTACCTATTGATGTCTCAAAGCAATCACTAAATGAGTGACAGAGTATATTGATCAGATGCCACATGCCAGTGTCAGATCTTGGTCTACACTGTTTCGTCATGCCTGTCTGTCCAAATACTTAGGGTAAATATAATATTACCATTTACAGAATGCTATAAAATCAATGTTTCCATTGAGATGTTTAACACTAGGCATGCTAGCTAAAATTTTAGCACATTACATTTTTATATATTTTTTTATAAATTTTTTCCCAGAAAATAGAATTCGAAAATAGATGATTTGCATGAAATGTTTCTGATTTGCCCGAAGCATGCTGAAGATTGTTAGATAGAGGCATTATAAGTTAGATAGAGGCATTATAGCTCTATACAAGATGCTTTTTTTTTTTTTTTTTTTTTTTTTTTCTTTTTTTCAATCTAAAAGTATTGATGCTTTCCTTAAGTGAAAATGTACTCATTAGAAATGCTTCGGCAAGATGATTCTAATTGAGCACAATAAAACCTACAGTAAGACCTGTGTGACCAGCAAAGACTCAGATCATCCTGTACATCCACCCAATATGACACTGGTTCTCATTTATCCCTCTTTGGACAGCCTGGAGGCTATAGAAGGCACATGCGATCAGCATGTGCCTTCTATAGCCGCCAGGCTTCCAAAGAGGGATTCACAGGCTGATCTGTCATCACTGATCACACGTTTTATTTTGTAGGTTTTGTCCTCCACTGGCTCAATTAGTATCACAGTGTATGCTGCATAGAGAATTTAGAAAACTGTTTTTCTGCACTACCTTCTTAGAGCTTTAATATCATAGATCAGATGACATGCACCCAGTGAGGAAGATTGGACTTCATATATGTGCAGTATGATCTGAGTCTTACGTGGGAGCAACTGTCAGAATGTATAAACACTAGAACTTCTTTATAACACGGTTTTGGATATAACACAGCTCAAAGATGGATCCCAAAAATGTATAGATTATATTGAAAAATGACCATAAAAGGTCATTTTTCAATATAATCTGTACATTTTTGTTTGGATATAACACGGTTTATGTTATGGACCCCAACAACAGTGTTATAAAGGAGTTGTGGTGTATATTTTAAGCACGGTCATAGTTCCAGATAAGGTGCTTTCCAGATAAGGTACTTTCTTTCAACCAAAATATACTGGTATTTCTCGTATTTTTCCATGAAAAGATACATGTTGTGGATACACATTAGAAGCACCTCGCATGGAGAAATGAGAAAAATATTATGTGGATACACACCTTAATCTGGAGCTATGCACAGTCTGATCTTTTGTCAGTGTTGGCTGTGCATCCTACTGGTGATCAGGAGGTTGCGGGTTCAACTCCCACCATACCCATTAGAAATACCTCACAAAATTTTTATGGTGAAATAGGAAAAAATGAAATATCAATACAGTCAAACTTCAGTGGCTCAAACATCGTTGGAACCATGGAAAATTGTTTGAGACATGGGTAAGTGGAGCCACTGAGGGTTAATTATGGTGCCAGGTCAGGAAGCAAATAGCGATAATTTAGGATTTTTTTTTTTTTTCGATTTTCTACATAATAATTGTATGTTGAATGTACTCAGAGATGATTCTAATGAGTACACACAACATACAATTTCATGATAAGATAAGAAATTTTCCCTAAATATTTGTTTTCTTGAGCTATTGGAAGAATTTCATAGGGGCTCAAAAACAAGCTTTAATTAGCCATGGTAAATGAGCCATCAGTGTTTGAGCTGTTGAGGTTCGACTGTACTTAGGAATGAAAAAGCACGTTATCTGGACCAATATTACCTGTGCATAAACCTTAATTATGATCCTTATAAAGGCAAACTGATAGTTGTATATTTGTCAGCCACTGATTTGAAGTGTCATGTTTCCAATTAGGGGAGATATGAAGAATAAAGGAGGAAAAGTATACCACACAAACTTGGAATCAGATTGGAACTGCAATAATATCCTGTTATCACTATCATCATTGTCTTCTGTTGTTTTATCTACATCCTTCTGGAAATTATGGCATTTTATTGGTGAAAGTGCTGAGTACTAAGTAAGGCAATATTGTTTAATTATTACATAGCATTATTTAAACCATTTTAGACCCAATAAACTCCACACACTATATATTGGAAGAGCCTGAGTTCAAGTTTAGGCTATGTGATATAGATATTATTAGAGAAAAAAAGGCAAAACTGTTTGCAAACAGTTGAGACCTGGATCATTGCGGCATCTGATCTGGGTCCGTATTGTTTGCCAGTCACCCTTTTGCAGGTCTCCAGGCTAAAATGGGTTAAAAAGTCACATCCAGGTAATTGTTTTCAGGCTAAGAAACAGAAATTTTTGGCTAGGTTTTACCCATAAGACTTGCTATTAATCTTGAAAATAGAACTCTTAGACAAGTTTTTACCACAGAATTTATTTTCTGACTAGGAAACAGAAATGTTGGGTCAGTTTTTACCACTAAAATTTGTGAACAGACTTGAAAATACAAGTTTTTTGCCAGTTTTTACCACTAAAATGTAATATCAGACTTGGAAACAGAAATCTTGGGCTAGTGTTTACCTCTTAAATTCAATTTCAGACTTATTATCTTAGGCTAGTTTTTATCTCTGAAATTTAATTTCAGACTTGCAAACTGAAATTGTAGACTAGCTTTAACCTTTGAACTTTAATTTCAAACTTGCAAACTGAAATTGTAGACTAGTTTTTACCACTAAACTTGCTTTCTGACTTAGAAATGGAAATTTTAGACTTATCTTAGATTAGAGATTTTACCATTAAAATTTGTTTTCAGATTCAGAAACGGAAACAGAAGTTTCTGGTACTTCTTTGAAAAAAAGAAAACTAACAGCATGCTGTTGCATGGTGTGCTGAGAATAACATGATTGACATAATTGGTTTACAGCATATATTTGAACAATGGAGTCATCTGTACAAGTGTCTGAAGCCTGATACTGTAGAGTCAACACGTAAACAGACATAGCTCTAAATAAAAGATATATTCAGATAAATATTTTGCTGGCCTCGGTGGCTCAGTTGGATGCGCTGTCGGACTGGAGACCAGGAGGTCGCGGGTTCAGCCCCCGCCGAGGTCGGCAACATTCTTTCGTGGAGATTGATCATGAAATATTTTCTACGGTCATTCTCTCCCTTCCACTGATTCAAGAAGGGCAGTTGTCAGTTTCTGGCGAAAGAATGTGCACAATACTGGTTAACCGCTTAGAGGACTTAGCCTGCCCAGTAAACGTGTGGTTAGGTAAACTGACCGTGCTCGACATGACCCCATTGGGTTGACTGGGCCGTAAAACCTCAACACAAACAAAACAAACAAACCCTAAGTATTGGGACAACTTAACTCCTTACCATACTTGTCCTAAACTTTGTAAAAGTCTTTTACTACCTGTTGATGTGGCTAAAATAGTGCTAGATGTGTGGGAAACGGTGTAGACCTTGATCAGATGCCACATTCTGCGGAAATTATTAGAAATGCCTTAGCCACATCCACAGATAGTTTTTTTGGATATTAGTAAAAGATCACTATTTTTTGGGTTGAAGAAAGAACCCTTTCCAGAGCTATGGTGTATAAAAGTCATTGGAATTGGGCAGACTGATATGGGTGGTCTCTTTCCTTAGTCCCATTTTTTGCATAACACACCTAGATTGTTGTTTCTATTTTAACCATCTGAATAGCAGACAGGCTGATGTTTAAAAAGAAATGGGTATCCAGAGAAATATTTTCTCATTTCTCCAGAAAAAAGTAGGTCATCATAGCTCTTGGTAAGATGCTTTTTTCAATGCAAAAGTATTAATATTTTTTTCATATCTCCATGATAATGCATATTGTTGGTACTCATTAGAAACGCCTTAGCGAAATATTTAAGAAAAATATTTACCTGATACCCACTCTTATCTAGACCTATGTTCTATGGGTACTTTTTAAAGTAGATCTAGTGAGGCAGTTCTAATGAGTACCCAAAATGCACTTTTTCAAGGAGAAGTAAGGAAAATGTCTTGTTTGTTTTGGTTGAAAGAATGAATTATGTTAACCTTTAGCACTCTCCAGGCTTATGCAACAGGCGACAATTTGATGATACTTTTTCCAGAATATAGGTTTTGGAGAAAAATTGTTTAAAATGTCAATAAAAATCTAAACGGTTGCCATTGGAAAAAAAAAGAACACACAGATGAACAAAAACTGGAGACTCGGTTTTATTAAGTCGCTTCATATGCAGCGATGTAGTTTGTGAGGCTGCATATGCCCCTAGCACTGGCTTAAGTGGAATTTGAGTCTTAATTTCTGGGAAAAATAAGAAAAAATTATTACAAAATGCCATCTGATATTTTTATGCAGCATGCAAAGCAGTAATACATGTACTAAGCTTACCTCGGATGCTGCAATGCAGCTGTGTTTATTTGAAGAACAAAATACTGTTAATCAGAGCCCAGTTGTTCAAAACTAAGAATGTGGTTAGTTAACGTATTGTTAAAACTTTAATCATTAAATATGGCATATACGCTAATATTTTTTGCTGAAAACATGTGAGTAGTTTTTGCATTTGCATCAGCAAAAATATCTGTGAATTAGATACTGTACTTACTAGGTGGTCGGGTGGTGCGAAGGTGCTGTGTATCTTACATCACCAGGGCATCCAACTGATATTGGCTTACAGTTGGGCAAGGCCTGCTATCCTTGTAGTGGGTAAGGGTAGAGGGGGAATGTTTTTATTTCTTCTGTTTCTTCACTTTCATTCCTGTTCCTCTTTCTTCCCTGTCCCTCTCTTTCATCTCCTCTACTCTCTCATCTATCTCTTTTCTCCCTTTCTCTGGGAGACGACACAAAATGACCCTCAAGGGTTGACCTGTCGTTAAACTCCCAACACAATCAAAAGAACAGTTAACATTTTGACCACTAATGAGCTTGATAAGCTAACAATGCTTTGAACAAGTACTGGGCCCTGATTTCTTTCACATGGGAAAGGCATAGTCCTGAAAGTTTCTTGCCACAAAGATTTAGAAGTCTTTGAGACATTTAGAGTGGCATTCTGGAAAATACAAACATAAGTGCCCTTGTAATACCCTAATCATGAAAGAAAGTTGGTTTAGAGTAGATAATTTCCATTTAGTGAGGTCATGTTTCATGTTTTAATGATTTTCTGGGGTGGTCGGGTGGTGCGAAGGTGCTGTGTATCTTAGATCACCGGGGCGTCCAACTGATATTGGCTTACAGTTGGGCAAGGCCTGCTATCCTTGTAGTGGGTAAGGGTAGAGGGGGAATGTTTTTATTTCTTCTGTTTCTTCACTTTCATTCCTGTTCCTCTTTCTTCCCTGTCCCTCTCTTTCATCTCCTCTACTCTCTCTTCTATCTCTTTTCTCCCTTTCTCTGGGAGACGACACAAAATGACCCTCAAGGGTTGACGTGTCGTTAAACCCCAACACAATCAATTTAATGATTTTCTTCCCACTAACACCATTTCATTCATAATGGAGTGAAAAGTTATTAACCCTAGTTCTGCTGAACCCGGATATGTCCTGCCTTTGCATACAGTGTAGATCCAGATCAGTTGGCTTCTGAAGAAGCCAACTGATCTGGATCTGCACTGTTTGCCATTATGTGAATTTATATCAACAATCAAGTAATCTGATTGGCTAAAAATTAGAAATGGGTGTGGCATCTTAATTTATTCAGCAGGACAAGGGTTAAATGTTTGAGCAATGGAATGCTATTGCTGTATTTGAACTGTTACTTTCAAACAGAAAATGTGTGCTGTGCTTTCATTTTCTTGCTTACCACAAATTGCCTTATACTTATAATTTCCATCAGAGAAAGAAAGAGTATTTGGTGTTAATTCTTGGATAATTGTCTCAGTTCCCCTTAAAAACTTATGTTGTGGTACTTGTTTGAAGCACCTTAGTGAGACACTTCTAATGAGTAGCCATAACATTCACTTTAATAGATAAATAAGAAAATTTATCCCAGAATTATCATTCATCCATAACAAGTCTTGATTTCTAAGCTCCAGATAAGTCTACTGTTAATTAATTTATGCTTAGTCATAGGTCTAGATAAGAGTGGGTATTTGGTAAATATTTTCCTTATTTCTCCTTGAAAACATATTTTGTGGGTGCTCAGTAGAAGTACCGCGCCGAGGTGCTTCTAATGAATACCCACAAATTACCCTTTCGTGGAGAAATAAGAAATATATCAATACTTTTGGATTGAAAAAAAAAAAAGCATCTTATCAAAAGCTATGCTTATTTCTGCTCAAACCGTATGTTGTTGCAGTCCATTAGAATTGTCCCGTTTAGACTGTTCTGATGAGAGATACAATCTATGCTTCACGGAGAAACAAAATACAAATGATTTTATTTTATATAGCTCCAGATACGAGGAGTATGAAGATAAATATTTTTTCCGATATCTCCACCAAAACATATGTTATGGGTACTCATTAGAAGTGCCTCTTTGAGGCACTTCTAATGAGTACCCACAACATGTTTTCATGGAGAAATAAGAAAATATATCAATATATTGGTCAAAATATGCTTAAGCAGGAGCTGTGTTAATTGAAAAATTGCTCTCTTGGGAGCCCTGATTTTTTTTTTTTTTTTTTTGATTTTTTTTTTTTTTTGAATATTGACCATAATATTTTATGACTAATGCCATTAACAGATTAAAGCAGTGTACAGTGGCAATAAATGTGTAAATGTCTCCCATTATGACAGGCCATTGAAACTGCTAATCATTGCCTCTGTTACTGTATTTACCCAAAATATTGGGACATCTCGACTCCTTACCATACTTGCCCTAAAATTTGAACAAGTCTGTATTACTGCCTGATGATTGTAAAAACTGCTGGATGAGTGATAATGGCCCTGATCAGATGCTGCATTCTTTGGCATCTGATCTGGGTCTGAACTGTTTCGTCATACCTGTCTGTCCCAGTACTTAAGGTAAATACAGTATTTGAAGAACATGAAAATAATCTTATTTAACTGTATAACTATATTGCATGACTATTAACATAAGAATTGTTTATTTATCTTTTTAACAGTGCATGGCTACCCCATGGAACATGGCTGTGAGTTAATATTCTTCCTTATCTTCTTTAATTTTATATAGTTGCGTATCTCCAGATAAGGCTTGTTTTTCAGCATAAAAGTGCTGATATTTTCCCTATTTCTCCATGAAAATGTATGTTGTGGGTACTCATTAGAAGCACCTCAGAGAGGTGCTTCTAATGAGTACCTACAACATATGTTTTCATGCAGAAATAAGAGAAATATGTTGCTCTGAGGTGCTTCTAAAGAGTACCCACAATATGTGTTTTCACGAGAGCAATAAGATTATTAGGTGGCTACCCATCTTACCTGGAGTGATGAGGAATGTTTTTATAGCTTTAGTTTGTATAAGCTTGCTTCTGATTGGTTTATCATCAGGCCTCTATATGTGTGTTACCTTTATGTTAACCCTTGTCATGCTGAATAAATTAAGATGCCACGGCCACTTATTATTCTCAGCCAATCAGATTCCTTGATCTAGATTGTTGATATAAATTCAGATAATAAATGGCAAACAGTGCAGATTCAGATCAGTTGGCTTCTGAAGAAGCCAACTGATCTGGATCTACACTGTTTGCAAAGGCAGGGTATCCGGGCTCAGCAGGATAAGGGTTAATAGATTTCATTCCGATAAAAAATAAAACAACATGTATTGGATCTTATCAGAAGGGTTTCAATAAGTTGATGCTAATGAGAGCTTAAATGATATGCCACCAAGCATCATAGGGCTGTAGGTAGCATGTCTGACTGCAGGGTCAGTGATGGCAAGTGCGAATCCCAGCTTTGCCACATGATTTCTGTGGAGATTGATCATGTCATTTTCCCCCTTCCATTGATTGTGTAATAATTTCTACAGTCATTCTCCCCCTTCCACTGAGTCAAGAAAGGCGAAAGAATGTGGACGAAGTTCTGGTTAACCACCACATATAAGATTTTTTAACCAAAACATTAACCCTTGCCATTCGTCCATCGTCCGTCCATCCGTGCGTCCGTCTATGCGTCCGTCCGTTAACATTTTCAAACGACTTCTCCTCTGAAGCCCGACGAAGTTCTGTTTAACCGCCCCAGATAAGATTTTTTAACCAAAACATTAATCCTTGCCATGCTGATTTAATTAAGATTCCATGCCCACTTCTAATTTTCAGCCAATCAGATTGCTTGATTCAGGTTGATACAATTTGAATACTTAATGACAAACAGTGCAGATCCAGATCAGTTGGCTTCTGAAGAAGCCAGCTGATCTGGATCTACACTGTTTGCAAAGGCATAGTATATCCGAGTTCAGCATGAGAAGGGTTAATATTTTTCTTATTTTTTGGCTGAAAACATTTGTTGCAAGTAATCATTAAAAGTACCTTGCTGAGGCAGTTCTAATGAGTACCCACAACTTTTGTTTATTTCAAGAAATAAGAACTGTGTTTACCTGTTACCCCTCTTAATTAGAGGTTTTGTTGTTTTGTTATTTGTACTCTAAAATATATCTTGTGGGTACTCATTGGAATTGCCTCCAGAAAGCAACTCCTAATGACCTATGAGCACCCATTCAGTATATTTTTGTACAAAAAAAAAAAGGTGATCCTAAATTATCATAGTATCTGAACTTAAGCCCGACTCGGTGGCTCAGTCAGGAGGATGTCCGATTGGTAATCAGGAGTTTGCTGGTTGGATCTCTGTAGGATATGGCGACATTCTTTCATGGAGATTGATCATGAAATATTTTCTACAGTCATTTCTCCATTCCCGTGATACAAGAAAGGCATTTGTCAGTTTCTGGCAAAAGAATGTGTACAAGTACTGGTTAACCGCTTCGAGAACTAAACCAGCTCAGGAAAAGTGTGGTTAGGTAATCTGAATGTCTCGACATGACCTAAATCAACACTAAAGGCCCAGTTTAAACCAATATCTGGGCTTTAGGGCACTCAGCTTGTCTGGAGGCCTTATGTTTGTTTAAATCTGAGTGATGCTGTGCTTGTTTTGTTTGGTTCATTTATTAAATTATTTATTTGTTTTTTTTGTGTGCAAAAATTTTGCAGTCTAGCTTCACAAATATTAAACTTCCAGAAGGTTAAATGGGTACTGGCTGAGCCATAAGATAGTAGGTTAAAAGTCATGGCATATTAATTTATCCAATATGGCTAGGTTTAAGGGCTGTACATCTCAGAAAGTTTTGTTCAAATATTCTGCATCTTATTTACCTTAACCCTTATCCTGCTGAACCCGGATATGTCCTGCCTTTGCAAACAGTGTAGATCCAGATCAGTTGGCATCTGAAGAAGCCAACTGATATGGATCTGCATTGTTTGCCATTAAGTATGTAAATTAGGAAATTAGAAGCAGGCATGGCATCTTAATTTATTCAGCAGGACAAGGGTTAAGTACATGGACACCTTAACTCTGTACCATACTTCCCATAAAATTTGAACAAGTCCATTTTGCTAGATAATTGGCAAACAGTACCTGATCATATGCTGTGGTCTGTGGCATCTGATCTGGGTCTACAGTTTGCTTAGGCCTATTTATTTAGATCTGCACAGCTTAGGTCGGCACTGTTTGCTCAGTCCCGTCTGTCCCAATTCTTATGGTTAATATGATAAACATTGCTTCACTGTATGTCAGATATTAATCTGTGTAGGCCTATATATATCTGCAATCCTTATTCTAGTAGAAAATACATGTAGAATACTTTTTTGCATGCCTGTAGTGAATTTAACAGACAATAAATGATACTTTATTATTTTTACCACAAATAGGATTTAACCCTTAAAGCACCAACCTAAATGTTAACACTTGAAATTTTCTTAATTATTTTTCATAGAAAATAAGTCTTGACATTTCGTGTGCATGGTCTACCAAGCAGGCGATTCATGTAAAGTAAAAAATAAAAATAAAAAATAAACATGTTGTCTGCTGCAGTTGTGATTGGCACTTTAAGGGTTAAGATAGCATGTGAACTGTGTCCTTGGGAGAGCATTCACATGCAAGATGTCAAGTTGTATTTCTGAGAAAACAACAAAACATTTTTTTTAAAGTTGCTGTCTGCGAGTATTTTAATTTAGCATGCAAAGAGCTAAATTAGTACCCCTGTAGCAAAATGCTCTCAGAAGTGCATTGTGGGAAGACAAATATGCAAATAATGAAGGCCAAAAACCAGCTTTCAGATCCTTGCAATCTCACAGTGTGATGAGATGCACAGTCTGGTCAGAGTTATTAGATTGTATATTGGCCAGTCAGATTATCACACTTTTTTTCCACAATGTGCCATATCTTGAGTTGAGTAGACATTTAGGATTTGATTAGTTCAGCCAATATATATATGATGCTTATTTTGAATCTGTTTTACAACCTGTGTCATATCAATAATAAAACTGTGTCATTGTTACTCTATTTAAATTACAATTTAAAAGTAAAGACTTCAGTCATAAGTGAGCAAAATGATGTTATATTTTTATACAGACAGCATATACCTGCATATCTTGAACTATTTCCTCACTAGTGGGTCGGCGAATTTTCTCGTCTGCTGATTACCTTTGCAAAGAGTTTGGACCTAGATCAGGCCCGACAAAACGTCCAGATCAGGCGTGACGTTTTGTCAGGCCTGATCTGGGTCCAAACTGTTTGATACACTGATGGTATTCCTGAAAGATTTTTTGAAAAAGTTAATTAAAAGAAAAAAAAGAAAAAGAACAAAATCCACAGATGACAAAAAAACATGCAAAAAGTACCCTGCATGCAAAAAGAGTTAACATTTGTGGCTCTTCTGTTCCACCTCCAATTCTCTATATGACACAAAATGATCCACAAATATTGATTTGTCTTTAACCTTTAAAGCGCCAATCACAACTGCAGCAGACGACAATTTTTTTTAATTTTCAGCGAAAGCAAGTCGACATTTCATGTGAATCATCTGCTTGGCAGGTGATTTACATGAAATGTCAAGACTTGTTTTCTCTGAAAAATAAAAAAAATTTTTTTGAATATCATCTGCTACAAATTTTGCTTGGTGCTTTAAGGGTTAATCAATAACTTAAGGTTATTTTAAGAAGGTCAGTACATGTACCAATATCAGAATAATAGGAACATTCAGATGTAATGATTGACATTCCTAAGTAATGAAATACTTGAAATATTACTGTATTTGTTATTGTGATGACCCAGGTTGTTCTCCCTTGTGTTTGAATTGTGTGGTGCTGCCGATTAGTTTTGCATGGTTTCCTGTTTTGTTTCGCAGATCGTTTGGTTCCCTGCATGGAAGACGATGGTCAGTTAGATGCTTATGATGATACATTAGTGAGCAGAGTTGGATATGGCATGTATCAGTTATTTCAATTTTTTCCTTCATAGTAGTGCTGGGCAGCATTTCAGTTAAACAACTCAGATAATCATAAGGCCAAAATCAACTGATTACCATTCATACAGGTGGGATCCAAAGCACAGTCTGCAGTGCAAATGACTGAAGAGCCAGGGGTCTCCAGTTTGAATCCCTTAACTTTGTGGAGATTGATCAAGTTGTCATTTAAGAAAGAATGTGCACAAAGTACTAGAGGACTAAGCCTGTCTAGGAAAAGTATAAGAAGATAAACTGACTGGCTCAACATGACCTTAACAGTGTTGGCTGGACTGTAATACTACAAATCAAATCAATTAAAAATAATAGTTTTGCAGTCTCTTCTATATTTCCCCAGAAAAGGGCGAGTATTCGGAAGATAATTTTTGTTACTTTGCATCAAAATCATAGCTCCAGATAAGAAGGGTTATCCTCCTAATGATTTTTCTCTTTCTCCATGAAAACATGTTGTGGGTACTCATTAGAAGCACCTCGCCGAGGCGCTTCTAATGAGTTCCTACAACATATGTTTTTATGGAGAAATAAGAAAAATAACAGTACTTTTCAGTTGAGAAAAATGCGTTATCTGGTGCTATGGTCAAAATATATCTTGCCGGTACTCATTTGGATTGGTTGAGAAAAGCACCTTATCTAGAATTACGGCTTTCTAAAAAATCTTCAGGGTTCTTATCATACATGCCATAAGGTATGGACTAAAATCTGTGAGATAAGGCAAAATTTTAAAGGAGATTTGACAAAGTTCTGTGAGATTTTCTTAAACATCACTTTAGAGCACCCCAATATAGTCTAAAGTCTTTATTTTCATTTAAGAAGCTTGTGAAAACCACAACAGTGTGTGATTTATGTCTATTTCTTCATAAAAACCTGTTGTAAAATGGTCTGAAAATTCTGTGAGATTTGAATTTTTTATGGGAATTGCCTTCCTGAGGGACCAAATTCTGTGAGATTTTATCTCACAATGTGAGATATGGCATGTATGTCTTATATGGTACATTTGCAGTTAGCATAGACCCCAAATGAGACTGCCCAGATGCACTGACCTGTGTCAAAATTTGTTGCATATGACAAAGAGTGATTGATAGGTGTGTGCTGTTACACTACTTAAAGCATAACACTTTTCTGTGACCCATGTCTGTTGTGATCTTGAGTTGATTTTTAAAAACCTGGGCCCAATTGTTCAAAACTTAACAAAGTTAAGTTAATGTGACATTAAAAGTTCTATCTTGAAAAATATGGTAAATACATTGATATTTTTTGCTGAAAAATGTGAGTAGCTTTTGCATTGCAAAAGCAACTCACACATATGCTGCAAAAATATCAATGTATTTGAAAATACCTTAGCTACAACAGTTAACGAGTTTGTCATTCACAAGCTCGAGTTTGTCATTCACAAGCTTGTTAAGCTAACGATGCTTTGAACAACAGGGCCCTGTATAGTATAGCTCCAGATAAGGGGGTAGTATTGTGAATATCTTTTTTTTTTTTTATTTCTCCAGAAAAACATACATCATGTTACTCATTAGAAGTGCCTCAGTGAAGTGCTTCTAATGAGTACCCATAACATATATTTTTATGGAGAAATATGAAAAATGTTGATACTTTTTGGTTAAAAAAAGCCCCTTATCTGGATCTGTGTTTATCTATTGCTTAAGCTTTTTTAGTTTGTAGTGTTTGTTTCTGTTTTTATTCTCTGAAAAGAATGGATGCACTTTCAGGGGAGGCAACTCTGTCAAAATTGTTTTACCTCCCTTATGAAAAGGGATCTACTGGAGCGAATTCTTTCCTTTTAGAATAGACCCCTTTTCAAAAGGAGCATAATATGCAGGATGGCAAACAGGAAGTCACAAAAGTTGTCTCCTTGCAGAAGTGGCAGAAATCCTACTGAGTGTATCCAGTTTTTATAAGCTTTGCTGCTGATTATATCTACTGAGCTGAGTCAGGCACAGATGTACCACTTCAAATTATTTATTTTTTTTTTTTTTTTTCTTCATGAGCCATATTTACCCTAAATATTTGGACATCTTAGCCCTGGCGTATACATTGCCGTTGCAAACAGTGTAGATCCAGATCAGTTGGCTTCTTTTTTTTGGATCTGCACTGTTTGCCATTCAGTATGTGAATTTATAGCAACAATCTTGATCAAGTAATCTGATTGGCTGAAAATTAGAAGTGGGCATGGCATTTTAATTTATTCAGCATGGCAAGGGTTAAAGGCTGCATATTCCTCAAAAATAGACATTTTATTATCCAAGAAAGGTTTAATAAATTGATATAGCCTGTAAAATTTCAGTTAGTCTCTCGTTCTTGAAATGAAATGATTTTTAATGTTGCCAACATTAATTCAGAGATACGATAAAAAAAAATCTTTTTATTTTTTATCCAGTTCAAAAACGATAGACTAACAAATTTTACAGGCTGTCAGATGCCACATTTTATGATCGTATTAATGCTGTACATCAATTTATTAAACTTTTCTTGGATAAAAAATGTTTATTTTTGAGGAATTATGGAGCCTTTAATTCTTGACCATATTAATCAAAAAAAAAAAAAAAAAAAAAAATGAGCCTAAAAAAAAACAGAAAAAAAAAGAACAAGCCCATTGGGTATGTGATGAGGCATCTAAAGTGTTGTTACAGAATGGCAAACAGTGTAGATCCTGATCAGACTGCTTCAGAAGCAGTTTTGTCTGGGTCTTTACTGGTTCTCAGGCCTATATCAAAATATTTAGGGTGAATATGATATTTATATTCCATCACAGGACTCCAAACATATTCTATTTGTTTAAAATACAGACAATTTGTTTTATTTCTCCATAAAACGTGTTCTGGGATTTCCTTGGAATCTGCTTGGAGAAGATTCTATCAAGATCCCAAAATACATGATTTTGTGTCTTAAGGTAAATGGATTCACCAGGTTTTGCAGACAACTTTTCGCAAACAGGAAGTTGCTGCACACTTACTTGAAACCTTCCAAAAATAAAGGCTTTTCTTAAGGGCAAGAATTTGCTTTGCTTACAGAGGGAGCAAATTCATCCCTTTAAGAGTAGCCTTCAGATGTGGAGGGAGGCAAATATTATCATGTCAGAGTTATTTCCCTTGAAGGTGAACCCATTACCCATTAAGAGAGAAATTTTTGTTTTATTTTTTGGTATTTTTCTCTTTATTTGAAACTGAATGTGCAGAGAATATATTTATATTGTACATATCTAGTATGAAGGTACATTCTGTTTGACAAGGTTCACTTGCTCTTTGCAGGCTTCATGTCCCCAGATTACAAGGGGTCACTGACGCGGCGCAAACATCCAGACAAGGCCCCTATTACTGGTATAGCGAGTCCCGTGAAGCCAGTGCAGTCTCCAGAATTCTCCACGGCTAGCCTTGGGAGGGGAGGCAACCCTTTGAAAAGTTTCGCAGTACCACAACCCCCTCTCCAGCAATCATCTACAGCCCCTAGTAATACCCCAAAACATATAGGTAAATAAGCACTCTTGGGCTCTTGATCTTTTAGCATGCAAGTGTATTAGTAGATAGGGCAAAAGTATACCAGTGTTGTAGGGCTTATTAAGGAGCTCTATTTGATGATAATTTTGGGATAATTTTCTCCAGTTCTCCATAAAAACATACATTGTGGGCACTCATTAGAAGTGCCTCGGCAAGGCGCTTCTAATGAGTACCCACAACATATGTTTTTGTGGAGAAATAAGAAAAATTATCTCCAAATTATCATCAGATTCTCCTCTTTACAAGTCCTACTGTAAAACTTGTGAATGGTGTAGGCTTCTGATAAGGGACATATCATTTATATTTTTCTTATTTCTTTGGGGAAAAAAAAGTGAATAATTTTATTATGATTCACAGATTATATTCTCCAGCTCTTCATTCATGTATTTAATGGAAGAATAAGACAAAATATAAGGTAGAGATATTGTCAAATACCACTACTTAACAATCTGTCTGCATTTGAATTGCCTCAAATTCATTCAAAGGACTACCCACAAAATTTGCTTTTGTAGAGAAATAAAAAAATGATTTTTTTTTAAATAATTCTACTTGAAGCCCTGTTAGTATCTACTAGAAATTTATCGAGAAAAAACTGCAGACCTCATTATGGTGGTATTATATTATTATACAGTCAAACCTGTGTTAAGCAAGCACCTATGGGAAAGCCAAAAATTGGTTGCTTAAAACAGGTGCTTGCTTAATACAGGTAGATTTTAACTTCTTTGCCTTTAATGGGATCTCATATAGTGGCCTTTAAAGGCAGTTGATTGCTTAATACAGGTGGCCTTTAGGACAGGTTTGACTGTACATAACTCCAGAAGAGAAGGGTATCCACATAATATTTTTCTTATTTCTCCCTGATGCGCTTCTAATGAGTACCCACAACGTAGGTTTTTATGGAAAAATAAGAAAAATATTGGTACTTTTGGGTGGAAAAAAGTGCCTTAACTGAAGTTACAGTTCTAGCTTTCATTAATGCATGAATGTAATGTCACAGCTTGTGATTTATAGGTATATAAAGCTGAACTAAATTACCTGCCCTTTTTTCCGTGCTATTCAGTGTATACATATTTTTTAAACCACTCCGCAAATGTTCTAGTATTATCCATTCATCAGCAACACATGCTATGTGAGGTTCTTGTAAATTTGAGATACTTAGAATTGTATTTGCATAACGCAAATAAGGCATGAACTTTACCAACTGATTTTACTTCAGAAATAAGCAAAAAGCATAACACCAGATAAGGCTCAGATAAAGGTTACATGTTGTGGGTAATGTATGTCGCTGAGGCACTTCTAATGAGTACACACAACATACATTTTCATGGAGAAATCAGAAAAAAATCTTTTTGTTGAAAAAAGAAGAGCACCTTATCTGGAGTTATGATGTAGACATCTGTGCTACTGGTGTTGTCTCTGTACTGTTGTTGGTTAATTTGAAAGCATGGTTTTACAAGTTTTTGTGTTTTTTAGAAGTTTGTCTTTGGTTTCAGTATATTTGGTTTGCTTGGTTTGAAATACCTGTAGCTATTTCTTGAAGCTTAATTTTTCTGTGTGTGACTTGTATGTGTGTGTGTTTGTATGTGTGTGAATTTATAATGTGTTGCATATATTTTTATGAATGATATGTTTCCCTTAACACTTCTTACAGAATTGTTATGTAAATAAAAAATTACATGTTATAGTGACATTGATCAACCCAGCTTCCAGTTTGAGTATTCTTTCAAGCAGTTTGGCAATTACAAAACTGACCAGATATAGGAACTCTCACTACAAATAGCGGGGTGGTCGGGTGGTGTGAAGGTGTCGTGTATCTCGCGTCACCGGGGCATCCAACTGATATCGGCTTATGGTTGGGCAAGGCCTGCTATCCTTGTAGCAGGTAAGGGTAGAGGGAGAATGTTTTTATTTCTTCTGTTTCTTCACTTTCACTCCTGTTCCTCTTTCCTCCTGTCCCTTTCTTTCGTCTCTTCTACTGTCTCTTCTATCTCTTTTCTCCCTTTCTCTAGGAGACGACACAAGGGTTGATGTGTCGTTAAACCCCAACACAGTTAGTCACTACAAATAGCAACATTTATATTAAACCTTTATGCACCAATCACAGCTGCAACAGACAAGATTTGAAGTAATACAGATAATTTGCTTTTTAAGGGAAACAAAAAATTGGCATTTATATGCAGGTGACTTCCTAAATTATGCCTCCAGATAAGAGAAGTATCAAGACAATTATTTTTCTTATTTCTCATTATTGCATAAAACGCAGTAAGTACGTTATTAACAGCCATGCATTAACCTGCGAAAAGCCATGTATTATCAAGGTAATTCATGCGCTGTTAATGCACGGCTAAAACGAGATGTGTACTGCCCGGCCGTAGAACAATCATAGTCCATGGAAATTGTGTTCGCGAGACAGCGGTGAAAAGGCAAAACAAAATAGTACAAGAAATAATGCAAAATGTAGCAAATGTTTTCAGTCTTTATGCAGTAATAGCGATCAGCTCAGTTTTAAACACCTCCCTTGGGACCTGGCGAATGTTAATGCATGAAAAACCATGTTTGATCTCTATAATAAAAACATGTTATGGGTACTGTAAGGAACTACTAATATGTTTCCACAACATATGTTTCCACTGAGAAATAAAAGCTATTCATGTTTTTTGATTGAAAAGAAAAATGTCTTTCCTGGAGCTATGTTATTGCAGAATACAAAAGCATAAGGTTACAGAATTTTTTAACTTCAGATTACCTTTTTTTTTTGGACGGGTTTTTAGCTCACCTGAGCTCTGCTCAGGATGAGCTATTGTGATCACTTTTCGTCCGTCGTCCGTCCGTCCGTCCGTCCGTGCGTCCGTCCGTCCGTCCGTCCGTTAACATTTTCAAACGACTTCTCCTCTGAAGCTGCTGAGCCAATTTTGCTCAAATTTCATATGGAGCCTCCTTAGGGTGGGGGAACGAAAGATTGCTAAAATGGTCGCGGTCCGTCCACTAAGATGGCCGCCATGCCCATATATGGTAAAAACCTTTAAAAATCTTCTTCTCCATAACCGAGGATGCCTTGGGGCTGAATCTTTGCATGAATCATCGGGGACCGGAGGTCAACCAAAGTTGCTAAAAGAATTGTCGTACGTTGACGTTTGACCTTTTTACGGCAAGGTCAAGTTCGTTTCCCTATGCATTTGTATGAGCTCTATACATTTGAATGGGAAAATTGTTAAGAGTTTCAAACGACTTCTCCTCAGAAGCCTCTGAGCTAATTTTGTTCAAATTTCATATGGAGCCACCTTAGGGTGGGGAAACAAAAGATTGCTAAAATTGTCGCGGTCCGTTGACCAAGATGGCCGCCATGCCCATATATGGTAAAAACCTTTAAAAATCTTCTTCTCCATAACCGAGGATGCCTTGGGGCTGAATCTTTGCACGAATCATCGGGGACAAGAGGTCAACCAAAGTTGCTAAAAGAATTGTCGTACGTTGATGTTTGACCTTTTTACGGCAAGGTCGTTCGCTTCCCTATGCATTTGTATGAGCTCTATACATTTGAATGGGAAAATTGTTAAGAGTTTCAAACGACTTCTCCTCTGAAGCCTCTGAGCTAATTTTGTTCAAATTTCATATGGAGCCACCTTAGGGTGGGGGAACAAAAGATTGCTAAAATTGTCATGGTCCGTTGACCAAGATGGCCGCCATGTCCATATATGGTAAAAACCTTTAAAAATCTTCTTCTCCATAACAGAGGATGCCTTGGGGCTGAATCTTTGCATGAATCATCGGGGACGAGAGGTCAACCAAAGGTGCTAAAAGAATTGTCGTACGTTGACGTTTGACCTTTTTACGGCAAGGTCAAGTTTGCTTCCCTATGCATTTGTATGAGCTCTATACATTTGAATGGGAAAATTGTTAAGAGTTTCAAACGACTTATCCTCTGAAGCCTCTGAGCTAATTTTGTTCAAATTTCATATGGAGCCACCTTAGTGTGGGGAAACAAAAGATTGCTAAAATTGTCGCGGTCCGTTGACCAAGATGGCCGCCATGCCCATATATGGTAAAAACCTTTAAAAATCTTCTTCTCCAGAACCGAGAATGCCTTGGGGCTGAATCTTTGCACAAATCATCGGGAAGGAGAGGTCTACCAAAGTTGCCAAAAGAATTGTCGTACGTTGACATTTGACCTTTTTACGGCAGGATCAAGTTTGCTTCCCTATGCATTTGTATGAGCTCCATACATTTGAATAGGAAAATTGTTGAGAATTTTAAATTTCTTCTTCTCTGAAGCCACTGAGCCAAATTTGCTCACATTTCATATTGTGCCTTCTTAAGTCAGGGGAACGAAAGATTGCTAAAATGGTCGCGGTAGGTCGACCAAGATGGCCACCATGCCCATATATGGTAAGACCCTTTAAAAATCTTCTTCTTCAGAACTGAGGATGCCTTGGGGCTAAATCTGTGCACAAATCATCAGGGACAGGAGATCTACCAAAATTGCTGAAAAGATTATCGTACGTTGACATTTGACCTTTTTACGGCAAGGTCAAGTTTGCTTCCCCATGCATTTGTATGAGCCCCATAACATTTATATGGGAAAATTGTTGAGAATTTGACAACTTCTCTGAAGCCACTGAGCCAAATTTGCTCAGATTTTTAGCTCACCTGAGCATGAAGTGGGCATGGTGAGCTGTTGTGGTCAGTCAATGTCCGTCGTCCATCATGGGTCATGCGGCGTGAACAATTGCTTTAAAGGCCTACTCTTCCTACACCCCAGGGCCAATTGACTCGATACTTGGTAGGAAGCATCAGGGTGAAATGTAGATAAAAAAAAATAGCTAAAATCGTTCCGATCGGAAATCCAAGATGGCCGCCATGGCCGCCATCTTGAAAATCTTTTTCGCTTCTTCTCCTGAACCGAAAGGCCAATTGACTCCAAACTTGCTAGGAAGCATCAGGGTGACTTGTAGATCAAATATAGCTAAAATCGTGTCGGTCCAAATTCCAAGATGGCCACCATGGCAGCCATCTTGAAAATCTATTTTTCGCTTCTACTCCGAAACCCAAAAGCCAGTTGACTCCAAACTGGTTAGGAAGCATTGGGGTGACTTATAAATCAAAAATAGCTAAAATTGTGCTGATTAGAAATCCAAGATGGCCACCATGGCAGCCATCTTGAAAAGCTATTTTTCGCTTCTTCTCCTGAACCGAAAGGCCAATTGACTCCAAACTTGCTAGGAAGCATCGGGATGACTTGTACATAAAAAATAGCTCAAATCGTGCCAATTAGAAATCCAAGATGGCCTCCATGACAGCCATCTTGAAAATCTATTTTTCGCTTCTTCTCTTAAAACTAAAAGTCAATTGACTTGAAACTTAGTAGGAAGCATCAGGGTGACTTGTAGATCAGAAAATAGCTATAATCATTCCGATCGGAAATCCAAGATGGCAGCCATCTTGAAAATCTATTTTTTGCTTCTTCTACTGCACCGAAATGCCAGTTGACTCAAAAGTTGGTAGGAGGCATTGGGGGTGACTTATTTTACTTGTAACGTTTAGAAAATTTCAGCATTTTAACCTTGTAAGCAAGATATTTCAAAAACTGTTTAAGCCATTGCCTTGTCATAAGAGTATTGGAAAAATGTTGCATGCCATCTGCATATCTGCAGTGGCGGTTTCACTCAGGTGAGCGAGTTGTGGCCCGTGGGCCTCTTGTTAAAAAATCTGACCTTTAAAATAGCCATGTCTGGGTGGGCGGGCTTCGGGCGTCGTCCGAGGTTTACCTTTTGGTTAACCTTTTTTCAAAGTTGTATGTTACCTTTATTCTTCGATGGATTGCATTCATATTTGGTAGGGATGAAGAGAAGGACCAGTAGAGGTTTCACATGCAAGAGAGACAACTCTTACTTTCTTCTTTATTTGAAAAACTCGTCCATAATGCCATTAGGCGTTTTTCTTGTTAAGTTTTGAAAATAACACAGAGACATAGATAAGAAGTTGAACAGTTATTTCAAAGGTTACTAAGTTAACCCTTGTCTTTCTGAACCTGGATATACCCTGCCTTTGCAAACAGTGTAAATCCAGATCAGTTGGCTTCTGAAGAAGCCATTTAGTATGTTTATTTATATTAACAACCTGGATCAAGTAATCTGATTGGCTGAAAATTGGAAGTGGGCATGGCAGCTTAATTTATTCAGCATGACAAGGGTTATTGCAGTATAGAACCATTCACTCAGTGTTCTTTTCATTTTTCTTGCAGTGAAACCTCAGCAGTCAACACCAGCTAGCAAGAAGGCTCCTATTTCAAGTGGACCAATCAAACCTCGTTCTTTGATGCAGCCCATGATGACGTCAAAGTCACCAGTTGATGCGCCGTTAAAACCGGGGAAAGAAGAACATGATATACAGGTATGGTTCTGATTTTCTCATCATAGTTCCAGATAAGAGAGGTATACAGATAAATATTTTTATTTCTCCATGAAAATATATGTTGTGGGTACTCATCAGAAGCGCCTCTCCGAGGCGCTTTCTGATGAGTACCCACAACATACAATATCATGGAATAGTAAGAAAAATGCCAGCATGTTTTGGTCAAAAGTATCGCCTTGACTATTTTTTCCACCTATACTGTCTGTCCAAATCACAAGTTTTATGCCGGACTTGGTTTTAAACCCAAACATCAGTTGAGGCTCAGAAGCTTTCACCAGGCCCCATAGCTTAGTCAGTAGTGTATTTGACTGCAGATCCAGTGAGGCAAGTTCTAATCCCAGCTCAGCAGCATAACGTTCTGTGATCATTCTCCCCCTTTTGCTGATTTAAGGAGGGCAGTTAAACAGTAACTGGCAAAAGTATATGCACAAAGAACAGGTTAAATTCTTAGAAGCTTAAATCTGTCCAGGAAAAATGTGATTGGGTGAACTAACTGGCTCAACATGACCTTAACAGTGTTGACTGGGCTATAAAACTCCAAATCAAATCAAAATCAAATCCACATGCTTTCAAAATGTTTTGATATGGACTGGTGCTTAGTAAATTTTAAGTAGTATAGATCCAGATAATGGAAGTATTTTGTGGGTGTCCATTGAAATCAGCTTGGTCAGAGCATATATTGCGGGTTGTTATTTCAATGACAATGAGTGCCCACAAACTATGCTTTGATGAAAAGTAACAAATTATCCTAAATGATCACAACAATTACCCCCGCTGTTATGATATATGTAAAGCTTTTGTTTCATTTCCTTTACAGAAATCTCTGAGCACGGAAGAACTGTCAGCAGAAATGGCAAATTTAGAGGGTTTAATGAAAGACCTTAATGCAATCACACAGCAAGACTTTGAATGTTAGCAAAGACTACCTTACTTTGTCATAATATTTTCATCAGAAGAAATGACTTCTATATGTGTCACAGGTAATAATAAAATGTGGTTTGAGCCAAATGGGGAAACTGGAGTGTTTGTGACATATGCAAACAGCAAAAGCCCAGATCAGCCTGCACATTAGTGCAGGCTGATCATGGGCTTTGCTGTTTGTTTACGGCAACCCTGGACTCTAAGAATCTTCAGAACAAAAGTGAAAACCTAGTCAGTCTGTGAGGATAGGCTGATTTGGGCCTTGACTAAGTACATTTTTTAAAAACTCTTTGAGTTTGATTTAACTGATGCAGCATTTGTGAAGTGAACAGTTGGTTATGGGTGTGTCACAAGAGATTTTCTGTAAACAGTTTGAGATGGAAAAAGTTTGTTAATGTCACAAGATGAAGAAATGAGGAAATACAATAAATTTGAATTAAGAAAACATAATATAATGGAAATTGTTGTGTCACATGGTGAAGAAACGTGAAGAAACGATGAAATATATTAAAATTAAATAAAATCGAAAAAAGGAAAGATAATAGAATGGAAATTGTTTTTGTTGTGTCACATGGTGAGGAAATGCAATAAAACTCAAATTAAGGAAAGATAATAGAATGGAATTGTTTGAGTTGTGTCACAAGGTGAAGAAATGAGGAAATGAAATAAACTCAAATTAAGAAAAAGTAATAGAATGGAAAATGTTCAGATAAAGAAATGAGGAAATAAACTTGAAGTAAGAAAAGATAATTGAATAGAAATTGTTCAAGTTGTGTCACAAGATGAAGAAATGAGGAAATACTTGTAAATTCAAATGAAGAAGAACTATTATGATGAAGAAAGCCTATTACATAGGAGTTTGTGTATTTTTATTTGGTGTAAGGATTGAAATGCAGGTGTTTTCTAAAGTAACATGTTGTGTAGAGTGTCTCAATGTCTAAAATGTTTTGTTTCAAGTGTGACTAAAGGCAGCAGAATTTCACGAATATTACAGCGTAGCTCCAGATAATGCCTTTTTCCTCCAAAAAAGTTTAGATATTTTTCTTATTTCTCCAGGAAAATATATGTTGTGGGTACTCATTAGTAGTGCCTCAGTGAGGCACTTCAAATGAGTACCCACAACATGTTTTTTGTGTTGTGGAGAAATAAAAGAATATCTATCTGGATACTTCTTATCTGGACTTTGCATTAGATGAGTAGCTGAAATGTGCCTGGTTACCACAAAACCAACAAAAAGGCCATTTTTAAATAGAATGTGCAGGCAAACAAGGAAGCACTGACTAGTCTGCACAGTCTGGTCAGAGCTATAATTGTTTAAGCCTTCTTAACCCTTGTGATGCTGAATAAATTAAGGTGCCACGCCCACTTCTAGTTTTCAGCCAATCAAATCACTCAATCCAGGTTATTGATACAAATTCAAATACTGAATGGCAAACAGTGCAGATCCAAATCAGTTGGCTTCTTCAGAAGCCAACTGATCTAGATCTACACTGTTTGCAAAGGCAGGGTATATCTGGGCTCAGCAGGACTAGGATTAATTTGCATACTTTGGCATTTTGTAAGTTTTGCCATTTCCAAGGTCATTAAACTGTGTGTGTAATAATTACGACAGAAAATGGAGTGCTGTGAAGACAAAACTTCTATTAAATGACAGTAATAACTCCTAAGTATTGGGACAGACAGGCCTGAACAAACAGTGTAGACCCAGATCAGAAGCCATAGAACATATCAACAGGTAATAAAATGTTCAAATTTTAGGACAAGTATATTAAGGTATTAAGGTGTCCCAATACTTATGGGTTAATTAGGTACTAAACATTGCATGGTCTCAGTGTTAGAAGTTTGAGTCAGCAGTTGGACAAATGTGAAAATGCAATTAAAAGAAAAACTGCAAACGTAAAAAAACAGAAGCGTAATTCTGTTCTAAACTACTTAGAAATTGCTGGTCTTAAAGATGAACAGCTGTAAATGAGAATCATGTGACTAGAAGAAACATAGACATCAGAGATTAATCAGTGCATTAGTTATTTTTGTTTTAGAGAGTAGACAGGGAGATGAGAAAGTTCTAGTTTTGGAAAGAGACATCGACAGAGTGCAGCAGAACGTACATTTTATAGTTCAAGATTTTGTTTCACTATTGCTGAAAAGTAGAACAAAAGGAAGAACTGCAAGAGATGAAATATTTAAACACTTAACATGCTGTGTAAAATTTCAGCCGATGACATTTAAAATATTTTCCTTGTTTTACTCAGATTAGGCAAATTGTCTCTATAAGAAAAATAAGAAAAATTTTAACCATTTGTCATCTACCAAATTTATTGAGAGAGTGCTAAAGATTAAGGACCTCATATATGAGTAAACCAGCACAAAAAAGATCTGCATAATGTAGAAAGTCTAGACCTCATAGCTTCAGATAAGGAAGTTTTTTTCTATCTAGAGCTATGGGTATGTGAAAAGGCAGAAGGCATGATTATTTGAGCCGCAACTTAAGAAAACATACCAGTTGACATGCACGCTCAGCAAAAACCCAAGTCAGCATGTGCATCTGCAGATGCACATGCTGACTTGGGTTTTTGCTGAGCGTGCATGTCAACTGGTATGCATGAAGAAGCTGCATCTTTGGCTGTCCAAAATGCACTCAATAAAGATTCTGATCAGACTGTGCATTTGTGCAGTCTGGTCTGAATCCTCACTGGGCGCACACGTCCAAAAGTGGGTTTTCTGACGATGATGCTCATTTATATTTTGTGGATATGGAGGTCTGGTGAAAAAAAAGGCAACAATAAAAAAAAAAACTACTTCTCTAATACTATTTTGGTGGTTTAAAATATTTTTACAAGACAGATGTGTCCGAAAAAGTGCCTCATTCTCCAGTCACTCAAACCCTCATGTTAAGCATGCTAATAGCTTAATAGGAGAAATCGGACAAAAGGGGTTGATTGAATAATTTAATGTGTGCATATGTAGCTTTATAATTTAAATGCCAAA
Organism: Anodontia alba; assembly: GCA_964016985.1. Taxonomy (NCBI): domain Eukaryota; kingdom Metazoa; phylum Mollusca; class Bivalvia; order Lucinida; family Lucinidae; genus Anodontia; species Anodontia alba. The sequence goes on from OZ024838.1 coordinate 20,950,584, forward strand.
AAAATTTGAGGCTTAGCGTACTGGATAAAAATTTCAGCAGAAAACATTTTGATTTTTTTTTTCCCAGAGAATCTGGGTTTGACTTTGCATGCAAATTGTTGCCTAAGGAGACATTTTGCTCCATTGGGTACAATTTTAATGAGATTTCAAATCCTGTTTACTGGAGGGAAAAAGAAATAGTTTCAATTTGTCATCTGCTATAATGGACCAGAGACTGCTAAGGTTAAACTGCTGCCAGGGAAGAAATATTAGTAGAATTAGCTTTTTGTGTTTTCTTTTTCTATTTGAAGGCCAGTGTAACTGCAAATCAAAATCTTCATTATCCTAAAGGCAATATTGAAAAAACACCCTGTAAATCGCAGGCAAACAACAAATACTGTAATAATCCTAAGTATTGGGACAGACAGGCCTAAGCAAACAGTGTAGTCCCAGATCAGACATGGCAGAATGTGGCCTCTGGTCAAGGTCTACACTGTTTTCGACTCATCCAGCAATATTTTAAACACACCAACAGGTAGTGGAACAGGGGTATACAAATCATAGGACAATTATGATAAGGAGTTGGTGTCCCAGTATTTAGAATAAAAACAGAAGCAGCTATTTAATAGCCAGACCAACCTATGTATAGGCATGCTCTGTTAAAGGCATTCATTGTTCTAATTTAGATTGCAGCATACTTATAGAGAAGATGCTTTTTCTCAGCCAAATTTTGTTGTATTTTTGTAATTTCACGACAAAAAAATATTTTGCCGAGGCGCTTCTAATAAGTACCCACAACATATTTCTGTGGAGAAATAAGAACAATCTTCGACTGGATACTCCTAATCTAGAGCTCTGAATTGTCTTAATATTCAAGTGGACATATGCTCTTATGCATAGCTCCAGATAAGAGCAGGTATCCACATAATATTTTTCTTATTTCTCCACAAAAACATATATTGTAGGTACTCATTAGAAGCCTTGATGAGGCGCTTTTAATGAGTACCTACAGTATATGTTTTCGTGAAGAAATAAGAAAATATCAGTTCTTTTTGGACAAAAAAAGCACCTTCTCTGAATCATTGCATATTGTTATGATGAATATAAACTGAGCTCTAGGTAAGAGGATATCTTAACATTTGTTTCATTTGTCTGTGAAAAGGTGTTTAGGGTACTTATTTGAAATTTTATTGCAAGGAGACCTTATGAGTACCAGTAACATATGTTTTCATGGAGAAATAAAAATAATAATGCTTTTGGTTTCTGAAAATGTCATATCTAAGCTATGGATTTGTTGTAGTATTCAAATATAAAAATTCAGCCTTATGTACAATTCACAGGCCAATGATTAAGCTTTTTAAAAACATAAGAACAAAAATTCTTACGGTGAATGGTCTGTCAGAACAATTAAAATGCAGGAAATCTGTTTAAAATGTGAAAACAACAGTTTTTATTTGTTTTTTGTTGTTTGTTTTTTGTTTTTTTTTGTTAAATTTGATACATTTGCATCAAGTTTAAAAAAAAATATTTTTAGTTTCATGCAATCTCACATGAACAGATCTCACATTTAAATGTGGAGAACTTAATGGCCTATATTTTAAACTGGATTACAGATCAGAAATTGCCATACGTACCTCAGATTTTGGGACCTTTAAGGGAACTGTATAACACTTGGTTGATTTTTTGTCATTTTTCAAAAGGGACACAACTTTGTGACTTGCTGTTAACTTTCCTGAACACCAATTCCCTTCTGAAAAGATGTCTACCCTAAAAGGAAAGAATTTGGGAGCAAATTCTTTTGAAGCAAATTCTTTTCTTTAGAATAGACCCCTTTTCGTTGGGAGAAAATTCTTTTCTTTTAGATAAGACCCCTTTACAGAAGGGAGAAAAAAGAAAAAAAAATTGCTCTTCTTCTGCAAGGAGCCTACTGTAAAAGGAAAAGGGATCAAATTCTTTCCTTTTAGAGTAGGCCCCTTTCAGAAGGGAGGCAATTCAAATTTTGACAGTGTTGCCCCCCAGGGAGCGTAATTCATTCCTTTTACTTTATTTAAGTGCTTTATTTAAGTTTATTTTTGTGATCAGTCCATGACCTGCTGATTGACTGGCAAACAGTGCAGATTCTGAACAGACTGCTCCAAGGGCAGTCTGGTCTGGGTCTACAGGTTTGCAGAGGCCTTTCTCTCCCAATGTTTTCGACTTGATATGACTTAAATAATATTGAAATGGTCTTAACACACTAAACCATCATCATCATCATCTGTCCCAATATTTCAGGTTTGTATGGTACCTTGAATCTACCGTCATAACTTCAGATAAGGGGGAGTAACCACATAGTAATTTTCTTATTTCTCCACGAAAACATATGTTGACCCACAACGTGTTTTCGTGGATAAATAAGAAAAATATTGGTACTTTTCGGATGAAAAAATTTCTTTTATCTTGAGCTATGGTTATTGTCTGTTGTTTCTAATGTGTTGTTTGTCTTCTTTAATTAATCCTCATCTGTAATTTTAATTGTCTATTTTTATACTGTTCAGCTGCATGAAATTTGGTGCATTCATTTACTCATGTTATAACATCGTCAAATTTTCACTCGTACTCATTGAGTCATTGTTATTTTATATGCGAGGTTGTTTTAGATTTGTACACCAGTTTTAAGAGAGTCTGGGTAGTCCAGTGGTTAGCGTTCGCAATTCCATGACCCACTGAAGGCGGAATTCAGCTCATAACTGAACGGTGCCTGATTGTGAGAGCCTTTCATTATCCCTGGTACATCATCTTGTTATGACTCAAATAATGTTGAAAGGATTTAAAACACCAAATTAGCATCATCTTTGTTTACCAGTTGTTAGTCATGAGCTTCCATATTTACACAGTATATTACCCCTAAATATTTGGACGGGCAAACCTAAGTAAATTGTGCAGACCCAGGTCAAACTGCTTCAGATAGCATGCACAGGGTCTGCATTGCCAGTCAACCAACACATTTGACGAACTTTTGGGGAATTGACACACTTTCAAAGACAGCAACTCCATCAAAGTTGTTTTCAACTTTTCAGTTACAGTAAATGTCCTAAAATTTTGAACACTTTATTTCATACTATTTTGGCCTGAATTTTGCTTTTTATGCACCTATTGCTTAAAATACTAAGTGGAATGACAAACAATGTAGACCCTGATCAGACTGCTCCTTCAGGAGCAGTCTGATCTGGGTCTGCACTGTTTACATATGTCATTTTGTCAGACACTTTGGTGTTGGAAATTTTAGGACATTATGTAAGTATGTACAATAAGGAGTTATATGGGCTGCGCCATGCAAAAGCTTGTTGTTAGGCATAAGTGTACAGTGAAGGCACAGATCAGCCTGCACCTCTGCAGAGTTTAATCAGGGCTTTCTCTGTCCACTGCCTTAATCATTTGATACTATAGAATGTATCATTGGAGAACAAAAGAACAGATGATACCTTGTGGATGTGCAGGCTGATGTGAATCCACACAGTTTGGGCATGCTTGAAGACATTTTTTTGCTTCTTGCAGCTCATATATATTGATTATGCTATTTTTACCTTTGGTTGTAAATTAACCCTTAGCTTGCTGGGTAAAATTTCAGCAGATGATATTTTGAACTACTTTGCATATTTTCCCAAGTAAATAAGGTTTGATATTTTATCCTTAGTGGACACTTTGTATGCAATATCAAACCCTTTTTTGGCAGGGAAAAAAAAAAAAAAAATTCCTGAATGTCGTCTGCTGAATTTGCCCAGCAACTGCTGAAAGTTAAACTGAGTTCTATGTTGTCAAAAAGTTTATGTGATTTTCTTTTGTAATTATAGAATAATTTTATTGTTTTAAGAATATTACAGAACAATTTTATTGTTTTAGGAATATTATGGGCTGCACCACTAGAAAAGGGATCTTTGCGATGTTTGTGAGCAGTGAAGATCCAGATCAGACAGCAGAGTCGCATTACCTAATAAGCATTACGAAAACATGCCTATTCAAATATATTGAAAATTACACCACCAAAAACTGAAAGTTTACATATAAAAATTCTGAAACTTTTCATATTTCTGCTCAAAACGTAGATTGTGGGTACTCGTTAGAACCACCTCGCCGAGGCAGTACTAACAAGTACCCACAATCTATGTTTTTGAGCAGAAATAAGAAAAATAATGTATACCCCTGTAAACCCCAGTTTTACTATATAAAAGTGGGGTTTGAGGGGTTCAAAATTATATAGGTATGTTTTGGTGATATATATAACAGTAGCCTTTGATTCTGTGACTGGACAGGAAAGGCCCAGATCAGACTGCGCAGATGCGCAGTCTGATCAGGGCCTTTGCTGTCCACCTGTGCCCCAAAGATCCCCTTTTCTTGTGGGACAGTTCTTATAGACTAGTTTTATTGTTTTAACAATTTTTTATATGAAATGTCCTGTTTTTACAGGAAATTAAGAAAATACACCTTAATGAGTACAGGGAGTTTTTAAATATTCTGTTTACTTTTGACTGAATTTCTATACAGTTGTGTTGTGCCACAAGTATTTTATGTGTCTTTGTGTTGTGATATTTTTTTTCAGCATTTTTACACGTTTTGCTTTGCAGTTTTATAGGCAATTCAAAATACATCTACTGTATTTACCTTAAATATTTGGACAGCTAGGAGGGAGAAAACAGTGTAACAGTGTAGACATAGACCAGATACTGCAGAAACTCAAAGTAATCGAAAATAAAGGCCTGAGCAAATAGTGTAGACCCAGGTCAGATCTAATCAGGGTCTAAACTATAAGTAACTATCTAGCAATTTTAGACAACTCTTTAGTAAAATGTAAAATGGACTTGTTCAAATTTTGGGATTATGGTAAAGAGCTAAGGTGTCCAAATACTTAGGATAAATATGTTTTAAATTAAATTTTATCTGTCAGAAATTTACACTTTTATCAGTCCATATCATCAAATGGAGTCCCAATTTATCGTTCATAACAGGCTGGCCTCGGTGGCTCAGTTGGATGCGCCGTCTGACTGGAGACCAGGAGGGCAGGGGTTCAACCCCCGCCAAAGTCGGCAACCTTCTTTCGTAGAGATTTATCATGAAATATTTTCTACGGTCATTCTTTCCCTTCCACTGATTCAAGAAGGGCAGTTGTCAGTTTCTGGCGAAAGAATTGTGCACAAGACTGGTTAACCACTTAGAGGACTAAGCCTGCCCAGTAAACGTGTGGTTAGGTAAACTGACCACGCTCAACATGACCCTATTGGGTTGACTGGGCCGTAAAACCTCAACACAAACAATCATTCATAACAGTTATGTGTATGTTGAGGTCAAGTTAGTGCCATCATTTCTACATACAGACATGCACATACATCTTAAATCTGGTTCTTGATGTATTGTTACCATAGAAACAAGAACAAGCATAATTCACACATATGTACATAGGGCAGAAAGTTTTACATACATACTTCCAGACAAATCTTGTATTCTTGGTTTTCTTGTTAACATAGAAACTAATGTGATCAGCATCAAAACATATTGCACCAGTATAGAAACAAAAACAGCTGTGTGAAAAAACATTTCTCATCTAAAAGATCAAAAGTGCACATTTGCACATATGGTATTTGAAAAATTACAGTAAAGTGTGTGGTTAGATTTTCTAAATGTCTGCCTTATAAGAACATACTCATAAGAAAGATCAGCAGATACAAATGTAGTTTGCCATGTAATATATGAATCTCTTTTTAAATGGGGTGTTGTTTAAGGAAAGCATTAGCTTTGGGATGAGCAAATTCTTTGCTTAAAGAGTAACCCCTTTTGAGAAAGGAGGCAACTAGTGTCAAGTTGGAGTGATCTTCTTTGGAGATGCTGGCATTAAAGTTTGATTTCTTTCATTATTTTATGAAGAAATAAGTTAGTATTTACAGATGAATATATATATTGTGCTGTACATAATTATGTTTCATTGATATGTTAATGCTGTGCATGTTGGGGAAAATTTTCGGCAGATAACATTTTGAAATATTTTTTTCTTATTTTTTCCCAGAAAACAGGTATAACATATGATGCAAATTGTCACCTAAGGAGACAGTTTGCATGAAGTGTCAGAGCTAATTTTCTTTTAAAAAAAAAAAGAAAGAAAGGAAAAAATAGAAAACTATTTCAATATGTCGTCTGCAGAAATTTTTACCCAGCATGCTAGCATTAATGAAGAGGATATTATAAAAGATAAGTATGCATGTTGGCACCATTACATATGAAGTACGAGTTTGGTAAAGAAAAAATCATTGTAAATATTCATCTGTATGGCTGTTAAGTAGAACTTTGTGAGCAGGGCAAGGACAAACCTGCCTTAAAAGTGTATGCAAACAGTTTACATTTAGAATGGACAAACCTACCTTAAAGTGTATGCAAGCTATTTACCTTTAAGCAAGCTGAAATTAAGGTAGCTGTGTAAATATGAAAGACAGAACACAGTTTTTTATGGCGAAAAGAGAAAAATATTTACCTGATACCCCTCCTATCTGGAGCTATGCATACATTATAAGACTAGTTTCCCATTGCCCTGACCCATATTTTTATATGTACATGTAAACATTCAAAATGCAATGTAATTGTAATTTATTTATTAATTTTACTTTGTTTGCTGACAAATATGATTTAGTCTAACCGTTCGCACAAGAGAAAGTAATAACTTCTTAAATTTTTTGTTTAAGCTGGCCTTTGATAAATATACATTATTTTTGCACAATTTTTATCTACCACTGTTTAAACAAATCAAAAGGGGAAAAGTTTCTCAACTTTACAAGCATGACAGCAAACCTAATTTTGAAGCAGTACCAAAAATCTCATTTAATCTGATTTATTTAAATCATTTCATTTTATACTTGTAATCTCATGCAAACTTGTTTTTTCTCCAGTCATTTTTTCTAAGTCATTCAGTTACAGAAAGATAAACTGATATATATGATGTACAATGCAAGAAAAGAACTCATATGTGGAGCTGAGCACCATACCACAGACGATAGGACAGTACAGGGTCTCAAGTTCAAATCCTCAGCTCAGCCACATAACTTTCTTGGAGATTGATCATGAAAAATGTCTATGGTCATTCTCACCTTTCGGTGGAGTCAAGAAGGGCAGTTGTCAGTTAATGGCAGAAGTATGTGCGCAAAGTACTGCTTAACTGCTTAGAGGCATCACGAAAACATGCCTATATAAATTTGACCCCCTTCAACCCCACTTGTATATAGTAAAACTGGGGTTTGCAGGGGTATATATTATTTTTCTTATTTTGCTAAAAAATATAGATTGTGGGTACTTGTTAGAACCGCGTCACTGAGGCAGTTCTAACAAGTACCCACAATCTATGTTTTGAGCAGAAATTTGAAAAATATCGGGGGTTTTATCTGAGAATTTTTTAGTTTTTGGAGATGAAATCTTCTATATATTTGAATAGGCATGTTTTCGTAATGACTAAGCCTGCTCAGGAAAAGTGTTAGTATTTTAACTGACCTGCTCAACATGACCGTAACAGTGTTGACTGGCCTTTAAAACTACAATTAAAACAGACAATGTGGGTAATGAAGATCCTTATCTGCATGCGTATTCACAGTTTGAGCCAGCCTTGGTGGCTCAGTCAGATGCGTGTCCAACTGGTGATCAGGAGGTCACAGGTTAGAACCCAATCCGGATCTGGCAGCATTCTTCGGTAGAAATTGATCATGATATACTGGTTAACCACTTGGAGGACTAAGCCGGCCCCGGAAAAGTGGTTAGGTGAACTGGTTCAACAGGATCTTAATGGGTTGGTTGGGCTGTAAAACCTGAATCAATCAATCAAATTTAGTCTGATAAGGTCTTCATTTCTTTGCCTGCTTGAAGAATCATTGGATATTGTGGGCAGCACCATACAAAAATGTGTCTTTGGGCATATGCATAGCAAAGGCCCAGATCTGCTTGATCAGGGCCTTCACTGTCCACTAACAGAATCATTGGATACTACAGAATATACAAATGTGAAGGAAAGACCTGGGCCCAGTTGTTCAAAGCATCGTTAGCTTAATGAGCTCGTTAAGGGTCATTTCGTTAACTGTTTTAGCAGATTCAATATACACTATTTTGATATTTTTTGCTGAAAAAAATGTGCAAAAGCTACTCAACATTTTTTTCAGCAAAAAATTTCAGCATATTTGCATATCACTCGATGTAAATTTTAACGAATCATTAACTAACGATGTCGTTTGTTTTGAACAACTGGGCCCTGGATGATATTTTGTGCATGCGCAGGATGATCTGAATCTGCCCATTTTGGGCATGCTTCAAGGCACTTTTTCGCACCCTACTATAGAATATATTGACAAACAGAAGGCCCTAGACTGACTGCATGGATGTACAGACTAATGTGGGCTTTGGCTGTTCACATAAGCCCCTTTTTATTGCGCTGTGCATCATATATTCTGCCAGCAGCAATGTGAATGAAAACAGTTTTATACAATATTATATTTACCTACCATATGTACCCTGAATATTGGGACACCTTAAATTCTACTGGTTTTGTCCTAAAATTTGAACAAATCATGTTTCTATGTGTTGATGTATACAAAAAACTGCTGATTGAGTGGCAAACTGTGCAGATCCTGGTCTACACATTTTTGCACAGGTCTGTCTGTCCCAATATATAGGGTAAACACATAACTCCATTAAGAGCTGGTATCCAAATAATATTTTTCTTATTTCAGCACGAAAACGTAGGTTGTGGGTACTCATTATAAGTGCCTCTGTGAGGCACTCCTAATGAGTAGCCATAATATATATATTCAAGGAGAAATAAGAAAAATATCAGGAATGTATGGTGGAAAAAGGTGCCTTTTCTGGAGTGATGGTAGGTGTGTTAAATCTAATTTTATTCAAAAATACACCATTTTGTATGACTTTTTGTTTTATGTTTAATGTTTTATGTATGTGTTTTGCTATGAAAAGAAGAATTTTACACATGAGCATAGATCATCATCCATCTATCATTATAGACATGAAAACTTTCATAAATAAAACTGTCTACAAGGTATCATATGTTTGTTGTATTTTAACCACAAAGTCTTGTCTTGAACAGCATATCCGTTTAAAGACATACAGATGTATTTGGGTCATTAGAGTATTATCACTATAAGAGACTGGCACAACAAAACCTAATAGACTGTCAATAAACTACAGACAAGTAGAGGCCCAATAGGGGAATTTAGTGCTGGCTTATTTATCTGATCCACAGGTAATATCCCCTCCAAATTATTTATCCCTCTTTCGACTCATAATCACCTTTTTAGGGGGAATAAAATCATTTAGTGAGTCATGCCACTTTGGTCTCATTTTAGCTATGTTTTTAGAGGAATGGATACACTTTCAGGGGAAGCAACTCTGTCAAATGGGTTACATCCCTTCTGAAAAAGGGTTTACTCAAAAAGGAAATAATTTGCTCCATGAAAGCGGTTCTACTCTAAAAGGAAAGAATTTGCTCGTAAAGGGAGCAAATTCTTTCTTTTTAGAGAAGACACCTTTTCCGAAGGGGCTTGATGTGCAGGAAAGCAAACGTGAAGTCATAAACATGTTCTCCGTTCTGTAATATGGTACCTGAATGCACAGTTTACATCTGCCACAATGTGGCAAGAATCCGCATGCAAGTAAAGCCATCAGCCATCTACCAAATGTATCCATTCCACAAGAATATATGTTTAAACCCTACTCCATATCCCTAGATAAAGATATTATTTATAAACCCTGTTGCCTGTCCCAAACTATCTATGTATCTCTATATACTGCCTTACTTGCTACGAGCCGTACCTTACTCTCGCGAGTACAGTTTAGGCAAGGACGTGCCTCGAGCAAGAATCGGGCAGAACAAGGTGATCGGTTAAAAATGATGAGTGGAGATAAAATCAGGTAAAAGAAACAACTACCTCAGGATCAAGGGTCTTGAATGCTGCAGTCTATTAATTGCAACCTTGAATGAATTTTAGGTTTGATACATATGTAGACTTACAATAATCTAGGGCAAGGTATTCAACTGGACAATTGCAAGTGGATAAAAGTAATTTATAAAAAAAAATATGAGATGTATGGATCTGCCTAAAGGTCATCGAATGGCAGTACCTGGAATTGGAATTCACAAGTTGGATATAATCTGGGAGTGGTACTGCCACAATTTTGTAGAACAAGCATTTGCCCATCTTTGTTCAAGGAAACGGCTACCTAAATCCTGAAGCATGGCAGTCACAATGGACTTTTAATCGTAATTAGTGGTGGTCTATCAGGCAGCCCTGCTTTGAACCTTTTACAGCAAGGGTATCTTCCCTTTGGTGTGAGGAGCCCAGATAGGCCACATAAACTCAACCCCAGATAGGCCACATAAACTCTACCCCAAAGATGACAATAAACTTCAAAAAGATTAAAAAAAAACAAAAAAAAAAACGTCAAGGTCACATGTTCCGACTCACCCCCTTCCCTCCCTGAGTATAATTTGCTTGAAGAGCCTGGTGAAGCTATGACTGACAGGCAGTCAGCTGACATGCTACTTGTATCTGTTTGAATCTGATCAGGCGCGTGATAATCTTGCAAAGAAAAATGTCTTTATGTTTCTAGGGAGTTCTGCCACAGTATGGCAGGTGTAAACAGTGGGTTCAGTCTGTTCAGTACAGACTGATGTCAGCCTAGTCAATACCGACATGTCTATACTTGTCTATGGATGTCTGCCACAGTGGCAGGTGTAAACAGTGGGTTCAGTCTGTTCAGTACAGACTGATGTCAGCCTAGTCAATACCGACATGTCTATACTTGTCTATGGATGTCTGCCACAATGGCAGATGTAAACAGTGGGTTCAGTCTGTTCAGTACAGACTGATGTCAGCCTAGTCAATAAGGACTTATGTCTATACTTGTCTATGGATGTCTGCCACAATGGCAGATGTAAACAGTGGGTTCAGTCTGTTCAGTACAGACTGATGTCAGCCTAGTCAATACCGACTTATGTCTATACTTGTCTATGGATGTCTGCCACAATGGCAGGTGTAAACAGTGGGTTCAGTCTGTTCAGTACAGACTGATGTCAGCCTAGTCAATACCGACTTATGTCTATACTTGTCTATGGATGTCTGCCACAATGGCAGATGTAAACAGTGGGTTCAGTCTGTTCAGTACAGACTGATGTCAGCCTAGTCAATACCGACTTATGTCTATACTTGTCTATGGATGTCTGCCACAATGGCAGGTGTAAACAGTGGGTTCAGTCTGGTCAGTACAGACTGATGTCAGCCTAGTCAATACCGACATGTCTATACTTGTCTATGGATGTCTGCCACAATGGCAGATGTAAACAGTGGGTTCAGTCTGTTCAGTACAGACTGATGTCAGCCTAGTCAATACCGACTTATGTCTATACTTGTCTATGGATGTCTGCCACAATGGCAGATGTAAACAGTGGGTTCAGTCTGTTCAGTACAGACTGATGTCAGCCTAGTCAATACCGACTTATGTCTATACTTGTCTATGGATGTCTGCCACAATGGCAGATGTAAACAGTGGGTTCAGTCTGGTCCGTACAGACTGATGTCAGCCTAGTCAATACCGACATGTCTATACTTGTCTATGGATGTCTGCCATAATGGCAGATGTAAACAGTGGGTTCAGTCTGTTCAGTACAGACTGATGTCAGCCTAGTCAATACCGACATGTCTATACTTGTCTATGGATGTCTGCCACAGTGGCAGATGTAAACAGTGGGTTCAGTCTGGTCAGTACAGACTAATGTCAGGCTGGTCAGTGCCGTCTGATGTCTATGGATTTCTGCCACAATGTGGCAAACGGTGGGTTCAGTCTGGTCAGTACAGACTAATGTCAGTCTGTTCAGTGCAGTCTGATGTCTTTCTGGTCAATGCCAGCCGATAGCTTCCTTGTCTACTGCCACAGTATGACAAAAGTAAACAGTGGGTGCAGTTCTGCCATAGTAAACAGTTCAATCCGATCAGTCAGTCTAGTCAGTGCCGACTGATGTCATTACTAATCTATGGATTTCTGCCATAGGATTGTAGGTCTAAATAGTGGATTCAGTCCAGTCAGTATAGACTGATGTAAGTCTTGTCGATGCCGACTGATGTCTTTACTTGTCTATGAATTTCTGCCACGATATGGGAGGTGTAAACAGAGGGTTCAGTTCGGTCAGTATAGACTGACGTAAGTCTAGTCAGTCACTTGCACAGTATGACAGGAGTGAACAGTAGGTTAATTCTAGTCATTACATATTAATATCAGTCTGGTCAATGCCAACTGATGTCTTTACTTGTCTATGGATTTCTGCCACAGTATGGCAGGAGTAAATAGTGGGCTCAGTCTGGTTAGTACAGACTCATATCAGTTTAGTCAATGCTTAACTTGTTTATGGATTTCTGCCACAGTGTGGCAGGAGTAAAGACGGGTTAAGCCTGGTCGGTACAGACACATGTCTGGTCAATGCCACTGATGTCTTTACTTGTCTATGGATTTCTGCTACAGTGTGGTAGGTGTTAACAGGTAGTTCAGTCCGGTCAGTATAGACTGACGCGAGTCTAGCCAATCACTTCCGGGGTGGGTGTGTATCGCACATCACCAGGGCGTCCAACTGATATTGGCTTACAGTTGGGCAAGGCCTTCTGTCCTTGCAGCAGGTAAGGGCAGAGGGGGGAGTGTTTTTATTTCTCTTGTTTCATACTTCTGTCTCATTCATTTTCCTCTGTCACCCATGTCCCTCTCTTTCATCTCCTCTACTATCTCTTCTATCTTTCTTCTCCCTTTCTCTGGGAGACGACACAAAATGACCCACAAGGTTGACGCATCATTAAACCCCAACACAATCAAAAACTATCAATCACTTGTCTATGGATTGCTGCCACAGTATGACAGGCATAAACAGTGGGTTCATTCTGGCTAGTACAGATCAATGCCAACTGATGTCTTTACTTGTCTATGGGTTTCTGCCACAGTATGACGGTAGTAAATAGTGGGCTCAGTCTGGTAAGAACAGTCTGATATTGGTCTGGTCAATGCTGAATCATGTCTTCACTTGCCTATTGATTCTGCCATATTGTGGCAAGAGTAAACAGCGAGTTCAGCCTGGTCGGTACAGACGCATGACACAATGCCGACTGATGTCTTTACTTGTCCATGGATTTCTGTCAAAGTATGACAGGTGTAAACAGTGGGTTCAGCATGGTCAGTGAAGACTGATGTCAGTCTGGTCAATGCAGACTGATGTCTACTTGTCTATGGATTTCTGCCACAGTATGGCCGGAGTCAACATAGGGTTCATGCTGGTCAGTACAGACTAATGTCAGACTGGTCAGAGTGGAGAAATGGCTTTTTTTTGTCTATGGATTTCTGCCACAGTATGACAGGTGTAAACAATGGGCTCATTCTGGTCAGTACAGACTAATATCAGGCTGGTCTGTACGTGTCGACTGATGTCTTTACTTGTCTATGGATTTCAGCTACAGTATTACAGGTGTAAACAGTGGGTTCAGCCTGGTAAATAAAGACTGATGTCAGTCTTGTCAATGCAGACTGATGTCTATACTTGTCTATGGATTTCTGCCACAGTTTAACAATATGACAGATGTGAACAATGGGCTTATTCAGGTCAGTACAGACTAATGTCAGGCTGGTCTGTGTCGACTGATGTCTTTACTTGTCTATGGATTTCAGTCACAGTATTACAGGTGTAAACAGTGGGTTCAGCCTGGTCAGTAACGACTGATGTCGGTCTGGTCAATGCAGACTGATGTCTTTCCTTGTCTATGAATTTCTGCCACAGTTTGACAGGTGTAAACAGTGGGTTCAGTTCGGCAAGTACAGAATAATGTCAGGTTGGTCAATGCCGACTCATGCGTTGACTTGTCTGTGGATTTCTGCCACAGTATGACAAGTGCAAACAGTGAGTTCAGTCCGGTCAGTGCAGACTGATGTCAATCTAATCAAAGCAGACAGATGTCAGCTGTAGTTGTGGACCTGCACACAGGCGGCTGGGTTCTATATGGTCGCTTTCCTTAAGAACAAAGCAGTACAGGGAATTTGGCCGCCGAACTGAGCGACTGAGCAGACCTTTTTAGGATCGCACTGCTCACCCACTTAGCATAGGGAAGGGGCTAGAAAAAGGTGCCTTAAAGGGCTTAACTTGCTTCAAAACTCCTGGCTGGTAAACCGCGATCAACGGGGATCCCACTTATCGGCCGAACAAGAAAAAAGAAGACGAAGGTGATACCTTTAGCATTCGGCGCATGGAATGTGCGCACTAATGGACAGTGCTGATTCTGACAGACCTCAGCGAACAACAGTTCTACTTGGTAGAGAACTTGACGGATACAAAGTCGAGATTGCAGCTCTGAGTTAGACTCGACTTGCAGAGGAAGGGCTTTTAAAAGAAGTTGGTGCTGGTTACACTTTCTTCTGGAGTAGACGCAAGAAAGAAGAGCGGCGTGAAGCAGGAGTAGGATTCGCCATCATATCACACCTTGTCAGCGGGCTCTCAGGACTTCCAAAAGGCATTTATGACCGTCTAATGACACTGAGACTTCCCTTATCTGGCAAGAGACATGCAACAATTTTAAGTGCCTATGCACCCACAATGACCAACACAGATGAGGTTAAAGACAAGTTCTATGATGATCTGGATTCTGTGATTTCTACAACACCCCGGACAGACAAACATCCTCCTCGGTGACTTCAGTGCCAGAGTGGGCATAGACCACCTAAAAAGGGTAAAAGAAAAGTCAAACCTGGGAAGAAGCGATTGGAACTGAAGGAGTAGGAAAGTGTTACAGACAGCAAGAGGCAAGCATTCATCAGTGATATCTGCAGCCATTTAGATGAGAATTGGACAGTCTTAGAGACACCGTTCACTTTTTAGCAATGGATGCCCTAGGACCAGTATCTAGCAAACACCAAGACTGGTTTGATGAGAATGACGAAGGAATCCAGGGACTCCTTGAAGAGAAACACCAAAAACACAAGGCATAGCTGAGTGATACCACTCAAAATCTAGTAAGACTGCCTATTCAAACATATGTAAGACAGTCCAGACAAGGCTCAGAGACATGAAAGACTCCTGGCTGAGCAAAAGCAAAAAGGCTGATGAAATCCAGTCTTTTGCAGACAAAAAGGATATGAAGGTCTTTGATGCACTTAAGACAGTATATGGTCCCCAGAGCTCAGGAACCACCCCACTCCTTAGTGCAGATGGAACTAGTCTTCGAACTGACAAAGAAGCTATCTTGAAAAGATGGGCTGAACACTTTGATGGTGTCCTTAATCGGCCTTCATCTATTAATGATGAAGCTATCAACAGACTACCACAGCTGGAATGTAGTCCGCTGTTTGATGAGTTTCGAGGCGTCTCTGAAACGGTGAAAGCAGTAAAATTCCTGTCATCTGGCAAGGCTCCAGGATCATATGCAGTACCTGCAGAGATCTACAAAGCAGGAGGTCATCCAGTTGCAGAGAAACTGTCAGAGTTATATCACATTATGTGGAGAAAAGAAGCTCAAGGATGCAACAAGTATCCACCTATTCGAACGGAAAGGGAGTCTATGGATTTCTGCCACAGTATTGAAGATATAAACAGTGGATTCAGTCTAGTCAGTGCAAACTGATTTTATCAGTGTAGACACTGTCTATTTTCGTTCTTTTGTCTGTTATTTGTTCCCATATTATTATTATTATTATTATTATTATTATTATTATTATTATTATTATTATTATGTCCCCAACCTATGGGAGGGGAACTTATTGAATTTGGCGCGGATCCCGTTGGTGTCGGTGTTGGCGTTGGCTGACACTTTCTTGTCTCCACAGTATCTTGTGAATCGATGGTTAGATTCTTACCAAATTTGCATGGATATATAATTGGGACATAACAAAGAACTGATTAAATTATTAACTTTGGTGACCTTTACCTAATTTTCAAGGTCACAGAGGAAGAAAAACTGAAAAATCTCGGTTGGAGGGCATCTGTTTTCTCTGAAAACACGGTTACTAGTTATTATTACTCGTATTAGTAGAAGTAGTATTTTTATTATTATGAGAGAAAATAAGATTTGGAATTACACGTGAATCTTTCACTGGTCAGATGATTCACATAAAATGCCAAACTTAATTTTCTCAGAAAAATGCAAAATAGCAAAATGTCTGCTACAGTTGCCCGGGGTCGAGCGCATGCGCACCTGAATATCAAATTTGCTTGGCGCTTTAAGAGTTATAATAAACAAGGTATTGCTGAGGGAGCGACCGCATGCACACATCAAAATCAAGCGGTCTTTCTTTAACTCCTTCACTGCCATAGGCGATGATAATAGGCCTTTGCAAACAGCGTAGATCCAGATGTGACAGCTCATAGTTAACCGTCTCATCTGGATCTACGCTGTTTGACAGTCAGTCTTTTAACTGTACATATAAACTTATTTCCAATTGATAGTTTGTTAAAAAAAAAAAAGCAGACGAAAATGTCGTCTGAAATTTGGCGCCGAAAGGATTAATTAAACATTTTATTCATTTAGTTTTATTATTGATTTATTTTACTGAATTTATTTTTATATTTTATTTTATTTTATTATAATTATTTTATGTTATTTTCATTTTATTTTTATGTTTGCTTTTTCTTACTTTCTTTGTTTTCTTTTTATATAAGAGAACATGCGGGACTGACAACCCTGGCCTCAGCAGGTCACGTTTCCAGTTGGACACGTGATATACAACAGCAATTCGAGTTTTGCCTTAGAAAAGTAACATTTCTAATGTGAACGACGAATATCTGCGCAGTGTGAATTAGATCATTACTGTTTTTTATATACATTTTACACGGTCTCCCAATATCGTACCGAAGACCAGCTAACACCACAGTCGCATTGCGTGGATGCGCATTCTGACTGGTCTCCCCTTCCTCGCATATCGGAAAATGTTGGTTAGTTGGACAGTTCACCTTAGTGACCAGGCCATTATCTAAGCCGCTACGTCAGAAAATGTAACTTCGGACATGTGCGCCCAGCGAAGATTCTGATCAGATTGCGCATTCGCGCAATCTGATCAGAATCTTCGCTGGGTGCATTTTGGATAGCCAAGGATGCAATGTTTCTTCATGCAGACAACAAAGACTGATCAGACTGCGCGGATGGTTTCCCACGTTGCGACTGACCGAACAGGTTAACCTGTTATTGAACGTGACCTTCCTAGCTAGTGATCTCGAGCAGCGATTGCGTTATGTCCAGTTACGTCTACCAGGAAGGAAAACAACACGTGGCAGAGGGACAGTCACGTGACAGAGGGACGTCAAAGCACGGGCAAATTCAACGAAATCTTGTCAATTTTTTTCGGTCACTCATGAAAATCGGAGATAAAAATATGGCGACTTCCATGGACGATTCACGACTACTGATAATTCTAATGGAACCAGATCTTGATTACAAAAAAAAAAAAAAAAGAAAAATCAGTAATGAAGTTTTCCGTTGCATTATTTATTTATTTGGTAGATTCCCTCTCATTTATATGTCACTGAGTACATACTGCTGAGTATATGCTTTTCTGTCCGCTTTCCAAACTGCACCTTAGCTTAATGCGTCTCCTCTTCTCAACCGCCTAGGCAGGGTTGTGGAATTATCAAATTTTATTACTTGTCCATGGACAAGTAAATGGTCAAAATCCACTTGTCTAACTAAGATTTACTTTCCCGAAAATTGACATTTTTCTTTTCTCTTATAGTTTGAAGAAAACATATGTTGTCGGTACTCATTAGAAGCTCCTCGATGAGGCGCTTCTAATGAGTACCCGCAACATATGTTTTCTTCGAGAAATAAGAAAAACATATATCTCACAATCTGGATACTCTTCTTAGCTAAAGCTAAAAAATCCTTGTCCTAGGACAAGTAAATCGAAATTTCTTACTTGTCCTCAGCGAAATGGGACAAGTTTGACAAGTCTGGCATGGTGTTTCCACAGTCCTGCCTAAGGAGAGAAGAGCGTAAGTTGAACAGTCAGAAGAGAAGTGTCACGTGATATTCTTAGTTCATCTTCTAGACATCTTCTGCTTCTAAATCTAAATGTCACTGGCCCCAATACAATAAAAGTACTGTGCCAGAAAGTGTATCCTATGGCGTGTGCGCCCATTCGCGCAGTCTGATCGGAATTTTCGCTGGGCGCTCTGTGAATGTGCAAGGATCTATTTTAAAGGTATTTTCAAACGAACAGCGAAGATGGTCAAACTGCCCGAATGCACAGGCTGTTCTGAGTCTTCGTTTGGCTTCCATACCATGTGGTATATAGACAACCCTCTTTATTCCGACAATCGATACAACGAAATTCGTTGTAATGACAATTTGACTGTCACGAGAGATAACAATTAGTCACAAAGTATGCAAGAATATTGTATTGAATACTTTAAAGAAACATGTTTTGGATATTTGCTAGAATCGCCTCAGTGAGGCGATTCTAACAAATATCCAAAACAAATGTTCTATGAGGAAATAAGAACAAAACAAGAGCTTTCTTACATATCAATCTGCTCATTAAGTATTCTGTACAACAGCAACTTAGGGGATAACTGCATTCAAATTTGTGATTTGGGGAGGTAAATCGGCGGTTTTACGGTCGGAAATTTCGTTGTACGGCGACGCGTCAGCGGATTTAGGTCCTCCAGAAGTGATTTAGGTCCTCCAGAAGTGGACGGTGGCCAGGAGATCACTAATTTTCGCGCTTTGGGCCTTCTTAATTCAGAATATCACATAACATTTCTCTTCTCGTTGTTCGATTTACGCTCTTCTCTTCCGATAAGGGATCAATGCGATTTACATGTAGGTCCAGTCTGTGTAATTTGTACCTTCTGAACTCAGAATAGCACGTGACATTTCTCTTCTGATTCTTAGATTCACGCTGCTACAAAGTCTTCTGCCTCTTCCAAATAGTCAGTGGAAAAGACGAAAAAGAAGAAATGACAGAGTCAAACAAAGATGGCATCTGATAAGCAGAAAGTGGACAGACTGTTTCTCTTAGTCACGTGGTTTTCCTCTACCAGTAGACATAAATCGGGTACACCCCAGGGCCCAGTTGTTCAAAGCTAACGACATTGTTAGTTAACGATTCGTTAAAATTTACATCGAGTGATACGCAAATATGCTGAAATGTTTTTGCTGAAAAAATGTGAGTAGCTTTTGCAGTGCAAAAGCTACTCACATTTTTTCAGCAAAAAATATCAGAATATTGTATATTGAATCCGCTAAACAGTTAATGAAATGACCCTTAACGAGCTCGTTAAGCTAACGACGCTTTGAACGACTGGGCCCAGATTGCACAATTGTAATGTCATTATCATCTCTCTGAATAAGATGAAGACATGTTTATGTACATTTTTTTTTTCTTTTACTTCCTCAAGAGTGTTTAGAAAAGAATTGGTCGGTAATTTAAATCTTCGGGTAGATCGGTTTTCTTCAGGACAAGAGTTACACTGACCTCTTACCATGATGCTGGTATTTCACCATAAGTGAATGGTTAGTAAGAAACTGGCAAATGTTTAGTAGTTCCTTAAGAATTCTAGTACTATTTTCGCCATCAGAACCTGGTGTTTTGCCAAAATGAAAGGGGTTTTCCACTTCCTGTGAGACAATAATTATTGACTCGAATAAATTCTCAATGTTTTGTCAGAAGGGAAGTCTGGCCTGTGTCAAGCATAGTTTGTTCGGCGAAGTTAGAAGTACGTAGAAGTCGGAAGTAGGGTTTAAGTAGATGAAAATTAGAAATATGAAGGCGGAAGTTTGAAAAAGAAAGAAATAAGTAGAAAGTAAGAAGTTAGATCCAGAAAGTTAAAATTATCAGAAGTAAGAAGGTTGAAGGTGAGAAATCAGATAAAAGGAGTTCGAAGTCACAGAAATGCTTCCATACCGTTCTGCTCGACATGTGCCAGAATGTCAGAAATCAAAGATCGGAATAATACACGTGACCCGGGAGAATATAAGCAGTTAGTTAAGTCGGCGTTGGTGGCATGACCTCGCGACAGATAAAGTAATATCAAGACAAAATAAGTTCATATGCACTCATACACTAGTATACGTGTATTGGCAGATCAAACTTTAACCCTTAAAGTGCCAATTACAACTGCAGCAGACGGCATTTTGAAAGATGTTTTTTTAGCTCACCTGAGCCAAACTCATCTGAGCCAAAGGCTCAGGATGAGCTATCACTTGCCGTCCGTCGTCGTCCGTCCGTCCGTCCACACCTTTGAACGTCTCCTCTGAAACCACTTGGCTAGTTTTCTTCAAACTTCTTGTGAAGCCTCCTAATAAAGGCAGTTTGAAAATTTGTACAAATGGTCACGGTCCATTAACTGAGGCTGAATCTTGGTATATAGCATCGAGGACTCAAGATCTACCGAGTTTGTTCAAATGTTGATCGTAAGTTGACTTTGATCTTTTTACCGCAAGGTCAATTTTGTGTCCCTTAGCATTTGTATGGGGAAATGTTGAAAAGTCATGTTCTCAAACTGTATTTAAGACTAATGGCTGAAACATACTATGTATGATGTAAATCTTTTCAGTTACAATCAAAAGTTTGTACCCTGTGGGTTATCTGCCCTATATACATGCATAAAATTGTGTAAACTTTAAACGTCTTCTTCTCTGAGACCGCTCGACAAATTTTCACCAGATTTCACATGGGGGCTTCTGCCAAAGGGGTTTTGACAATTTGTTTAAATGGTTCCACACCATGGAACTAGATGGCCGCCATGCCCATATATGGCAGTAAACACGTAAAAATCTTCTTCTCCAGGACCAAGAAAACTTTGAGGATGAATCTTGGTATATAGCATTGGGGAAAGTCAAATTTGTGACCCTATAGGTTTCTGGGGAAGATATTGAACTATCATTTTCTTTAAATGTATTCAAAACTAATGGCTGAAACTTACAATGTATGATTAAAGTGGTAAATCGTTTCAGTTACAATCAAAATGTTATAGCTGGGGGTTTTCTACCCTTGCCCCTGGGCTATCTACATGTACAAAAGTGTGTAATCTTTAAACGTCTTCCTGTCTGAAACCGCTTGACCAATTTTCACTAGATTTCACATGGGGCCTTCTGTCGAAGGGATATTGACAATTTATTCAAATGGTTCTCCACTACTAAACAAGATTGCCGCCATGCACATATATGGGGGGAAAAAAACACTTAAAATCTTCTCCAGAATCAAGAAAGTTTCGACGCTGAATCTTGGTATGTAGCATCAGGAACTCAAGGTCTACCAAATTTGTTCAAATGATGATCCTAGGATGACCTTTGACTTTCTTACGACATAATTACATTTGTGTCCTAGTTGCTATTGCAATATTGGAACAATATTGCATCTATAAGCGAATCGTGGCCGACGGGCCTCTTGTTTTATTATCTTTTCAAAGAAAATGTCATGGCATTTCATGTGAATCGTCTGCCGATTTCGCAGTTTTACCTAGGCTTGTTCTGTTTGCTTGAGCATTTCTCTCCTAACGATAGTTGGGGTAAATATGGCATACCACATAATGTATTTACCCGAAGTATTTAGACAGCATGTTTGAGTAAACAGTGTACACCTAGATCAGACGCCGCGTTCTGCGGCGTCTGATCTGGGTCTACACTGATTGCCACTCATCCAGCATTGATTTAGACACATCAACAGATAATTTAATGAATTCTAATTTTAGGACAGGTTTTGTTAGGAGTCAAGGTGTCCGAATACTTACGGTAAATACGGTAGGTTTTATTGATGCCAAATTTTATGTCCTTGGTTTCTTATCAGTAGATCACGATTTCTGATTCTCGCGACAAACAAAATCTACCAAATATAAGAAATTCATTCACTTTTGTTGGAAAGTCGCAGAGAACAAAATGAATACAACGTTTCTTCTAGGTATGTTTAATATTAATCTTTTTCTTTTATTTATTTATTTATTTATTTATTTATTTATTTATTTATTTATTTATTTATTTATTTATTTGTGTGTTTATTATTACTTTGCATGCTGGGTAAAATTTCAGCAGACGACATTTTGAAATATCTCTTTTCTTATTTTCCCTAGAAAATATGATTTGACACTTCATGCAAATTGTCTCCTAAGGAGACAGTTTGCATGAACTGTCAAATTATGTTTCCTATGAAAAATAAAAATATCAGTTTGTGGTTTGCTGAATTTGCTCGTAGCATAACAAGTATTATTATTATCATTTATCAGTTTATGAAAGACCTGGCAAGCAAAACAAGGAAAGTCTGCCTCTATTCTCAGTAGATGTACCTGGGCTCAGTGTCACAATGATTCAATGCGTTAAGATCGATTTTAACACTAAGGCCTGAGACTTGCAAAGCAAAGTTTGCATTGTCACATAAAAACTGATTTAAACGATGAAACAAATAGCTCAAGTTCGAAATCGTCTGCTGCACTAAAGCGTATATATTCATTTTAGTTGGCAATACTTGTCTTAGCTCATATGTTCTTCAGACTTTAAGGTACGCCTTAAGTCTGAGGAATACTTGTGAAACTGTGCCCAGGTTCATAAACATTCTTGAAGCTAAGGTCTTCCTTAACTTTAAGGTCTATTATTTGCAAAGCAAAGCTTACACTTCAGTATAAAAAGCTGGGCCCAGTTGTTCAAAGCATCGTTAGCTTAACGAGCTCGTTAGTGGTCAAAATGTTAACTGTTCTAGTAAATACAATATCTAATTTACAGGCACTTTTGCTAAAAAAATGTGAGTAGCTTTTGCAAATGCAAAAGCTACTCACATTTTTTTTTTCAGCAAAAATATTGGGGTATATGTCATATTTGATGATCAAAATTTTAACGATACGTTAACTAACAACATCGTTAGTTTTGAACAACTGGGCCCTGGTATTCAACGATACAACAAATATATTAAGATGGTCTACTGCACTGACACAAACATATTCGTTTTTAGTTGACTGTCTTATTTCACATATTAATGTTTATGCCTTAAGTCTGAGGAATGATTGTGAAATTGAGCCCTGGGCCCAAGCGAACAATCGTTCCTTAAGTTAAGGTCGACTAAGATTTGTAAAGCAACATTTGCACCTTCACATTAAAGTTGATACCAAGGTTGAAACGAATAAATACGAGGTTCGATATCGTCTGCTAGACTGTAAAAAAGAGTACTGTATTAAGTGTTTTTAAAATTACTGGAAAAAATGTAGTTAAATATCTTCCAAATAAGGGCTCACTTTAAAGGAATATGAGCAGAGGACTTCCTGATGGGCATATTTAATGATGCATATGTGATGTGTGTTCTGATTTTCTTTATAAAAGCATCTATCGCTGGTACTCATTTGAATTACCTCGACAAGTTTATAAAAGCACATGTTGTGGATACTCGTCTGAATTGCCCCGACTTGTCGGGGCAATTCAAATGAGTACCCACGCTATTATAAAGAATATAAGATATATACAAGACAAAATATTAAGACGTAAACGTCTAAGTACCGGCGCAACTTTTGTTCATGTTTACTCAGAAATATGGGACACGGGTATACTAAAGTTTAATAAATTTTCAATGTAATAGGTAAAAAAGAACAACAATGTGATTCTTTAATGTATGCTTTTATTAAGCTTTATGAATTTACTTAATCGAGCAATATGCAAATCCTAGTCAACCTTGGGATCTCCACGAGATTTAGTTTGTACATTATTGTTCAAAAAAAAAAAAAAAAAAAAAAAAAATATGCGTAAAATTAACTGTTACCAGATCTTATCTAGAAACTTATTTTAGCATAATTATTTTAAGCATGGACCTCAAGTCATAGTCAAACTTACCAAAAGATGGAATGCAGGTCATATTCACACTTACAAAACTGCGCTCTGCGCTAATCGAACACTTCTCCATACATAAAAATCCAAAGCTATATTAAGAGACCGGCGCGATTCGCGCGCCGGTCAATTACACGGACTGCAATCTGAAGCCTATGAAATTGCTTGACCGTGCGCTTATAAGGGTATGTGCGGTAATCAGGTCGAACACGGTATTCATTTTAGTTGACTTTAAATGCCTCAATTTATACGCTCATATTTCGGACCTTAACCCTGGTCCTGCTGAGCCCAGATATGCCCTGCCTTTGCAAACAGTGTAGATCCAGATCAGTTGGCTTCTGAAGAATTAATTAGAAGTTGGCGTGGCATCTTAATTTATTCAGCATGGCTAGGATTAAGGTGCGCCTTAACTCTAAGAAATGATTGGGAAACTGGGCACTGGGGTACTTTTTCTGAGCTTTTTCCCCTTTAGAATCTATAGTGTAATTTTTATTTTCTGGTTAGTTTTTTATCATTGAGCCTCTCCCAGGATTGTTTAAAATTTACATCGGAGTCGGTAGTGAGGCCTACTTGGCCGAATCCAGTTTAAGTCACTTCAGGGATTTTAAAGGGGACTTAATACACTTGATAAAGTTTCCACTATTTTTACAAGGGAGATATTTTTTGTGACTTCCTAGTTGCTTTTCTGCACACCAATCATCTTGTGGAAAGGGGTCTCCTGTAAAAGGACAAAATCGCTCCCACTGGGAGCAAATGAATTCCTTTTACAGGAGGCCCCTTTTCAGCAGGAAAGCAAACCAATTTTGGTAGAGTTGCTTCCCCTGAACGTGTAACGGGGCCACCCCGCTCCCCTAACCCTATATGGATGTCGGTAAAATAGTTCCTATTTTAAAATCAACCGTTATCATCTCTCTGAATAAGCTGAAGACAACCACAGTATGATTCGGATCGTCTTTATTTGTATATGACATTTTATTACATTTTCAGCAGTGATTTACTGAGATTTCTCAGTGAATTATAATCGATAATTCACCGAGTGACTTATTTCATTTGGAACGTTTTGACGTCATAATTGCTGGGCGACGTTGCTGACGTTGTTGGTAACAACAATAACAATAATTGACGTTTCGCGGAAAATTTGATAAAATTATCTAAATCAGACTGTAATTTTCACGTCCAGTTGGCAGTTTAGAGGAAAGACCTGCAACACAAATGTAAAGTATGATTTTCTTGATAATCCAGTTCAACTTTCGTAACATTGTGGTGTCTGTATTTCAAGCACAGGATGACTTTTGCATTAAAGTGAAAACAAGATGGCGACTGATTTTCAAACTAAACCACACCTCTTGAAATTCATGCACTGACTGGAACTATTTTGGTAGGAAATCATAACGGCTGAATGTGAAAATTCAAAGGTAAAACATGAATGAAAATGTAATAAACACTTTATTTGTTTGTTCTGATCGATTACGGAGAAATAATTCACGCGTGTTCTAAGGGTTTCTTATAAAAAAACTCGTTCGCTTCGCTCACTCGTTTTTTACGCGCAAGCCTTAGAACACTAGTGAATTATTTCACCGTAATCGATCAAAACAAACAAACAAATGAACTTTACATATTTGCTTTTTTCTTCGTTTCAGGTGTGTTGGCCGTTGCCGTGGAGCTTACACTAGCCCAGGATTGTTCTTCTTTACTAGGTATCTAGTCTGACAAACATGTAACGTCACAATATCGTCATCTAACATCGTCATGACGTTGATACATCGTTGTGCGTTTTATCTTGATGAAATGCAATTAAATATACTTGCGCAACGTGTAAGAGGGAGATTTTCTTTCGAAAATCATACTGGTCTAATTTTAACCCTTTCAGCCCGGCAGACCAAAACAGATACATGTGCAAACAGCCTAGATCTCGATGAGACGGCTCGTAACGAGGTGATATCTACAAGTATTTGGGTCGAATTCCCATAACCTGTTCTGTCTGATATGCATTTTAAACTTTACTACTCTCAGATGAAGATAAGTGAGGGTTTCCATATTTTTCACAGAAAATAAAGCTTGACGTTTCATTCATTTGAATGAAACGTCAAGAATTATTTTCTGTGAAACATAATAAAAGAATTTAGATGTCTGTATTTGTAATCAGCAGATTAAAGTTTAAGTTTGATCGAGTCTGGTGCGCATAAAAACTGCGTGAGTTTTAACCTTCCGGTAGACTGTTTGTGAAATCGCAGTCTACAGAAACCGCAATTCAATATTTGAGCCGCAACGTCAGAAAAAGTACCTTCGGGTATGTGCGACCATCGAAGATTCACACCAGCCTGGTCCTTCGCGCAGTCTGACCAGATTCTTCACTGGACGCATTTTAAATTAGATGCAAAGTTTCTTCACGTGGACAACTGAGACTCTGATTAGAATGCGTGGATGCGCAGGCTGATATGAGTCTTCGTTGGGGGCACATGTCAGAAGGTACGTTTTTGCACATTTCAGCTCATCTAGTTTCGCTGCCCAACGTAGCTTTCCTGATCTGCATGCTTTTGGCGCCGTTGTGAAAATCAGCCATTGAAGAAGCTGGCCCTGAGGTTATATTTCTTTTTTTAATGCTCAACTCAGCTGAGCTTGAAATTTATCCCGCTAATAAATCACAAATTACTCACAATTCATCACGAAAACACGCCTATATAATTTTGACCTCTTAAACCCCACTTTTATATAGTAAAACTGGGGTTTACCGGGGTATACTTTATTTTTCTTATTTCTTCTCAAAAACACAGATTGTGGTACTCGTTAGAACCGCCTCGCCGAGGCGTTCTAACAAGTACCTACAATCTATGTTTTGAGCAGAAAATAAAAAAAAAAAAAAATATCAGAGATTTTTTTTTATCTGAAAATTTTCAGTTTTTGGAGGTGAAATTTTCTATATATTTAAATAGGCATGTTTTCGTAATGTGCAACTTTTTTCTTGCTAAACATACGAGTAGCTGAGCATGTAAATTTCTCTACTAATAAATATGAAAATTTTCCTAGTTATTAGCAGAGAAAATTTCATGCTCAATAAAGTTGAGCACGCAAAAAGTTTTATAACCTTGGGGCCTGACTTATTTTGGTTTCTTTCAGGGTCAACAAGGAAGAAGAGAGTTTTCTTGGACGACATTGCGAATGCTTTTAACAAATTGCCAAGTGAAATACGTGACCTTATACCAGGTAAATGTTTAGTGATTTCTTGTAGCGTTATTTCAAGAGATCTTATTCTTTCAGAATTGGTTTTGATGTCGCTCAAACAGGGTATGTAGATAGCGGTCACTCGAAAATAGTGTATTTTAAGACAGGCCACTCAAAAGAAGGAGAGGGGTTTTCAACACGAAGACAATCAAAAAGGGTGATAGTTTATGTACATAAATATCATTTCTTGCACACCAGATAAGGAAAACCAGGATTTAGTCTTATCCTATCAAGGTTATCCTACCCAGGGTAAGATAAAAATCGAGAATTCTCACGTGTTCGATATGCACTCGTTGTAATGGACGTCTTGTAGGCCTTGTCATGGGTTTGAGGGTAGACATCACGAAAACATACCTTTATAATTTTGATCCCCCTTAAACCCCACCTTTATATAGTAAAACTGGGGTTTACAGGGGTAAACAATATTTTTGTTATTTCTGCTCAAAAACATAGATTGTGGGTACTCATTAGAACCGCCTCGGCGAGACGGTTCCAACGAGTACCACAATCTATGTTTTGAGCAGAAATATGAAAAATATCAGAATTTTTTATCTGAAAACTTTCAGTTTTTTTGGTGGTGAAATTTTCAGTATATTTGAATAGGCGTGTTTTCGTAATGTAGAAAAACCCGTCCTTCGCGATCTCAGTCTTGCATCACTCGGCAAGCCTCGTGATGCCAGGCAGTGATCCTCGGGACGGATTTTTCTATCTACCCCTCACACCAATGATAGATCCCTCACAATAAATGATAGATCCATATAATCCAACTCTGCTCCGACTGTGCCACATACAGGGTACAGTGAACTAATTATTTTTCCCATAGAGCTCCATAGTGATCCCACCCTTTTTGGTGCTTAAGGGTTCATTTCAGGGTATGGCTGGGCTTCTAAATTTTGTTTTAATTCAAAGCCCAGGCTTAGCATAGCAAAATAAACAAGGAAACATACCATCACCAGCACTTTCAGGGACTTTTTGGAGGCTGAATGTAGCAACCCCTCAGTTGGCAGGTATCAAAAATTGAAACTTTGCAATTTCACCACTTCTTCTTTGGGCTCCAGCAAACACACACAGAAACATTTATTTCTTTGAAACAATCAGAAAATTACAAACAGACATTTATTTCTTCAAATTAGAATGATGAGTTTTAAGTCATCTTTATTATTAACCAATCACAGGTCGCCTTACACAAAATAACTACCCCGGGCTTCCCTACACTTTTTTGCACCAATCAGCAGTCCTGTCACAATTGGTTCACTGTGCCCTACACAGGCACCACACCGAAACCTGGTGTAATGTGTTTGTACTTCCTCTTGGTGTCATTGGTAGGCTGTGTTCAGTGGTTGTGATTATTCCTTGACATCTTCTATATTACTTTTCTGTGAATACGACAATTGTGTTTTAAAAAAATAAGGAAACAACAGTTGCTTCTTTTGGTTATTGACTGCATAAAAATGTTTATCATTATTCCAGCCGTTTTAGACGCATCAGCAGGCGGTAAACTGGACTAAAATTTAGGATAAGCGTGGTGAGGAGTTAAGGCCTCCCAATACTATATGGCTATATACGATAATTTAAGTATTACTTCTTTTATAGGTGATAAGGAAGTTGACCGTCGTTGTCGATTCGGTAAGTCGTTCTTATATTTTTCTAAATCAGGGCCCAGTTGTTCAAAGCTAACGACGTCGTTAGTTAACGATTCGTTAAAATTTACATCGAGTGATACGCAAATATGCTGAAATTTTTTGCTGAAAAAATGTGAGTAGCTGCTACTCTCATTTTTTCAGCAAAAAAAAAATGTCAGAATATTGTATATTGAATCCGCTAAAACAGTTAACGAAATGACCCTTAACGAGCTCGTTAAGCTAAAGACGCTTTGAACAACTGGGCCCTGAAACGCTAGCTTAGCCTCTGAGGGAAATAACTCTGATATAGAAACATTTGCTTCCTTTCTCACTGGGGGTGGGGAGGGGGGTGGGGGCGGGAGGTGGGATACTCTGAAGGAAAGAATTTGCTCCCATAGAGTAGCCTCCGTTTTTAAAGGGTTCAAATACTAGGGAGACAACTTTCCGTCTGCAGAAGTTGCCTTTCTGTGCAAAATCACGTCAGTAACTTTGAGGTGTATCCATTCACTACAATAAGGTTCACGACATTTTCTTACGGCGTTTCTCGGGCGACGAAATTGTAATAATTTGTTTATTACACGCTAAAATGTAGCTGTCCCTCATCAAAGAATATTATTATACTCGTACTGTCCCGTTTACGGCAATGCCGCTATTTTGACTATTAACCCAAGCAAAAGTTGACCTTTTTGTATGCCATGGCAACGGTTCTGAGAAATTTGCCCGTGGTATAGCTATACTATACTTATACTAATATGAATTTACGAGATAGGTGCTACCTATATCCGTGCGTCCAAATTATTATCACATGCTTCATAGGTGGGTTGACCAGATCTAACTGAATTTGATTTCAGACCACGCTTGACTTCTTAATCAACTGCATGAATTGCGATATAACGTCCAAGTAAACAATATTTCAGTAGTTCAGAGACATTGCCTCCAAAATTATGGGACTTTTACCTGACCCGATTACATGAATTCGGGTCCTGCTTAGTTACTAGCAGCTCTGCCATGGAGGCTTTAGGCAGCCTATATATTTCGCGGGCCCCGATGGGTGGGGGCCATGCTTTCCGAAAACCGAAAACTAGTGTAAGCCGGTGACAGGTACAACGACAGTACACTATCGTTCGTTTACCTGAAATCCATTTTACTGCTTCAGGATTTCTCCTATTGTTTTTTCTTTTTTTTTTCTTTTTTTTTTTTTTTTTTTTTTTTGCGCGCGCGTGTACACGTTATAAAAAGAAGCAGAAGAGAGAGAGAGAGAGAGAGAGAGAGAGAGAGAGAGAGAGAGAGAGAGAGACAAAACAAAACAAAACAAAAAAAAAAAAAACAACATAAAAATAACAACAATTTACAAACCGGTCGAACGAACACATGATTGTGTTGAAGTTTTTGTAAGATTGTCACGTGAAAAGAGCGTAAAGTCTATGTGTTATCTAAAGATCTACATTAACGTGTACCTTATGCACAAAACAAATCATGCTTAGCTTGTAAACAGACGGAGAATGGATAGAAATAAAATTCGAAGTGGAGACAAAATTCAAAATGGCCGCCATCGCAAATTTTGTAGGCTGACGTCATAAGTCTCGTGATTCAACTCCTCGCAATTGGAATACTTGGCGTTATTGGCTGTTTAGTTGCTATTATCGGCACGGCCGCCGTGTCAATAGTCTCTGCCAAATCATGGAACGCTTATTGTTTTTCAGGATAAGCATCGAACCACCCAAGCGTTTGTTGGACCATCACATTTTTGGTCACACACATCACTGGCATAGTTAGTCTATAGTAGTGCTACTGCATGCCGAACCGTTTCGCGGTTCGGGTTGGACGCACTTGTAATTATCAGCTCATACTATAATTATCGTGCATATGTCCGTAATTACTATAGTAAAAACTCGAAAACGGATGGATCGTTTACCGTGGATGATTCGAACTCGTTTTTTAATCCCTAGGAAATTCTTCCGTTTGCTCAGGAAAACAAATATTTAGGGATATTTTTGGGAAGTTTGAGTCTCAGTAAAACCGACGTCTTATTTTCTAATCCGTAGTATGTTCTTTGTTTCCAAAGGCAATCTTTTTGACGTTTATTTTACTACACTGCAGCTGGTGTTAGTGCCGTGTGTCGGCGGTAGAACGTCTCCCCGTACATCACCATAGTGCAGATTATATTTCATTTCCTTTGCGATCATTTGGCCCATTGTGGTATATTTGAAAATGGAGTTCTGCTCATGTATACGCTAGAAGAGGACGTAAGCAGTGTTGCAAACTTCATTACTGCTTATGAAGAGTCTCAATTAAACCGAGACTCCCATTTTCTAATCCGTAGTGTGTTCTTTGTTTCCAAAGGTAATCTTTTCGACGTTAATTTTTATTTTATTACGAAAATGTATGTTGTGTGTACTCATTAGAATCGCCTCTTCGAGGCGATTTTAATGAGTACACTCAACATGCCATTATCTTATAGAAGATGGAAAAGACCTTCCTTACTTATCCTCATTTGTCTCCTGGTCCTATGATTAACCTCCCCCCCCCCTCCCCCAGTGGCTCGAATTACCCACGTCTCGAACAAATTTCCAATGTCCACAAGATGTTCAATCCATTGAAGTTCGACTATACTTTTCTTTTTACTTGGTGTTTTATTTAACCTTTGTTCTGATTGACCATATCTTATAAGAAACCTTTTGTCTTTTCTGTTTCTCTGATTTCTTCTCAAATATTTACCATAAAATAAAATTTAAGGCCAAACATTTTCAAAAGTAAAATGATTTTTATTTATAAATGTAAATATTGTTTTGCTTTTCTCCGAATTTTCATTATTGATATTTCACAATAATATCATGAAAGTTTCAGGAAGTTTGAACAAGTAGAAAACCTACTCCAATCTACCTACTCTATCAATTTTTGCATAAAATGCAATCATTCTTACAATGGAGAAAATAATATTTCAGGTTCTTTTCAACGAACAGAATAAAGTTATGGGTGCGCTGATACTAACGACAAAAGCTATTACTTTGAATCATAAAAAAAGTTTTCAAATAAAAGTCTCCGCGTAAAGTGCCATGCAAAACGACTTTCTAAAAGATATCGAATGCAAAGTAAATATGCCAGAATATTTATTGTTGGTAAAATAGGGACATAGAATGACTTAGATATAAGCCTGGAAAAATCAGACTGCATTCATACGATAACTACATGCTTAAAACCGCTTTACACTAGCTCCCGTATTTTCTTTCATTATTTTTTTTTGTTTCAGATTTATTGAGACTTTCTCAGTCACAAACTCGTAAGTATATCTTTATTTTGTTTCTTTACTTTTTGCTAGTTTACGCTAATAGTAGGAGAAATTTTGACAGTGTTCTGTCCAGTGTTCTGACCGTGTAGCCTTCCGAACCCAGGACCTCTGATTACAAAGCGAGCACATAAACATAAGGCTAAAATTTTCGAACCAATGGGACAGGTCAGTTATGCATTCTATATACCTATATACTTATTAACACATCTGCCAGCTGTTCTGTAGCATTCTGTCATCTTACTAAGAAACATTTGTTTCACTGTTCATGAATGAATTATCATAGTACTCTCTATGTTCTTTCTGACTCAGCGGTCATTGCCCACCGGTAATCATCCTGGTCACGGCACCACATCCTGTAAAGAAATATCCAGTCGGCTCAAAGGTTCGGGCCAGTTAGGCTGATGAGTTATGCACTCTGTACACCTATATACATATTTACATAAATGTTTGTAATTCTACAACAAAACTAATTAGTTTTGTCAAAGTATTGTTGGTGTTTCTTTGGCTATAACTTTCGTAAAATCGAGGTTGGCAAATTTTAGATTTTTTTTTTTAAATAATCAATAGACTAAGTGAAATTACTATACACTTAATACTTTCTAAATACGTTATTGTTTTCCTTTTAAAGAACATGCGATTATTGGTATTTTAGTGATGTTGCAGCGACATGAAATGACGTTTATCGCGACGTTGTGCGACATGTGTGACAAGAGTTCACAACTGAAGATTCTATAAGCGACGGCTTAGAAATAAGTCATAGTGCCTTGTTTGTTTCTTTTAATTTCATTTTTTCTTGAGATCATTGGATTCTTTCAGGTAAATCGAATTCCACTTAAGCCGCGAAAACTACGTCTCTGTCATATAAGAGGCTCAAAACCGAAACTACGATTTTCTTTCTTTTATGTTTTCTTTGCTTCAAAGGCAGCTTTTATAGAATTTATTTGACTTCACTGCAGGCGGCGGTAAAATGTCACCCTGTACTTCATCATCATAAAGGTTGCTGTTTTTATTTTCATTTTCCTTGGTATCATTGAGCCCTGCATGGTATCTTAGAAAATTGAGTTCCGATTAAGTCGATGCTGGGTGGCATATGCTGCCCTACAAATGGCATTGCTGTCACATGATGTGTCTCAGTTAAACCGAGACTCCGTTTTTCTTTCTTTACTAACAGATTATTGTTCACTAAAACTGGTTTACTATTAGCCACAGAAACATGATTTGCGTATAGGCTATGAAAACTAGTATGTAATTCAAATTAAAATCAAGCAAGAAATATCACTGTAGTAATTTTAGGAGGTTTCTGTTCCCGCTAAAAAGTAGATCATCTTTGGACCAATCTTGATCTTTTGACCCCTAATTATGCATTTAATGTTTAAATTATGCTTCTTTTTATACAGTCTTGTCTGTAATGAGAAAAGTTCAATCGAAATATACATTCTGTATTTATACTAAACAACCAGAAGACGATAAATGCTTGAAGAAGACTTCTATTATTCGGCGGACATGTTGGCGACCATATTTGATTTCTCGGCTCGCCACCACTTATGCCAATTTATGCCGACGGTTTCAGAAACTACAGGCATTGACGTGCATTTTGCTATTTGGCACATCTTGTTGTACAGGGGTCCGAGTTACATTTTTGCTCATAGTCACCCTACCTAAAGGCCTGTTTGTCCAAATACTTAGAGAAATTACGGTAGACCTTTGTACTGAAATAAAATCTATTACGGTTGGCCATGGAAACAAAAAATGCATAAAAGAACAATTTTTTATTCATGCGTTACTCGAATATTATACGTTGTTTTATAGAGACATTACAGACGTTAAGCCGTGAGGGATATTCGTTATGTATCGGCTGTAGCCTCTCAAACAGCGACCATGGAAGATGTCATTCCATTCACGTTTGTCAAAAGGGAGCGGTAATGTCATTTTCTTTCTTTCGTTGTATTAGGACGTTAATTCGGAATGCCGGCGATAAAAATAGTTTACTGTTTATGATACTAATACCATAGTTTAGAAGTTTAGCAGTTAGAATTTTATTTCGATAATTACACTGTCTTGACCAGATGTTGTAGTGAAACAAATCAACTGAGAGATATATACACAATATGGTGTAGCACGAAGGACATCGTCATTTACCATATCATTACGAAAACATGCCTATTCAAATATACTGAAAACTTTACCACCAAAAAATGAAAATTTTCAGATGAAAAATTCTGATATTTTTCATATTTCTGCTCAAAACATAGATTGTGGGTAATCGTTAGAACCGCCTCGCAGAGGCGGTTCTAACGAGTACCCGCAATCTATGTTTTTGAGCAGAAATAAGAAAAATAATGTATACCCCTGTAAACCCCAGTTTTACTATATAAAAGTGGGGTTTAAGGGGATCAAAATTATATAGGCATGTTTTCGTGATGTCAAACTCAAATCGTCCTGTTATTCATTTTAAGTAGAGATTATATTATATCAAGTAGCATATAAGACAGATCTGTCTAATAAGCTCTTGATTATATAGATAAATTGGCTATCAGAGGTCTCATTTTTGTTTGACTCGTGTTCTTTGGAATAGATTATCAATCAGTTGTTCAAAGTAATCGTTATCAATATACGTTATCGTATTTGTTGATATTTAGTACCAAAGCAAATAAAAATATTATCAAGAAGGAATGAAAGATTTTCGCAAAGTTTTTTAAAAGATCACAAAGTAAAATGTTTACGATCCTCAGATGTAAAATAAAATAAATAAAATTAAAAAAAAAAAAAAAAAAAAAAAAAAAAACATATTTCTCATTACAAGCATGGTAAAGAGAATTTTCTCTTAAGAAGATTCTTTCAATTAAATCAAGAACATTTAATTTTTGTAAGCTTATGCGGCAGTTTTGTATAAAGTGTGTAAAGATCATTATTTTCCTCGAGGGTAGTTTATTCCCCCCTAGCCAAAGCATTCGTAAATTGTAACTGTGCCACAGTCTCTGTCCTTATTTTTTCTCTCCTTTGTTTTCCAGACTTGTATACAATCGTTTAACGAGAACAGAATACCCTCATATTACTGGCATGGCTGCTGTGATAGGTCAGATTCCAAGTGCAACTCCGTAAGTAATATCAAAGGGCTGAAGAGCCCTGTAATGACAGATTCTATCGGAAACTTATACATTCCAGAAAATCATTTTGCCTTCCATTTAAACTTATGTGAAGTTTCTCCTTCGAAAAAGAAGAAAACAAAACGAGCTACAGCGAAAAACAAAGGCGCTGATCAGGACGCGCAGACAGATCTGCGCCCTTGTTGTTCGCACACGTATTAAAGCGAGTTTTCTCAGCGGTTCATATGAAGACTTGAACCATGGATCAAGCACAAGTTGCACTACTTTTTATTGATATCCCAATGGCGTACTAATATACACACATGGTCTACGTTTTTGCGCGTTTGCGCGGATAAATACAAACTTCAATAGAAGTCAAAGCCACTTTCTCTAAAACCACGCATGGCAACGAAGAATGACAGACAAAATCTGTCATTAAAAATGAGCCACATCTGGAGGAAAAGGCTCATAGGACTTTTCGTCGAATCAAACCATCCTATTCAAATATATTGAAAATTTCACCACCCAAAACTGAAAATCTTCAAATAAAAATTCTGATATTTTTCATATTTCTGCTCAAAACATAGATTGTGGATAGTCGTTAGAACCCCTCATGGAGGCGGTTCTAACGAGTACCCATAATCTTTGTTTATGAGCAGAAATAAGGAAAATAATGTATACCCCTGTAAACTCCAGTTTTACTATTTAAAAGTGGAGGTTTAAGGGGGTATATAGGTATGTTTTCATGATGTTTTCAGTGCGCATGCCGAACCCCTAAAAAAGGCCACTTGTTCAGTTCCCCCTGAGCGAATAGGTAAGATTCTGGCAAGATGATTCACATGAAATGTCATGCTTGGTTTTCTCTGAAAAATAATTCAAAGAAAAGATATTTCAAAAAGTCACCTGGTGCCATTATGATTGGCGCTCTGAGGGTTAAAAAACAACTGCAGTCACATGGAGGTATTAACGTTTCCATCCCTGTAGACCAGTGCAGATGCCTTTGCAAACAGTGCAGATCCAGATGAGACGCTTCATAACTAGCCGTCTAATCAGGATCTACACTGTTTGCCAAATGTTACTGATTTATATTTGACTGAATCCCCTATTTGCAACAAATGGATGTGTCCAAATTCAGAGATGGTAGAGTCCATTTCGTCAACTCAGGGGTGTATTACATCATTGTTCAGGAAATTAGAGGAGAACCTGCCTACCGTTTGAGATGAGCTGCATTCTTTTACAAAAGGAATAAGAACTTAGCTACTTTTCGAGATGAGATGCACTCTTTTACAAAGGGTACTCTTGGTTCAATATAGAGATCAAACATGGTTTTTCATTCATTAACATTCGCCAGGTCCCGTGGGAGATGTTGAAAACCGAGGCCGAAGACCGCGGTTTTCAACACCTCCCAAGGGACCTGGCGAATGTTAATGCATTGAAAAACCATATTCGATCGCTATTATTGCATAAAAACTGAAAATATTTGTTACATTTCGCGTTATTCTTGCACTATTTTGTTTCGCCTTTCCACCGATGTCTCGCGAACGTAATTTCCACTGGCTATGCTCGTTCTAGGGCCAGACAGTACACATCATGTAACGGCAGCAAATCTGTGGCCCTGGTACGATCGTATTGAAAGTTGCGCAGCCGTGCATTAACAGCGCGTGAATTGCCTTGTTAATACACGGCTTTTCGCCGGTTAATGCACGGCTGGTAATAACGTGCGACACTGCTTTTTATGCAATAATATCTCGAAAACAGCGAGGTAGTTTGATGGGGGCAGAGCATTATAAATAAAAGCTGTATCTAAATGACATCAGTTTTGTTTCTAAGAATTTAGCAACACCTGCAAGATGTTCCACAGCTGACTACAGAATATCCAAGACATATGGCCGTTCAATAGGACGGAATCCAGTTCTTCGCCGACACAAAGAAGTTCTGTTATTCACCGAAGCAGATTGCGATACACAGAGCTCAAGAAATACGCTCTTCTTAGTTCACATGAAACTATACTGTTGTAAGACAAAGATACCATCCAGAAGAGATTGAGTGAGCACATTTACTGGTGTGTTAACCCTGTCGTACTCTTATAAATAGTATATATGCAGATCAGTTGACTTCTGATGAAGCCAACCGATCCTCGGACCTAATAATACTGTGTATATTGGGTCCAAGACCGATCTGAATCTGCACTGTTTGTCAGTCAGTGTGTGAGTTTGTATCAACAACCTGGATCAAGCTATCAGATTGGCTGGTAGTCAGAAATGGTTGTGGCATCTTCATGTAGTCAGCGTTTTCGTGGCATGCGAAGGGGACTTGCTACACTTTGTATGGACACATCTGGAGATTCTGTCGCCATTTTTTACAAGGAAGATAAGTTTTGGATTTCCGGTATGTTTTCTTTACACCAACTTCCTTCTGAAAAGTATCAAATCTATAAGGAAACAATGTGTACCCTTGTACTAAGTCTATCTTATCCCTTTCTCAAAGTCACATTACGAAGAAAACACGCCTATTTCAATATATTGAAAATTTCACCACCAAAAACTAAAAGATTTTAGGAAAAAAATCTGATTTTTTTATATTTCTGCTCAAAACATAGATTGCGGGTACTCGTTAGAACTAGCCGAGGCGGTTCTAACGAGTACCCTCAATCTATGTTTTCGAGCAGAAATAAGATAAAAATAATGTATACCCCTGTAAACCCCAGTTTTACTATATGAAAATGGGATTTAAAGGGGTCAAAATTATATTGGCATGGTTTCGTGATGAAGAAGGTATTTGATGTGCAGGAAAAGCAAATAAAAAATCACAAACGTTGTCTCACTTGCTAAAAATTGATGGAAATTTAGCGAGTCTGCCCAGTCCCCTTACCGAAGGAATAACGACATTACAACGTCATTGCAACGTCGTAACAGGAAGTGACAAAACTTGTATATTATGTGTGTTTGTATTTGCAGGGCACTACTAGTGTACGTTTACGCTACTCAGGACGGGATTTCACTGTACCCTACAAAAAGGTCACTTGCAATGGACCTATTTGTAATGAGAGTAAGTACATTTCAACTCAGTTGTGTATTTCATAGAATCGGTGTATTTCACATCATTGGTTTTACACATTACTTGGCTGCGTTCAGTTAAGCGAGACGTTCGTGGTTACTCGCAAACTGTAGCAAACTTTCCTTTCAGTTGCAACGGTGTTTGGTGGACGATAGCGAGTATCCGCAAACTATTCTCATATTTTTATATATACTGGGTTGTTATTATACAGTCGATCCATTTTAAAATTGATAATTATTGTTATGATTCATTCGATCTAATATCAAATCTAGTCAACGAAAATAACGGCTACTCTTTAATTTAAGGTCCATAAAGCGGGTTTACAATAACAGTTCAGCAAGAAGATGCAAAATAGTTTGGTAAAAAAAATCCGCTTTAGAATCCTTTGAAAACCGTATGACGACTTCGAGGAGGAATGATGCTCTGGTCTTTGGGTGGGTCTTATATAGCCCTGTCGTCAGCGTATGAAATTTTCTTGAAACATACGGTATGCCAGTTTTGACAATTTGGGATTCCATTTAAGCTTTTGCCGCCGTTGTTTTGCCGACAATGTCAAAGGATCAACCGACCAATTTAATACACTATTTAAAACAGGTAGATGTACTAACGAGACATTTAAAGCCGGTTGCTAAGAGCACGTGCTTTCACACCTCAACATTAATCGCATAAAAAGTGATTAAGGGTATGGACCATAGCAGGTAAAAGTTTAATTAATTTGGTCAAAAGAATATAAAGCAAGCCGACATCATTCACAAAACAAATATTTTCTGTTTTCCTTTCTTCCTTTCTTGGACCCAGATCAGACTGCTCCGGGTCCACACTGTTTGCCTGTATGCAAAAATAGGTTGGAAAAGTCTGCAAGAATATTTAGCAGACGACATAAACAGACGACATTTTCAGATGCAGTTTTCCTTGGCGCTGTAAGGGTTAATGTTGACATTAAAACTGCATAAAATGTATTAAGTGCCCATTTGTTCGCCGGTAAATTTCAATTGCCATTCTTGAAAATGATGTTTGTGTTCTTACTTAAACTGTATTCTTCTCCTTGCAAATGTACATAACCAGTGTTTTAATATTATATTCATACATACATATAATATACAAGGCACTGCTAAACAGGGTTGTGGACGATCGACTAGGGAGAAATGCTTTGGGGCGAAACCACTAGAGGGGAAAAGGTATTGGTGGGGTGGGGGTAGGGTGGGGGATGAAACGACTAAGAGTTATAATAGAGGCGAAAACAGGTTTGGAAGAGCCTTCCGGACGATCTTCCGCACCATTCGATTTAAACTCCTCAAATTCCGATGATTCTTGAACGCAGCCAAGTGTCGAACTTGATTCATCGTCTTCTAGGTCTTCCGAGATATCTGGAAAACCATTGATAAATCAAGTGACTTTGGGATGAAACATCTTGCGGGATAATACTAATATAAAACTGTCCCTAAAGCACCAGTTTTGGTAAAAATAAAAAACATAATATACAAATCTCATGTAAATGTAACAAAATAAATTAAAATGGACGCCAAAATAAAATTGTTGATAAAGTACTTGTAAACACATTGTACTTACTTTTGTAAAACATTCCTGCGAAATGATTTGGGCTAAAACCGTTTGTATTTAATGACCAAATTATAGCGAGCATAGCTCGCGACGCGCGTCGCGAACGAAGTGAGCTCTACGGTAGAGAATATGATCAATGAAAAGTAACATACAACGATATATACTTTCAGCAGAAATCGCTCTGACCAATTTTCTTCCTGTTTTCTTTCCGGAAGTTGTCAAAAGTTGTCACCGGAAGTTGACCGGACTGGAGCGGACTTGATACTAATAAGCGTCACGAAGTGAGAAGAAACGAAGGTCCATAAGTGTCACGGACATATATAGCTGATTATTTTTATTTATTATTTATTATTTGTTTTTGATTTACATATATTTTTATATACTGACAGTCATTCTTTTGAAGAGACTACAAACAGGGTCTGTGTTGTGCTCGCATTTAGGCTAAGCCTATTTTCATATTATTTATTTATGATTTTTTTTTCATTGAAAACATTGCAGATTTCTATCTGTTTATATATTTCTTTTGTGCATGTTAATAAATTGTTTCAAGATTATGTTCAGCATTACAAAAATGAAATGCATTTGCTAACGTTTCTGGTTCTGTCCTACATATTGAATTACGTGATTATCCCAGTTACCTGTGCTTAATAAAAATAGTTTTCGAGAACCTTCCGAAGGATCTTCTGCGTCACTCGGTTTCAAATTTTCTACTACCGATGGTTTTGGAAGCAGAATGCAATGGCGTATTTCTCACCACCGGTGTAGTTCTAGGCACATCAATATATAATCGATGCCAGAAACCTCAGCTTTACTGAACTGAATCGCATTCGACAATATGGTAAGACTGATGGCCAACGTAGAATAGTAGAGATATACGTAGAATAGTAGGAAGAGCCACAATCACAGACAGTAGCCTACCCATAAAACGAAGTGGAAGGGTAAACCGTGCTTACAAACCAACGAAAACCAACCAGCTTTCTTTCTTACAGTGACAGAGAAGACACACCAAATACAACAATAAGAGGACAAACAGAACAAAGCATGAAAAAATGCACAGCGGCGAGCAGCCACAGTTCTGTTGTAGTTCACTCTTTGTAGGACTTGTGGCGAGCAGCCAAAGTAATTTTGTTCATATTTAACATGCAGCACGGGGCCTTAAAGTCTCGTTTCTTTATGTGTAAACTTGCTTAGTTTTCGAAAACGCTATTAATATTTCGGAAACTACACAAGCAAATTATGAAAACAAATTACGTTCCTTTTAAAGCATACCTCTTATTTGAAGGGCTTGGTGTGCAGAAATACAAAAAAATGTCTTCCTTGCAAAAAAAACAAAAAAGATTCTGGACGAGAAGTTAACAGTGTAGAGACTGATTAGACGCCACGTTCAGCGGCGTCTGATCAGGGTCCACTGTTTGCTACGGTCTGTCTGTCAGAATACTTAAGGTTTATCGGTTTATCTTGATTAAATCGAATACCTCTCAGGAACTTTGAACGCAATTAGATAATCCTGAATCCGGCTCTGGTTTCTTAACAGTCTGATACCGCCTAGAGCTTTATGTTATGGTCTAGCGATTTTTATTGTCTTTAGATGGCTATACCTCCCAGACAGACCGTTTTATTGCTGAACTGACTGCGACTGCTACAACCGTCGCTCCAACTGATGCTACAACAACCACTACCACCCAAGCGCCACCTGTTACCACACCTGGTAAGTTGTTTGCTATATATATATACATATATATATATATAGATAGATAGATAGGTAGATAGATAGATAGATAGATAGATAGATAGATAGATAGATAGATAGAGTCAGATCTTATTAGTAATTCATTACGTTCCACGGCATTGATTTCGATAGAATGTTGAGTATGCAGAAGAAATGGATTTCCACTAGTTAAAGGCTGAGTATCAGAAAGAGATGGATTTCCATGATTTGTTAAATATGCAGAATAGGTCGATTGCCATGAAATGTTTAGTAAATGTTCAGTACGCACGGATTCCATGGCATGCATTTCCGTGAAATGTTGCGTATGGAGAACAGATTTATGTCCAAGAAATGTCATGAATACAAAAGAGATGGGTTTCCATGAAATGTTGCATATGCAGAAGCGATGTATGTCCATGAAATGTTGAGTATGCAAATAAGATGGATTTCCTTGAAATGTTGCGTATGCGTTGATATGGACTATTTCTAAGCTGGGATTCAGTTTCTCATGGGCAGTCTTATGATAGACCGACAGTGAAAATTAATACGCATCTCTTTATTTTAGGGATACCAATTAATGGAGGTTATTCAGTGTGGAGCTCGTGGGGAGCATGTGACAAGTCATGTGACATTGGAGTACAAATCCGAACACGAACCTGCACGAATCCAGCGCCACAGGATGGCGGCGCAGACTGCGTCGGACCAGCTACAGATACTCAACTATGTAACGTCAACCCGTGTTAATGCTGGGGGTTCCCCAGTGAAGCTTAGCATACTAACTAAACCTTTAGCAGACGACAATTTGAAATATTTTTATTATTTCTCCAAGAAAATATGCTTTGATATTTCACGCAAGTTGTCGTATGAAATGTTAGAGCCTATTTTCTGGGAAAATTAAAAAAAAAATGTCGATTTT
Organism: Anodontia alba; assembly: GCA_964016985.1. Lineage (NCBI taxonomy): Eukaryota > Metazoa > Mollusca > Bivalvia > Lucinida > Lucinidae > Anodontia > Anodontia alba. The sequence continues at coordinate 20,992,854 of OZ024838.1, forward strand.
TTCGTCTGCTGAATTTGACCAGAAAGCGGTAAAGATTAATTAGTATAACATTCGAACATCAACAACTCGAACATCGATGGCTCGTTTACCATGCCTAATTCAAACTTGTTTTTGAGCCCCCATTAAATTCTTCTGATAGCTCAAGAAAACAAATATTTAGGGAAATTTTCATATTTCATCATGGAATTGTATGTTTTGTGTACTCATTAGAATCGCCTCATCGAGGCGATTCTAATGAGTACACTCAACATACAATAATTACTATTGTGTAGAAAATCGAAAAACAAATCCCTGAATTATCGCTATTTGCTTCCAGACCTGGCACCATGATTAACCCTCGCTGGCTCGAACTAACCATGTCTCGAATAATTTTCTATGGCCCCCCAAAATGATCGAGACATTGAAGTTCGACTGTATTTAGAATATCATGTTTACCTTAAGTATTCGAACAGACAGTCCTGCGGCGTCTGATCTTGGTCTACATTTACCATTCCTCAATTTGTTTTGACACACCAACAGGTAGTGAAATGTACTTGATGAACAATTTAGGACAAGAAAGGTTGGGAGTTCAGGTGTTCAAATACTTAAGGTAATTACAGTAGACTGAGGATACAATTACTCTTTACATTGTAAACTTTCTCTTCTCTTAACACTGCTGTTGATCTGTTCTGTAAATATTCGTTGCAACAAGGAAGTGAGATTTCACTGACAGAAGCACATAGATTCTCAAAAAAAAAAAAAAAAAAAAAAAAAAAAAACGCCTAAAGTGTCCTAATATTTATGGCAAATATGAAAGTAATTCCCCTTGTACTTATGGACTCTTCCTTCGTGACTATAAAATCAAACATTTTTGACAAAGTTGTTTCTCCATTAAGAATATTCATTCCACTTAAATCAGTGAACAGTGTTATGTTTATTTGCAATAAATATATATAATTATAACCTTGTCTGGTGACCTGTGATTTCTGGTTTCAATTTTTTATTTCACGTAGTACAGCTGGGAACGTGAAGCCTCAGGTCACCGGATCAGGTTATATTTTTATCTATCATATAACATGCAAAACAAACAACCAAAGCCATGTGATAATATGCCTTCGGGGCGTATAGTGAAGGCGTAGATATACCTGCATACACGTAATCAGATCAGAGGGCATGGTAACCTACCAGTCTAATGTAAGACTAGATTAATAGGAGACAATATACATGGAACGTCCAAGCCTATTTTCCGGAAAAACAAAACAAACAAAAAAAAAACAAAAAAAAAAAAAAAACAACAATATCATTAGTTTGTCTTGTGCTAAATTAGCCCAGAGTGTGGTCAAACTTCATTACATTTGCTTCTTAATTGTTATAGAACATACGTCTTGTTCTTTTTTTTTAAATTTTAGTCTTTTAGTGTCTTTAGCAATTGATCTCTCATATATGGTGTACCAAGCGGGTACATGACATTTACACAACGTCGTATTAATGTCCTTGTAATAGACAAATTACGGAATACAATGCAAAGTGTGGTATATTTTGTTCTTTTTGCGTGCTTAATTGTTTATGTCCATTAATATTAATGTTTGTTGTTCTCCAACCGAATAAATGATTGTTTTCACAATACACTTGTGGTTATAATTATGATTTCTGCACTCCCAACAAGGGCTGAAAAATAGTATAGAATATGTCCGGGAATAGACACTATCACAAAACATAGCCAACCAATGAATAGGAGAGCCAAGAGGAAGAGCCAAAAATAGAAAACTATAACAGACAGTACTCAAAGCCATAAATCAAAGACAAACACATCAATTTAACTAGTTTCCTCTTTACCAACAAAGTGACATTACGAAAACACGCCTAATCAAATATGCTGAAAATTTTACCACCAAAAAATGAAAACTTTCAGATAAAAAATTCAGATATTTTTCATATTTCTGATCAAAACATAGATTGTGGGTACTCGTTAGAACCGCCTCACCGAGGCGGTTCTAACAAGTACCCACAATCTATTTTTTTGAGCAGAAATAAGGTAATTAATATATACCCCTCCCTGTAAACCTCAGTTTTTCTATATGAAAGTGGGGTTTAAGGGATCAAAATTATATAGGCATGTTCTCGTGATGTCACAATACGAGATAGGATCCACTAAACATGCGGGCCCCCGTAGCCTAGTGGGTACGAGAGTTGACTCTTAATCCAATAAGTTTCTCACCGCTGTGGTTCGAGCCTCGCTCGGGTTGAATGTGGAAAGCCTAGTTCTGCTTATGGATAGTCAGATGTTTTTTCCCCGGGTTCTCAGGTTTTTTGCCCACCTTTGATGAACGATCGGCTCGATATAAGTGAAATATTCTTGAAAGGGGCCGTAAAACCTAAATCAATAAAAAAAATCCACTAAACATAACAATAAGACAACGAACATGACAAATTATGGAAAACAAAATCCTCGCAACAAATAGCCACAAGGCCATACAAAAGAATAAATAACCTTAGAACAATCAGTAGTAGAAACTACCAAGTGGTTTAACCCATTGAAGACTGGAGACCCCTAAATAAGTAACTGGCAAACAGTGCTGACCCAGATTAGACGCCACAGAACGCGGCGTCTGACCAGGGTCTCCACTGTTCGCAAATTGTTCAACCATTTTTTTAGGAATATCTACATCATATACATCTACACCTAAAATCGAAAATTGACTCTTCCAATATATAATGTGGGAGAGATTATACTGTCTTTGATGGGTTAAATAGATATTACTATTATTATAATACTAAATCCTCACCTTACTGTCCTTTCGACACCTCTTGGAAAGACGTTTTTTGCTTGGCGTTTTATTTTAAATAAAAATATTTTGTTCTGGTTGACCATATCTTGTCAGAATCCATTTGTCTTTTATGTTTCTGTGTTTTGTTCTCAAATATTTCACAAAAATTAAAGTTACAGCCAAAAGTTGGTCTGACCTATGCAATTTCTATAGTAAAGTGATTTTTTTGAATTTTTGTCTTAGAAAATAATTTTTACTTTTCTTTGCTGAATTTAAAATATTGACGTTTTACAACAATACTGTGAAAATTTAAAAAAAAATTGAAGAAGTGGAAGTTGTTGAAAATTTGGCTCCAAGTTACCTACCCTACAGATTTCTGCATGATTTGGCTTCATTTTTACTATGGGAAAAAGTGAAAATATTTGATTTTTTAAAAACCAATAACTAGAATAAAACTTTTTGTACATAGGTAGTTACGACAAATGGCTTTGCATTAAATCATGACAAAAATTTGCAAATTTACTTCTGTGTAAAGCGTCAAGCAAAAAATGACTATCTGAAAGATGTCGAAAGCACAGTAGGTTCAAATGTTGTAAAAATACAAAATGACTTCTGAGCTCTCATAGAGGCGCACAGACTCAAGCAATGAATTATCACAGAAAAGAAAGTGAAAATTAAAGTAAAACTGAGATAAGGGTTCGTGACAATCACTACAGACACTGGCCACCAGAGCTAAAGAAAATTAATACAGTGGAACCTCAATAGCTCAAACGCCAATGACTCGTTTACCATGGTTATTCGAACTCGTTTTTTTGAGTCCCTACGAAATTCTTCCGATAGCGCAAGAAAATGAATATTCAGGGAAATTTTCTTATTTTATCACGGAATTGTATGTTGTGCCTACTCATTAGAATCGCCTCGACGAGGCGATTCTAATGAGTACACACAATATACCATTATTGTAAAGCAGATCAAAAAAATTTCCCTAAATAATCACCCTTTGCTTCCTGACCTGGCACCATGATTAAACCTCAGTGGCTCGAACTACCCTTGTCTCGAATAACTTTCCATGGTCCCAAAGATGTTCGAGTCATTGAGGTTTTACTATAGTTGAACCACGGAGGGGCTGAACAAAGACTGACCACCAGGCATCAACCTTCGGATGAACTCTTTATGGAAAAATAATTTAGAACATGTCTAAGATAGCCACAATCACAGAGCATAACCTACCAATGATACCAAGAGGAAGAGCAAACAAACCAAGACAGACAGTACACAAGCGGCAGATCAAAGAAAAACGAAGCACCCAGCTCCTGCTCTCCCGCTAAGGTAACTGCAATGCTACTCAGGGTCCATTAAACATAACAATATAATGAACAGGACAAAACACAAAAACTCCCCGTAGATAGCAGCCAGGCCACACACAAAAAAAAACAACCAACACCAGAACCATCGCCTAAGAACTGTCTGTAGCAAAAACTACCTTTACAGGCGTCTTAAATCGATTTGACAAGTACCAAATGTTCACCTTAGGTTCAAATGTTCTATAAAAATGATATGAAATAAAGGCACAGCCTTTTATACAAACACACTCGGCCAACTATTTTTTTCTGATATGTATAAGATTTGACAGCAGTTTGTTTACAATAACACCCCTGCTCTTGTTGTTCCTTATTTGTCTTTACATTTCTAACCGTGCTTTTTCTAAGGCATTTGAGCATAGGAATTTCGTCGCGCGCTATCAACGGGAAACCAATCATATTACTGTTTCGAAAGTTGCGTCCCTGGTAACTATGGACGTTAGCTTACAATATTGATCGAAACAGTCATATACATAATAAATTATAACGTAAGACAAAAAATGATCTACGAATATTGCAGTTCTTTGACTTTATTTACCTGAAGAGTTCCACTAAGAGTTCCATTCAAACACATTCGTTTTATTCCTTGTTTCCATCGTGTATTTGTTGCCATTATCGAAAACAAAAGTGTCGGTTAACATTCTTATTTTGTTGTTTTATATCTGTCCTCCTTAGGTCCATCTCGGCACTCCAATTTCATTTTCCTTTTGTAATTCTTTCATGAACACAAGTTTTTTTTGTTTTACACCGTTTTTGTCAGCTGATTCCTATAAGTGTCCGCCATTTTGAATATTCGTCATCGAACCTTGTAACTACGTAACCGTGTGACGTAATGCTTAAGAGGTATTGTCAACTACCAAATGGGGAAGTCAGGTAAAAATAATCACAAAAATCAATAAAAATCTCATTTGTGCAAAACATTCGCTCAGTGAGGGGTATTAGAAAAGAAATAAATTATTCGGAACCGTGCTCAAATGCCAGAGATAAAGCACAGTTGAGTTTGGGTTGTACCCATTTGAATACTCGCTCGCTGCGCTCGCTCGTGCTCAAATGGGTACAACCCAAACTCAACTGTGCTTTATCTCTGGCATTTGAGCACGGTTCGGAATAATTAATTTCTTAAACAAAGTTGGCCTCACGCGCTGGGGTCAATTGAGGTCACATGATATGTTCGGTAATTTTCTTTATTTGCATTTTCTTGCAGTATTTGTTTAAATTCAACAGAGCTTATATTTGTTCACAAGTAAATTTAAACAGGTTTATCAATAGTAATTTATCATTTTTTTTTTATTTTTTTTTTTTGATTATTAATTATTTATTGGTCTGCTAACTGCTAGGAAACGTCACACGAGATTTGGGTGCTTAAGAATGTTGTCGCAATAAGCCATTAAATGAAATGTGATATCCTTGAATAAATACATGATCGGTGTACACTGTGGTCAGTGTTATTATAACATCTGTGAGGTATGGTCCTAAAGGGTTATTGCGACAAATCGGTTACTGACGGCTCAAAATTTAAAACTATGCAATAACCTATACTTGTCAGCCTCTCTACAGTAATGTAAACACTTCGTGTGTTTGCTAATGATAATAATAAAATGTTCGGCTCACACAGAGGCAAACAGACCATAAACAAAGCACACAGAAAAAGAAAAAAAAGGCAATGTGCAGCTATTAAAATTCGGGGAACGCAATGCTAGCATTAAGAGAAGGAAACATGGCGCACGAAAACAGACACCAAAGTCGGCAGCCATACAGCGGGTGATCACAACGCTAGAATACAGACCGGATTTAACAAGGTTCACAAAGCCTTACAAAGAACGATCAACAAGAGAACTGCCGAAGCACCATTGTGCATTTAAACCAGGAAATGTCACAGTTACAAAGCACTGCCTTCCCCTTGCTTCAAAAGCATAACCATGATTGGGTTAAAAACTAAAAACCTAAAAGATTGCCTTTGGAAACAAAGCACACAATACAGATAGAAATAGCAGGTAGTCTGTCGCATAATATCCTAGTTATATATCCCATTCTTTTATAATGGGTGAAAATTGTTTAAATTCTTCTAAAATATGATAATGCACATGGCCTTTCAATGTCAGTGGGAGAAACTTCTTTCCCTTTACCGTTTGCAGGTATGGGCAAAAGAATTTTGCAAACATCATTTTGAAAATAACTTTGTTATTTTCCCCTGAAAACAGTTTTGATATTTCATGCAAATTGTCTCCAATAACAATGCCTTCTAAATGTGGTCTAAAATTAAAAAGTTGAGCCTTATATTGACAAAATATATCACGAAAAGAAGAGGTCTTAGAGCATGTTTTGGCTCTCTTTTCGCCATTGAACACACGAACCCTCATTTTGGTGACAAATAAACAAGAGAGAGAAAAAAAAAAGAAGTTTACCAGGTCTGATTTTTCACCACCAGCACACTAAAAGTACCACTGACAAATTAAATTTGGTCTGCAATTGAAGAAAATATATTTTGTATAAAACAGAAATAAATTCAAACTGTCTTATCTTTTATTGTCCTGTCAGAGTCAAGCTTTTTATCAAATATAGCCCTTGGTTTCCGTATACTTTTTGCTGGTTCCAGTCCTGATCAGATGCCGCGTTTTGCGGCGTCTGAGAAGGGGTCGTCAAATAAGAGGCTACACTGTTTGCCATTGTCCTTTATAGGACGCTAGGTTTAAATGGGCAAAACTAAAATAAAAGTCAAAAAGGATTGCCATTTGAAACAAAGAACACACAAAATCACAAAACCCACTATTAATTTCTCGAAATGTACCAGAAATGTCGGTATATTGTTTAGAGAGACAAGTTTGTAATCGAATTTGTAATTTGTAGATATACAAAGTGTAATGTTACTCATTAGGAGTTACTGTTTATCTGATCAAAACATCAAAGGAAACCATTGTGAGAGATGAAATATGATTTTATACCTTATTTGATACTTAATAAAATAATTGCCATGACGATACAGATTAAATCATCATTACTAAACTTTAAAATGCTGAGCTAAACTTAGCAACTGTAGCTTCTGAACCTGGCTTTCGCTTAAAAGTCCTCAATACAGGCCATAGTTTGTTTACGTGCATAGCGTTGCCGCCCTTGAATAAGCATTTTAAAAATCTAAACTTTGGTTGACGTCAACGTCTTTCTTGGTTTTGCTGAATAACGTAATTGCATACAAAAGGACCGTGACTAGTGGAAAAAGTGCCTTCGAACATGCGGGAACTGCGCAAATTCAGATCAAACTGCGCCTGAGTTAAGAAATATCCGGCCGGGACTTTGCTCTCCATCCATACATTCTGTAATATCCAAAGATTCTATTATAGGACGGGGAAGGCCCTGATCAACTTGCTGCGGATGCTCAGCCTAATCTGGGCCTTTGCTGTCCGTGTATGCCCAAAGACACATTTTAGCATGATGCGTCCCAGATATTAAATACGACTATTTTTATGCCTTTCAGTCTCATCTACGAGACTTCTAAATTGACTCGTACAGCACTGCAAGAACTGCGATCGCGTATGTCTGTTTCATTGCGTTTACATTAGCTGGGTCCCTCGGAAGATATTTGAAAACTCGACTTGAGATCTCGTGTTCAAACAATTTTCTCGGGGCCAGGCATATGTTAATGCATAAAAACATGTGTGATCCCTTCATTTTGCATTAACCCTTTCATCCTTACAGACCGATACAGATACCTTTACAAACAATGAAAATCCAGATGAGACGTCTCATTTGGATCTGCACTTTTTTGCCATTCTGTTATTGATTTTTGACTGAAACCCCTACTTGCAACAATGGGTGTGTCCAAACTCAGAGATGGAGGAGTCCGTTTCAGAAACTCGGGCGATGAAAAGGTTAGTATGCACGTATATACTATTTAAAGCCGTGGTCCAGTGGACAGATTCATGTGCTGTTTGAACATGGTTTTTGCTTTAAAATGCGACATAACATTGTCGCCCTGACGTCAGCGCCATTCTAGTTTTCACGAAATAGTGTAATTATAAGTAGTAGCGATCATGATACCCAAGCCGTAATCTAAACTCATAAATCCGTAAAGGAATGACGAATCAGAATGTTCAGACCAACAGACATAGACCCCAGAATAGTAAGCATTACTTGGTAAGCAAGCTTCGCCCACCATGCCCATAGGCCTGAACGAAGGAAATGTAGGTAGAAGCGTATGTCCGGGATTTGGGAAGTCTACTAATGGCTCGTCATTGGCAAAAACATCAGAAACAATTCTGAAACTGCCACATTGTAAGGACTGACCAGATCATGATGTCTTCCAAAGAACTTCTTAAGTGTTGCTGCCAGTATAGTTTTTTGATACCCCCGGCTCAACAGCCTTGTAGTGAGCACTTTCCCACGCTCCATGAAGTCCTGATAATTTGAACAGGTTCTGGCATAACGGATTAACTGTGAAACGTAAACGCCATATGCTAGTGCAGAAGGGATATTACTGCTCAGGAATGGAAAGTTAACTGAATGGGAAAATTGAAATCACATTTGTCGTAAAGCCTAGCAGTAGGCTTTCCATTTTCAAAATAGAGATAAAAATCCAAGTATAAGGAGGAGGCTGCTGTCTCCGTTGTTTCCTTTATTTCAAGTTCACGTGGATAGATGAATTCCAATTACTCTGCAAATTTTGTGTTTTTCAGAGACAATACATCATCTATATATCTGTAGGTGAAATTGAATTGTTGTGCAAGGTGTTTCTTGCCTGCTTTGCGGAGACTTTGTACTCATACGAGTATAAAAACAAGTCGGCAAGCAACAGTGCACAGTAAGTACCCATCAATATGCCGATTGTTTGCTGAAATATCCGTCCACCGAACTCCACAAAAATATTGTCTATTAGATTATCCAGCATCTTTATGACATCTGCATCTGCGTATTTTGTGGTGCATCAGAGTGATCCCGAACGAAGTATGTGTCTTTGTAGCCAATGACAACATACTGAAAGCGACGGTTACCATTCTTATGGAAGAAACACTGGTTGATAATTTCCTTTAATTTAGATTTCAATTCACCATGAGGAATACTTGCGTAAAGAGTAGAGAAATCGAAAGACTTTATACTGATGACGGAATGAAGAGATTGTGCCTTTATGTTTTCTAAAAGCTCTTTGGAGATTTTCAGGATCCACATCTGATTAACACCACTCCTGGCATATGCAGTGTCCAATACTTCTGAAGGCCTTCGATGAATTTAGTGCATATTACATATGTAACAAGCTTTTTCATTGGTCATAACCGCATCACGTGCAGGTCTCTATTTATCGGTAAGAGCACGAGCGATTGGGGCACTATCACTTGATACGGACCGGTCCATAAAATGTGACAGTGCCCGCTCTGAAAACCTGCATGAAAAGCGCAAATGTTTGAAAACAGCAACATTAGCAAAAAGGGGCCTCGTGTATGAAACATGCGAACAGTGAGGACTCAAATAAGACCTGGCCCCGAGGTTATAAAACTTTTTTCTTGCTGAACTCAGCTGAGCATGAAATTTATTTTGCTGATAATTCTTAAAATACTGACAATTTTTTAAAACTTTTTTCATGCTCAAGTTGAGCATGAAAAAAGTTTTAAAGTTTTGGTATTTTTATTTTTATGACCAAGTGAAATTTCGTGCTCAGTTGAGTTGAGCATGAAAAAAGTTTTTTAACCTCGGAGCCTGATGAAACTATGCATTATTATCAGGGTCTTTACTGTCACTACCTGTATAAGTAGTATGATAAAAGGCTAGGAATGTATGGGCCTGATCAGACGCCCTTCTATAGGAAGCATAAGCCTGATCAGACGCCCTTTTATAGGACGCTAGGCACAAACGAGTAAAATGCCGAGAAATTATATATTCAATACCGTTCACTTGCTCCGCTTTTTTGACGAAACCCAAATCCGGTAGTTTCATTCGAATAAATCTCATTTCAAATGCAGAATTTCATTCCTGGAAAAAATGTGAAGATACCCCGGAAAATACCACAGTCACGAAGCACAGCCTTCCCGAGGTATCAAAATAAGGAGAGATGAGGAACAAATAATGACAAAACAAACGCCATATATAAAGCCATCGACGTATAAACAAAGAGCAAGTACATCAGAAGGGTTAATGTCTCGCAGTTGCAAAACTACACATACACTAGTATGCTTCTGAGAGTCCATCCATAATTTCGGACCGATTATTTACAATCAAACCATAGCATACATACACCAAAATTTCCTAAAGGTTGTTGTCCACGTGATTATCATTGACCAATGAAATCAAACCGTGCGTTTTTATAAAAATTCAGATAACGGTTATTTATAGCCGCCCTATTGTCGCTGTGACGTCAGAGAGCAGTGTAAAGAGGGTTATCTATAAAACCTGGACTGGGACTTTGGCAAACAATGCAGACCCAGATCAGACGCCGCAGAATGAGGCATCTGATCAGGGTCTGCACTGTTTGCTTAAATTACAGTAAGTTAACGGTTAAATGAAACAGTCTTGTCCCCGTTCAGGACCATTTTCCAAGCCAACACTGATGACACAATGGACCCACCAGTGCTGTCAGTGCTTTGATTTAAGTTCCTACCCTTTCATTTGACCAAAGTATAGCCTTTCTTTCCATATTGCTTGCTGTCATCGCTATAGAACATGTGACATCCTCCAAAATTCTTTTGGCACTACAGTTGGAATGTACTTCATGCAAGAATGTCTCGCATCTCCCTTAACTCCTATCTCTACAGAAGAAATCCAGGTCCTAGTCCAAACAAATTAAGCAACAATAACAATACAAAAACAACAACAAGACCAACAACAAAAAACAAAACAAAAAAAAACAAACAAACAAAAAAACAACACCCAAACAAATATATTGTAAATGCAAACATTCTCCTGTCCTGTAAACGTTATCGAATTCAAGCGATGACGCATAGCTTCATTTTTATTGCAAGAATATTGACCAATCATATTTCGTAACTGTCTACGAGAAAAACGCTTACCATATTTATTCAGACTTCCATGAGCATACCTCTCATACTTGTTTTATCGTGCTGAACATTAAAGGTACGTCTATAATACGTCTATATCACGCCACGCAAAAATGGACATTAATGCATATGCGAAAAGCGACGGCCCTGACCAGACTGCGCATGCGCTGGTCAGGGTCGTTGCTGTTTGCTACGAGAAAGCCTCGACATTGTTAAAGCTACTGATTAACCCTTGTCCTGCTGAACCCGGATATACCCTGCATTTGCAAACAGTGTAGATCCAGATCTGTTGGCTTTCTCGTCAGAAGCCAACTGATCTGGATCTGCACTGTTTGCCATTAAGTATGTGAATTTATAGCAACAATCTGGATCAAGTAATCTGATTGGCTAAAATTATAAGTGGGCGTGCCATCTTAATCTATTCAGCAGGACAAGGGTTAAAAGTGGAAGTTGCAGGGTGATCTAGGTCTTCACTGTATCTATGTTTACTGTTTTCATGTTTACATGTTTTTCGTGGCGCGGATATCAGGAAAACAGACACGTGTCAATGTAAAAAGCAAAAACACAAACCAGCTTGTATACTAACAGTCTGACAGGTGCTTTGCTGTTCTGATGGTGCAGCTTTCATAAGACGGTCAGTTAAAATACTGGTCAGACTGGACAATGCAGGTGAACAGTTCTGTCGGGTGCCGTGCAGTTTCATAGTCTAGATGTAACATTGGCTTTCCTAGAACATGTGTCGTATTTCAGTGCATTAAAAGTTGTTTACGGAACTAACTTTGATATAACCATGCATTTTTGTTGTCTGAAAATACTATTTCCGAATGAAATTAAACTGCAACTAGTTTGCTATAAAATGCTTCTGAGGACTGGGCAATAAAGTATTAGAGGAGAAAGTATGTAGTTTTCTAACTAGGCTATGTAGTCAAGTTAGGTCAAAGTGGGTAAAGATGTTATCAATTAAATAAAGATAATAATCTAATTACTTTAAAAGTTTTCTCATATATTTGTATTTTTATGTATTTTTTGATAAGCATGTTTATTTCTTTCACAATGAGTGTGTAGATTCTTCAGAACCTCTGTGAGAGCATAAATTATTTTTGTTGAACTTAGAGTATCAGAACACTTGTTCTAATTTATTTTACGGACAATATAATTATCAAAATAACAGTCTCGGAAAGCCAGTTTGAAACAAAAGTGAATCTCCTGTGATTTTCGTGATATCAAAATTAGCTCCGTTTGCAACCTTTAACTCTTTCACTGCCACATGCGGTAACAATATGTTTTTGCAAACAGCGTAGATCCAGATGAAATGGCTCATGATGAACCATCTCATCAGGATCTACTCTGTTTGACATTCAGTTTTTCAACTTTACATATCAACTCATTTCTAATCGATAGTTTGTTTAAAAAAAAGCAAACGACAAATGTAGTCTGAAATTTGACGCCGAAAGAGTTAATATTTACGGCGAATGAATACACTTCGTGATTTTGTAGCCAACATTTTTCACAGACAAAAAGTTGCATCCATCGTATCAAAATTGCGTTATTCGTCGCATAATCACCAAAATGATTAGAGAATAGAGGAAACTCGTAAATCGTCTGTCTGTCTGTCTGTCTGACAGTAGTCATATGGTTTGAGAAAAGCAACCCGAGGCAGCCTTTAGCTGTTTTTGTTTACAAGGGTTGTTTCATATTGTTACAAGTGTTGTTTCATCACACGAGAATGTGTAATGTTTTCATTTGTATTTTATTTTATTTTTAACTACGGTCAAAGGACACACATACATACATACATACATACATACATACATACATACATACATACATACATACATACATACATACATACATGTTTTTAACTAACGCCATACACTTTGAATCTTTTTCAGCTATTTGTCTGGGAAAATCGACCGGCCATGTCCGTATGCCTTTTGGTTGTCACTTTATTGGCGCGCTGTACACATGGTCTCCACCCTGATGCATACCCCTGGGAAAATTTCAGAAACAAATATGGCGACGTAATCGATAGGCATAAACTTTTACCATTGCATGCGCTGATGTGTCCAATTACTAAACCGTGTGGTGAGGTAAATTATTACCGGTTTGACTACCGATGGCCAGAAAAAGATACACAGAAATACAGATCTTGTAAGCACTGTCAATGCGAAGACGAATGCTTAACGTTCGGGAATTGTTGTCCCGACTTGGCTGTATCCTATATGAAGCACTCATGCGTTGATACGATGCTATACCGATCCCCAAACAGTATGGGAATACCTGATTTTCAAGAAGTACATCCTGAGAGAACAGACCCTGAGAAAGACGATCTCATATCTGGATTTGAGAAACGGGGCAATTATCTTCTACAAGAGAACCCCTGGAATCTCATGGTATCCGCCTGTCCGGAGGGCTCAGATGAAGATGTACGTCTACTCTGTACGGCCGGGAACACGTTGCCCGTGTCCGGTAACCCGAGTAATATATCTTACAGAAATAAACATTGTGCAAAGTGTAACCATGACGACGCTGATTTGGTTGATTGGCAGGTGAAATTTGTTTGTTCTGACAACTTCCCTAACCTAGAAGATAAACCTAGTAAAACAAATCTTGAATTAAAGATGAAGGTAAGTGAATTGATGCCTCCTAGAATACAGTTCTCTCTCTCTCTCTCTCTCTCTCTCTCTCTCTCTCTCTCTCTCTCTCTCTCTCTCGCTCGCTCGCTCGCTCTCTCTCTCTCCTCTCTCTCTCTCTCTCTCTCTGTTGTTAACATTCGCAATAATCAGTGACATTAGCGAATGATTATAAGTGAAATAAATATCATTTATGCGAATCAGTTATTGGTGACGAGTTTCATTTTCTTTTTGGCTTAAAGAGATATTGTCAAATTTTAATTTGGTTATTGTTAATATTGAAAGAGTCTTATGATTTAAGTACTGACTTTAACTCTCTCGGGTCCGCATAATAATTCAGCATCACGAAAACATACTTATATAATTTTGACCCCCGTAAACCCCACTTTTATAGTAAAACTGGGGTTTACAGGGGTATACATTATTTTTCTTATTTCTGCTCAAAATCATAAATTGTGGGTACTAGTTAGAACAGCCTCGCCGAGGCGGTTCTAACGAGTACCCACAATCTATGTTTCGAACAGAAATATGAAAAATTTCAGAGTTTTTTATCTGAAAATTTTCAGTTTTTGGAGGTGAAATTTTCAATATATTTGAATAGGCGTGTTTTCGTAATGGATACCTAGCAAACCGTATAGACCCGAGCAAGACTACTCGCAACGTCTGATCAGGGTCAACAGTTTGACATTTCGCGTTTTATATTTTCATTACGAAAACACGCCTATTCAAATATATTGAAAATTTCACCTCCAAAAACTGAAACTTTTCGAATAAACAAATTCTAATATTTTTCAAATTTCTGCTCAAAATATAGATTCGAGGCGGTTCTAACGAGTACCCACAATCTATGTTTTGAGCAGAAATAAGAAAAATAATGTATACCCCTGTGAACCCCAGTTTTACTATATAAAACTGGGGTTTAAGGGGGGTCAAAATTATATAGGCTGTTTTCGTGATGTTCACTGGCACTCCTGTTTGCAACAGAATGTGCTCAAAATCACCGATAGAAGAGTCGCCATTATAAGTTCAGGCGTTAAAAGGTAAGATTTTAGAAACATGACATTTATTTTTCATTTACCTGGACTTGCCGTTCATGTGGTTAATTCTCCTGAGTTGACGATCACAAGAAATGTAAATCACTAAGGACCTCTGACGATGACATAGGCAATCTGCCTACTTTTAGTGGGTTTTCCCAGCTTCCATGATTTCTCCATACGATCATATTTGTTCTTTCGGAAAACACGTGCTCTATAAAGAAGCAGAAATAGCCGTACTGTTATTATTGCCTTACAGAAGCTGTATTTTAATTATTTAGGTGGGAGGGGTTACATTTTTAAAAAAAGATGCTAAATGATCCAGATTAGGATTGTTTTTCATACAAGTGAAGGTGTATGCATATTATAAAATATATAGTTATATTTTGATACACAGTCAATTATTATTATAAAATATAATTACAATTATTATTATAAAACAGTTATAATTCTTTCCATGCTAAAATTGATCGTATAAATTTACGTTTTCCACTAGAAAACATGTTTGCACCAATAATTTAATCTACCCTTAGCAGTGCTATCATTCATTGTTCAGTGATCAGGTTTAAAACCATATGCTCCAGGTTAGTGTCATTACGAAAACACATAGATAATTTCACCAAAATGATCAGATAAAACTCTGATTATTTTTCATATTTCTGCTCAAAACATAGATTTTGTATACTCGTGAGAACCACCTCGGCGAGGCGGTTCTAATGATTACCCACAATCTCTTTTTTTAGCAGAAATAAGAGAAATAATATATACCCCTGTAAACCTCAGTTTTACAATGTAAGTTGAGGTTTAAGGGGATCAAAATTATGTAAGCATGTTTCGTGATGTGTTATCAAAGAGATAAGTATGTTTTGCCGTTTATACACAGATTAATAAGTTTTTGAATCTCGTTAGATCTACAAAGCTAATAATTCAGAACTCATTTTTGTCAAAGTAAAATAAGATATGAAATTATATCTGACTATTTAAATGGAACCCTATAGTTTCATTGGCTATATATGCAATGCATGAACCGGTATCTTGTGTCATACAGTTGACTTCCCAATGCTCATTACTGAATCAGGCTTTATATCTGTAAAGTGCTGAGGGGAGGCTGCATTTCTGCAACAAAATGCAGGCAGATGGCCAAAAATGTTGACCTATTAATTACAGTGTATTCTAAAATGAATATGCCAGGACATCACAGTTCAAATAATTCAATTTAAAACAGTTATAATTCTTTCCATGCCTGAAACTGCTACACTGAGAGAGAAAAATAGGGGGTGGGGGTGGGGAGGGTGTGTGGCGGGGGGTAGCCTCTGTAGTATCATTCCCCTTCCCCTCCCCCTTGCTCCAGGAAACCACTTACATATATTGTGTAAAATATGCATATACATATGCCTGAGGGGAACAGTACTTTTTTAAAAACTTTTCCATGTTCCATGCATTTCACTTGGAAAATAGACAGTTTTAGCCAAATTTAGTGTCTGATTACATTTCATTTAGAAAATGTTTTCATGACATTAATGCTGAGTCATTACAGTTCTACTGCAATAAAACTTACGCAGTTTACTTTAGTTTACATCAAATTGTAGACAGATTTACATTGCTACTGTCAGTTGCCCTTTATGAGTGGCAGGTTTCAATTACAGTGAACCCTCGTTACAACGACAGTATATGTTCCTAAAGACGTTACCATTAAAATAAATTTGCTGTTGTACAGAATACTTAATGAGCAGATTAATATGTAGGAAAGGTCGTTTTTGTTCTTATTTCCTCATAGAACATATGTTTTGGTTATTTTCAGAATCACCTCACTGAGGCAATTCTAACAAATATCGAAAAGATATGTTTCTTTAAAGAATTAAATTCAATATTCTCGCATAATTCGTTACTAACTGTTACCTCTTAAGCGAAGGTTTCGTGACAGTCAACTTGCCAATATAACGAGTGTTGTCGTTGTATCAAGTAACGGAATAAAGAGGCTGACTGTATTTGTTACCTGCTGATTCAGTGTAACAATTTCAAAAGTCGCCATTGTGAAATGTATGTTCTTATTTTGTTTAGAAAATATGTTATGTTAAACAGATCATCCAGATTTTCGCCTAAGGAGATATTTGCATGAAATGTCAATTCTTATGTTCTGACAAAATGAAGAAAAATGTCATCAATTTGTCGTCTGTTGAATTAGCGCAGAGAGTACTTACGTTCAACATAGATTCCCAGATATCGTTTTCTAACAGATTTTGTTTGTTTGTTTGTTTGTTGCTTTTTGTTGTTGTTTTGTTTTTTTGCAAGGAACCGCCGCCAACTGCCCCAAAATGTTTTTGATTTTTTAAAAAAAAATACGTTTCAATATGTCTGAATTAGGGCGGTAAACGGATGAGAATATTGTTAAATTCCAGTTTGCTTTAAAATAAATACCTAATTACATAATCCCTGAAGTGTACACTAAATAGAGAGAGAGAGAGAGAGAGAGAGAGAGAGAGAGAGAGAGAGAGAGAGAGAGAGAGAGAGAGGGAGGGAGACACACACACACACATTTCAAATCAAAATTCTGTTAATCATAAAGTTTAGATTTACTTTGTTCATTAGTACTTGGTAGTATTGACAAGAAAGCCTTGGAAAAAAGAGCTGTGAAAGCATATGCGAACAGCAAAGGTTCAGACGAGACTACGCAGTCTCGTCAGAACCTATGCTGTTCGCTCAAGTAAGCGGTAGCTAGAGGGAAATTTCAGCCAAAGAGCTAGACATGTGGCTTTAAGCTTGCTGGGGGACCAGGCATGCGCAATGGAAGATTGATTCGATGGAAAGTCAGAAGCTCATGGGACTCATTTATTGTTTTCTTCAGAGCACACCTTGGGCGTAGACAATCTTAGAGTTTGATATAGCCCCGGAACCACTTTATGAAAGGTCAAGGACTGGTCCAATGCATTTTTTCATGGACTGTCCAACGTTATTAGCTTTCACGAAAACTTGGGCTACATTTTTGTACGCTTAAGCACATTGTGTGCCAAGCGTAGACAAGCTTTTTTCTGAAAGCTAATACTTGTGAACTGCAGTTATCAATTCCCATTGTTGTATTACAATATTCTTACAGGCTGGTGAATGTACAGTGAAATATGATTCTGCTGTTTCCAAGGATTCTCCACCAGTTTATTACTGCAACTATGTCCATCATTACATGTATAAAATTGGTCGATGTAACGTTACGGGGCTGTGGGATGAGTATGACGCAGACATTGAATGGGCATGTGAACACCTTCATCTTACCTACAAATGGCGATTTAAAAATGTGTTCTGCTATATCTGCAACCCAAGCATAGTGTCCAAAAACTCGGATCTTGTTTACGACCGCTGTAATATCACCGGACGCTGGAAGGCATTTGATTCATCTCTAGAGAAAGGTTGTCTCACATATCCCAGAATTCAACGGTTATCTCCTTTCAAAAATGTATATTGTATCCTATGTAATGGGTACTTAAGAATAAACCGACACGATATGCTTGTAAATAACGGAAACATCGAAATTGACGAGTTATACTTTACCGAATCACGCCCGGTTCCTCCTATATCTGTTGTCCTCAGCTTGAAAGGTACGAATATTGAGGAAAGAAGCAGGGAAACTTTTAATGTTCTCACGGCAGATTTTGACAGTTATGATTATGAGATAGAAAGAGAAGAGACATTAACAGAAGGTAGTGACGTTAAGATAAATGTTACCGCACAAGCAAATGCTTATTTTAAGGCGTGCGGCTATCAGAAACTTTGTGAACCAGATGTATATTCACCTGAAGTTAATGATTCAACAAACAAATATACGCGATATCCCTACTGCGAGGATTGTTCCTGTCATTCTACGTGCGCGGGGTTAGGTGACTGTTGTGTTGATAAAATACTCAGTGACAATCCGTACACTTGTATCAGGGAGCCGCGGCTATTAATAGTGGACAATTCTACACTAGACTTTGTGGCGGACAAAGACAACAGTATGCCAGTAATAGATAAGTGTATCAACAGATCTGATTCTGAGTTAGTTGAGCGATGTGAGACTGATCATTACAACAGAAGCGACGTCTGGCAATATTTACCCGTATACAACTCTGGAATTTACAAAAACATTTTCTGTCTAGTGTGTAATGAACCAAATCTGGAGCCAGTATTCAAATTATCCATACACTGCCAGCATTACTTCGAAACAGCTCTTCTAAAAAATCTCAGTTCTTTGTTAAAACTGGCCAAAGAACATTGCTTGGTACAGATATTTCCCAACAATTACAATCGCTACTGTGGAACCGTTGATAGCACAGACAATACAGAAAACCTAATCACAAGTTGCAATAAAACTGGACTGTGGCAACAATATGACGAAACCATAGCAAATGGATGCGAAAATACAGCTTCATCACCTGTTAATTTTTTGCCGATCTTCGCCATAAAATTTACTGAATTAATGTATTACAAAAATTATTTTTGTTTTATATGCAACCCTGAAACTGTCATATCAGAAGTGACAGAGTTCTTTGATACTTGTAACATAACTGGAGAATGGGAGACCTTCGACAATTATTTATTACTCTCTTGTGAAAAGACGGACTTCATACAAGCATGGCTGCCTTACAAAAATGTCTATTGCTACCTGTGTAACGGAGGGGATAGTCCTCGTAGATACGAGGGGTCTGATGATTCAGATCAGTGGACTCAGCCCTTCATGGATACTATTATGGACCCAGCCCTTGGTTCAACCTACAGAATGCTCTTCTCTCTGACCCCTGAAGAGTGGCAGAGACTATATCCATTCGGGGACGATCCCAATGCGGTTTGTCCCACTGGTCAAACATTTGACTATGAAACGGTTAGTACCACATGGACCGCAACTTAAGATGTATCATTACGAAAACATGCCTATTCAAATATACTGAAAACTTTACCACCAAAAAACTGAAAATTTTTTAGATAAAATAAAATTGTTATATTTTTCATATTTCTGCTCAAAACATAGATTGTGAGTACTCGTTAGAACCGCCTCAACGAGGCGGTTCTAACGAGTACCACAATCTATGTTTTTGAGCAGAAATAAGAAAAATAATGTATACCCCTGTAAATCCCAGTTTTACTATATAAAAGTGGGGGTTAAGGGGTCATTATTATAATAGGCGTATTTTCGTGATGTTTGCATTCACTAAACAATAACAGTTTTATTTGTGTTTGAATTAACAAATCTACAAACCTCAATAATATGATAAAACTTGATAATAATAACTGTAAAAATAAAAATAGTAATGATTGATTTAGTAATTATGATAATTAGAATAGTAAAAATAACAATTTTATTTCAATACCTACTACCACCGACGATAATAATGGTAATGATAATACTGAAGATTATAATCCTACTACTACTTCTACTGCTACTGACTATAACAACAACAATGATTAAAGTAAGAATTATATTAAATATGTAGCCATTTTTAAATCATTATTTCAGGTTTTGTCCATTCAAACACTAATTAACTAGTAAAATACTGGTTATTTGTTTTCAGTGTTCGCACAAATGCGCCCGACTGTGTTCTGATACTCAAAGTTAGTTTCACGAAAATGTTTTGGTGAAAATTCAGTCAAACCCATCTTTAAGGCCATCTGCTTTAAGCAATCACGTTTTGGCTCTCACATAGGTGCTTGCTTAAGAGGTGATTATACTGTACATGTATATCATTACAAACCTGTCAAAATACATAAAAACTTCAAATCATAAACCCTTTAGATAACAATCACTATTTAACCCATTTTAGTCTGGAAAACCCCAAAAGGGTAACTGACAACAGGACAGACCTACACTAGACACCGCAGAATGCGTTCTGCGACGTCTGATAAGGGTGTCATCTGTTTGAAATAGCTTTGCCATTTTTCTCCAGGAATATCTAAATCAAATAGCATGACATACCTAAAATTGACTGGGGTGGTCGGGTAGCGCGAAGGTGTCGTATATCTTACATCACCAGGGCGTCCAGCTGTTATTGGTTTACAGTTGGGAAAGGCCTGCTATCATTGTAGCAGGTAAGAGCAGAGGGAGAATGTTTTTATATCTTCTGTTTCTTCACTTTCATTCCTGTTCCTCTTTCTTCCCTGTTCCACTCATTCATTCATCTCTTCTACTATCTCTTCTATCTCTTTTCTCCCTTTCTCTGGGAGACGACACAAAATGACCCACAAGGGCTGACGTGTCGTTAAAACCCAACACAATCAAAAACCTAAAATTGATATTCGACTCTTCCAATATATAGTGTGAGGAGTTTATTCAGTCTAAAATTGGTTTTGCTAACATAATTGGTTCCCTTGGCTAATTTGGCTACGTAACCTAAACTAACTATTTAGCCAATATTCTCTCCAATAATACTTTATTTTCCAATCCTCAGCAGCACTTTATAGCAAACTAAGGGAAGTTGGATTTCATTTGGAAATAGTATGTTCAGATAACAAATCAGCAGCACTTTATAGCAAACTAAGGGGAGTTGGAATTCATTTGGAAATAGTATGTTCAGATAACAAATCAGCAGCACTTTATAGCAAACTACGGGAAGTTGGTTTTCATTTGGAAATAGTATGTTCAGATAACAAATCAGCAGCACTTTATAGCAAACTAAGGGAAGTTGGATTTCATTTGGAAATAGTATGTTCAGGTAACAAATTAGCAGCACTTTATAGCAAACTAGGGGAAGTTGGTTTTCATTTGGAAATACAGTTGACTCTCGTTATCTCGACCTCGCTTATCTCGAATAACCGCTTACCTCGAAGTGAAAATCTGGTCCCTGCCCAAACATGAAAATCTAACAACAGATAAAAAAAATATTGTGGAAAAGAGGAGAAATTGCTCTTAAGAAGCAATTTCTCCTCTTTTCTATAATATTTTAATATATCTGTAGCTTCAAGAGTCCAATTACATATATATTTGTTAAATGATTGTACGAATGATTTTTTCCTCAATTCTGCAACACTGATATGTCGAGGTACAGATATCTCGAAGTATTTCAGAGGGTCTTATGGAATTCGAGATAACGAGTCGACTGTAGTATGTTCAGATAACAAACACTAAGGTTATGTCAAAAGGAGCTCAGATATCTACTTTTAGTATTCAGCCAATGGAGGGGAGGGTTTTGTTTTATAGGATTGAGTTCATATGTGTGTGTGTGTGTGTGTGTGTGTGTGTGTGTGTGTGTGTGTGCGTGTGTGTTATTTTATCGTCGTGTGCGCCTAAGGAAGCAAATTACTTGCCTTTAGTGCAGATACCCTTTCTGCAAGTAAGAAAAACAGACCCCGAGGTTATAAAACTGTTTTCATGCTCAACTCAGCTGAGCATGAAATTTGCTTTGCTAATAAATCTCAAATTATTAACAAATGCAAATTCTTTGTTGCTGAACTAATCTGAGGATGAAAATATTTCTGCTAATAAATATGAAAATGCCAACTTTTGTTGGCATTTTCATATTTATTAGCAGGGAAATTTTCATGCTCAGCTGAGTTGAGCATGAAAAATTTTTTATAACCTCGGAGCCAGTTTTGACATTAGCTTCTCTGAACAGTGACAGTGTATCTATCTCTCCTTACAGTAATTTTCTTTTTTTTCTTTTACACAGAATTCATGCAGAACAGTCTATTGTTCGGAGCAGGTAATTTTAATCAGTGACATGTGCATACCCATATCGACAGTGGTTCCCACAGGAGAGGGAAAACACTATCTCAGCTTGAAAATACTTCCCTTAGAAATAGGTAGAGAATACGAGTCAGGCAATAACAGAAACGTTTTATATGTGTTTGGCCATCCTACATCAAAAGTGTACATGTCGCTTAAGTTTTTATGTAATAAAACTGCTTCCGACGTTGAAATGAAGTTAAGAAAAAAGGGTTATGACGTTTCGTGTACAGTTTGCAAACCGGTCATGCCAAAATCGTGCGACCAGGACTTTGAAAATAGAGATATCGACAAACCAATAGCACTCATGGTTGAAGGTGAGCGTGTTTTTCTCCAGCTAGATCTGTCTTACTACGGCAATGCGAAAAGGAATGCAATTAATCAAGCTCTCGCCAAAATATACAAAGACATTTTTATTAAATTCATTGAATTCGAAATAGACTTTAGCTTCCAAATGTCAGTGGAAAAGACTTCATATGAATTGGAGAGGGAAGTTGCTTGTGCTACTGAAGTAAGATATGCACTGCCATTACAAGATGACCAGTCACCAACCATCGATACGGAGGGTACAGGACAAAAGAACAAGATAGATACATGTCTACAAATACAGTTGGGAGTGGACGAATTCTTTTTTAATAGGACGATGAATTCGGTTTATATTAGAAACCGGAATAAAGTGCTAGTTGAGGGTGAATTTATACTCATCGATGCTACTACAGTTCGTGTCTGTAAGTCTGACTATATAATAGAATCGACCAAGGTCTTGACGCATATTGAACTAACACCGTTTCACAAAGCTCATAATATCTTCAGCTATGTCTTCACTATTATTTCGCTTGTGTGCGTGTTGCTTACGTTTGTAACTTATTGTATTTTACCACAACTACGGACAGTTCCAGGAAGAAATATAATGAGCTTGTGTGCGTCTTTATTTGTTGCGCAAGGTTCTCTACAGTTCAGTTCCTTTATACTAACCCACGAAATCATTTGCGTACCTTTTGCAATGCTCACACATTATAGCTGGTTAGCCACTTTTTGTGCTATGAACGTTTGTTCCTTTCATATGTACAGGGTGTTCTATTTTAAGGTAATGGCTTCTAGTGAGGCTTCCGTGTCATTTGAACATACTAGACGTTATCTTTTATATACCTATTCGTTTCCACTGTTAATTGTTGGTTTAACCACAGCCATCCATTTAGGGCTCTCAAAAGGCAGTTTTACAGGTTACGGCAAGTTTGCATGTTTTCTCTCTGACATTTATTCAGTCACTTTCAGTTTTATCGTTCCAGCGGCGTTGATATTCGTTTCCAATTTCGGATTCTTTGCAGTTGCGTTCCATGCTATTCGCACTTCACCACGTGTAGGGAGCAATAAAAAGGACAGGCGTGAGTTCTTCGTGTATTTGAAGCTGTGCACCTTGACCGGTGTGTCTTGGCCTCTCCAAATCATTGACGGCTTTCTTCCCTTAACGGCTTTCTCCTTCTTTGTTGTTTTTGTCAACGCCCTCCAAGGTCTCTATATTTTTGTTTCGTACGTGTGTAATGAAAGGGTTTTTAGACTGTTGTCACATATGTGCGCTGGTAACAAAGAGTTCTCTGCTAGTAAAATTTCTATGACTATGTCTAAACCGAATACACAGTCTACACGTTTAAAAACCAGAGTCTATTAAAGTTTAAATTCACCAATGTACACACAATATCCTTCCGACGATATCGCGGCGATGGTGATGTGTGTGTTTGCTGGGAAAAGGACGAAGCAACCAGGAAATTTTTTTTAAGGAACAATGTTACAATTCGATCGCAAACAAACACGTCTCCTCTTACTAACGTGAAAGCCGAAATAACCCTACGCATTCGCGTAAACGATATTACAATTTGGTCGCGAAAATACCTCTCCTGTTGCTAAGTTGAAAGTCGAACACAGCCTACATATTCGCACTAACCCTTCACCTTTGTTACCCACTTAAGTATCACGTGTTCAAAATATTGGGGCACCTTCTCATTACCATAACTGTCCTAAAATTTGAACAAGAAATTCTTAATGTAATAACCTTTAAGAGCGTTCTTTGGCGTCTGATCGGGGTCTGCACTGTTTGTTCATTCCTGTCTGTCTCAATATTCAAGGTGAAATATGGTATTCATTTTTAGTGACTGATATGCTTGCTTATTTTATTGCATGGCGGCAAGACGGACTTCGACTCAGTGATGGTTCTACCCACAATATCTTTTATCACTGATTGACCACTGTCTTTGACCAGGCTCACCATCGTTTTGCTGATATAATCCTTTGTCGAATTCAGTATAGTTTTCATAGTGTACATTTCCGGTGTTTTTTTCGACAAGTCAATGTTGTTTTAAAATTCTACTTGGATTTATCAAATGCATTTCTTGCTCAGGAATTTGCGTTATGGGCCCATCTTAAATCAGCTGTTTATGCTGCAAATCGCTCCAAGGTGACAGCGAGAGATGTGTTCAACAGTGTGAGCGCTCAAGAAACAGGCCAAAAGGTGCATCGCACATTTTTTTTTTTTTGCCAATATGGAGATGTACCTAACTGGCTAATTACGGGACGCAGCTTTCTTTTGTAGCAGTTAAAATAAAAAGCCGGAAAGATTTTTTTTCTTTGTAATATTTGCGGTCAGGATAATCAATGGAAAAAAATAGATAAATAAATACATAAAGTATTGGCCGATCACTCACTGTGGTACAACAAATATTTTGTTAGTGCTCACTTTTTTAAACGCATCTCTTGTAGAAGATCCACTTTTTTTGTAAATACTATCTCTGTTGTCATTCAGTCTGGAGACCCCCAAAGGGTAATTCGCAAATAGTGCAGACCTAGATCAGACGGTGCAGAATGCGGGGTCTGGTCAGGATCTCCACTGTTTGCAAAAAGATCATCCATTTTCTCTAGGAATATCTAAATCACACAGCCTGACATACCTGTACCTTAAAGTGAAATTCGACTCTGCCAATATATAGTGAGTGGGAGTTTATTTGGTCTAAAATACGTAACCCTGGCTCGCTGAACCCGGATATATGCCCTGCCTTTGCAAAAAGTGTTGATCTAGATCAGTGAAGATTCCATTAAGTCATTAAGTATGTGAATTAGTATCAACAACCCGGATCAAGTATTCTCACTGACTGAAAATTAGAAATGGGCATACTATGGGCATGTTCAGCAAACAACAAATTGACAATATATTTCTTATTTTTCCTAGAAAATAGGACCTGACATGCAAATTGACTCCTTTGTTTGCGGTTTTGTTTATTTGCGCCACGTTTTCTTGTACTAGAGCTAGGGTCGTGGTCACTGGCTTCAACCGCTATCCCCCCTCCCCTCATTGCTTTCTTTTTTGTTTGTGCTTTCGATGATTTTTTTTTTTGTCTTCATATAAGTTGGAAGCTATTTCAGATTGGACGTTATAAAACTGGGTAACGCTCCCTCAACAATTTTACTATTGATTTTTCTAAGGCCGCGTCCGACTGATCAGAGACGCGTGTTCGACCCCGCAGGGTCCGGCAAGATTCTTTTGTGAAGATTGATCATTAAATATTTTCTACGGTCATTCTCTCCCTTCCGCTGGTTCAAGAAGAACATGTGTCAGTTCCTGGCGAAATATTGTGCACACACACACCACGGGACTCGGAGGTTTAATTTGACTTGAGCCTGTAAAAACGCATCTCTGCAAGCGCAGCGAGCAGGGTACGAAGCCGTTCCTATATTCATTTTCTCCTAGGATTTTCACCGATTATGAGCTATAAACGCCAGCTTTCGGGATATACAGTCAACCTTCTTTATACCGACACTCGATACAACGACAAAATTCGTTATAATGACAATTTGGATGTCAAGAAACCTTCGCTCAAGAGATGACGGTTAATGAGAAATTATGCAAAAACATTGCATAAAATCTTCAAGCAACATATGTTTTGGATATGTGTTAGAATCGCCTCAAATATCCAAAACATATGTTCTATGAAGAAATAAGAATAAAACAAGGCCTTTCTTACATATTATTCAGTCCATTAAGGATTCTTTACAACAGCAAATTCATTATAATGGCAATAGTTTTGGGAACAAATGCTGTCGTTGTAACTAGGATTCACTGTAAATACTTTTGATACATTCAAATCTTATCCTTATTCAGGAAGTTTCAAAACTTTCTACGTGATCACCAACTGGCGTTATTTCTTTATTTTGCCGATGACCACACTGCTACATATAAATAATCTCTGTAAACTTCATAGCTGTCACGGACTGAATTTCGAAACCGGTGTCGTAGTTGCGAATAAAACCCGGTACCTTGGATACGCAAAAAGAGAAGGACGCACCTCGGTCGACATGATCGAAAACCATACAGAAAAGCGAGAGCGCGCTTTTCAGGCTACCCTGTCTGGGCACAATATTTTGGTAACAGACCAGTGTGTGACCGGGCAGCTCTATCTTCTCAGGTATGTTGTCATTTTGTGCCTTACAATGTAATTTGAGTCCGTTTCAATGATAAGAAGTAGACTGCCAGATAAGTTTATCAAGAAGAAGAATAAGCGATTTGAGAGTGAAGACGGACCAGTGTGTGAAGTTTGACATAAAAGAAAATGAAGATGGTCGGTACATTTGAGGAAGGTGAAAATATTTGGTGGCATAAGAGGCAGAATTGCCGAATATTTTACCGAGCTACAAGTTGACTGTTCATCACGAAAACATGCCTATATAATGTTGACCCTCTTAAACCCAACTTTCATATAGTAAAACTGGGGTTTACAGGGGTATATATTATTTTCTTATTTCTGTTCAAAAACATAGATTTTGGGTACTCGTTAGAACCGCCTCGCCGAGCGGTTCAAACGAGTACCCACAATCTATGTTTTGAGATGACATATGAAAAAAAATCGGAATTTTTGTATCTGAAAAATTTCAGTTTCTGGAGGTGAAAGTTTCTATATATTTGAATAAGCGTGTTTTCGTAAGGTGTTCTTGTTGCTTGTTGCAGTTGTAGTTTTAAGACAAAGCATTACGAAAACACGCCTATTCAAATGTACTGAAAATTTTACCACCAGAAAATGTAAATTTTCAGAGAAAAAATCTGATATTTTTTTCATATTTCCGCTCAAAACATAGATTGTGGGTACTCGTTAGAACCGCCTCGCCGAGGCGGTTCTAACGAGTACCCACAATCTGTGTTTTGAGCAGAAATAAGAAAAATAATGTATACCCCTGTAAACCCCAGTTTTACTATATAAAAGTGGGGTTCAAAGGGGTTATAATTATATAGGCGTGTTTTCGTGATGTAAAGAGCTACAACGACACTTCGTTGAAAAACAACAACACAGAGACTAATCGCTAACACCCTCCAAGGCTAGGGTAGCCGCAGGATAGGTTGTTGAGGGTTATAGTTTGGTGATGTATAAGTTAGAATAGTCATGGTACCTTCCACAGCCTAAGATATCCTAGCTTTGGCCACAGTACTCTTCCATACCATACCTTAGTCTTAACTACTCTACCCTAATCAACACCAATCTAGGCAGGGTGGCTGCGAGGTAAGACTTCCGATTTGTCAGACAACATCATGACTTGTTTACATGATGAGAAAACAGAAATATTTTTTTAGGGGGTGCGGGTGGGGGGGGGGGGGGAGGGGGATCTTTGCTACCCAGAAGCCAGAGACTTTCAACCATTTGCTATTCATGGCCAGTTCTTCCCAAAATAGGTGCTCCCTACAGCTTCCCTAAATTATTTATCATCTTCACTGCACCATGAAAATATTTGGCCCTTTTCCACAGCTCCCCAAACCCCTGGTAGAGTCCTCTCTCTGTCTGTCTGTCTGTCTCTCTCTCTCTCTCTCTCTTGTTATTCATAGCCAGTTCTTCCCAGCTTCTAAAAATCAGGTGTTGCTCCCCAGCTTCCCTAGAATATTTATCAATTCTCTCTTTTCCATGAAAATATTTGGCCTTTTTCCACAGCTCCCCTAAACCCTTGGTACAGCCCTCTCTCTATCTCTGTCTCTCGCTCGCTCTCTCTGTCTCTTAACAAAGCGGCACTTTCCTGACATGTAATTTTACTATTTTCTTTCTTGCTATTTCTCTGGGCCCAGTTGTTCAAAGCTAACGATGCCGTTAGTTAACGATTCGTTAAAATTTACATCAAGCGATACGGAAATATGCTGAAAGTTTTTGCTGAAAAAAATGTGAGTAGCTTTTCAGCAAAAAATATCAGAATATTGTGTATTGAATCCGCTAAAACAGTTAACGAAATGGCCCTTAACGAGCTCGTTAAGCTAACGACGCTTTGAACAACTGGGCCCTGGTTTATAGTAGGCCCACAGGTGGGAATTAAACAAAAGAGACGTAGACTACTCCTGCTGCAAATGATTCTCTGGGTTGGATGGTACCAAGGTCACATTCCGTCACACGATTACCTGCGTCTGGTTACTTATGTTTCTTCCGAAAACCACCGTTTCTTCCGAAAAAAACGCACACATCTTCTCTAAAATATTTAATATTAGCCGCATCGGAGTACTTACAACACTGCCGTCTGTACGAAATCTACTGGGATTTTTCTTCTTTGAGTACCGGATTTTAGATGCTGAGAAAAAATCCGAATTTTACAAAGGCATGTTTTACTAACATCCAATCGTGGATAAAATTGTTTCTTATTTTAAGAGCGTTTGCTGTGCTTTTTGTATTTTTGAACTTTGGAATAAAAAAAACGTAAACAAACAAAAATTCACTTGTCATGTGACGTCACGTCATGGTTTACAGAGGTGACGACGTTGCTGTCAGTGCTGTGAAAAATCGAGTGATGACGACTGTTTGACTCCCGATATGAAATCGATGTCACTGCAGAATCAAAGTCGAATGATTGCTTCATCGAGTACTTCTGGGTATCTCAAAGAACAATGGAAGGATTTTGCATGTGGCATAGTGATATCTGATTTTTAGGGTATACTTTGTGGGTGGGGTTTCGCAGCCTGCTACGCTCCTCATATACAACAATAGAGAGATTAGCCTAAGTTTTCAGGCTTTGATGCAACGCGAGACGCCTGTGCACACATACACACGCACGCACTCACACGCGCGTGCGCGTACTGGTTAACCACTTAGAGAACTAAGCCTGCCCAGGGCAAGTGTGGTTAGATAAATTGACCGGCTCGTCATGAAATTAATAGTGTTGACAAGGCAGATAAACTCCAAGTCAGCAAAATACATTTCTAAGGCGATATTTCTGCTGTAGTTCCCTTCGTTTTGTTCGTTCAATTTTCGTAAGAGTGGTTCTGTTCTGTGATGCCGTGTCCTTCCAACCATATTCGGTGCCTTGCGATGACTATGTTCTGTGATTTAATTGTTGTCTCAACCTTGTTGTTTGTACGATGAAGTCGTCTAAGCTTCCATAGCTGTTTGTTGACGTCGTCTAAGTTACCGTTGTTGTGTTTTGACGTCGTGAAGCTTCCGTAGTTTTGCGCTGGTGTTGAGGTTTGCTTTGAAATGGACTGTAAAACCTTGGTAGATTGATATTTTTATGCATGATCTTTCATAATATTGCATAAAATAAAAAAAAAATAATTACCACAAAATAAAAAATAAGAGATAAAGATATAAAATGAATATGCAATAGTATATTTGATTATGCATGACGCCAGGACCATGTATAGCATACACGTTAGTAGTATAGGGTGACACTTTGGGTGTACCCATAGTGCTACCCTATACTACTCACGTTATGTTTTTTTCTCTAAACAAAAAGACATGTAGACTTTGTACTTAAAGTTATTATTATTAGTAGTATTATTATTATTATTATTTTTGTTAATGTTGTTTTTTGGTGTTTTTTTTTCAAACTTTGAATATGAGTTGGCACCCAGCAGGCACATAACATCAAAATGACGTCGTATCAACGTCGATGCGACGTGATCACGTCGCATCGACGTTGATACGACGTCATTTTAACGTTGTGTGCCCACTGGGCATAATCATTTGATAGTTATGAGCTACAAATGAATGCATTTAATAAGTAAATATTTTTATTTTTTTCTAATATCATCTTTATAACTGTACATATAATTTCATATTTTCTGTTTTCAAAAAAGGTAGTGTTCTTAATTGTTTTGAGTTAAAATTCTCATATTCTCTCAGGCACTGGCAGACAAGCCTAAAAATAATAACTCATCAGAAATCAAATCTGTTCAAAAGCTAATAAGATTTTTAATTACCTTATGAGAGAAGAAAATGTCACCAACATTTTTGACAGCAATCTCCATAACTGGCCATAAATATGAATTTGTTTATGATGGGGATTATGCTGTTAAATCACTATTGTTATGCAGAATGTGCTAAGCATCACGAAAACATGCCTATATAATTTTGACCTCCTTGAACCCCACTTTTATTTAGTAAAACTGGAGTTAACAGGGGTCTACATTATTTTTCTTATTTCTGCTCAGAAACATAGATTGTGGGTACTCGTTAGAACCGCCTCGCCGAGGCGGTTCTAACGAGTACCCACAATCTATGTTTCTGAGCAGAAATATGAAAAATAACAGATTTTTTTATCTGAAAATTTTCAGTTTTTGGAGGTGAAATTGTCTATATATTTGAATAGGCGTGTTTTCGTAATGGCTAGAAAAGCGCAAAGAGCCAAAAGACCTTTCTTTCATCTTAGTATTTTTTAGTGTTAGGTCTGATTTCATCTTTTGTTTGAAAGTAATATGACATGATGGTTTGAGTAAAAGATGTTTTCACATATAAAAGTCTAGGCTACTCCTGACCAAGTACACTTCAATTTTGGTGTGCTCTTTGGAAACAAGCAGGAGATAATTAAAGACTGGAATCTTTGTATTTTTTCTTCTTTGTTTAAGTAATTGAAAACTTTTATTACTATCTTCTACTCTGCCTTTCTTTTTTTTTTTCATTTTGATAGTTTTCTTTTCTGCTTTTCTTGTTTTTCATTTTCGGTAAACTTTTGACAAAACGCTACATTTCATTTTTTTTCTTTCTGCTTTTCAATTTCGAGCTTCATGTTTGTAATAATATAAATAAAGTTTAAACCTAGGAAAAATGACATATTTAGACTTGGACATTTTGCTTTCGCTTAGAGAACCTAGTAAAAGAATTTGCAATGAATATATACTCATTTAATTAATTAATTGTTCTCAAGATGTTTTCAGTACAAATACTTGACTAAAAATAAACCATAATCTTTTAGAAACAATTTTGGCAAGCTTGCTTGAAACAATACGCTGTTGTAAAAAAAATGGAGATTTTAACTTTGCAATGCAGACGGCGATACTGTCCCAGTAAGCATTATACATAAATCTATAGCGGGCCGTTGTCGGCCCGTCAGGGTAGCTGACGGGCTGATAACGGCCCGCTATAGATTTATGTATAATGCTAGCTGGGGTAATCGAAGTATAGCTCCCCATATTAACATGCTAAAACTGTTACAGTAGTACAGTTTGTACTTTTTTGTATTTATTTCAAATAATGCTGTGATTAATACTGTTAACCTTTGACACTCTCTAGGCG
Source organism: Anodontia alba (assembly GCA_964016985.1). Lineage (NCBI taxonomy): Eukaryota > Metazoa > Mollusca > Bivalvia > Lucinida > Lucinidae > Anodontia > Anodontia alba. Next base: position 21,024,814 of record OZ024838.1, read on the forward strand.
AATTTATCAGTCGACAAGTCAGATGAGTTTCTTTGGCCTTTTCGCCTTTAGGGTGAAGTTTCACCTTTTATTGAAATCCACTGAGAGAATGGAATGCGTAACTCTATAGAAAGAGAAAAAATAAAGGCAGTGCAATACTATATAAAATTGTCTGCTAAAGTTTGAATCCAGAGTGCTATCTGCATATAAGTTATCTGCAAACATTGGAATAAGGGGAATTATGCTGATTTGAACATTATATTAGGGAATTATTTAAATAAAAAAGAGTTACATGTAGCATTTTCTAGAAACTGGCCGAAACTATTGTCCTGAGATTCAAAATTAATACCTGAGTCTTTTGATCAGGCCTTGACATTCCTCTAGTAAAATGATAAGAGGATTTTCTCTATCCAAATGTATAAATATTAAGTAGTTAACAGTAGTAATAATAATAGTTATAATAATAACAATTTCTATTGTTAATATTAATACAATGTATAATAAAACAGAATAGAAGCAAATTAGTGTACGCATAATTGCATTAATGCTAAATTTATTAATTATTTTACGCTTTCGATTTGACATAAACAAGGTTATAAAGTGATGTGCTAACTACTTAGGTGACTGATAAGCTGTTGTTTTGGAGAACTTATTATACTTCATTTTAGGTTGTACCTACATTGTGAAGTGGTATGAATACAAAAAAGTATAAGAAGAAATGACCTAAATGCCATTGATTAAACGAATATGCTAAAGTTTAGTTGATAAATGAGTACAATGTATGTTTTACTTTCGTTCATTTGCTAGCTGCACTTACTAACTTTAAATGATCATTTTATGCGTGATGCATACGGCCCATGAACATTCAAAATAGTTAACAAGTAATTTATCTTCTACACGAATATTAATAAATCATAGCTATTTTATATTTGTGCTTTGGAGTAATAAATATCCCTGAACAACTCCAGTTTGTCTCAACAAACACATTGGCCAGTGCACAATCATACTCCCTAATTATGGTCATCAGTAATTGGGCAGAATAGGCAAGTGTCACTATGCAGCGTGAATACTTTAGTCATTTTGAAATTTGTAATAAATGGTCACTTGATGGAGAATGCTACAAGTATCAAATGTGTACATGGTAAAAATAATATATCGACATATCATGTAAATGTTTATATCATGTATTATGTAGACACTTCACAGCTGGGGATAATAAAAAAAGGTAAGAGAAAAGTCCAGGGGGTGCCACAATCACAAACCGCAGCCCTTCCCAGACCCCAAGAGGAAGAGGAAACCGACAAATCTAAACAAGCACAAACCGAACAAACGTACGAAAAGCACTAAGATTAGCTCTCTCTTCCCCAAGCGAGGTAATCGCAATACTAAAAGCACTGAAAACCACAAGAACAAAATGACACATGGAAAGACAAACAACAAATCGCCTCGTAGAATAAACCACAAAGCAACAAAGAGTAAGACTAACACCGGGACCACCGCCTTAGAACGGTCGGTACAGCAAAAGCCTGGAATCTTTGTATTGTTGCTTCATTCTTTAGGTATTAATTCTCTCTAGCATAAAATTAATGGAGTAAGCGGTTAGTGAACGAATGTTACAGACACAAAACAGATACTATCTACGAGCAGATAGCGTCTTCCCCCAGTCTGTGGATACCATTTTAGGTGATAAGTCGTTAAATCTAAAAGAATACGTAATATTTGACCAAATCCTTAAGTTATCACATACCACTGATTCTCATACAGTTTTTGCAAGCAATTTTTACATCGCCATGGAAACTAGGGGGAAAAAGTGATGATCAATTGCTACGTTGGTTCAATAACTTTGCTGATGCCCACAATTTTAACGAAGACGACGCAGACGTAACATGCCATTTTATCTTAAGGACCACGCATTAGTCTGGTATAACTCTCAAGCTAACGATACAAAAAGGAAACCTGAGAGCCCTTACCATGGCTATGCAAAATAGGTTTAATGGAAGCCATGATCTTGACAGCGACCTGACTCTGTTAACATTGACACACTACAGATTAGAAAATGGGAGTCTTGGTTTTATCGAGACTCTTCATAAGCAGTATTGAAGTCTGCAACACTACTTACGCTTGACTGTGTGCTTATAAGGGTACATGCGTTAATTAGGTCAAATACAGTAATTTGTTTTTAAAATCCATTTCGGTAAACAGTCATAATAAAAGGAGGTTTTAATTTCAGCCCATTTCGGGCATTATTGACCCCAACTCTGTTGCCCCGGCCGTCCAGTGTCTACATCGTTTGCACATGCATTAAGGTACCATGTTGCTTGGTGCGGCCTGAGCCCCGGGTTATAATACCTGGGCCGTATCAAAAGAAACAGATATTGAATACAAACGAAGTGCGCAGATTCAATTTTCAAACCATCCTGTGCAGCCATAAGTCTGATCGAGACATTGTTTTTTCTACCGTGGCCAATGAGTCTGTAGTCGGACAGCCAAGGGGCTGCCAATGTCTTGTACACATGTGCCCCAAAGGTGTCATTTTGCCTGACACGGCACAATCTGATCCCTGGTGAAAGATTAGACAGGTAGTTGGCACGGTTCACGATCTAGTTGACGTTTTTCGAATTTCATGGTCAGTAACCAAATCGTACTTAATCCGCCGGAACAAAATGAACCACAACGTCAGAAAACGTATTTGGACGTGCGCCCAGCGAAAATTCAGATCAGCCTGCGCATTAGCGCAGTCCAATCAGAATCTTCGCTGAGCACATTTTGGATAGCCAAGGATGTAAAGTTTCGTCATGCGGGCCAAAAAATGAAAATTTTGATCAAACTGCTCGGATGCACAGGCTGATTCGAGTCTTCTCAGAAAGTACGTTTTCTGACGTTGCGGCTCAAACTTGAAACATTGTGTTAAGGAAATGACGATGTTAGGTGACTGACATACCAAGATATTTATTTCATTATCTGACTACCATATTTACCCTAAAATTCGGATAGACCAGAGCAAACAGTGTTAGACCCTGATCAGACGCCGCATAACGCGGCGTCTAATCAGGGTCGGCACTGTTTGCCACTCATACAACAATTTTAGACACAATAATAGGGAATAAAAATAACTTATTCATGTTTTAGGATAAGTATGGAATATGTTAAAATATCAGAATTTTTAAAGTAAATACGGAAATGAGGTAAGCCCCTTTTCTCGTGTTTGGGGCCCTTTAACAAAGAAGAAACATAGGCCTTTGTCAGCAAAACATTATCCACTTTTCTTAAACATTAACCGTCCCTTTTCATGTTAAGTAAAAAGTTGGACTAAATTCAGATAAACAACGTCGGCCAAAACTTTAGTAGGCCAGATAATTTCAAACGATTCTGTAAAGAGTGCTATTTCAAATTCATAAACAACTATATTAACCCTTAAAACGCCAAGAGTACCTGCATCTGAAAATGCCGTCTGTTTATGTCGTCTGCAAACTTTTCAAACCTATTTTTGCATACAGGCAAACAGTCTGATCTGGGTCCACACTGTTTGCAGAAATGACTTTTAAAATCACAAGCAGATGACAAAGCAGACGACAATTGTTGTGATTGGCAGTTTAAGGGTTAATTTGTGGACATACGCACTCTAACTAAAACGAAATTCCAAACTAATGCGATTAATAAATGGTTTGCTGCTTACATTGCCAAGAGAGTACTGAGGCCCTTGGTAAAAGGTTAGCTTATCAATTCTTAACCCTTAAACTGCCAAACACAACAATTGTTGTCTGCTTTGTCGTCTGCTTGTGATTTTAAAAGTCATTATTGCAAACAGTGTGGACCCAGATCAGGCTGCTCCGCTAGGAGCAGTCTGATCAGGGTCCACACCATTTGCCTCTAAGCAAAAATAGGTTTGAAAAGTTTACAAGTTGAGTGGTGTGTGGAGAAATTTTGTGAGAAAAATAAAATCAGGGCCCTCTTTTGTCCGAAGAAAAATAGCCAGGACCAAGGCTAATGTGCGCTTTGTAAAAACATGAATAAAAAGACAGGCTCGCGCGGAATAAAAAATGTTCCAAGCTGGAAAACATCTCCCCCACCCCCTCCTTCTCATAAAAATCAAATGGTCGGTCTCTTACCAGACTGGACTTATTCAATAGACGACAAATTTACAATATTTTTTTCCTTAAAGAGACAATTTGCATGAAATGTCAAAGCCTATTTTCTGGGGGAAAAATAAGGAAAAAATTCAAAATGTCGTCTGCCGAAATTTTTAACCCAGCATGCAAAGCGTTAACAAGATCCTGTTATTTTACATGTACATACAATCAGTCGTTGAATTAAGAGAGTTCTTTAATAAATCTGGAACTATTCTGTCTGGACAAACTCTACATTTAAATATCAAAGGGCTGAATAGCCCTGAAATGACAGATTCTATGAGAAACTAATAAATTCCCGGTATCATTCTGTTCTCCATTTAAGTTTGTGAGACGCTTTTTCGTCGAAAAAAAACGAGCTATAGCGAACAACAAAGGCGCTGATCAGCCTGTGCAGACGCGCAGGCTGATCTGCGCCTTTGTTGTTCGCACATAAAGTGGGTTTCTCAGCGACTCTCGCCATAGATCAGGCACAAGTTGCACTAATTTGTATGGACAGCTCTTCAATGGCGTACTAATATACACACATTGAAACACTGGGTCTACTTTTGTGCGCGGATAAATACGCAATTGAATAGTAGTCAAAGTCATTTACTCTAAAACCGTGCGGGGCAACGAAGAATGACAGATAGAATCTGTCATTAAAAACCCGGAAAAACAAAGAGAACGTTATATTCTTTAATTCAACAACTGAATATTCACTAACAGAACAAAAACAAATATCTAACATTCAAACATGACATATTATTTTGAAATTGACAGCAAAGTAGATCAAAATATGTATGTTACCGAGTAAGGCGTAAACAAAACAATAAATAGCTGAGTTTCCACTAACACGACAGACCCTGTTTCAAACACCCGACTTTGCTATTTTTATCAGTAAAAATGCAAAATAAAAAAGTAAAGCACCCTCAACAAAATACCTGTATTTTATACAATTACAGGCCCGACCCTGTTCTTTTCTAGAGAAAAAATAGAAAAAAAATGTTTCTCCTACCTACCGACCAATTTTTTTGTTTCAGCATGTAAGTGGAAACACAGCTGTTTTTTTTTTTTTTTTTACGCCTAACAGAACTAATGCAAAGGCAGATCGATTTTGGGAATTGTGCGTGTGACGGATGGGGCAGGTGGGAGAATAAACTGTTCAGAGGTCATGGATGCCTTGCACACCTTTCCGTTTTTATTGACAGACCTTCAGTCCCATAATCCTTTTAAAGACTGAATAAACTCTCCCACACTATATATTGGAAGAGTCCATTTTAGGCATGTCAGGCTATATGACGTAGATACTCCTGAAGAAAATTGGTTGAACTATTTGCAAACAGTGGAGACCCTGATCAGACGCCGCGTTCGGCGGCGTCTGATCTGGGTCTACACTGTTTGGCAGTTACCCGTTTAGGGGTCCCGAGTCTTCAATGAGTTATGCTACACAACATTATCACCGGACTTCAAATCAACAAATAATAAAGTATTACAATGTTACAAATTGAAAACAAAAAATATTTGTGTATTTCCCTATTTACATCTTTGGCAAGACTAAGCATTTTGCCTGTATTTACCCTAAATATTTGGACCCCTTACAATACCTGTCCTGAAAGTCATGTGCTGATGCTTCTAAAATTTGCCTTATAACAGGCAAACAGTGTAGACTCTGATCTGAGTCTACACTGTTTGCTCAGACCCTGATCTGAGAATACACTGTTTGCTCAGACCCTGATCTGAGTTTACAGTTTACTCATATCCTGATCTGAGACTATACTGTTTGCTCAGACACTGATCTGAATCTAAATTGATTGCTCAGACCCTTATCAGAGTCTACATTGTTTACTCCGACCCTGATCTGAGTCTACACTGTTTGCTCAGACCCTGATCTGAGTCTACACTGTTTGCTCAGACCTTGATCTGAGTCTACATTGTTTGCTAAAACCCTGATCTGATTCTACACTGTCTGCTCAGACCTACATCTGAGTCTGCACATTTTGCTCAGACCCTGATCTGATTCTACGTTGATAGCTCAGACCCTGATCTGATTCTACACTTTTTGTTCAGACCCTGATCTGCATCTACACAGTTTGCTCAGGCCCTGATCTGCTTCTACAGTTTGCTCAGACCCTGATCTGTTTCTACATTGTTTGCTCAGACCCTGATCTGATTATACACTGTTTGCTCAGACCCTGATCTGATTCATACATTGTTTGCTCAGACCTGTCTTACCATAATTGTCGGAAAAGAAAATCAAATCCATTTTACTACTTGTTGATGCGTCTAAAATCTGCTTTTATGAGTAGCAAACAGTGCAGACCCTGATCAGATGCCACAGTATGTGGGATCTGATCCGGTCTATACTGTTTGCGTGGGCTTGTCTGTCCGAATACTTAGGGTAAATACGGTATTAATATATATCTGATGCAGAACAAAATATCAAGTTTTGTCCATCTACAGTCGATTCTTGTAATCTTGACTTCGCTTATCTCGAATAACCGCTTATCACGAAGTGACATTCTGGTCCCTGTTTTAACATGGAAATCTAGAAACAGGTGAGAGAATATTGTGGAAAAGAGGAGAAATTGCTTTTAAACACTTTCTCCCCTTTCACACAATATTTTCAATATATCTCTAACTTCAGGAATCAAATTATATAGTCATTTGTGAAATGTGGTTGTTCGATTTATTTTTTTCGTCACTTCTGCAAATCTGATACATCGATGCACGAATATCTCGGAAGTATTTCAGAGAGTCTCTTGAACTTCGAGATAAAGAGAGTCGACTGTAATTATGGCTTAGAAATAATTTACAATTCCTAAAGTAACCCTCTCAACTCTATTTCTACGCCATTCTTCCCCTTCCGCTGATTCAAGAAGGGCAGTTACTGACGGAAGAATGTACACAAGTACTTGTTAAACGCTTAAAGGACTAAAGACTAAACATGTCCAAGAACAATTGTGTAGGTTAACTGACCGTACTAGATATGACTATAATGGGTTGACTGGACCGTAAAACATCAACTAATAAAACCTTCAAAATCATGTAGACCAAATCTGATACAGTAACAAACAGTGTAGATCCATCTCATTAGGGTTTATACTGTTTTCGACTTTATTTCTGACTGACACTAATGGTTGTGACCAAACCTCAAAGAAGGAAGAGTTCATATCAGAAACTGGGGAATGAAAGGGTTAAGAAATAAACATAAAACCCCATAACTCTTATAGGGGAACGATGTAATTCGACAGTTTTGTTCTTTTTATAGGACAAGTTTTCCTCACAGCTTGTTATCATTGTTTTTGTAAGATTTTATGCAAGTAATTTAGTTTATGTAGATAACTTTAATCAAATTTCCTATCAGTTTTCTTTTTCGTGACATAAACAAGTCCATGACATTGCATTTCAGCAATCTGTCCTTTTTGTAGAGTATTTAGTACAAAATATGCCAGCAGTTCGGTGACCTTCCTTAGTGCTAGCTGATCCCTGAGCCAAACACCGCTGTAAAGACATTTCTTGGTATGACGGCTTTTCCAAGAAAAATGAAACTTATCCATTGTCCTGCTGAACCCGGATATACCCTGCCTTCCAAACAATGTAGATCCAGATCATCTGGGCTAATTCGAACTCATGTTTGAGTCCCCAGGAAATTCTTCCACTAGCTCAAGAAAACAAACTTTAGGGATATCTTAAGGAAATTTTCTTATTTTATCATGAACATGTAGGTTGTGCGTACTCATTAGAATCGCTTCATTGCGATGATTCTAATGATTACACTCAACATACCATTATTTTGTAGAAGACTGAAAAGGCATCCCTAAATTTCCCCGATTTGCCTCCTGACCCGATGCTATGATTAACCCTCAGCGGCTAAAACTACCCATGTCATTACGAAAACATGCCTATATTCAAAATATACTGAAAACTACCTCCAGAAAGTGAAAATTTTCAGATAAAAAAAATCCGATATTTTGCATATTTCTGCTCAAAACATAAAGTGCGGGTACTCGTTAGAACCGCCTCGACGAGGCGGTTCTAACGAGTATCCACATATGTTTTTGAGCAGAAATAAGAAAAAATATGTATACCCCAGTAAACCCCAGTTTTACAATATAAAATTAGTGTTTAAGAGGGTCAACATTATTTAGACATGTTTTCGTGATGCCCTAAATATTTGGACAGACAGACCTGAGCAAACAGTGCAGACCTTGATCAGACGCCGCATTCTGCGGCCTCTGATCAGGATCTACATTGTTTTCTACTCATCTAGCAATTGTAGAAAAGCCGACAAGTAGTATAATGGACTCGTTCAAATTTAAGAAGAGGGTGGTACGAAGTAAAGGCGTCCGAATATTTAGGGTACAATCGAATCCACTCATATCAGGCTGCCTCCATAGTCTAACGAAACCGTCCATAGTTCAGTCGTTTTCTGGGACAACATTGTCGTCTGTTCCTGTTTTGCCCTGAAAAAGGAAATAAAATCAAATGCATAGGCCACGTCATGTACATCACGTGAACTACCTCATGATTTCTGAACCATTTTTACTGACACCGAGTTCACCAATCCTAGCACTCCTTTCTTAATGCTGAGCGCCAAGCGAAAGAGCAGCTAGTACCATCTTTAAAGTCTTGAGTATGACTCAGCCGGGGATCGAACCCATAACCTCCCGTTCATTTTCTATACAAAGAGGAGGTGAGCGGTATCACCAACTGACCGTCGGAGAGAGTTCAGCAAAAAGTAAAATTATAAAGAAAAATACGAAAGACCGGTAGTGACATTTCAACTACATTAATTCAAGGTTTCAACTTCACGAATTCACGATTTCAGCTTCACGAATTCACGATTTCAACTTCACGAATTCACGAATTCAACTTCTTGAATTCACGAATTCAACTTCAAGAATTCCACTTCACGAATTCAACTTCACGAATTCACGAATTCAACTTCACGAATTCACGAATTCAACTTCACGAATTCACGAATTCAACTTCACGAATTCCACTTCACGAATTCAACTTCACGAATTCACGAATTCAACTTCACGAATTCACGAATTCAACTTCACGAATTCACGAATTCAACTTCACGAATTCCACTTCACGAATTCAACTTCACGAATTCACGAATTCAACTTCATGAATTCACGAATTCACGAATTCCACTTCACGAATTCAACTTCACGAATTCACGAATTCAACTTCATGAATTCAACTTCATGAATTCAACAATTGAATTCGTGAAGTTGAATTCGTGAATTCGTGAAGTTGAATTCGTGAATTCATGAAGTGGAATTCGTGAAGTTGAATTCGTGAAGTTGAATTCGTGAATTCATGAAGTGGAATTCGTGAATTCGTGAAGTGGAATTCGTGAATTCGTGAAGTTGAATTCGTGAAGTTGAATTCGTGAAGTTGAAATCGTGAATTCGTGAAGTTGAAATCGTGAATTCGTGAAGCTGAAATCGTGAATTCGTGAAGTTGAAGCCTTGAATTAATGTAGTTGAAATGTCACTACCGGTCTTTCGTAGAAAAAGGATAGGGCTAAAATACTGTGACTTCTCCTACTATTCTATATTTACACTAATTGTTTGGACATCTAAACTCCTCACTATACTTGTCCTAAAAATCGAACGTCCATTTTACTTCATTACGAAAACACGCCTATTCAAATACAGTTGACTCTCGTTATCTCGAACTCGCTTATCTCGAATAACCGCTTATCTCGAAGTGAAAATCTGGTCCCTGTTTTAACATTGAAATCTAACAACAGGTAACAAAATATTGTGGAAAAGAGGAGAAATTGCTCCAATGGAGCAATTTCTCCTCTTTTCCACAATATTTTCAATATATCTCTATCTTCAGGAGTCAAATTACATATTCATTTGTTAAATGTGGTTGCTCGATTTATTTTTTTTTTCCTCACTTCTAGAACTCTGATATTTCGAGGTACGGATATCTCGAAGTGTCTCAGAGAGTCCCTTGGGTTTCGAGATAACGACTGTATATAGAAAATTTTACCTGCAAAAACTTGAAAATTTTCAGATAAAAAAACTCTGATATTTTTCATATTTCTGCTCAAAACATAGATTGTGGTAGTCGTTAGAACCGCCTCGACGAGGCGGTTCTAACGAGTACCCTCAATCTATATTTTGAGCAGAAATAAGAAAAATAATGTATACCCCTGTAAAGCCTAGTTTTACTATATGAAAGTGGGGTTTAAGAGGGTCAAAATTATATAGGCATGTTTTCGTGATGTTGACGAGTGGCAAACAGTGTGGACCCTGGTCAGACGCCGCGTTCTGCGGCGTCTGACCAGGGTCTACACTGTTTACTCACGCCTATCTGGCCTAATACTTAGGATAAATCTGGTGGTCGCTCTCCTATGCTAAAATTATCTATCCTCTTCCGTCTTCATGTCTAGCCGAATATTTTGATTTAGGACTCAGACTTCTATTATTTACTATGCCATGCGTGGCATTCGGAATGCATATTAAATGCCATTTAAGGTTCTATCGCCACTATGAATTATTTATAGACTGTCTCGTTTTATATGTCACTGACTGGCCTTGCGATGATATTGATTCGGAACACGCTAAAAGGTAAACCCCCGTCCCACCCCATGCTGTGCAATCATTTGACCTGTACAATTCGTATAGCATAGCATGTTACACTGAATTTTGTTCTCTTCTCATATCTTCCCAGCACCTACGAAAATGCATATGGCCGGTTACCGCATGTTTGTATTTGGTACATCTTCTATAAAAATGCTTACACAGGATTCCAACGATTATTTAGTGGTGACTTTAGCATGTCCTCAACACTGACCAATCTTTTGTAACTCTATTTAACCATTTTTACCTCGTGGAACCGTCTATCTATCTCTTTGGACAAGGATATTTCCATTTTAAGGGGTGTCTCTTTTGTTTTTAGCCTTACATTTATTATCAAAGCTTCTGTGCTTAGCGCAAACTGTGTCAGATGCCGCGTTCTGCAGCGTCTGATCTGGGTCTACCTTGTTTTGCCAATGTCCTTTAAACGGGGCGCTGAGCGTAAATTGGCTATATACTTATTTTTAAATATATGACATCAAGGTTATTCTATTCATGGAATAAAATAACCCTGATAGTATGTAGTTGCCTCTTGTGGTTTTCTAAAATAATGACAGTGCCTACACAGTGGCACCTCCATATCTGATAACCTCTCAACAACAACCACATCCTTATAACAACTACTTTTCTGAATCCCCAGTTGTTTTGCTATATTAACCTTCATAACAGCAACCTCAGTATAACAGACACTTTTCTAATTCTCCAAAAAAGCTGTTTTACTATAAATTAAACCTCTCTATAACAGGCAGTTTCCTGCCTTCCCAAGGGTGGCTCTTGACGGTAGGTTCCACTATATTTCTATATAAAAAGTCGTGCATTTATATATCAGACATCAGCGAAATCACCAGGCCCCGAGGTTATAAAACATTTTCGTGCTCAACTCAACTGCTAGCAAATCTCAAATTACTGACAATTGCAAATTCTTTCTTGCTGAACATAGCCGATTCATTTTTCTTCGCAGAGAAAATTTCATGCTTAGCCCAGATGAGTAGGAAAAGATTTTATAACCTCGGGGCCAGGCAATTAGTGTATATGTTTTTTGGTCCCGAGGTTATAAAACTTTTTTCATGGTCAACTCAGCTGAGCATGAAATTTTCTCTGCTAATAAATATGAAAACGCCAACAATAGTTGGCATTTTCATATTTATTAGCAGAGAAAATTTCATGCTCAGCTATGTTTAGCAAGAAGCAATTTGAAATTGTTAGTAATTTGAGATTTATTAACAAGACAAATTTCATGCTCAGCTGAGTTGAGCATGAAAAATGTTTTATAATCTCGGTGCCAGGATTAGAAAATGTAAGAAGGGCAAACCTCGTGGGCAGTAAAAACCACAAAAATATCCTTTTTTGCATAAATTGTACTTACATAAGGTGTCCTCTGTCCATATTTGCTCCAGAATGTCACCTTGGCTTTAATGGACTGACCAGTCTTTGGGTCAAAGCTGTCGGCCTCATCGTAGGGAGGACTATACAAGTGCAGACTTACGGCCTTGTCCGAGTGACTCAAGTTCTCTATACGGTGAAGACCAATATCATCTGAAAAGAAAATGCCCAGAACTTGATTTCTATGTTTTTTATTTATTTATTTATTTATTTATTTATTTATTTATTTTTGCAAATATTTGATCATTTGGTCATGGGGACTAGCTTTAGAAGATAAGGTGTTTTCTTTTTTTTTTTTTTTTTTTTTTTTTTTCTTTTTTTTTTTTTTCAAACGAAAAGTACACGATATGATGTGGATAGGCTACTCATTAGAAACGCCTTAGCGAGGTACTTCTGGTGAGTTTCCACAACATATGTTGTTGTTTTTTATTCATTTCTCCACGAAAACATGTTGTGGTACTCATCAGAGTACCCATGACATACTTTTCGTGGATTAAAAAAATACCCCTGTTATCTAGAAAAATGAAGTGGTACCTATAACTGATATTGAAATTGCTAAAATATTGACATTGATATTGCTAAAAATATGGATACTGACATTGCTAAAAATGAACCAAAATCACAGGCGCTTGAAGTTCTATCTCAGCAATCCCCTTCTCTCTGAAACCCAGGAGATTCACAAGTTGTGCGTAGTTTCGATATATGGGCCGGCCTCCGTGGCTGCCGTCCGATTGGAGACCAGGAGGTCGCGGGTTCAACCCCCGCCGAGGTCGGCTACATTCTTTCGTGGAGATTGATCATGAAATATTTTCAAAGGTCGTTCTCTCCATTCCGCTAATTCAAGAAGGGCAGTTGTCAGTTTCTGTCGAAAGAATGTACACAATACCGGTTAACCGCTTAGGGGATTAAGCCTACCCAGTAAACGTGTGGTTAGCTAAACTGACCGCGCTCGACATGACCCCATTGGGTTTACTGGGCCGTAAAACCTCAACATAATCAAAAGTTTCGATATAGCTTCTGAATACCCAGACAGTTTATATAACTAAGTGTCGATGGGAAGAACTTCAAGCCCCTGTGCCAAAACGTAGATTATGATCAGTGACGTCGTATCATCTGCGAACAAAGGATACCCCAAATCAACACATCACGAAAACACGCCTAAATAATTTTGACACCCTTAAACCCCACTTTTATACAGTAAAACTGGGGCTTACAGGGATATACACTATTTTTCTTATTTTTGCTCAAAAACATAGATTGTGGGTACTCGTTAGAACCGCCTCGCCGAGGCGGTTCTAACGAGTAGCCACAATCTATGTTTTGAGCAGAAATATGAAAAATATCAGAGTATTTTATCTGAAAATTTTCAGTTTTTGGAGGTGTAATTTTCTATATATTTGAATAGGCATGTTTTCGTAATGAGGGCTTCCACTTTACTCGATCAAGGCTCCGTTCGACGACGTATTCCACAGAATCCAATAATTATGTAAGCGGACAACCCCAGCAGGCATATGACGTTAATAAAACGTCGCCTCAACGTCGATGCAACGTCATGACGTTGCATCGACGTTGAGCCGACGTTGTTATAACGTCATATGCCCGCTGGGAACGAAGTCCCTGAGCAGCCAGCGTAGAAGTGCAGGATGATCAGGGACTTCGTAGTCATTAAGTTATTCCACATATGAGAAGCATACTTCTAGCAATACAATCAACCGTATTTACCCTGAATATTTACACATTTTTGTTCCATACCATACTTATCCTAAAATGTCAACAAGTTACTTTTACTATTTGTTGAGAGGTCTTAAAACTGCTGGATCAGTGATAAATAGTGTAGCTCCTGATCGGACGCCGCAGAACGCGGCGCCTGATCAGAAGCTACACGTTTTGCTCAGGCATGATTTTCCGAATACTTTGGGTAAATTTGGTACTTCTGAAAATACAATCTGTGGATTCCTAGCATGCACAATAAGCAAATTTCCAGATAAAATGTATATTTCAGAGGACAGTTTATTATGCCGAGGGGTTCCGAATGAATCAAGTGCCCGGATAAACGAAAAGAAGCTTTCACCTCAAAATAGAGGTCTTCCTTAGAACCCCATTTTATGGGCGATTCTTTAAAGAATAAATGTAAATTATCAGAAAAACGTTTCTGGATTCATCTCATCTCAAGTGCTTTATTTGTTACTGGAGAAAGGAATTACGAACAACAGCTGAGATTTACAGCCCCATGCCTACATATCGGATTTTTCTTCTGTAGAGAAAACGTGAAGAAACGAGTTTGGTAATAACCCTGTTCGGACAGACAGTCTTGAGTAAACAGTGTAGACCAAGATTAGAACGCGGCGAATCTATACTGCTTGCCATATATCAAGCTGTTTTTACTATCTTCAACCAGTGAAGAAGTCGTGTCAAAATTTTGTTATACCCTTCTATTTCGGCATATGTAAGGACGTCAGACGCCCTAACTAAAGTATTAAAATGTTTTTGGCACTAAAGATCAGCAAAGTGTCCATAAGTATTTCAAAACATTATAAGATTAAGTGCAAACTACCACATATACCCCAAGTATTCGCACCCCGGATTCGGACAGACAGGTCTGAGCAAACAGTGCAGACCCAGATCAGACACCGCATTCTGCGGCGTCAGATCAGGATCTGCACTGTTTGTTAATAATCCAGCACTATTTCTGACACATCAATAGGTTGCAAAGAAAAGCTGCTTAAATCTTGGAACAAATATGATAAGGAGTTAAGGTGTCCCAATACTTAGGGTGAAAAAGGTACCGAAATATACATTTCAGAACCGGTCAACGTGACTATATACTACCCTAACATAGTTTCTGAACTTTAGCCCTTAGCATGCTGGGTAAACATTTTAACAGAAGGCATTTTCATTTTTTTTTTTTTTTTTTTTTTTTAATTTTTTTCCCAGAAAGTAGGCTTTGACATTTCATACAAATTATCCCCCCATGAGACAATCTGCACGAAATATCATAACATATTTTATGGGAAAAATAAGAAAAATATCATCGATTTGTCGTCTGCAGAATTTGCCCCCATAGAATGGTAAAAATTGATCCGTACCTTTCAGTGCAAACCGTATTGGACTTAAATAGCGCGCTGTGCCATTAGGGTTCTCAAAACCTTATTTAGTGTGAATCTACCGTGTTTGCGCCAACTGTTTAGGCAGAATGGTCTAGGCAAACAGTGTAGACATATATCAGATGCATTTAAACAGGATCGACATGATTTGCTACTGTTCAAACAGTATTTTTTTTAACATTAGGAAGTATGGTAATGGGTTAAGGTGTCCAAATATTATAAGAGCCGCCGACCTGTCTACTTACTTCTAACATACTTTCTGAACTTTAATCTTTAAGTTTGTACCTTTCAATGCATACCGTATTATATATAATTATGGCGCTGTGCCGTTAGGGATTTGACATTGTGGGTTTTAAAATTACTTTAAATGTGATAAAATGTCCGTCTGCAGTGCCTCAGATAAGGTTTTAAGCAACTGGGTATTTTGATCTATTTTACCCGTCCATTTCTTATTGAACTGGGTATCAGGATTTTTCTTTTGGGTACCCAGTTATATTAATGAGAGCAAAATTTACTGATAATTGGGTCTTTACCCCATGGATTTGATATGAATCGCTTTTTTTTTTTTCGAAATTTTAACTGGGTACATATCCCAAAAAGCAGCTTATCCAAGGGGCTGCGTCTGATAAAAGCAAGCTTTAACTCTTTCCCCGCTAGTAGCGACTTTTGTCGTCTGCTGATAACCTTTGCAAACAGTTTGGACCCAGGTCAGGCCCGACAAAACGTCGGGCCTGATCTGGATCCAAACTGTTTGACACTCTGATGGTATTCCTGAAAGACAAAAACAAAACAAATAAAAAAAAACACTAATTTAAAAAAAAAAAATCCACAGACGACAAGACAACAAAAAAGCATGTCAAATTACCCAGCATGCAAAGAGTTAAGGGGACTGAATACACCTGCTAGATTTCCCGCCATGCTGTACCAGGGAGACAACTTTTGTCATTCTCTTTTTGTCTTCCTTAAAATCAAGACCTTTCTTAAAAAGGGATGGGGTCTACTTCTGGGAGCAAATCCTTTCCTTTCAGAGAAGACCATTTTTCAGAAGGGGACAAAATCAGTTTTGACTGAGATGTCTCATCTGGAAGTGTATTTCATTCGCCTCTAAGGTAGATTAGCTGGGGACTTATTGTGGGGGAATGATATTTAACCCTTGTCCTTTGAATGAATTAAGATGCCACGCCCTTTTCAAATTTTCAGCCAATCATATTACTTGATCCAGATTGTTGATATAAATTCACATACTGAATTGCAAACAGTGCAGATCCAGATCAGTTGGCTTCTTAGAAGCCAACTGATCTGGATCTACACTGTTTTGCAAAGGCAGGGTATATCCGGGTTCAGCTGAACAAGGGTTAGATGCTTTTTAATTAGTAGGTTCTAAAAAGATTGTTGTCTGATAAAGATTACACAGTGGAGCAGTTTATTTAATTCTTAATAAAAGCCTATGTTGAGAGAACAACAAGTCCAGGCGATTCTAGTGAACCATTTTAATTCATTTTGAGTATCTACAACAGAAGGTTATGGAGAACTGAATGAACTTAGTGGGTGATAATTTAAAGACTCAGAAACTGTCCGACTGTGCGCTCACAGAGGTATGTGTGTTAAATATGTCAAATGCGGTAACTTAGAGACATACATATGAGAGAACTGTACATGATATGTTGTGAAATTTAATACATGAAAAGCGTGAAGATAAATAAACAATCTCTGTTGTGCTACATCTACATGCATGCGGGTAATCCATATGATCCTATCGACATACAATGTAAGAAGCCGTTTAGGACTGAAGCATTACGAAAACACGCCTATTCAAATATATAGAAAAATTCACCTCCAAAAACTGAAAATTTTCAGATAAAAAACTCCGATATTTTTCATATTTCTGCTCAAAACATAGATTATGGGTACTCGTTAGAACCGCCTCGGCGAGGCGGTTCTAACGAGTACCCACAATCTATGTTTTGAGCAGAAATAAGAAAAATAATGTATACCCCTGTAAACCCCAGTTTTACTATATAAAAGTGGGGTTTAAGGGGGTCAAAATTATATAGGCATGTTTTCTTGATGGAAGTGTCCTCAATGCTATCCAACAATCTTTGTCCAATCGTCCTTTGCTTTAGAGGCTGAACTACTTCGTTTTTTCTTTCTTCCTTCTTTTCTTGTTTTCTTTTCCTTTCCTTTTTTATTTATTTTTTTTTTTTTTTTTTTTTGCCAGAGGCATCTTGCTTGAAGTACACTGAGGGGACAACAGCCAGCATGAAAGTCTATGTAACGTATCGATACCATATACAACTGAAGTCTTCGGGATGACGCCAATGACGACGTCACTGACGCCGGAGACGGAAAAAGTACCCTAAGTATCTGCTATGCTATGCACGCGGCTAAAAAAACACACGTCTGAAAATACTGCAAACGGCGCAACTTACAGGTTACATTTTCACAGACATGCCTTAATTCTAACATGCACAAGTCATGGACTCCGAAATTTGGTCTCAAATTAAAGATTAAACATATACTTACAAAACCCATCACAAAAAGAAGGGATTTACCTGTTTTTGCTATCGAACATATACCCTTATTAATAATTTGTGCTGCAACGTCAGAAAACGTACCTTCGGACATGTGCGCCCAGCGAAGATTCAGATCAGCCTGCGCATTCGCGCAGTCTGATCAGAATCTTCACCGGTCACATTTTGATAGTCAAGGATTCAAAGTATCTTCATGTGGACAACGAAGACTGATCAGACTGCGAAGATGTGCAGGCTGATTTGTGTATTAGTCAGAAGGTCAATTTTCTCATGTTAGGGCTCATTTCTTTTTAAGCAGCCATGGCATACTAAATTATCATTGACAAAATTAAATTAAAAAAAAAAAAAAAAAAAAAAAAGTCTTTTACGTGAAACTGATATAAAATAAATTCAAAATCAGATCAGGATTGCTCAAACAGAGGTTGTTTTTTTTTTTTCATGAAATTCGCTGTTCCCTAAAGTACAGTGTTCTTACCATTGATATAAGCAACCTGGTTCAAATGAAATTTGCCAACAGATCTGGGTTTCATCTCACACTCTCCTTCGCTACTGTTTGGCCAATCATATAACTCCTCCTGCAGGGTACCATCGATTACTTTCAGAAAGCAATGGGCATTGGCATGCGAGTGGATACTACTTCCCTGCGACTCGTTCCAACATAAGATCATTAGGTTGAATTTACCGTTCCCTTCATCCACCAAGTTTCGTGTGTATCTGTGAAAAAATTAAAAAAAAAAACCAAAAAAACTTTAAGCCAACACATTTTCAGCCAAGATAATTATTGTCTACGCCCATACACAATCTCTGGAAGCACTCTAGGAAAGGTCATGGACTGGTCTAATGCTATTTTCCATGGACTGCTCAACGTATAACCAAGTATTAGCTTTCAGAACGCTTGGTCTACGCGCGTTGCGTAGACCAACTTTTTTGTGAAAGCTAATACTTGAATTAACAATAGTACTCAACCCTTCCAGCCCTGCAGACCCATACAGATACCTAAACAGTCTATAGATCCAGATGCGACAGTTCGATTCGAGGCGTCCCATCAGGTTCTACACAATTCTGTTCTTGATTTTAAGCGCACATGTGGGCGCGTCCAAATTCAAAAAAGAAAAAAAAGAAAAAAAAAAAAGGAAGAGTCTACTACAGAAACGTTTCCGCGAAAGAGTTAAAACCAATGTTTTTTTTTTTGTTTTTTTTTTCAAAATTACATTCAAAAGTCCTTGCCATACTGTCCCAATATTTGTACAAAGCCCATTTTACCACCAGCTGATCTGTCTAAAATTGCTAGATGTGTTGTAAACAAGGTAGACCTTGATTCGCGTTCTGTGGCGCCTGATCTAGGTCTGCACTGTTTGCTTAAGTATGTCCCTCCCAGTCCTTCGGGTTATTAGGTTGCTATAATAATATATTTGCACAAAGGTAAGAGAGTGAATGGTGGAGGTTCACGCGGGAATGGGGGCTAGAAGCTTGTTTTCGGTACTGGATTTTTTTTCCAAACATACTCAAGTCTGTCTTACCATATTATAAGGAATTCGGTTTTTGTTTGTTTTAAATCTGATTTTTTTCTCAAAATCTTCCTACCCGCCCCATAAAATCAAACGATCGGCTCCTTAGAGAAAATAAGTGTACTGTAACCTTAACTATTTGGAAAGAAATGGCTAAAAACTGCAGATGCAGGCCATCTTATTCAAATAAGACCAATTTGATCCTGAACTTGAGTAATTGTCATTCCATCATCATTTCACCGACTTGTTCGAAATGTTGGCTTCGGATCACCGACTTGTTCGAATTTCTCTTACAGCCCCGATACCTTTGCAAACAGTTTGGATCCGACTCATCTCGTATGAGCCGTCTCATCAAGATCTACACTGTTTGTCATCCTGCTTTACTTGTTTTTAGTTTCAATTTAAATCCCTGTTTACGACAATGGACATGTCCAAGGTCAAAGATGGAAGAGCCCACTTCGAAATATCGGGGTTGAAAGTGCTAAGCTATCGTATATAGGAGAATAATGATATTGGGTTAATGTCACAATAATATCACATAATTTTCCACCCTGTTTAATAATTTCACTACAAAACAGCAACAAAATTTCCAAAATAAAATGATATACCAAATTTACTCTGAATATATGACGCCCTTAATTCCTTACCATATCTGTCCTAAAATTAAAAAAAAATCACTTTAATGCCTGTTGGTGCACCCTAAAACTGCTGGATAAATGACCAATAGTGTAGACCCTGATCAGATGTCTCATTCTGCCGCATCTGATCTGGGTCTACACTATCCCGAGCATCTTTACTTCTTAACATACCTTTCCGAATATTTTAACGTCCTCTATACTACAGTTGATGCTAGATGAATAACAAATAGTGTAGACCCTGATCAGACGCCGCTCTGCGGCGTCTGATCTAGGTCTACACTATTTGCTCAGGCAAATATTTAGAATAAATACGGTAGAAGTAAAATAAACATTTTAGAACCTGAGAAGACGGTAACGCCATCAAATGCCCTTGATTAATGAAAGTCATACATATATAAGCCAAGGTTAAAAACACAGTATATTTATTCAAAGCTTGAATTTATTTATTTACGCCTTTCAAGTTTTATTATCTAACTTTCAAGATGACATTTTAAACAAACATGACTTTGCAAGAATTCATAACAAACTAGAAATCAAGACAAATAGGACATTTTGCCGTACGAGAAGAGCGAACGTCCAGATCAGCCGGCGATTCCGCGCAACCTCGGCTACGCCTCTGTCAATCGGTATACTTCAGCCATGCAATCCCCACTTATCCTGACAGGGGACAACGATGTCCCTCATACACTTATGTGAATGTGCTTGCTGATCAGGACTTTCGCAGTCCCTATACACCATAAGAACCATTTTCTCAGATTGTGTCACAAATATGAAAGTGCAAAAAGGATGATCCGAAATTCGGATGATGAATTAATTTGATGCACAACTCTATTTCAGCCCGAGGCGTTTATTCAAATATTAAAAAAATTTCGAGACAGCCGACTAACACGAATTCAGCGCCATTTGGTTGGCCAAGAACAAATATGTTCGGTAAATCCAGTGGAACTATTTTCTTTCCGCAAAATTCTAAAATGATATTATCTGTTATCTACTTAATATACCCAAGCTGGAACTATAAGCAATAAATTTTATAATATTGTGGATTTTAGCGATGTGTAGATGCCGGCGAATTAGTCAAAACTTAACATAATCCGAGCTTTTTGTTAAGCTTTTGACTCATTCGCCGGAGTTTGCACAGCGAGAAAACCCACAAAGAAAACATGAGATTTATTTTTACAGTATAGGGAAGTACGCCATTCTCATTTTATTCCATACACATTCTGTTTGTTTTATTTATTCAGAGCAAAAATAAAAGTCAATTCATGTGCTCCAACACCTTATGAAATTTTCACCCACCGCAGACTTAAAGCAGCATGTCTGAACAGACTTCGCCGGGCGCTCTGTAAAAAGCTGAGGATCTCAGAGGTTTCAGAGAGGGGTAGCGGGCAGAGAAGACTATGTTCAGACTCTAATCTGTCTTCGCTGGGCGCGTATGGCTTAAGTTACAGTTTTGACCTTGTGGCTCAAACAGACTATCCCTAAAGGGGACACACATTTGGGTACACACATCTGGCTGTGGATTAGCTACAAAAAAGACCCTAGAAGTACCATATTTACAGTATGTATTCGGACAGATAGGCCTGAGCAAACAGAGTAGACCCAGATGAGACGCCGCAGAACGCGGCGTCTCATCAGGGTCTACTCTGTTTGCCACTCGTCCAGCAGTTTTTAGACACAACATCGGGTAGTAAATTGTACTTGTTCAAATTTTAGAACAAGTGTGGTAAGGAGTTGAGGTGTCCGAATACTTAGGGTAATTACGTTAATCCTCTCCCCCAGAACTATAGCGACCTGGAATGGCCTTACAGGCGAAACCAATTATGAGACAATGGACCCTTTTAAGGGGAAATGATACACTTTTACTTTTGGAGGAGGTAAATCGTTTGGCTCCCTTCTGAAGATGGGGTTGACCCTAAAAACGTTTAAAGATAATGCCACGCCACCATCGTGTGATAGGCAGATAACTGTCAACATGGTCAAAAATGGACGAAATTTGTCCTTAGCAATTCCAATCAGAACTCCACAGTATCAATGCACTTACCAAGTTTGGTAAAAATCCACTGATATTTATTCCTTATCGCCCGAAAATACGGACGGACGGACATAAGGCTGACGGACGGACGCACGACAGATAGACGGACAGATGGGCGGACACACGGACCGGACCAGTGAAACCATACTACCCCGATACTATCGTGTGGTGGAGTATAAAAACGGTTTGAAGTGATTGTCACTTGTGAACATATATGAACCTACTTCAGTGAGCAATTGTGAAGTTTTGTTTTGTCCTATTGAAGAACTCCTTTAGAGAGCTTTTTGTTTTCTCTGCTGGTCAAGTTTGTTGCATAGTACTTGCTAGTCGATACGGCGACGTTTTTGTATTGGTTGTGTTTATTACACTCAGAATCGTCCCAGTGGGCACGCAACTGGGATACAACGTCGCATCAACGTCGATACAACGACGTTGATGCGACGTTGTACAAACGTCATGTGCCCGCCGGGGTACCTTAGACAAACTAAATGTTGTATCTAAATTTAAAGATTGATTATTTTTTACATTTATCTGTGTTTCTGCATTTTATGCTTATCAACTATTATCCACCTGTGATGGCATCAACGTAAGGCTTACGCGATATTATTCGGAAATAACAAACCGGCGTCCAAAAAGGCTACACAACCTTAAAATGCCATTGAAAAATCATTTGGTGATTTTCTTACTTTTGCCTGAAAAGAAGAAGAAATAAATTAAGGTATATTCAAAATAGTAGTTTTACACTTTTATTTATAAGTGGTACTTTTGTTATTGAGAACCGCATACTTTTAGCGCACGAATCTGAAACGCATTTCCACAAAACAGCAAAATATAGACTACAATGTGCTGCTAAGGATTAGCGACGCACAGGTGAATATTTCATAAAACTGGGTCTCTTGCAATTGTTTTCCATAAACCTCCAAGTTTTCCAACCTTACATGGAAAATTCCAGTGTTTTTTAATTACAAATCAATTCATCCTCTATTGATACATTTGACTTTTTTGTATGTGTAACATCTGGTTTATGACATACATTTGAGCCCCGAAATGAAAAAAAAGTACCTTCTGACATGTGCTCCCAACGAAGACTCAAATCAGCCTGCGCGTCCGCGCAGTTTGATTAGAGTCTTTGTTGTCCGCGCGAGTAAAACTTTGTATCCAGAATGGCTATCCAAAATGTGTCAAGCGAAGATTCCGTGATCAGACTGCGCGAATGCGCAGGCTGATCTGAATCTTCGCTGGGCGCACATGTCCGAAGGTACGTTTGCTGACGTAACGGTCCACTTGGCAATTTTACCAATAAATTAATGGAAAACAATATAACTGAAGCGAAGAGTAAGAAAATAAACCTTATGTCATATGCGAAAATCGGAGATCAAGATCGGCCTGTACATTCGCGTCATATGATCAGGGTCTTCTGTATAAATCGAACTGTTCTACAATTTCCACTTATTCCGTAAGCATTTAAGGAAATGCACTATAAGGCTGTGTGCATGCGCAAGCTGGTCTTCCCATTTGATGCCTGCACAAGGGATCAGTGTCCTCTTCGCACAATAAGGATCAGTTTTGTATGTCAAGAAATTTATCATAATATGATTTAAGAAGAAAAAACTGAAACAAAACCCTTCAGCAAGATTTAACAAATGATCAGAATTTTCCATCATCAACTGACTTCATGAAACTTGTTGGGAGTTTTCAAAAACAAAGAAATAAAAAATCATGTGAAATTCTGCATCGTGTGTGTGTGTGTGTGTGTGTGCGTGCGTGCGTGCGTGCGTGCGTGTCTGTCTGTCTGTCTGTCTGTTTGTGTGTGTCTGTGTGCGTCTGTGTCTGTGTAGAGTGGGGGATGGAGTGTCAGAATACATTAATTATTACATGATATCTGAAGAAAAAAACAATTGTTCCTTAGATGGTACGTTTCGCACTATTTCGCGGCAATGTATACACAGACCTCTGCAATCTGGACAGATCGCCGCCTTTTACTCCCGGTACTTTTGAACTTAGGACTGCAAATAAATAGCTCACGATTTGCTCACGAATAGGTCAGTAGGGCAAATCAATTTGTATGCAAACGCATACAAATTGATTTGCCCTACTGACCTATTCTGAAAAGAGATTATATCGGCCTGCATAGTGTGTAACCTTTCTCTCACTCTTTCTTTCATCATGAGCACATATCACGTCCCCAACCTGTGACAAAGTGATATTATGTGGCCGGTCCGACTTAGCTGTTCTGGTTTCAGAAGGAAGACAGGAAAGTCTGCTAACTATTCGTTTCACACCTTCTAAAATCGGAAGGCTTTGGTCTTCTGTCAATTCACACAGCCACCAGTTTTGGAAGCTTTTCCGAGGTTTTGGAAGCTCTTCTGAGTCTTCCAAATATCCAGTGAAATACTCGAAAGAGAAGAGGTCACGTGATTGGATACAGCATTAACAATATCGAATTTAGCTAAGAGTAATTTGTACAGATGATTTTTATGAGAAAGCCATATTGGAGTTGATTGCAAAAAATAAATTTGATGTTTTAAATGACCGTTGACCTTCTATCGTGCAGAGTGGATATTTCAATTTTCATTTTGCGTTGTTCAAAGTTGTTTAAAATACTTAGGTTTATCGAATAAAATGTTATGTTCCTTTAGTCCACTTTCTTTTATTTTTTCACCAATAATGGGGACAAAAGCAAGATTTGCTTTGGATCTGGGCTACAGTATGTTCGATTGCATCTTCTGTTTACCTTCTGCCACCGCCTTCTGCCTCCGAAGAGCTAAATCGGACCGGTAAATGGTCACGTTGTATTGTCGGGACAAAAGACTAACCGTCCTACTTTTAACGACCGTCCGACCTTTAAAAAAAAGTACAGCGTTGTGGTCACGGACTACAAAAATCTACAGAGCACCGGGTTGGTTCCACAACGCATATACGGTGTCCATATTAAAAAAGTTCCATTTGGTTGTGTGTTTCCGTACTAAAACACGCGTATTCAAATACACAGAAAATTTCACCTCCAAAACGGAAAATTTTCAGATAAAAAATTCTGATATTTTTCATATTTCTGCTCAAAACATAGATTGTGGGTACTCGTTAGAACCGCCTCGGTGAGGCGGTTCTAACGAGTGCACACAATCTATGTTTTTGAGCAAAAAAAATAGAAAAATAATGTATACCCCTGTAAACCCCAGTTATACTATATATACAGAAGTGGGCTTTTAAGGTGGTCAAAATTATATAGGCATGTTTTCGTGATGTAAAGCTTTTTTCTTTTGCCTGCTTGGATGCCAGAATTGGTAAAAATGTATAATTCGATCAATTCTGCAGTAGCTTTTAGCAAATTTGTATATTTTGGATGTTTGCTTTGACTATGAAAGCAGAAAATCACCTGGGGTACAAATTACCCTTACACCTGCCGTGACATCCTACAAGAAGAAGTTGAAGCTGACTGCATGACACATAACCTACATTCCGGTCTTGTTTTGAAAATTTTAGAGCGACTGCTATCAGGCAAGTACCAAGTATTGACCATTTGAACTTAAAAGAAAAACGTTGTGGGCTGTAGAACATGCATTACGAAAACATGTCTATTCAAATATATTGGAAATTTTACAACCAAAAAAGGAAAATTTTCAGATAATAATTCTGATTTTTTCACATTTCTGCTCAAAACATAGATTGTGGGTAGTCGTTAGAACCGCCTGGGCCTCGGCGAGGCGGTTCTAACGACTACCCACAATCTATGTTTTTAGCAGAAATAAGAAAATAATATATACCACTGTAAACCCGTTTTACTATATAAATGCGGGGTATAAGGGGGTCAGAATTATATGGGCATGTTTTCCTGATGTCAAAATGTATAAAATATATAAGGACAATCAATAGTAGTCTATAGCCTTTAAGCGGCAGAAAAAACGAATTCCGCCTTCGCCATGGATCTCGCACACGAAGTGAACTATATCGTGCGTAATTTTTTGTGGAGAAATAAGAAAAAAATGTATTTAAAAATAACTTCTTATTTGCAGACACATCCCCTAATTTGACTTTGGATTATGTATATCCTAAAAATAAGGTGTTTGTCTAGTGACTATTTACTTTTTTCCAGTCTTGAAGAACATCATCGGGGTTAAACTTAGATTTAAATTTTGAAGTAAAATTTAAAAAGAACCAATGACATAGAATATAGTGCATTGTGGGATGTTTTTTTTTTTTTTTTTTTTTTTTTTTCTACTATATAAATATACACAGTAACACAAGAAACTACTACTTTGCATTGAATAAACAGGGATTTTCATGCCGTTTTCAGCATTATTCTCATCATAATATCTTTAATGTGAAATGTACCAAAATTAGGGGATGCGTCACCTTAACGTTTACCACTCTCTGGGCAATTTCAGCTGACGTCAAATTCGTGATTTTTTTCTTATTTTTTTTCCAGAATATAGGCTTTGTCATTTAATGCAACAAAGTATCTAAGGGGGACAATATGCGTTAAATGTCAAAGCCTATTTTCTGGGGTAAATAAGAAAAATATTTCAAAATGTCCTCTGCTGAACTTTTTACCCAGCATGGAGTGCGTTAACCCTTAAACTGCCAATTCTCGTCTGCTTTGTCATCTGCTTGTGGTTTTAAAAGTCATTTTCGTAAACAGTCTGATCAGGGTCCACACTGTTTGCCTGTATGCAAAAAAAGGTTTGAAAAGTTCGCAAGAATATTCAGGGGACAACATAAACAGACGACATTTTCAGATGCAGGTTTTCTTGGCATTTTAAGGGTTAAATGGCTGAGCCTTACTTTGGTCGATTCGCACAACATTCGCAGTTGTGGCATACAGACATAACTTTGGCCTAGGACTTCGAGATATCAGCTGCGTCACATTTTGGGGTCATTCGGTTCGTAGACCTAAAGAATTCTAACGGGTCTGATATGATGTAATTTGTTCTGATACATGTGAATGAAGCAGGGTTATCATGTCAATGCAGGATTATTTCACGATATACAGGACATGGCTATCATTTGTTAAGCTAGTGAATGGCTCTCTTGGTATGTTAGTTCAGGTGACAAAGTAGGTAAGAAAGGAAAATCATAATGAAAACGAACTTTAAAACAAGAGGGCCAAGATAGCCCTGTATCACACACCTGGGCCCAGTTGTTCAAAGCGTCGTTAGCTTAACGAGCTCGTTAAGGGTCATTTCGTTAGCTGTTTTAGCGGATTCAATATACAATATTCTGATATTTTTTGTTGAAAAAATGTGAGTAGCTTTTGCAATGCAAAAGCTACTCACATTTTTTCAGCAAAAAATTTCAGCATATTTGCGTATCACTTGATTGAAATTTTAACGAATCGTTAACTAATGACGTCGTTAGCTTTGAACAACTGGGCCCTGATTACTAGACAAGTATCGAGTCAATTAGCCTTTCAGTTCAAGAAAATAAAAAAGTTCAACATAGACTTTTTAGATGGCTTCCGTGGCAGCCATCTCGGATTTTCGATCGAAACAATTTTAGCAATTTTTATTTACAAGTCACTGTGATATTTTCTACCAAAGTTTAAATCAACTGGACTTTCGTTTCAGGAGAAGAAGTTCAAAATAGAGTTTCAAGATGGCGACCATCTTGGATTTTTTATCGAAATAAATTTAGCTTTGCTTTTTTTTTTTTTTTTTTTTTTTTTTTTTTTGTTTTTTTTTTTTTTTTTGTTGTTGTTGTTGTTGTTTTTTTTTCATCTGCAAGTCCCTCTGATACTTTCCACCAAATCTCAAGTCAGATGGCCTTTCCGTTGGAGGAAAAAAAAAATACAAAATACATTTTAAAGATGGCAGCCATTTTGCATTTTCCGATCGGACCGATTTTAGCTATTTTTTATCTACAGGCCATCCCAATAGTTTCAAGTCAATTGGCCTCTCGGTTCAGGAGAAGTTCAATATAGATTTACAAGATGGCGGTCATGACGGCCATTTTGGACATCGGATCTGAATTATTTTAGTTTTTTTTTTTTTTTTTTTTTATCTACAAATCACCTCGATACTTCCAAGATGTTTCGAGTCAAGTGGCCTTTCGGTTCAGAAGAAATCTTGAAATAATCTTCCTTGTATCGCTTTCACATTACGAAAACATATACATGTATATGTATAATTTTGACCTCCTTAAACCCCCATTTTTATATAGTAAAACTTGGGTTTACAGGGGTATACATTATTTTTCTTATTTCTGCTAAAAAAACATAGATTGTGGGTACTCGTAGACGAGGCGGTTCTAATGAGTACCCACAACCTATGTTTTGAGCAGAAATATGAAAAATATCAGAATTTTTATCTGAAAACTTTCAGTTTTTGGTGGTGGATTTTCAATACATTTGAATGGGCGTGTTTTCGTAATGAAAATAGGGGCTACTCTTAAAGGAAAGAATATGCTCCCAGCGGGAGCAAGAGTAGTCCTTGTTTTGGAGGCGATAAATTCTAATGAGCGCAGCGTCAATGTTGAACATTCAAACACCATAGCATGTAATGATATTTTCATGTCCTCCACACAGGCGCTTGAGGTCAGTAGACCGTATAAAATGTCAAACTTTCATCTCTTGCTTTTTTTATCCTGTAATATTTGCATTTTATATTACGAACTGAACAACATACCAAGCCAGACGATGTTTTGCCCGTCTAAAATGCGTTTTGAAAAAAAAAAAAAAAAAAAAACGTACTTGCAGTAAATGCATTTATATCTGTAGTTACCTTTACACAATACAAAAATATCAATTTTTATGATTTTTTTTTTTTTTTTCATTTTTATAAACGTGTTTTTAGACGATACCTTTCAAGCAAATGTCTTTTGTTGACGTTGGTAGTGGATTTTCAACGCGTTTTAGACGAAGAAAAACATAGTCTGCCTTTGAATGTTGTTCAAATGAAATAAAAATACAAAAAGTCAGAGGGTAAAAAATACGAGATCAGATTTTGACCATATACGCTCTACTGACCTTAAAATTCTGTGACCTTCCGCGCATTTACATGTATATTCAGTAGGTCTCTCATTTTAGCTGTATATTCAGTTTTCAATTTTAACCTTTAGAGCTCTGGGTAAAATCAGCAGGCAACAAACTGATGTGTTGTTGTTGTAGTTGTTGTTGTTGTTGTTGTTGTTGTTGTTGTGTGTGTGTGTGTGTGTGTGTGTGTGTGTGTGTGTGTGTGTGTATGTGTGTGTGTGTGTGTGTTTCGGAAAACAGGGTCTAACATTTTATGCACACTGTCTCTTCAGGAGACAACTTGCATGAACTATCAAACACTATTGTATGCAGGAAAAAAAAATAGAATTTCAAGGTGTCATATGATGAAATTTATCTGGTATGATAAGCGTTAAAATGGGTTTACTGCAGAGAGCCTTGTAACAGTTAATTGCCTGCCTTCAAATACTTGCGCCCAGTCCTTTTACTGTGGTCCCACACGAATTCGCTTAGTGTAGAAACAAAGACATGATATGGTAGTCAATACAGTTTGGTAAATTTCCAAAGGTCATTGAATATCACATCAAACACTCAGGTGAAGCTAAGGCATGTTAATTTCATCACCTTTGACCAAATAAGGTGAAATAATGGCGTGTTTGTTGCGCCACCTTTGACCAAATAAGATGAATGTATTTAATAAGACCAACTTAAAAATACAATCTTGCTGTACTCCTTATTTATTTATTTATTTATTTACTTATTTTATTTTATTTTATTTTATTTTCAGATGGGTAATTAAGTATGCGAATATTTTTATTGTAATAGTAGTATTTACCAATACATTACGTTAACGCACATATGCAAACATATACTTTAAAGCCATAGATTTAGAAAAGACATTTTATTCAACCAAAAATGGTAAAACAATATTGATATGTTTTTTATTTCTTCACAAAAATATATGTTATGGGTACTAATTAGATGAGTACCCACAACATTTGTTTTGTGGATCTGTGAGGCGCTTATAATGGGTACTCACAACATACTTTTTCATTACGAAAACATGCCTATTCAAATATATAGATTATTTTACCACAAAAAAAATGGAAATTTTCAGATAAAAAATATTGATATTTTTCATATTTCTGCTCTAAACATAGACTGTGGGTACTCGTTAGAACCGCCTCGACGAGGCGGTTCTAACGAGTATTCACAATCTATGTTTTGAGCAGTAATAAGAAAATAATGTATATCACTATAAACCCAGTTTTACTATATAAAAGTGGGGTTTAAGGAAGTCAAAATTATATAGGCAAATTTTCATGACGTGTGGTGAAATAATAAAACAAAATAATAATTTCAGATACCCCTCTCATCTAGACCTACCCGTTTTTACCATGTGGAAACTGAGGAAAATTTGGTTATTAGTATATTAGGACAGAAAAGGTTGCTAAGAATTGCAAAATTTGGGAAATCTGCCTACTAATGTTACCCCTGTATACCCTGTTTCACTATATATTACAGGAGAACATGGGATCATGCAGAGTTGTTAAATAATGTGATGACAAAATGAGAAAACTTCAATTACATTGCTTCAAATTGTCTCCTCTTCTGATGGGAGGGGCATGTTGTCATAAAATTCTTTAATATTTATTAAAGCATTATTGGGATTGAAAACCTTGTCCTTGTATACAATAATGACCTTCATTCTCAGGAAGTGACTTCTAAGTAATAAAATCAACTTATATCATAGCTAAGATATCTAATATCCATAAGAGATATCTAATATAGTATATTAGATATCTTACATTCCCCCAAAGGCATCTTATATGTTACAACACATTAGATCTTAGATACACAAGTGTATCTTATAAAATATTTAAACTACCTTATTTGATATGCAAGATATCTTAAATATTTAATTGGGCATCTCATAAAATAAAAGATATGTTAGAATATTAAATTAGGTACGTTAGATGCATCTTATAAACAAGAGTTGTCAGAAGACAGCGCAGCTCGCCGGAAAGGGGTGACCGGATATAAAAACAAACTTTAAATATTAAAGATGAAATGCAGAACTTAAACAGAGCTGTAAATGACAGAGTTTAACCTGACTTTGATGTCGGAAAACTGTCAAACTGAGGGATGGGGTATATGCCATTGAAAAGTCTTCCCTGACGTTGGTGTGGACGAAATATGAAAGCAATAGCTTACATACTTCAGCAGTCATGTACACTTTTCAAAACTTAAATACAGCTGTAAATGACAAAGTATGACCTGACCTTGACCTAGGCAGAAGGTCAAAATGAGGAAGGGGTGTGTGCTATTGAAAGGTCTTACCCTAAGGTAGGTGTAGGCCAATTATTAAAGCAGTATCATGAATACTTCAGCAGTTACGAACATTTATCAAAACTTACATGCAGAACTCGAACATTGGTTTAGAAGATAAAGTATGACCTGACCTTGACCTAGGCAGAAAGCCAAACTGAGGAAGGGGTGCATGCTATTGAAAGGTCTTACCCTAAGGTTGGTGTGGGCCAATTATTAAAGCGGTATCTTGATACGTCAGCAGTTAAGAACACCTTTCAAAACTTAAATGCAGAACTCGAACATGGGTGTAAATGATAAAGTATGACCTGACCTTGACCCAGGCAGAAGGTTAAACTGAGGAAGGGGTATGTGTTATTGAAAGGCGCTACCCTAAGGTTGGTGTGAGCCAAATATTAAAGTGGTATCTTGAATACTTCAGCAGTTATGTACTCTTTTCAAAACATAAATGCAAAACTTAAACATGGTGTGTAAATGACAAAGTAAGAA
Source organism: Anodontia alba (assembly GCA_964016985.1). Taxonomy (NCBI): domain Eukaryota; kingdom Metazoa; phylum Mollusca; class Bivalvia; order Lucinida; family Lucinidae; genus Anodontia; species Anodontia alba. The sequence goes on from OZ024838.1 coordinate 21,056,445, forward strand.
CTGACCTTGACCTACATAAAGGGTCTAACTTGGCGATGGGGGTGTATGCTATTGAAAGGTCTTACCCTAAGGTAGGTGTAGGTCAAATATGAAAACAGTACCTTTTATAATTAAAAGAAAACTGTGCACACCTTTGAAAACTTGGACGCGGACAGACGCCGACGCCAACGACTGGGTGACAACATAAGCTCTCCAGGGACATAGTCCCGGTGAGCTAAAATAAAATATACTAGCGGAAATGAAAAAAAAAAAAAAAAAAAAAAAAAACGCAAGTTATCTTTTGGAGTAAAATAATAGAAATACTTAAATGATTTCGATCAAACGTTTTAAGGTATGTGTGCTTTGAACAACTTTGACCGATTTTTAATCCTACACCAGTTAGCATGTCCACAGTGACGTTTTAACGTAGACAGCCTTAAAAAGTTATAACACCAAAACCAAACTTGCGTTTTTTATTTCCGATAGTGTTTTATATATATGTTCTTTAGCCAATAAGATCACAGGGGTTGGCAAGTACATGTACTCTCATATTTTCTGCTACACAGGCCAGCACCATATTTTAGACAGAGAGGGTGAAAATTTTGATTTTCACTATTATTTTCGTGTCCATATTTTCAACAATTAATGTTAGGGTCTAAAAATTATATAGGTATATAGTGGGGAAAGCCTGGTTATTGTTTTGGGTATTTTTTTCTGATAATGAACAGCAGGAATTTTTTTATGTTTTGTTTTTGTTTTCTTTTTATGTGGTATTTTTAACCATACTGTTAATCAATTGCACAAGATTATGGTTTTATGGGAAATTATACATCATCACGAACACATGCCTATACAATTTTGACCCCTTTAAACCCCACTTTTATATAGTAAAACTGGTGTTTACATGGGTATGCATTATTTTTCTTATTTTTGCTCAAAAACATAGATTATGGGTACTCGTTAGAACCGCCTCGGCGTGGCGGTTCTAACGAGTACCCCACAATCTATGTTTTGAGCAGAAAGAGGAAAAATATCAGTTTTTTTTTATCTGAAAATTTTCAGTTTTTGAAGGCGAAATTTTCAACATATTTGAATAAGCGTGTTTTGGTAATGTGTAATCTGCAAGATCTTTGCTGTCGTATTATCGTCATGTCTATAGACCCTGATCAGACTACTCTATAAAGAATCTAATTTTGGGTCCATATTATTTACATAAATAACCTAATCTAGTTGCTTTGATATTTCATTCAAAGAATTGACGTTTTAGATATTTTAGTCATTACTATAGAAAACTGATAGACTGTATTATTAAAAAGGCACAGTTCCGCCTTTGTATGAGTCATGGTTTATGGATACCATCATTTTGCATGAAGCATTAATTTTCTTTTACTTTTGGAGTGATAAACTATCTTATATATTTTGAGAGTATAACATTTTTGGAGCCAAAACCTTTTTTGGGGGATATTTTTTAAGGTGGGGTCGGAGAGGAAGGAATCAATATGTGTGTTTGTATCGTTTGGGGTGGTACTGAAGAGACTTTTTTGTCGTTGTTTGCCACTCAGAAGCCTATGTAGCAGAACAAAAATATGAGTACCCTACTCCAGTGATTAAGATATCATATATACTGAAATAAGATATATGTGCCTGATACAACACATCCAATACGCTATATTAGGTATCATAAAAATATACAGCATATATGTTATACCTTAGCTAAAATATATGATAGCCAAATTCAGAAATAAAATATACACCATGATGGCATATATATCCGAATTCAGGAATAAAATATACACTGTATACATCCATACATCCAAATTCAGAAATAAAATAAATAATATATACATACTATCTATTCCAAATGGAATGCCAGAGAAAACAGTAACCCGAGCCTCCTTAGGCAGTTCAATATGCCTTTTCTTTTCAATGATTTTGATTTTTTTTTTTTTTTTGTGGGGGTGAGGGAGGGGGAGGGTGGGGGGGGGGTTAAGGGGTGTTAATATGAAACCGACAACTGGGTACAAAAAAATAATAGGAGAGAAGGCTCGGATTAAGAAAACGAATATTACACATCTAAACAAAACCGTTCCCTCAAGCAAAATTGTAACAAATGACATTTTCAATGTTTTTCGGGATTTTTTATATATTTTTTTTTATTTATTTATTTATTTATTATTTTTTTTTATCATTCTTCACAGAAAATAAGGCTTGATATTTCATGTGAATCACATGAAATAGCAAGCCTTATTTTCTTTGAAAAAAAAAAATAAATACAATAAAAATTGCTTTAGTTGTGATTGGCGCTTAAGGGTAAATTTAATTACCTATGTTTATCAAATTTAGCAAATTTCTTCCATTCCTTTCGATTACTCGTATACATCTCCATCAACTTTTGAACATACTCCACATTTACATGATCTTCAGCAAACACCTCGTGCAATTGTTCAATTAAATCGTTCAAAGAATTAGGAACAACAATCGTTTTTGTATCACAAAATTTACCGATTTTTTCCAAGTTATGTTTTTGAATCTCCATGTTTCTTTGATTTGAGCAAACAATCCGTTAACTACAATGAAAACAACAGCAGTAAACTTCTTTAAACATTTACAAGGACGGTTATAAGTGAAATGACTTTTAAGAAAGCCTGTCAAATGTTTTGAAGTTCAATTTTGGCGTTTAAATAATAAATTGTCCGCACGCCTCACGTTTACAATGTTTACAACAGAGGTTCAAGGTCGGGGAAAAACCCAATTGACTATCTGTGTGGGTAAAGCTAAAGTACAAAAGGAACGTTCGCGGTGCGGATATATCGAAACTGCGAAAGGAACGTTCGCGTATTACGAAAGGGTTTCAACTAAAGTCTGAATCACCGTTTTGTGGACATGCAGATCTATCTCAGCTTCTTGTGCTAAAAGTATGCGGTTCTAAAAAACAAATTACCACTCATAAACACAAGATAAATAATAGCTTGCATCTATATCTTCAAACTTTCCAGACAACAGTCAGAAAATCGTACGCCAAACTAATTTTGAATCATGACAATTTTTACTATCGCCGGACACTTGAATGACGTCACTTAAGCCTAATGCTGATGACATGTGAACAGTGATGTAATTTAATTACTTGGAAATAATATATCAGTAAGTTACTACAGAGACGAATAAAAAAAAACATTTTTAATGTAGCTACAACACATAAAGATGTGTAAATCACGGCTGTGAATAATATATCATCACGAAAACACGCCTATATAATTATGACCCCATTGAACCCCACTTTTATATAGTAAAACTGGGGTTTACATGGGTATACATTGTTTTTCTTATTTCTGTTCAAAACATAGATTGTGGGTACTCGTTAGAACCGCCTTTATCTGATTTTTTTTTTCAGTTTTTGGAGTGAAATTTTCTATATATTTGAATAGGCTTGCTTTCGTAATGTATAGATGAACAATAGTAATCAGAAGAAATTTGTTTCAATAAATGTGTATGGCGTTTGAGGACGTATTACGAACAAATTTCAAAATCTAAAACATAAAATGAGTAAGCTGTAGTTGAAAGACATATGGGGTGCAGTCTGACAAAAGAGACCTTACAGTAAATTTTAATATTCTGTTACTTTTATATATTTTGACCTATATATCCATATAGAATCATTTCTGAAATGTTCAATGATGTATCATAAACCATTACAGAGAAAGGTGCTTTTAAGTTGTGGGGTGTCAAAAAAGGTAAGAGAAAAGTCCAGGGAGTGCCACAATCACAAACCGCAGCCCTTCCCAGACCCCAAGAGGAAGAGGAAACCGACAAATCTAAACAAGCACAAACCGAACACTTGAACGTACGAAAAGCACTAAGATTAGCTTTCTGTTCCCCAAGCGAGGTAATCGCAATACTAAAAGGACTGAAAAACACAAGAACAAAGTGACACATGGAAAGACATACAACAAATCGCCTCGTAGAATAAACCACAAAGCAACAAAGAGTAAGACTAACACCGGGTCAAGTCTGCTAACCTCATTTTGAAACTCAGCAAACGATATGACGACATAATACAACAGTTTTAGTTTCAAGACGAAATTTACAAACGACATGACTGAACAAAGTCGTAACTTTCTATATTTATTTATTTATTTATTTAAACAATGTTTAAAGAGGATGACACAATTAGCTATAAATAACTATTCTACCTTGTGGTCCTCTAACTAAAATTTATATACATATATACAACAAGACTTAACTAACAGCTAAGAAATTCATGGGATAAAAGTAGCTTGTAGCGAAGTGAATGCTTGTATAAAGTTTTTATCAAATAAAAAGTGCTAACAGGTATGTGCAGTGATTTAAAACCAAACATGGCACTTAATTATATCAAAGACAAATCTGTATGTTATCACAGTTTTTGTAAGTGCTTTAAGATTTGACTGTAAGTGCTTTAAGATATGTTTCCATTATAAGTGCAGATAATTATTTCTGCAATTTGAATGTAATTTGTAGCTATGGGGCTTTGTTTCTATGGAAACACAATGATTTTATTAATATGGGCATATCAGGAAAATGGTTGCCATGGCAACAATCACGTTACTTTTGAACAAAGATAGGACTTATGAACAAAGATAGGATGTGCAACTACTAGTTAACTTGGGGTAAAGAATATCCTGAAAGTACTGTACGCATTGCTGTAAACAAAAAAAGTATATAACACGATAACATGATAAATTACAAATTTAACAGTCTAAAACACTGTTCAAAACACTGCAGAATGTTGTAAGCTCCCTTTTGTCAGCCGGAGTGTGGCGGGGGAGGGGATAGGCATATGTATTTAGATTTATACTATACTGCAAGCCTGCGTACTTTGAGTATAGCCCTGCATCCCTGCTCCTGTAGGCACTCATTATTAGGTAGAGGGATCCAGGGCAAAGCGTCCCACATCACTTTGTATTTCTGAACGCAGCTCAGGCTTGCACTGATTGAATGCAATATGATGGTCGGTAGTCAACTTAAAACGACATTTATACTTCGATAAATCCACTCAGAAGGAATCTTGGGACTATTTTTGCGTAGATTTCTAAAAATGCTTTTTTTTTTTTTTTTATTCTATGCTTTCAACGTAAATATAAATGGCTTGGAATATAAGAAAAGCATTTTGTGAGTTTTACGGATGTGTAAACATCGGCGCACAGGGTTTTATTAGTCACCTGAGCCGAATGCTCGTGAGGTGAGCTTATGGGATAGCATTGGTCCGTCGTCTGTCGTCGTTCATACTTTAAAACAAGACTATATCTAAGACCAGATGGTCAATCTGAATCAAACTTGACACGTAGCAATTTTGGGGTAGAGGATTGGTTGCATATTGGTTTGAAGCAGATCATTCAAAACTCTACTTGCTGTGGCAACGGAAACATCATATTGTCTTACAATGGAAAAAGCGATTTCTCCAACTTTTCTCGGGCCATTTTTGATTGGATCTTCAAACTTGCAGGCAATCAGGACAAGCATAACGTCTGGAATATCTCTAAGACCAGTAGGCCAATCTGAATTAAACTTGATTGCATTGTTGGGATGGAGAATTGATTGCAAACTGGTTTGAGACAGATCCTTCTAAAGTTCTGGTAGCTATAGTAAACAAACGATTCTATTTACTTATTATTGGGAAAATGGTCTCCATCTTTTCTCGGCCATTTTTTGGTCGGATATTCCAAAACTCTGGTTGCTATAGTAATCAAATGCTTCTATTGACCATTTTTGATCGGATCGTCTACATACTTGCATGTAACCGGGACAGGCATATAGTCTCGAACGAATTCGAATTTCAACCAGATCAGACTACTCACTTCAGAGTTATGTGTCCTTGCATGTGTGTTAGGGTTTTGCTAAGTTCTGCGGAATATACCCAGATGTTGATATAAACCTATTCAAGGACATTTCCTTTGAGAAAGAGAAATATAGTTTATCAAGCAGAACCATTATCCGTTTGTAAGCTAAATGTCATTTCACGAAAAGAACCTTTTATTCGAAATAATATTTAAGAGGCGATCTTGTTTTAGATTCTAAGATTGGATTCGTTTATATTGTGTCATCTCCAATTATTATACAATTGTTATGAAATTTCCAATTTCATACCAAACCAAGAATTAAGAACAGACTGAAAGAAAACTAACCAAAAGGCAGAAACCAACTTTCTTTAATGAAAAAATATTCCTTTCATTACTCAAATTCTCAGATTTCGGTATATATTTTTTTCAACTTAAACTCAGAATGTGTATTCTAGATTTTGCAAGTTTCGTCACAATACAGATATAAATTCATTATAACATTACAGCATAATCAAACAGGTTTACTTCAATAATAAAAGCGTGAAACGATAAGAATGTGGTGAGCAGATAACTGTCAAAAAATTACGAAATTTGCTCATTAGCAATCGCAAACCAGATCTCCACAATATAAATGCACGTACCATGTTTGGTAAAAATCTATTGATATTAATTTAAGTTATCGCCCGGAAATGAAAATACGGACCTGTGGCGGGCAGATAACTCTATCAAAAATAAAGAACTTTGCCCATTACCAATCCCAAACTAGATTTCCACATTATCAATGCACATACCAAGTTTGGTGAGAATCTGTTTATATTTACTCAGTTATTGTCCGGAAACGAAAATACGGATATGTGGTATGCAGATAACTGTCAAAATTGTTGATATTTGCCCATGAGCAATCCCAAACCGCGACTGCGTTCGAGAAAGCGAATCACAAGCGAGTGTTTTCCAAAACTAATTTGAATCTTCTGAACGGCTCATGTAATCTCTAATTAGAGAGTAGCTGTTATTCTTGCAGACGAGACTTGTATGTTCGAATAAATTATACCAATGGTTATTAAGCTTATACAGAATCAAATAAATAATATCAATACAGTAAACATTCCCATAATTTCGTTACGAATAAGCATACAAAATTTATTCGCACAGGCCGCCATCTTGGCTGTGCCAGACGACAGCATAAGAACAGTTTGGGGATGTTCGCTCCCTTCGCCGAAAACTGCTGCAATACATTGAACGGACAGCTTGTTTTGCGAGTAGCAGCGAACGTCTCGGTTAACTGAACGTAGCCCTGATCTCCATGATATCAATGTATATACCAAGTTTAGTGGAAATCCATAAAATATAAAACCCCGCCACTATCGTGTGCCTGGTTTAATTATAGATCAATATATAAACTTTTCTCAAACTGTTCCTTACAACGCTCCTTTTGCACTTTAGCTATACCTATCCGTATGACGGTCGTGCTGGGAGAGTTTGACTATCGGTAGGGCGGTCGTGTCGTCTTGTCCACTTCTATCCCCCTCCCTTCCACCACCCAACCACCACTACCCCAACTACTTACACATTTGATATTCATCACATACGCATTTGATATCCGGAAATTTACATACTACATATACAAACAGGAAAATTCCATATGCTAAAGAGATACAGATGGAACAGTGAGCGATAGACCTTAAGCTGGGCTGTTTTAGTTAACCGAGACGTTAGACTCGCAATGCGAAAGCAAACTTTACCCAACGCCAACGGTCAGGTGTCTGATAACAAGGCCTGATTATCCCTTATGAGAACATTGCTCATTATCAGAATGCCCCGCACTTAAATACATGCAGATTTTAGATCAAACCAGTTTCAAAATATTCCATTTACATATAAACAATCAAACACCACGGAAGGTTTTGCAAATGAGACAGCATGTGTCAACAGGGTTTTAATATGGGCATTATGGCAAGTTTGCGTATATTTGAAGCTCTCAATTCAGCAAATTCATTTAGAAGTTTCATTTTACTGCAGCAAAAATCGTTTTAGTGATGTATAGGCTCTCTTGTCCAAGGGTTAAGGGGTAATCGGCCACTTGAGTGACATTCGGCACAAATATTTCAGTCCCCGGAAACTACTGCTTGGGAAGCTTAGCATCTTATGTATCTCAACGTAGACGTAAGTTGCAGGACGTCTTATTTGATATGTAAAATGAGTATTTCATAGCCAAGATAGCTGAAAATACTTTTGCACTGGAAAAAAAGTCAAAACAGGAATATCGGACTACCCTTCTCCAGGTGAAATTAAATTAAAAAAAAAAAAAAAAAAAAAAAAATAGCCACTTGTTTTTCCAAGCCCATATCTATCATTTCCGACGCAGAAATGAAAGTTGTTGGGAGTAGCATTGTCCGATTTTCCAAAATATGTCAATGAGATTGGCTAAAAATAAATAAATCAGGAGAACTTACCCATTTGTTGACATTTGGATGTCTCGTAAGCCACGGCCGGAAGTTCGCGTAAAGATTTCGAGTGCATAACAACCGGCTACCCCTTACGAGATTACTAGGTGTGATTTGCGGGGAATGGATACACATTTCAAGTGAGGCCTCTGAAAGTGCATCCGTTCCCTGCAAATCACACCTGGTAACCTCATAAGGGGTAGCCGGTGGTTATGCACACAAAAATCTTTACGCAAACTTCCGTAGTTAGTTAACGTATCGTTAAAACTTTGATAATTAAATATGGCATATACGCTTATTTGCAAAAGCTGCCCACATTTTTTTCAGCAAAAATACCTGTGAATTAGAAAGTGTACTTACTAGAACAGTTAACATATTGACCACTAACGAGCTCGTTAAGCTAGCGATGCTTTGAACAACTTGGCCCAGATGTTAATTAATACAGTGTTAAATTTTATCAGTGCTCTATTAAAATGACTCTTCACTGTTAAAATTTAGCGCTGCACTGAGACAAATATCTATACACTGTTATTAAAATTTAGCAATGCAGCGATACTGCTGCTTTTGATCCCTTTGGTACACAAATGATTATTACACCTACATGTTTTTTACATGATGCAATCCTTTCAGTAACAGTATATATTTTTTTTCCTGACAACGTAACAAACCATTCGTGTGACATGAGTGCACTGGGAAGTTGAAATTCACAATGATACAGTGTTCCTATTTGATATGTTTGTTGTTGACATGTGCACAAGGGGTATTTGATGTGGCAAAGGGGTATTTGATGCGATCATTTTCTTCATGTGTTGTGTATACTCATTAGAACATATGCGTTGGGTTTTATTTTATGGAGAAATAAGAATAAATATCCTAGAATTACAATCAAGGACCCCTTCTTAATATGGCTGCACAACTTGGTCAATTTTCGCCACTTTTTTTTTTTTTTTTTTTTTTTTTTTTTTTGCAACGTAGGCATTTTTATTTTTGCGGCTTCCTGTTTGCTTTCCTGCACACCTTTCGAAGAGGGGTGTACTCAGAAAGGAAAGAATTTGCTTCAGTGGGGGAGCATTTTTTTTCTTTTCTGAGTACTCTTTTCAGATGGGAGACAAAAATAAACTTGATAGAGTTACCTCCTTTGAAAGCGCACCTCTTCTCTGTCGTCTTAGATACTTCATAGTTTTGAGAGTATATGTACTAAATTTTTTGTGTGCTGTCCGCCTGTCATAACTGACAATGAATGGCATAACAGGACCGTACACAGACTTTTGAAAAGCCGGGGTGGTGTGGGGGTCGAAATTTTAGCTATTCTGAAAAAGGGGGGTGCAAATGCTAAGAAATTGCAAATTTGGGGCCCAGAATTAGGGACATAAAGTGAGTTTTGGGTCTAAACTGCATGATTTTGAAGTAATTTGCCCGAACCCCGCCTGCGTTCGGGCCTGCATCAAAATCTGACTGAATGCTTGTATGTTTGTGGGGACGTTCATGGCTGAAGTGACCAGTCGTTGCTCTGAAATGTCTGCCACCCAGAGTTGAAGATAATGGTAGACGAGATATTGATCTGGTACTTCATCGCTATCACGTCCGCTCAGCGCAACTCTCACTCTCTCTCTCTCTCTCTCTCTCTCTCTCTCTCTCTCTCTCTCTCTCTCTCTCTCTCTCTCTCTCTCTCTCTCTCTCTCTCTCTCTCTCTCTCTCTCTCTCTCTCTCTCTCTCTCTCTCTCTCTCTTAGGACGGCTCCTTAAGATGAGACCGTTCCATTTTTGCACGGTCTTGTACAATATTCTTTCCGGAAACAGATAGTGTGCAACGCAAGACAACGGCCATATGCGGGCAATGACTGCATTCGCGCTGTCTAATCAGTGTGTTCGCTACCCGCTTATAGAATAATTTGATGCTACACAATATATCGATGAACAGAGAGGGCCCTGATCAAACTGTGTGGATGCACAGGCTGATTTGACCTTTCTTTGTTCGATTATTGCAGAAGAGCCATTTTCTTGTATTGCTGCATCAGATGACTTACTTACAGAAATCCATACATTTTCAGTGAAGCTAACTCTAAGAAAATCGTTTTGCATCTGAAGAGGGATTTACACTAAAAAGAAAGAACTCCCAAGGGGAGTAAATTCTTTCTTTTTTAGAGTAAATCCCTTGGTTTGTAGGCAAGCAAACTGAAAGTCACAAATGCGAACCCGGTAATGAGAGCAGCGAAAACCAGCCTAAATATTTTACCATACGTGAATAGCATAGGGCAATGAAGATTAACCAGCATTTTACCATGCAAACAGCGAATACTAACCAACATGCAGATCACAGCATGGGAACGGTGACTGGTAAGTTCAGCATTAATGGTCTTCTCCTGAGTGACGGCCACGACATTTGATGCAAACAATACTTTAATCAACTCGGCGGTAGAACGTCTCCCCGTACTTTACCACAGTGCAGATTATATCTCATTTCCTTTGGGATCATTGGGCCCATTGAAAATGGAATTCTGCTCATGTATACGCTAGAGGGCGTAAACTGTGTTGCAAACTTCATTTGTGCTTATGAAGGGTCTCAATAAAACCGAAACTCCCATTTTCTTACCTGTAGTGTGTTCTTTGTTTCCAAAGGCATTTTTTTTTTTTGACGTTTATTTCAGCAGTGGGCGATCTGCTTTATATGGTATGTCGTTTTATGATAAAATCGCTATGTTATGCTTTAAATGTTCGGCAGCACTGACCATTTAGAAGTTGTGAAAAACGGTAAACTTTTATTACATTTAACTGATTTTTTTTTTCAATATTCTTCGACGCGGAACCAACCCGGGACTGACTATACTTGAGATTGGGACCGAAAAAATTATCAAAATATTCCACACGTTATGGCCGTTTTCACAGTTTTGCCTCGGCTAAGCCTCTATCAATAAAAACTTACATTTGGCAAGTTCACTGGCTAGATTTTGTCAGTATCTATCAGTATGCCAAAACTTATCAAAATATTCCCTACGGTTTAAGTGATATGGCCCTTTTCGCTGACGAACCACGGACGAACAAACTGACGGATTCACAAGGTGATTATAGGGCACTCTTCGAAAGTCAACCTTTCAATCGGTCGAATATTCTGCGGGTCGTGCAATATATGCTAACATTTCTCATCTGCGAACACTGGAAAAAGCTGACACTTTACTTTGTTCTCTACGAAAAACACGGAGAAATTCAACGAACTAGGGAAACTACCTTTGAAAACAACATTTTCCTGCATGAAAAAAAACCACAAAAACAATCAGCTAACATTTTCATTTTCCTTCAACAAGCAACGGAAGCAATCAATATACGAACCGCGAAGGTCGACCAATTCGACTGAATTAGTTATCTATTGTTAAAGTGAAAGACAACTACAAAATCACAGTTGATATTATGCAGTGCTAGGTTATTTCCAGTTTTCTTTTAGAATATACTCACTTTCATTTGCGTACGCATGCAAAGACTGGTTAAGATCCCATCTCGTGTGTATGCATCTGTTAAAAACTTGAAGCGAGATATTAGACATATACAGTTATTCGGACAGGGGCCATGATTTCCAAATCAGACTCTTCTCCATGTAGATTACATTCTTCATGGTGCAAAAACATGGTTGGACTATACACATTGCGACCAGGCTGGTCTGTGATTCTCTATGGTCGCTATACTCTCACTATATGTCGCCGAGCGTCGACTTTTCAGTGACTTTTCAATAAGGCTGGCTAATCGGAGCTGAAAAAATAATCGATTATCAAACCTGCCATTGCGATCGATAATCGATTAGTAATCAATGAAGATTTGGTCATAATTTTACCTGTCTGTCTGAGCATGACTCTTACCATATCTTGTACTTTACTGTATGTATTTGATCTGACAGGCCGGAGCAAACAGTGTAGACCCAGAAGAGACGCCGCGTGTGCGGCGTCTCATCAGGGTCTACACTGTTTGCCACTCATCCAGCTAATACCCAACATTGGGTAGTAACATGTACTCGTTCAAATTTTAGATTAAGTATCGTAAGGAGTTGAGGTGTCTGAATACTAAGGGTAAATACGGTAAAGTAAGAGACACAGAAATTAAATTATCGATTATTAGAAATCTGTAATGATAATAATTTTTTTAATTTATCGATCAATTAATCGATTATTCGATTAATTGTGCCAGCCTGACTTTTCAATATCTCTCAGAAAGTCGTCGTTTTGTTTTTTGTTTGTTTGTTTGTTTGTTTGTTTACGGTTCTCAACAACTTTCATTTTTTATCAAAATTTGAAAATTTTTCTCAATATGTTGCTATGAAACACAAGTAACGCCAATAATTGTAGACCTTGAGCTGCCAAAACGCCCGTCTCTACGAAGCTGAGGGAACTTCGACAAGTGTACCATTCTGGAAATCCATGAAAATGCTGTCATTTGATACTTCTTAGACCTCTGATTACGGCCAGCTATGTGCATTACACACACACACACAAACACACACACACACACACACACACACACACACACACACACACACACACACACACACACACACACACACACACACACTTAAAGTAAATCGACACACACACACACACACACACACACACACACACACACACACACACACACACACACACACATATATATATACTCTTAAAGTAAATTGTCATTATTATTATTATTATTAGTAGTAGTAGTATAAAATAATACATGTCATAAATCATAATTACAAGTATATTAACATTTTTGTATGTCAAAGTATTTGTAGTATAATCTGCATTAGCAAGATGAAGTCAGCGTTTCTCTCACCATCCACAGAACATTTGATAGTTTTCAGTATTTAAAAGCCTTTTAATAGAATGAAGTGAAATCATGCTGCTTTTAACAGTGGAGTTTAAGATGATAATATCCAACAGATGTCGTCTAGTGTTATTCCACGAAACGTCACTTTAAACAATTACATGTAGAAGCATGAAAACCAAATTTTGGAACAACAAAATTAATGTATTCTCTAAACAAGCAAGTTGCATTACAAAAAAGTTATTCAAATGTTGTCATTTGTCAAAGTATGCAATATGTTCAACATTTTACCAAATCATCTTCTCAAAACTGAACACTGACAAAGGCAAAGAAAAAAAAAAGAAACAAAGAAAAGAAAACAAGGGAAATAGTTAAATTACCACTTTGTTTCTGTTATACGCCATTCTAATCATTATTTAGAGATAAATTTATCTCCCTCTGGTGTACATTTCTGGTAACACACAGCCCCGGTGACTTACTTTACATGAGTTGCACATTCTAACCATTATTTAGAGATAAAGCTATCCCCCTCTCGTTTACATCTCTGGTAACACATAACCACGGTGACTTACTAGTCCTACACTGCAGCTGGTGTAAGTGCCGTTTGGCGGTGGTAGAACGTCTCCCCGTACATCACCACAATGCTGATTATATTTCATTTCCTTTGGGATAATTGGGCCTATTGTGGTATATTTGAAAATGGAGTTCTGCTCATGTAGTATACGCTAGAGGGCGTAAGTAGTGTTGCAAACTTCATTACTGCTTATGAAGTGTCTCAATAAAACCGAGACTCCCATTTTCTGATCCTTAGTGTGTTCTTTGTTTCCAAAGGCAATCTTTTTGACGTTTACGTACATGAGTTGCAATAAATGAAAATATAAATTAAAGGTAAATGTTCCGCCAGGTTTTACAAGGAGTGGGGCAACTTTTGTGACTTTCTGTTTGCTTTCCTGCATACCAAGCCCCTACTGAAAGGGGTCTACGCTACAAGAAATGAATTTGCAAACTCGCAAGTTCCATTTAGAATTAACTCCTTCAAGTTCTTAGCCTTCGGAAGGAAACCAAAAACATTTTCAACGGAACTGCCTAATGTAAAGAATAATAAATGCCAAACTATTTTGCTCATATAATGACAAGAATATGTTCAGTTTTGAATGTGATTTATATGGGAAGACGTCGTGTTTTGAAGCTGAAACTCTTTAGTTGCTTGTTCAAAGAATGTAAGACTGTAGTTCTATCAATAGCTTGTTGCCGATTGTTATATGATAGGAGAAAAACGACGTTACACTGTCTAACGGTAATATTTGACATTGATAGATACTGAAAAGACGTAGCTAATGAAATTGTCAAATACCAGATTTCTTTAAAAAAATAGCCTCGTCGAGGCAAACATGTGAAAATATAAAACTGAAAACACTGTTACTACTAACATTCAGTTACAACAACATGCTGTTAGGATTAAATTAATATACAATCCTGAGTCACTCCTTCACCTTTAATGACCTAATACTGATGGTTAAGACTTAGTAAATGGGTCAAAGCGTTTTACGGGCTGTGTACCTTAGCGTTAATTGATTCAGAGTGAGGCCTTCCCAGAGGTTTTGGGGAACAAGGGAACATGTCCATTTATTTTCAGGGAACAAGGGAACAATGGTAAATACTTTAAGGGAACAAGGGAATGAAACTAATTTTAGGGGAACATGGATTAGGGACGAGATGACCCAATTCATGATTTACATTTCAAGTATATATGGAGAAACGGGAACTATCATTGTAAAATTGATTTTTTTTCGATGTGTTCATACATTTTGAGCTTCATCAATATACAGTTGGTGTATTCAATCTATTTATTTAAGGTTTGAGGCTCAAGTGCCAGTGTCAGGATCCGGATTCGCTACGCACCCGATATGCTGGAGGCGTAGATCGTTCTTCCTAAACAAGTGTAAACAGAGAACCAGCAAACGGCGTATTGATTGGTGCACTCGTTGTTGCTGAAGCTGAGGCTGCGCATTGAATTATGCTAATTTTAGATCAATGGTGGATCCGATGTATTGGAACCTACAGAGCAACATGTGTTTGTATGAAAAGTTCGTCAAAATCACCTAAAATGGCATAGTTGGAACATTTTCTCGCAATGTAAGTATCCCAGATTCGTTCGTATTCGCCCAAATGTTGTTTCGTTCGTCACAGAACCCAAACTAAGTGCGATTCGGGCAGGTGCTTTCGAAAATCTGTCCATCGGAATCCATTTACCTATCTTTCACTTCAGATTCTTAGACATGTACACAGTATTTGATAGATCGAATGCCTAAAGAATGAAGGGTATTGTTGAAACCCACTAGTCGGATCATAATTACAGTCCAGTAACCGGCGAATTCCAGCTGAACGTTTTTGTTTTAAGCAATTTAATTTTCAAGGGAGATGATTATGTAATTAATATCCAACAGCGAGATCATAACAAGTATTAGCTTTCGTAAAGCTTCCAACATTTTGTTTAACCAAAGGTCCTGCCTTTGATGCAAACACACTCAGAACCAGCTACTTTTTCTGACATATATAGGATTTTGACAATAGTATGTTTACAAAGTTTGGCCCACGCGCCCGGCTCAAACGAGGTGATATATTTCTTTCTTTCTTTTTTTTTTTTTTTTTTTTGTGTGCGTTTTTTGTAGTTTTTGTTTGAAGTCAGCAGAGCTTTTATTTTCCCGAAAGCAACTTTGAGGTTTATGAATAATTATTTATTATTTTCGGCTCATTAATTGTCTGTTGGTCTACTTACTGTGCTGCATACAATAAGAAACAGGGATTAAAGTCTTGTTTTGTGTGGCGGTCTCAGATGTGAATGTGCACCTTTACATCTCCAACCAAATCAAAGATCATGAACAAGATAAAATGAAGTTTGCCATGAGATTTTGAAGCCTAGGCATGTTTGTCAGCCTATCTACAGTAAAGCAAACACACAGTTTCGATTCTCTATTTAGGGCCCATTTCGGTGGAAATCTCGACACCTGTGCACCTTTACTGTCTGACATGACTTTGTGTCTAGTCAATACTTTCTTTACTCTTTGAGATATGAAATTTTGGAATCTTTCATATTTCTACCAAGAACCAAATGCTATAGAGTGCTCTGATGTTGATGAAAACAGGTTGAGATCTTACGTACATGTGGCCCAAATACCCTGCTGTCTTACCTCCTTAAAGAATTATATTATTGTTATTATATGATTACCCTAATTTTTAATATTCCAGTATAAGAATACCCCATTTATTTGAAGATGTAGTATTATAGGATCAGCATGTCAGTAGCCTTGTTAGTACATGTGATTAGGGATGTAAAATACCACTCACCTGCTCACATTTGTGAGTAACTTTTAAGGCAGGGCAAGGGAGATTTTCAGAATTTTCTTCACTTTTTCTTCATTTTTAGCATCTAAATGAAAAATTTAGACTATAAGGCATGTAAGTTTTGTGGGAATTTTATGCCTCTGGTGATTCCTCCCATCATCTAATGTTGTACTTATCCACTTTACATTTTCAAACTGTCTTCTTACCCACATTAGTTTTGAGATCAGAATTGTCTGAAGATGCCAGTTCATGTTAACTGTTTTTCATTAGGCTCAAATAAACATTTTCATAGTCAAGATGTGGATGGAAATAGAATACAGATCAGCTCATAATGAAATCCCTTTTAAACTTTTCTCTGCATATTGCCTAAGCAAAAAACAAAATCAGTGAGTTCCTCTGAGAATTTTTTCTTCTCATACCAATAATTTTTATATATAATCTATACATTTTGGATACGGTAGCTTCAGCATGATTGTTTTGCTAATTGATTTTTGTTTTGGATTCCAGCAGTAATGTTGTAAGAGGTTACACATGATAATTATCTTCTGGCTATTCCCATTATCTGGAACTCATTACGAAAACACACCTATCCAAATATATTGAAAATTTTACAGCCAAAAAAGGAAAATTTTCAGATAAAAATTCTGATATTTTTCATATTTCTGCTCATAACATAGATTGTGAGTACTCGTTAGAACAGCCTCGGCGAGGCAGTTCTAACAAGTACCCACAGTGTTTTTTAACAAAATAAGGAAAATAATGTACATGTATACCCCTGTAAACCCCAGTTTTACTATATAAAAGTGGGGTTTAAGGGGGTCAAAATTATATAGGCGTGTTATCGTGATATATGTTCATAGCTCCAGGCAAAAGACTTTCAACCAAAAAGTAATATTTTACTTACTGGTCTACTGAGGCACTTCTAATGAGTACCCACAACATTGATATACAGTGCTCCAGCTAGCCCTATATAGAGGGGCAAGCTGCCCTCTCTTGCCACCCTTCTATCCCTCTTAAGCTGCTGTCTGCCGTATTTCAGCTTCACACAAAACTCTACATTTTGGTGAAAATTTCATAAAAAAATCAGACCAAAATTCAACATGTTTTCAATGTTTTAAGGTCAGTTTTATGTGGTTTCTAGAGGTATTTATTGTGGGATTATATTTTGTAACATGTCTTGATACTAATTCGGACCCATCAATACCCAGACTGGTAACTATAGTGCTAAATACCTATTTTATCGATATGATGATGTCGTGGCTATGATTTTACCGGTTACCGGGTTTCGTCTGGAATGTGCGAAAATCAATCGAGTAGAAAG
This sequence comes from Anodontia alba, assembly GCA_964016985.1. Classification (NCBI taxonomy): domain Eukaryota; kingdom Metazoa; phylum Mollusca; class Bivalvia; order Lucinida; family Lucinidae; genus Anodontia; species Anodontia alba. The sequence continues at coordinate 21,074,137 of OZ024838.1, forward strand.
TGATAATTATCCGCAATAAACAACCACATATAAGTGTTATTTGTGAACAATACATCAACCATCATGAAAAGTTAGTACTATATAGACGTAATTGTTTTTTAACCACATTTGTTAAATATTGGTAACATACTTTACAAATTTCGGTGGAGTTTCCAAACACCGTTTTGTGAATGAAGCCGTTCGTCGAAGAAAAATGGCGACCATTGTTGAACTGTACTCGCATTAGTAGAGCCTTTTAATGCACTTCCTCGTTAAAATCGCTTATAAATTAAACTTATTCAGGAAAAAAAAACTAGCTTTGTTTTCGAAGTTGTTTTATGAGCATATTATTTTTATACCGACTTCAATGCCAATTGAAATATCGGCTGGTGAAAATGTCAATTTCTCGAATTTGACCAACAGTTATCCGCGATAATGAACCAAATATAAGTGTCATCTGTGAACAAAACATCACTTATCATTCAAATGAAATACTATGTAATTATTTAGTTTTTTAATCATATTTGTTGAATATTGATCACACATATTACAAATTTCGATTGAGTTTCCAAACACTGATTTGTGAATGAAGCTATTCGTCGAAGAAAAAATGGCGACCATTGTTGAATAGCACTAGCATAAGCAGAGCCTTTTAATGCTTTTTCTCGCTAAAATCAACTATAAACCCAACTTATTCAGAATAAACTAGCTTTGTTTTATTGCTTTATCACCATATTATTTTCATAACCATAATAGAAATGTGAAAAGTTGACTGTGAAAATGTCGATTCTCTCCAATTTGACCCACATTTTCTAAAACGAGTATATGCAAAATTCGGCGATTGTCTATGTTAAAAGGAATCAGTTGAATAAAATGTTATTAACATATAACGGACCCAAGATGGCATTATTGCTTTATAATAATTTTAACTGGCTTAACTACAAATAAATGTGTTTAATACTAATTTAATATGGGTGGAGTTTTGCAAAATATAGATTCCGAAGTGACGTAAACATCACCAGCACCCGTGACATGATAATTAATGGAAACGGACAGTAACAAGTCCGGGTATTGATGGGTCCGTGATACTAAGCACATCACATGACACATGGTGCTCTCATTCCTGTATGAAAGTGCAAAAAATGCCCAACCTGGCACCCCTCTGCCCTTAAAGCCTAGACAGAGCACTCATCAGGAAAACATACCTATATAATTTTGACCCCCTTATACCCCACTTTCATATAGTAAAACTGGGGTTTACCAGGGTATACATTATTTTTCTTATTTCTGCTCAAGAACATAGATTGTGGGTACTTGTTAGAATCGCCTCAGAATTTTTATCTGAAAACTTTCAGTTTTTGTTGGTGAAATTTTCAATATATTTGAATAGGCAAGTTTTCGTAATGGATATATGTTTTTTTGTGGAGAAATAAGATTATATTTTTATCTGGATATGCCTATCTGAAGCTGTATATGCTGATAGCCGTGAAGAGCTTTTTGTCTTTCAAAATTACTTGTAGATCAGATTTATCATTTCATGCATACAGTGTTCCTTATTGGAAACCCTGTATAAATCTACATGTATGAGCTTCTATTTGACAGGTTACCCATATGGGGTGATACGTAAGGTGGGGCCATCTGATGGTGGAAGATGGACTTCAATAAGAATGATATAACTCTAGTAGACAACCAAACCAACCTGGTATGTGTTTTTTGTATAACTCATTTCTTAAGGGAACAACTATTTGATTTTTATAGGGGAGGTAAGATCAGGAAGGGTGAAGGTGTTTTTTGGGCCTGGAAATGTTTTTCTTTTGTCACTTGAGCCTTTTTTTCTATTTGCTTTTTTACAAAGCTTATAATACCATTTACCTTGATCCTGGCTGTTTTCTTCAGGTAAAATAGGTCCTGGATTTTTTTTCTTTTTTTTTTTTTTTCCAAAAAATCTCCACTTACATGTAGTCCTGCCCCAAACCCCATAAAAATCAAATAGTTGCTCCCAAAGGGAACAAGATACACTTGGTACATTCTCTGCCACATTTTTACAAGGGAGACAACTTTTATGACCTTCTTTTCGCTTTCCTGCACATCATGCCACTTCCAAAAAGAGGTCTACTCTAAAGGGAAAGGTTTCACTCCCCTGCTTCCAAGAGAGTATACGCCTTTTCAGAAGGGAGACAAAACAATTTTGACAGAGTTGCCTCCCTTGAAATTGTATGAATTCCCCTTAATATTTGCTTGAAAGTTCTTCCAAAGGTATGATATTTACCTTGAATATTCAGACTGTCTCACCTGAGCAAACAGTGTATGCCCAGATCAGACTGTGCTAAGGGTCTGCACTATTTTTACCATTGGAGAAGCCGGCCTCGGTGGCTCAGTTGGATGCGCCTTCCGACTGGAGACCAGGAGGTCGCGGGTTCAACCCCCGCCGAGGTCGGCAACATTCTTTCGTGGAGATTGATCATGAAATATTTTCTACGGTCATTCTCTCCCTTCCGCTGATTCAAGAAGGGCAGTTGTCAGTTTCTGGCGAAAGAATGTGCACAATACTGGTTAACCGCTTAGAGGACTAAGCCTGCCCAGTAAACGTGTGGTTAGGTAAACTGACCGTGCTCGACATGACCCCATTGGGTTGACTGGGCCGTAAAACCTCAACACAAACAAACCATTGGAGACACATCAACTTGTAGTGAAGTAAACTTGGTTGAAGTTTTAGGATAATTATGGCAAGTGAGGAGATGTCTGAATATTTATGGTAAATATCATTCCATTGTTCTGTTAAGCCTTTGAAAATCCCTAAACAGGTAACTGACAATCAGATGCCACAGACTGATCAGCATAGCACTAATTAAGGCGCTTTTTTCAATCCAAAAGTATTGATATTTTTCTTATTTCTCCACAAAAACATATGTTGTCGTACTCATTAGAAGCGCCTCAGTGAGGCGCTTCTAATGAGTACCCACAACATATGTTTTCCTGGAGAAATAAGAAAAATATTAACCAGATACCCTCCCTTATTTAGACCTATGGATCAGGGTCTCCACTGTTTGCAAATACATGTAGTTCAACCATTTTTCTGTAGGAATATCTGCATCATATAGCCTGACATACCTAAAATGGAAAATGGACTCCTTCAATATATGGTGTGGCAGAGTTTATGCAGTCTTTAATGAGTTAATCCTGTAGGTACAATGTACATGTACTGGAAACTGAAAAGGCTGGTGTTCACAATCAGAATTGGATTTGCAGTGTAAATCTGAAAGTTTATCAGACTTTCTGGATGTTTTCCTCTTTTTATGCAAGCTGTACTCTTGAAAGTTTGTTAAAAAAAACAACAAAAACAGCAAACAAATGTTTGTTGTAAGTCATTTAAAACAGAGACAATGACAAAATAAAAAAAATAGCATTCAAATTATTTTGATCAGCAAAGTTGTCATTCTGCATTCAGTTGTTTTTTAGTCTTTAAAGGTTTTTCTATTAATCTAGGTTTAATAATGTTTGGTAAAACTTTTTAACCTTTAAAGTACATGTACATGTACCATTCAGAATTGTAGCAGATGACACTGTAAAATGATTTTTTCAGGTTGAGAGAAAATTAGGCTTGACATTTCATGTGAGTCATCTGCTAGCAGACAATTGCTATGAAATGTTAAAAATATATAGAGGATATTTATTCTTTTGCTGTGAATACCATAAATATTGTCATCGAGTGAAATGAAAACATCAGTATTTTCACAAGTGCAAAGCACGAGTGAAAATTTGAATGTTTTCATTACACGAGATGAGAATTTTTATGGTATTCACTGAAAAAGAGTAAATTTTCTTTTTATTTTATTGTTCACACGTCAATGCGCGTTTCTGACGTCATAAGTAACGTCACCAAGCAAAACATGAACGTCATGGTGTCGATGCTCAGCGCTTAACATGTGAACCGCTGGAGAGACAAAAAACAAAAAGTTTCGGCGAATCAAAATAATTTTGATACCATAATGTTCCTTACATTCTAACTAAGAAAATGCATACCAACACTTGATAGTTTAGTTCAGATACAAAGAAGTTAGAGGTGTTCAAAAATCTGAAGTGGAGGTAACATCCACTTCTGAAACAGTGAAGAAAACCAAAGTCGTCCAAAGCCAAGAGTGAAAATATAAATCGTATCATTCACTATAGTGAAATGATACGATATCAATTCACTAGTGATTGATACCACTTTTATTTTCATCAGATATACACTGATTTCACCGCTGACAATAAAATAAAAGTGAAGATACCCAGGAAATGCCACAATCATGAAGCACAGCCATCCGGAGGTACCAAAGAAGACTTAGTTTCTTGAAAAAATAATTAACTCTTGTCCTGCTGAATAAATCAAGATGCCACGCCCATTTCTTATTGTTAGCCAATCAGATTATTTGATCCAGATTGTTGATTTTAATTCACATACTTATTGGCAAACAGTGCAGATCCAGATCAGTTGGCTTCTTCAGAAGCCATCTGATCTGGATCTATACTGTTTGCAAATGCAGGGTATATCTGGGTTCAGCAGGACAAGGGTTAAATGTAATAAAAAAGTTTTTAGAGTGTCCTCTGCCACAAAAATTGTGACTGGCAACTACAGGCATATATTTCATGCTAAGGCCCTTAAAAAATATAATGTTCTGTTTCTAATTTCATCACCAATTTGCCATAGGGTTGGTAGGTTGGCCACTTTTTTTTTCTCTCTCCTTTTTTTTCCAAGACAAATTACTATCGGTGAATTGTAAATTTTTTTAATGGAATCTTAAAATATTTTGACTTTTCTTACCGAACATTTGACAGTTTTTGAATACCGATGATAAAGAGGCGCTGTGTTAAACGGTTTTTATTTTATTTTAGGCCAAGATATGGCTGCACGCTTCGAAATAAACTGCACTAATGTTCTCGATTTGGCTTGTAATTAGGGTGCACCCGTATTGGAAATAAATAAACAAACGATGAAAACTAAAAATATCAGAAAATTGGTACGGACAAATTTATGTAACAAACGTATATAAAAACTGGGATTATCCAGGGTCGGTCACAGATTTTTTTCTTCGTGTGCAAAAAAAAGAAATTTACAGTCAGCATATTTTTTGACAGTTGGTCGGGAAACCGGAAACATTTTTTTTTAGGCCTTAGTGTGAGGGCCTTTATGGCAAACATGAACAGTGAAGGCCCATATTATCCTACATGTATGCTCAATCACTACTTGAGAACATTATATGCTATGGTATCTATTGATTCTATAAGTGGGCAAAAGGCCTGATCAGGCTGCCATAGCAACAGATAAGACAAAAATCTACAAATGTATATACAGTGCTCGACATGACCCAGTAGGTTGACTGGGCTGTAAAACCTCAACACAAACAAACAAACTAGTTATCTGGACTTCGCTTATCTCAAAAACAGCTTATACACTACAATCTCTTTATAACACGGTTCGATATAACACGGTTTTGGTTATAACACGGTTCAAAGATGGATCCCAAAAATGTATAGATTATATTGAAAAATGACCATTTATGGTCATTTTTTAATATAATCTATACATTTTTGTTTGGATATAACACAGTTGTTTAACCAACATGATTTATGCTCTGGACCCCAACAGTAGTGTTATAAAGAGGTTGTGGTGTATTGAAGTGATAATCTGGTCCCTGTTTTAACAATGGGAATCTAACCACAGGTAACATAATGTTGAGGAATAGAGGAGAAATTGCTCCTACATGTAAGAAGCAATTTCTCCTCTTTTCCACAACATGTTCAATGTACATGTACATATCTCTAACTTCAGGAGTCAAATTATATTCTTGTGAAATGTGGTTGTTCGATTTATTTTCCTCAATTCTGCAAATCTGCTATGTCGAGGTTTGGATAATCTCGCAGTATTTCATAGAGTCCCTTGAACTTCCAGATAACAAGAGTCAACTGTATATGTACAAATGTAAGTGTTTTTTATTTGTCCACAAAAAATTTAAGTACTCATTAGAAGCATGTCTAACTGCTAATGAGTGCCCATAAAATATGTTTGCATGGAAGAATAAGAAAATACCAATCTTTTTATGCCGAAGAAATAAAAAAGTGCCTTATCTCGAGCTATGATGTGGGCCTTTATTGCCCGCATAGATGTATGGCATAAGGGTCCTTTTTCTTGCATTGCAATGAAACCCATAAAAGAGGTTTAATTTTCTTTGGTACAGTATATTTACCCTTAGTATTGGGACAGACAGACCTTAGGCAACAGTGTAGACCCAGATTAGACTGCAGAATGTAGCATCTGATCATCATCAGGGTTTACCGGTACATTGTTTTCCTCTCATTAAGCAGGGCCCAGCTGCTGAAAGGATCATTAGCTTAATGACCTCATTAACAACAAACTCATTAACTGTTGTACCTTAGGTGTTTTCAGATACATTGATATTTTTGCTGCAAAAATGTGAGTACATGTAGCTTTTGAATTGCAAAAGTTACTCACATTTTTTCAGCAAAAAATATCAATGTATTTACGAGGGTGAGTCAATAAGTAACCAGCCTATCCCATTTTCGATGGACAGAGACAGTCACGATTTTCATGCTTTGTTTCAATATATGTTTTATACATGGGTACAAAATTGCACGCGTATCGAGTCATTCTTTAATAAGATATTGAATGTCAAACATGGCTAGTGATGCAAAGGCATGCTTTTCATCTAAAGTTGAGTACCATGCTGTAATTTAGTACTTGTATTTAAAAGTAAAATAGGCAAGGAAATACATGGTGAGTTAGCCGATGTTTTTGGGTCTTCTGCACCATCTTATGCTCAGGTTAAATTCTGGTTAGGGGAATTCAAACACGGCAGAACGTCTTTAGAAGATGAAGACAGGTCTGGAGGCCCACTGGATGCCACGGACGAAGAAATGTGTAAGAAAGTTCGGGATCTGGTATACTTTGATAGGCGAATTCAGGTGGAAGAAATAGCACAGGCATTAGACATTTCACATGGTAGTGTTTCAACAATCTTACCTGATCGTTTAGGTATGCGCAAGCTAACAGCCCGTTGGGTCCCCGAATCCCTTAGCGATGAGCAGATGGCAACCAGAGCATCAGTATGCAGCGCCTGTTGAAGCGTTTTAGGTCAAAAGATGATTTTCTTTTGCATCTGGTGACTGTAGATGAGACTTGTGTTCATTATTATGAGCCAGAGAATAAAGCTCAGAGTTGTCAGTAGGTAGGGCCTTGGTCTCCGAGGCCAAAGAAGTTCAAGACACAACCATCTGCTGGCAAAGTGATGGCCACAATATTTTGGGACGCAAAAGGCATTATTATGTTGGACTTTTTACCCAAGAGAAGTACAATAACTGGAGTGTACTATGCAAACTTGTTAGACCAGCTGAGAACTGCCATCTGTGAAAAACGCCGAGGTAAACTCTCTAAAGGTGTTTTGCTGCAACAGGACAACGCGAGAGTCCACACTTGCAAAGTTGCAATGGATGCTGTAGAGTGAAATGGGTATGAATTAATACCACATCCTGCCTATTTGTCTGACCTAGCTCCTAGCGACTTCTTATTCTCAAACTTGAAAAAGGATATCCGTGGTCTTCATTTCTGGTCTGATGAAGAAGTTGTGACGGCAGTTGAGGAGTGGGTCAATGGAAAGGACCCTGACTTTTTCAGTTCTGGGCTGATGGCACTTGAACACCGTTGGTCTAAGTGCATCACACTAGAGGGCAACTACATCGAAAAAGAAGAGGTGGATCTCAACCGGAAATAAGTTAGGCTGGTTACTTATTGACTCACCCTCATACCATATTTCAAGATAGAAATTTTAACGTCATGTTAGCTAACAATTTCGTTTATGTTTTGAACAAGCAGGCCCAGATGTTTAGACACATCATTGGATAATATGGCATGCTCAAACATTATGACAAATATAATTTTTCTTATTTTTCTTAGAAAATAGGATTTGAGATTCATGCAAATTGTCTCCAAGGGAGACAATTTGCATGAAGTGAAGTCCTATTTTCTAGGAAAAGTAAGAAAACTATCATCAGTTTGTCATCTGCAGAATCTGCCTGTAGCGTGGTACATGTAAGTGTTAACCAAAAACTGTTGATATTTTTCTTATTTCTCCACAAAAACATATGTTGTTCCCAATAGAAGTGCGTCTGATGAGTGATGAGTACCCATATCTTTTCATGGAGAAATAAAAAAATATTTCAGAGATAGGATAAAAAATCATTTCATTTTTGATCCAGTTCAAGAACGAGAGACTAACTGAAATTTTACAGGCTGTCAGGTGCCACATTTTATGATTGTATTTTTACCATATACAGTGCTCCAGCTAGGATTTGAGGGCAGAGGGGTGCCAGGTAGGGCACTTTTTGTGCGGTTATACAAGAATGAGGGCACCATGTGTCATGAGATGTGCTTAGTATCAAGACATGTTACAAAATATAATCCCATTCCACAATAAATACTTCAAAAATAAAGTACATATAAAACTGACATTTAAACATTGATAACTTTTTTAATTTTGGTCCTATTTTCTTGAAATTTTCACCAAAATGTAGGGTTTTATGTCTGGAGTTGAATAAAGACAGAGGGCAGCTTAAGAAGGGCAGAGAGGCGGCAGGAGTGGGCAAGAGGGGTGGCCCACCCCTCCATATAGGGCTAGCTGGAGCACTGATATATCGGTTCATTCAACTTTTCTTGGATAGTACTCTGTTTATGTCGTCTGCTGAATATTCTTGCAGACTTTTCAAACCTATTTTTTGCATACAGGCAAACAGTGTGGACCCTGATCAGACTGCAGTCTGATCTGGGTCCACACTGTTTGCAAAAATGACTTTTAAAATCACATGCAGATGACAAAGCAAACGACAATAGTTGTGATTGGCGCTTTAAGGGTTAAAGGTGCTTTTGAAGAGTGATGAGTACAGTAAATGTCCTAAAATTTCAAACACCCAAGCGTCTGACAAAATGACATGTGCAAACAGTGCAGACATCAGATCAGACTGCTCCTGAAGGAATAGTCTGATTAAAATCAGTCTAAACTGTTTGCCATTCCACTGAGTATTTTAAGAAACAGCTGCATAAAAAGCAGAATTTAGGCCAAAATTATAGTATCGAATAAAGTGTTTGAAATTTTAGAACATTTACTATACCCACAACAAATGTTTTCATAGAGAAAGCAGAAAAATCTTTTCCTGATACCCTCTTATCTTGAGCTAAGATGTTGCATAATTGGGGTTAATATGCCAGTGTGCAGTTTAGGTTTTAGAGGTTTTTTTCTTCTCTTTCCTCTCCTCTACTACCTCTTCTCTCTTTTTCTCCCTTTCGCTAACAACAAAGTCCCACTATCATAAGGGTTGATGTGTTGTTAACCTGTCTCTTGCTGAGCACGACATGCCCTGTCTTAGCACACAGTGTAGATCTAGATCAGTTGGCTTCTGAAGAAGCCAACTGATCTGGATCTGCTCTGTTTGTCATTAAATATGTGAATTTCTATCAAAAACCCAGATCAAGTAAATCTGATTGGCTGGAAATTAGAAGCGGGCGTGACTTCTTAATTTATTCAGCATGAGAAGGGTTGAAATAGAACTGAAATCAAAGTCTGTATGGGTAGGGACACATGTAGTTGAGACATGTAGCTTTAGTTTTTAAACAGGGTAGCAAAGAGACAATGTTTTCTTAAATGGCGGAATACAAATACCAAGAAAAGAACAGGACAGTGGTAAAGACCCTGAGAAAGATTGAATTGTGGCAACTTCAAATGACAGAGGTTTACAAATGATTTGAGCTTAGGATTTATTGTTGTCCATCTGATGATGTTTACAGCTCTTCAAGCATTATTTTGTCCCCCACTTCCTCCCCCCCCCCCCACCACCCCCCCCCCTCCACACACACACACACACACACACACACACACCACATACACTTAGCTGAGGGTAGGGGAACATAATGATTTTCGTGTGGATCCCATTGGCATCAGCGTCTGCATTGGAGTCAGTGTCACACTTTCTTGTCTCCACAATATGTTGTGAACCAGTGGTTAGATTCTTACCAAATTTTCATTGATATATAATTGGGACATGTAACAAAGAACAGATTAGATTTTGGTGACTGTGGCCTAATTTACATGTACAATGTTCCAGCAGTAGAAAAACTGAAATGTCACTTTTGGGTGACATGTGTTTTCTCTGAAAACACTTTTTCTATTTTCAGTAATACCGCAACATTGAAGGGATATAATGAAATGCTCTGTGCTGTGAAGCATCCTAGAGTCATGCGCTGAATGCCACCTCTAGTGGGCTTCTAATCCAGAACCACATGATAGTGAGATCCTATGTGGGAATGCTAACCTCTAAATGACCTTGGTTTGTTAATGGGCTGTAAAAGCATAGTAGCCCATCCATCATCAGCATCATTTATTTATTATTTATTCATCACTTAACTTGCCACAGCCATTCTAATCACTAATGTTTTTTTGCTCCTTTCCCATTCAGCTCTGCCACTTCAGATCTTATGAGAATCAATATATTCATATTTCATGTGGGCTGTAACAGGGCTCCAGCTGAAAACCTAATTTTGAACAAAAAAAAATCTGCATGTTGTTCTTATTACTCCATTAAAAACATATGTTTTGGGTACTCATTAGAATTGCCTTGGCAAGGCAATTCTAATGAGTACCCACAACATATGTTTTTATGGAGAAATAAGAAAAAAATATTTGTCTGGATTCTCGGCACATCGGAGACTCTTGCCGATGTAGGAAAAAATCTATATTTTGGTATAATAAGTGGTCTCTGTTATAATGTTTCATGGATTTTGTTTGGTTTCTCCAGAGCAATGTTATTGATTTCTCTCCCAGATCTATGAATATTCTGTCTAGGTCCCATCTTCTGGAAGGAAATGATGTTGCAAATGATTTTTGAGTAGGGAAGTGCCAAAAGACTATAAAACAGGGTAGAATATAATTTTGCAAATATATTGGAATTTCATTCTGTCCCTTCCGCTGATTCAAGAAGGATAGTTGTCAGTTTCTGGCAAAAGAATGCGCACAATACTGGTTAACCGCTTAGAGGATTAAGCCTGCCCAGTAAAAGTGTGGTTAGGTAAACTGACGACACTCGACATGACCCCATTGGGTTGACTGGGCCGTAAAACCTCAACACAAACAAACAACAGCCACCCTTTGGGAGCATATAAAAGTGGCTGATGTAGGGAGGAGGCCATTGTTGAGAAGTTAAATATTAAGTAAATAAATTCTTAAAGGAATGACCATGAGAACACTGAACACAAACATACGGAAACGAAATTTGCTTAAGTGTCCATGTTTTCTGGGCCAGACTTGCTACATGTACAATGTAGTTTTGGCCAGTAAGGCCTCATAAGTAAAACTGTATTTTGGGATATCAGAAAAAGTGTTTTTATGGGAAGATGGCTGTTGTTTAGGACTCAGCTGACTATTAGTGGCTTATCCACTGTAAAAAAAAAAAAAGTAATAATAATAATAATAATAATAATTAATAATAAGTAGTATCTACACCACATATAATTGTGAATTTTCTTCAGAGTTTTGGCCTTGGTTGCTGACCAAGAATGGCTGAACCCTTGTCATGCTGAATAAATTAAAAGATGTCACACCCACTTCTAATTTTCAGCCAATCAGATTACTTGATCCATGTTGCTGACACAAATTCACATACTTAATAACAGTGTAGATCCAGATCAGTTGGCTTCTTCACAAGCCAGCTGGATTGGATCTACACTGTTTGCAAAAGATGGGCTTATCCGGGTTCAGCTGGACCAGGGATAAGATTGAATTGATGGATTTTTGATCGAATTTTACATATGAACTGTTTAGTCAATGTCTAACTTATGATTGATACTTGGCATTTTTCATCAATTTTCAACAGAGTTACAGCCACTGGTTGGTAATCGAAAATGGTCTTCCTTCAATGCCCTAAAAAGGAATTAAATCAATTTTAATAAAATGTTGCATGTGCGCTCTTAAAAACAGTATCTAGCAAAGGAATGTTTCTCAGCAGTTTTACATCAGTTATAGCCCTTGGTTGTTGACTGTAAATGGTTTGCTCTCAATAATCTTAAAAACAAATTAATGGATATAATTCAAGTTTTGGTAATGAACTTTATTGACAATATCTAGCTTGGGATTATTACTCAACTTGATCAAATTTCAAAGGATGATTGCCTTCTGCTGATTCAAGAAGGGTAGTTGTCAGATTCTGGCAAAAGTATGTGTGCAAGTACTGGTCAACCACTTAGAGGATCAAGCCTCCCAGGAACAGTGTGAGTGGGTTAACTAACTGTTCAATATGACCCTAATAGGTTGACTGGGCCATAAAACCTTGGACTCGAACAAACTGTCCGGAAACTCAAACAAAGTGGCCCAAATATCATATTGTACTCTCATACATGTAACTAATCCCTGCTGAATTTGCCTTATTAATCCTAAGTATTTGGACAGATAGACTTTCAAGCAAACAGTGTAGACCCTGATCAGATGCTGCTACAGGTGGATGAGTGGCAAACAGTGTAGACTACGAGGGTCTACACTGTTTGCCACTCATCCACCTGTATTTCAAACACACAAATAGGTAGTAAAATGTAGTTGTTCAAAATTTAGGATGTAGTCAAATCTCAACAGCTCGAATACCAATGGCTCGTTTACCATGGCCAATTCGAACTCGTTTTTTTGAGTGCCTAAAAATTCTTCCGATAGCTCAAGAAAATATATCTTTAAAGAAATTTTCTTATTTTTCATGAAATTAGAATTGCCTCATTGAGGGGATTCTAATGAGTACACTGAACATACCATTATTGGATACAAGATCGAAAAGATTTCCCTAAATTATCGCCATTTGCTTCCTGACCTGGCATCATGATTAACCCTCAGTGGCTTGAACTACTCAGATCTCGAACAAATTTCCATGGTCCCAAAGATGTTCAAGCCATTAAAGTTCAGTTGTAGTTTGGTATGGAAATAATTTGTCTGAGTACAGTCAAACTTCAATAGATCGGATATCTTTGGGACCATGGAAATTTCTTCTGGACATTGGTAGTTTGAGCCATTTATGGAGGCAAATGGTCAGGAGGCCAAGGGGATGATTTAATTTTCTATTGTCTATAAAAATAATGGTGTCACATGTATTGAGTATATTCATTAGAATTGCCTGAATGAGTTGATTCTAATGGGTACACACAACATACATTTTCAAGATAAACTAAGAGAATTTTGTTAAAATATCCCTAAATAATTTGTTTTCTTGAGCTATCAGAAAAATTTCCTAGGAACCAAAAAATGAGTTCAAATCAGGTACAGTAAACGGGCCATGGGTGTTTGAATTATTGAAGTTTTACTGTCGTAAGGGTAAATGTGGTTTTTTGATTGAGTTGAGATTTTATGCCACAGTCAACCCATTGGGGTCATGTCGAGAGTGATCAGTATACCTAAACACACATTTCCTGGACAGGCTTTAAGTCCTGGAAGCGGTTAACCAGTACTTGTGCACATTCTTTCGGGTAAATACAGTAGTTCTTGCATCATGCATGTGACCCAAGTTTAGATAGAGTCATTTGTATTGTATTGCACTGGGACAATCCTTTGATTAACGCTATTGTCTGGGGGTTTGTGGTTGGAGAAGTGAATTATTTAGGATAAATTCATTTGTCACCCGATGGAGGTGCTGCATAATCGAGGTGACAGAAGGTGACAATAATTCTGCTTAGCACTCTGGGTAAAATTTTCAGTAGATGACATTTCAAAATATATTTTTTTTAAATTTTTCCCAGAAAACAGGTTTTGACATTTCATGCAAATTGTCTCCAGTGGAGACAATTTGCATGAAATGTCAAATCCTGTTTCCTGTGAAAAATAAGAAAAATATCATCAACTTGTTATCTGCAGAATTTGCTCATAGAGTGCTAAAGGCTACTGTTGTGATTGAAGCGCACAACATTTGCTATAAGATTGTATGTGTGTCCACCTAAAAAACTCAGATCAGCCTGCACATCTTTGCAGTCTGAGCAGTATCTTTGCAGGGCACCCTGTTGGTAGTGAAGGATCCAGTGTCTCTTAAGGTGGACAGCGAATTTCAGTGCTCTGATTAGAGTCTTCACTGTCGGCACATGCAGTCTAGTTGGAAATGCTGTGGCCCGGCTCATCTTGGACAGTAAACCCTTTGAATGTTGATAGAAAAAAGAATGACAAGTAATGTTTTCCATGTTTTTCACATGTCCTATCCTGTTTTGATCTAAGAGGCATTCAGCATGAAATGTCAAACTGTTCCGTTTTACGGGCAAAATAAGAATTTGTTCGTTGTTTTTTGATTTGTCATATTAAGGATCTATTTGCATATTTTGTCTATGCTGGGGACTTCTTATGCAATCTAGTTTGGAATGCAAAGACCTTGGAGGAGAAAAAATCAATTTAGGAGACAGAAAAATTCACCTAATGTTGATTGAGAAGCTCCAGCTCTAATGTAGTGCATTGATTTTCTTCTTCTATTTGAATTTACGGTATTTATCTCAAATATTCTGAAGCCTAAGAAGGATCAAGAAGGGCAGTTGTAAGTTTCTGGCAAAAGACTGTGCACAAGTATTGTTAACTGCTTAGAGGACTATAAGCCTGCCCAGGAAAAGTGTGTTATTTTCTCTTTTCATTGACATGACCTTAATGGATTGACTAGGCCGCAAAACCTCAAGTAAAAACTCAACAAAAAATCTCCTACCATGCTTGTGTTAGACTTTGAACAAGCCCATTCTACTGCCTGTTGATATATCCAGAAACTGCTGGATGAGTGGGAAACAGTCTAGATCCTGATCAGATGGTATATTCTGCAGCATCTGCATAGCTTCAGATATGACACTTCTTTTTCATTGAAAAAAGAATTGGGCCCAGTTGTTCAAAGCATTTATAGTTTAATGAGCTTGTTAGTGGTCAAAATGTTAACTGTTCTAGTAAGCACAATATCTAATTCACAGGTATTTTTGCTGAAGTAATGTTTCAGCAAAAATACATGTAGTAGCTAGCATATATGTCATATTTAATGATCAAAGTTTTAATGATACTTTAACTAACTACATTGTTAGTTTTGAATAACTGGGCCCTGATGTATTTCTTATTTCTGAAGAAGCCAGCTAATGTGTATCTGCACTGTTTGTCATTCAGTATTTGTATCAAGAACCTGGATCAAGTAATCTGATTGGCTGACAATTAAAAGTGGCTTAATTTATTCAGCATGACAATTTAAGGGATAAAATAATATTGCTTTTAAATATACAGAGGTCAATGCACTTCTTTTCTGTGCTGTTTTCAGGAGTTTACCCTTGTCCTGCTGAATAAATTAAGGTCCCATGCCCACTTCTAATTTTCAGCCAATCAAATTACTTGATCCAGATTGTTGATATCAATTTGCATACTAAATGGCAAACAATGCAGATCCAGATCAGTTGGCTTCTTCAGAAGCCATCTGATCTGGATCTACACTGTTTGCAAAGGCAGGGTATATCCAGGTTCAGCAGGACAAGGGTTAATGTAATGAATGCAACAACCCTTGCATTTGAACTAGTATAGAGACAAAATGTCTGATAATCTTGCACAATCACCCCTCTCAGTGGTTGTTCCTTATAAAATCTATTTATCTTCACTACAGCTAGTGTTAGTGCCATAGGGGGGCCATGAAATATTTCCAAGTACTTCACTATAGTGCTGTTTCTAATTTCTGGTCCTTTATGATTTAGCCCATTCTGGGATTTTCAAAATTCTATGCCGGGATGACTGAAAAGGCCTAATTATAGGAAACTAGCTAGTCTGGCCCGGGAAACATGGGCGTTTCAGGAATTCTTAGTTGTTTGTAAGTGTTCATTATGATTGTGTTGGGTTTAATGACATGTCAGCCCATGTGGGTCATTTTGTGTCATCTCACAGAGGAAGGGAGAAAAGAGATAGTACAGGAGATGAAAGAGAGGGACAGGAAGAAAGATGAACAGGAATGAAAGTGAAAAGAAAACAGAAGAAATAAAAACATTCTTCCTCAACTCTTACCTGCTACAAAGATAGCAGGCCTTGCCCATCTGTAATCCAATACCAGTTGGACGTCCCGTTGACGTAAGACACACGACATCTTCACCACACCCAACCACCCCCGGGAGTGTTCATTAATTGCTATCAAGGTTCATTCCTCTTAGAATCTATCTTCAATACAGCTGGGGCTAGTGCCATGTGCTGCCCTGAAACTGTTTTGGGACAGCACATGACACTAACACCAGCTTAAGTAAAGAATCAGGAAATAGAGATATACAGATGTATGGGGAGATGTTTTAAACATGTCCCTTTACTTCTTTGTACATTGTATTCTCATTCTTTGTTGTCATTATCATTTGTTGCAATACTTAGGGTAAATGCGGTATTTCTAGAGCCAAGTTTTGGTGCTTCTGTAAAACTCACATCAGTAAACAGTAAACGTATAGCTCCAGATAAAACGCTTTTTTCAACGGAAAACTATTGATAGTTTGCTTATTTCTCAACAAAAACATGTGTTGTGGGTACTCATTAGAAGTGCCTCAGTGAGGCGCTTTTAATGAGTACCCACAACATATGCTTTCATCAAGAAATAAGAAAAATATTACATAGATAACCCTCTGATCTGTAGCTATGATTTAACATATTTTGAGTCACAAAAGCAGTAATGCTCACACCTGTGTAACCTTTTCTGCTTTTCCTTCATTTGCTGCTTGCTGTGAAATCAAAGAAAGGCTTATCAGCTCAGCCTGTATGTATAATGATTACATCAATCAGACAATAATTGGCAAGGTAACAAAACATTGAGGGTTCTGCCAGATGAAAAGCTGTCTTCTGGGAATATGCAGAAAGCATCCCCGATCAGACTGCACATTATGTACAGTCCAGTCAGGGCATTCACTGTTGGCTTGTAGAATCACTGGGTACTGTATAGTCTGTCTCCAGACTTTATCTTTTCTATTATTTTCTCTTTTCAAAGGTATACAATCTAGTACAGCTTATAATGATTTGATAAGTTATGTCCCTTAGTGGAAAATATAGTTTCTGTAGTAAACAGTGAAATGGGAGTGATAAAGAATGACAAAAAAAAAACAAAAAAAACAATTGCAGAAATGACTGGAGCCAGTCTGGGTACTGTAGTATAGCTCCAGATAAAGCGAATTTGTCAGTAAAAAATAATGATATTTTGCTTATTTCTCCTGGAAAACATTTGTTGTGGGTACTCGTTTTTTTGAAGTACCTCAGCACAGGTCAGACTGCTCATACATTGTATTTGCAGTCTGATTAGGGCCTTCCCTTTTGGCTTACAGAATTATTGGGTTCTCTATCTTAGCTCCAGATAAGGCACAAATTCTTGCCAAAAAATATTGTTGTTTTTCTTATTATCAATGAAAACATACATTGTGGGTACTCATTAGAAGTGCCTTGGTGAGTACCCACAGTATATATCTTTATGGAAAAATATAAAAAATAATATATGGATACGCCATCTTACAAGGGCTGGTCCTGTAGACCATACCAGCAGATGACTGAATCTGCTCATACCATAATTTAGAAAGACATCCTCATAACTCCGGGTAAATGGAGGTGGCTGATAAATATTTTTCTTATTTCTTCATGAAAACACATGTTGTAGGTACTCATTATAAGCGCTTCAACAAGGCGCTTCTAATGAGTACCCACAACATATGTTTTTTTGTGGAGAAATAAGAAAAATATCATTATTTTTTTACTAAGAAAAATTCCTGATCTGAGGCTATGTACCTTTTCAAGCGATGCGGTCTGTGTGTTTTTGGCTGTAGGAAGTAATTGTCAGTCTCATGGCTGCAGGCGTGTTGCAGGTAAATATTTTACCTGCAGGTTGAGTAATTAGTTTCCAGTCTGATGCACTGTGATTTCATTCTATGCAGTGGGCCAGGCCTAGTTAAGATTTTTTTTTTTTTATTTTATATTATTTACTTTTTAATGTCAGATTCATCTGTCATTCCTTGCTGGCATACACGTTTTCAAGTTGCATTCGGCCTTCACTACCACTGAAATATGTGTCCGCTCAAAATGTAGTCCGATTTATATGAATAAAGCTATAAATATCTTTATAGCGCCGTGCAATTTTTAAAGCAGACAACATTCAGATTTCTCCCTTATTTTGCAGAGAAAACCAGACAAAGCATTTCATATGACTTATTTGCCATCGGATGAAACTCATAATTTTGTTTGTGTTCAGGTTTTACGGCCCAGTCAACCCAATGGGGTCATGTCGAGCGTGGTCAATTTACCTAACCACACGTTTACTGGGCAGGCTTAGTCCTCTAAGCGGTTAACCAGTATTGTGCACATTCTTTCGCCAGAAACTGACAACTGCCCTTTTTGAATCAGCGGAAGGGAGAGAATGACCATAGAAAATAGATGAACCGCATAAATTTCTCTGATAAAACAAGAGAAAAAAATGAAATTGACATCTGCTACAGTTGTAGTATGCAGTTTAAAGGGTTAACATGATCAACATACTTGTGTATCAATACGCCTGCACTGGACTAAAGACGTGGTGCGAGAAACTAAACAGTAAGCTACTGTTACCAGCAATATAAACACTGTCTAATCAGCTATTACTGTCCAAATTTAATATAGATTCTGAAGATTTTTTTATGCTTGATAATAAAAGAGAAAAAAAAAGCTGTGCTCATAATCATGCTGCAAAGTGTTTTCTTTGATGTTAGCTGATTGTGTTAGATAGGTTGTAAGGTTGATCTATGCAATTTGTAATTAGCTATTAATAGAACAGGTGCCACCTCATGACCCGTGTGTCAAAAATTAACCTGGACAAATTCAGCAGATATTTTTACCGTAAAACATAATTTAACATTTCATGCGAATTGTCTCAAAAGAGGAATCAGTTTGCATGAAATGTCGAATGCTGTCTCCTTGAGGAAAAAAAATTCAAAACATGGTATGATGAAACTTTTATACAGAGCACTTGCCCATTTGTTTGATGTGTGTAAAAAATTCAGTACTATCGGAATAAAGGGACTGGGCTTTAGTCAAACATTACAAGATGTTTTTCTCGCTGTTGTTGATTTGCTTAACATTAAAATATTTTAGCTGCGGCATTGCCTCAGTGGCTCAGTTGGATGTGCCGTCCGTCATTCTCTCCCTTCCGCTGATTCAAGAAGAGCAGTTGTCAGTTTCTGGCGAAAGAATGTGCACAGTACTGACCGCGCTCGACATGACCCCATTGGGTTGACTGGGCCGTAAAACCTCAACACAAACAAACAAACATTTTAATACAAAGGATGCTTGGATTTAAAGTGTAACTATTTGTCAGAAAAAAAAGGAAAGTGTTGAAAATCTATATTGCTATCTGCAGCGCAACATTAACTACTCAAGATACTTCGGTTATTTCCTTTTATTGAATGCTCGATTGTGAAAGTGAAAGTAGACAACAAGTTGGCTTCTTTAAAAAGAACCCAACGAAAGGTCCGCATCTTGTTTTAAATTTGCAGGTATGCACAGCAAATTTAATGACGTCATTTGCAACCAATTTTTAAGTACAGGTATTAAGTTATTGGAAACCCAGGTGAAAACGTGAAGGAAATTTCACTGAAATATCACCAAAATTCTACTGAAATTTCACCAAAATTTCATCGGAAAAGTACTGATAAATTTGGTCAATATTCTAGCAGAATTTCATCAGAATATCACAGAAATTCTACTGAAATTTTACCGAAATTTCACAGAAATTCTACTGAAATTTCACAGAAATATCACCACAATTTCATTGAAATATCGCCATAATTTCAGCAAAATTTTGGAATTATTATGACCAAATTTATCCCTGTAATTTAAATGAAATTTCACTGATCTATGATATTACAGTGAAATTTCAGTGATATTCCTGAGAAATATCATTGAACTTTCAGTGATATTTAAGCAAATTATTTCATTGAAATTTCATAGAACTTCCAGTGAAGTATCACTGAACTTATTTGTAAAATTAACTTGTTCCCAAAAGGCTATATATCTTTAATTATACTGGGCAAAAGATGGATATTAGATCATCCATAAAATGTCATGGGGAAATAAAACAACTTTAACAAACTCTTTTCACTGAATGGCTACATAATGAATTCCTACAGCTCAGTCTCTGTTTACATGCTATACTCTACCCCACCCATTTTAAATGACTATCTTTTTTTTTTTTTTTTAAGAAAAAAAAAAAAAGTCAACAGCCCCTTACTTATGGTGATGTTTGTTATATTTTTTTCAGTCAAAGTTGTGTAAACTAGGACCTGGCAGCATACTTAATTGGTTAATCTAACACTATTACTAAAATCATCAGAAACTGTTGACCTTTAAAAACCATGTGCTCCTGCAAACTGTACTGTAACTGCCATCATATTGCTTGATTTCTGCCTTACAGTTCGCCTACAAAATCTTTTAAACTGTACTTAGTCTCATTTGTACTCACTATATCAGCTAATGTTCTGTGATATTTGCCATCTAGAAACTGCTTCATAATTAATTTTTCCCTCAACTTTGAAAATCCCTCCATTATCTAGGCAGCCATTTTTTCCCCATCATGCATCTGAAATGATGATGTCATCACTGATATTTCAGTGAAATTTGATGAGATTTCGCTATGAACTAAAATCTATTCTATTTTCAGTGGCAAAATGATATAAGATGAAAAAATATATATAACTAAGAAGGTACACCTTGCATAGCACACAAAAAGCACTGCTATACAGTCTAGTTTTGAATTATAGAAATTTTCCTTCCATGCATATTTCAGTTTTGTATTTTCTTTTTCTTGAATTAAAGGCCAAAATATTGATGAAATTCTGTAAGCTGCTTTTAAACTAGTTTAAATGAAATTTCACGGAAATATCACTGGAGTTGTATGAAATTTCAGTCAAACAGCAGAATATCACTGATAGTTCACTGTACCACCAAAATTTAAATGAAATTTCACTGAAATATCACTGGAATTTTATGAAATTTTGGTCAAACAGCAGAATATCACTGATATTTCGCTATATCACCAAAATTTGGGTATAATTTCACTGAAATTTCAGTACCATTTTCACCTGGGGAAAATTTATCACAATTTCAGCTCTATATTGCATGTGATAACTGGCTTTTTGTAACATTTTGAGATAAAATATTTCTTTTGAAACTTCAAAACATCAAGTGGAACTTCATAGCACTATGTAGCACTATATAACAAATTTAAAACCTTTTTATTGGACGGGTTTTCAAAAATCCGTGCTTTAAAAAAGCAAAGTCCGGGCAGGCGTCGTCAGGCAGGTTTATCTTTTGGTTAACCTTTCTGATAAACCCATCCATAATGCCATTAGGCGTTCTTCTTGTAAAGGTTTTATACAAATTAAGATTTTTTTTTTGATGAATTTCTGATAGAATCTGTCGTTTCAGTGCCTTTGGCGCTTTGATTTTTTTTCTGCTTTGAAATTTATTTTTTCTTATTGCTACACACACACACACACACACACACACACACACACACACACACACACACACACACACACACACACACACACACACAAAGGAACATATAGCAAAACCTGTGTTAAGCAACCACCTATTAAAAAGCAAAAACTTGCTACTTGAAACTTGTGCCTGCTTAATACACGTGAATTGGAACTACTTTGCTTTTAAGGAATCTGATAAACTAGCCTATGTAAACAGGTGATTTCTTAATACAGGTGGCCTTGCAAGACAGGTTCAACTGTATGTCATTCTGCTGGTACTAGAGTCAGCTGGCTAAGGCAGTTCTAATGAGTACCCACAATATATGTTTTTTTTCTGGAGAAGTAAGATTGTCATTTGTTATTATAATATATATACCAGAAGTTTTTAAGGTTGGGGCCAGTTGGGAATAGAAAATCTTATGAACCATAATAAACCAAATTGTTCTGATAGAGAGGCCTGAGCAAACAATGTAGACTCAATCAGATGCTGCAGAATGGAGTATCTAAAAGATCAGAGTCTGACAGTTTGCCACTGACACCAAGCAATTTTTATATAGATCAACGGAAAAAAGGGACTTTTAATCTACGGAACCCTTACGTCAAATCCCTTGATTTGCAGTAAAAGCTTATAAGCCTTATTTTCTCTGATAAAAATAATAATCAAAAAATGGTATAATTTTCCGTGGCACTTTAAAGGTTAACACCATTTTCAGCATATTTAGACTTCATATGGCATTTATTGATACATATAATGCTTTTAGTTTGCCTTAAAATGTCAAACATCATTGCTTAACCTTCACCACTCCCTGGCAGAATTCAGCAGACTACAAGCTGATAATATTTTTCCTAATTTTTTCAAGAAAATAAGCTAAGGGGACAGTTGTCATGAAATGTCAAAGCCTGTTTTCTAAGAAAACATATTTCTGAATGTTGTCTACTGAATTTTTTCTAAGCGTGCTAAGCTTTAAGACTGTCTCTGGGCCGGCCTCGGTGGCTCAGTTGGATGCGCCATCTGACTGGAGACCAGGAGGTCGCGGGTTCAACCCCAGCCGAGGTCAGCAGCATTGATCATGAAATATTTTCTACGGTCATTCTCTCCCTTCCACTGATTCAAGAAGGGCAGTTGTCAGTTTCTGGTGAAAGAATGTGCACAATACTGGTTAACTGCTTAGAGGACTAAGCCTGCCCAGTAAACGTGTGGTTATGTAAACTGACCACGCTCAACATGACCCCATTGGGTTGACTGGGCCGTAAAACCTCAACACAAAAAAAAAAAACAAAAAAAAAAAACTGTCTCTGGGGCACATGTGAACTGTTAGTATGGAAAACCTGTGCATCCCAAGTCTGATCTAGGCTTGCATTATAAAAGACCATATTTTAACCCTTGTCATGCTGAATAAATTAAGATGCCATGCCCGTGAGTTCTAATTGTCAGCCAATCAGAATATTTGATCCACGTTGTTGATACAAATCCTCATCCTTAATGACAAACAGTGCAGATCCAGATCAGTTGGCTTCTTCAGAAGACAACTGATCTGAATCTACACTGTTTGCAAAGGCAGGGCATAATTCTGGGTTAAGCAGGATTAGGGTTAATAGTCATATTTCAGTTCAGAATGATGTGTGCTAATATTTTTTCCCAGCATGCTAAGCATTATTTATAACTGCTTACCGTAGTTAGTCTAAAATTTGTTCATTCGATTACATGGTGATGGCAAAAAGGAGCAGTTTGATCCGAGGTTACAATGTCTGTCTAAAAATGGTAAATATGGTAGGGGATACAATGTGATCTTTTACCCTATTCTGTCCAAACAGTTTTCATTTTACTACCTGATAACAACAGACAGTGACTCTGGTCAGACTGCTCTTACATTGCTTCTGGGACTACACTGCTTCTGTCTGAATATTTTGGGTAAATTTTGTATGCCGTATTACATGAGAGTTCAGTTGGCTAGAGACCCTGGCAAACAGTGTAGATCAAGATCAGACTGCTTCAAAAGGAGCTGTATGATCTGGGTCTGCACTGCTTCTGTCCAAATATTTAGGGTGAATTTGGTGTGCAATATTAAATGAAGGAGTTTTGTAGGCTAGAGAGCCTAGCAAATATTGCAGATTCAGATTAAACTGCTCCAAGGAGCAGTTTGATCTGGGTCTACACTGCTTGCTATGGCATGTCAGTCTGAATGAAAATTTAGGGTGACTTTGGTGTGCAATATCACACGGAGTTTTGTAGGCTACAGAGTATAGCAAACAGTGCAGACCTGGATGAGACAGCTTCTAAAGGAGCAGTTTGATCTGGGTCTGTTCTGCTCTGTCAGAATAATTAGAGTAAAGTTGGTATGAGATATGTGAAGGGGTCTTGTAGGCTAGAGTCTGTCAAACAATGCAGACTCAGATCAGACTTTGATCTCAGTCTACACTGCTTCGGTCTGAATATTTTTTGTGAATTTGATGTACAATATTATGTGAGGGAGTTTTGTAGGCTAGAGAGTCTGGCAAGAAAGTGAGTGCCAACAATAATTACCAAATTCCTCCCTATCTTACATCAATAGATGCAATTATGTTGAACAGCATCTCTAGCAGCGGAAAACCAGTCCAGAGTGGATGTGATGGAAAACCAGTCCAGAGTGAATGTGATGGCGCAGTAGACGGAAGCTAGGATTAGGAAAGGTTTTTATGAGAATTGATTTTGAGAAAGGGCTGTGGATTGAACAGATAGTGACAGTTTGAGGGAAATTATATTTTATTTTTTTATTTTTATTTTTTTTTTATTGGCCAGGGTTTGACTAGCAAAATGTTATTAATGTTACTCAATCAACTTAATTTCTTCATGGACCTTATAATAGTCAATGGATGAAAATTTTATTTCTTTGTTGTTCTCCTCTGATTCATCATATAATGAGATTACTGATATTGAGCTCTGGTACAGTGTCATAATATTTCTTACGTATAATGGTAAAATGTTATTAACCCTTAAAATGCTGTTCATAACTGGGACAGACGACAGTCTATTTTTGGTTTTCATTTTTCAGAGAAAAAGAAGCTTGACATTTCATGTGAATCATCTGCCAAGCAGACAATTCACATGAAATGCCATGTCTTATTTTCTCTGAAAAAAAATAGAAGGTTGTCTGCTACAAAGTTTGCTTGGCACTTTAAGGATTAAACAACAACCAAAAAATGCATTGGTGCACAGCAATGTGTAACAGGAAGATGACATCTGGTTAGTCAGATCAAATGCTGATTTTTAACAATTCATTAAAAAAAAAGGACGTGTACAGAAAAAATTCTTCTATTGAGCATTGAAGGAGAAAATGTGTAAGAGGAATATGTAGATGATTCCGGATGCTGTTATACTGGTGTTAAGAGCTAAATTGCACCAGTTCATTAAAACAAAAAACAAAAAAACACACTCTAAAAAGACATACATCTATTCAGCATTGGAGCACAAAATGTGTAACGGAATACGTAGATGATTCAGGATGCCGTTATACTGCTGTTACAGCTTGGAATGTTATGCTTGGAACTGTTATGTGCCCTTATCGAACTGTTACAGATCTTACTTACTGAAATGAAGTTTCTCAATTTTACCACAGTAAGTTTTATATTTGCTAAATTTTTCTTATTTCATTGAAGGATCGGAGTGACTGAGTGGTTAGAGCACGTACTGACTTTGAATCATGAGATCCAGGTTCAAATGTTGCTGAAGGTGGAATTTTAGCTCATGACTGTACTATGCTTCATAAATGCACAGAGTATTTCATTATCCATTATGAAAACATACCTGTTCAAATATATAGAAAATTTCACCTAAAAAAATAAAAAAAATTCAGATAAAAACCCCAATATTTTTCATATTTCTGCTCAAAACATAGAATGTGGGTACTCATTAGAACAGCCTCAGTGAGGCAGTTCTAACGAGTACCCACAATCTATGTTTTCGAGCAAAAATAAGAAAAATAATGTATACCCCTGTAAACTCCAGTTTTACTATATAAAAGTGGGGTTTAAGGGGGTCAAAATTATATAGGCATGTTTTTGTGATGCATTTGCCATTGTTGCAATATTACTTAAAAAATGTTGAAAGGGGCATAAAACAACACATCATTTTCATTCTCTTATTTTGTTAAGCCTTAAAATGCCACATTTAAATACCACTAGACAGCATTTTTAAATATGTTTCTTTTTTTTTTTTTTGAGAAAAATGGGACTTTCACATGAATTGGATGAGTAAGAAATCATTTACATGAAAGTTTATGACCTATTTTCACAGAAAAATAAGGAAAAAAGTCATAAATTTGTCATCTGCTTATTTTATGATAAGCTACTGTGATTTCAGAACTAACCCCACCCCCTCCACCCCACACATAGTGCTGTTAGCATAGCAGGCTTAGGACCTGCATGCATTTTTAGTGGTCATGGGTTTGAATCCCAATCACAGTGTGATTCTTCCTATGACTGTATGGTGTTCCCCTCCTTTATCACATTGTCATATTATCTTAATCTCAAAATGACTGAAATATTATTGATAGGCTGTTTAAAAGCATAGAGCCATCATAGAATACTGTAACCCTGGACAGAGATAAAAACTGCCCATTGTTAACAAGCAACCATAGCCCTTCACCAGCCATCCAAGTTTGGTAGGGCTGCTAAGGCCAAAGGTCATCTGCTGAATCATAGCTCATAGCTCTAGATAAAAGGTTACCCAGATAAACATTTTTCTTATTCCTCCATAAAAACATACATTGTGGGTAGTCATTAGAAGTACCTCAATGTATGTCTTTTGTGAAGAAATAAGAAAATTGTCAATATAGGGATCAAATGTGGTTTTTCTTGCATTAACATTTGCCAGGTCCCGTGGGAGGTGTTGAAAACCGAGGGGTTTCCAACACCTCCCAAGGGACCTGGCCAATGTTAATGTATTGTAAAAACCATGTTCGATCGCTATTATTGCATAAAAACTGAAAAGGTTTGCTACATTTCACATTATTTCTTGCACTATTTTGTTTTGCCTTTTCACTGATGTCTCGCGAACACAATTTCCTTAGACTATGCTCGTTCTAGGGCCGGGCAGTACATATCTGGTACAGCAGCAAATCTGTGGCCCCAGCACGATCATATTGAAAGTTGCGTAGCCATGCATTAACAGCATGTGAATTGCCTTGTTAATACACAGTTTTTCGCCGGTTAATGCACGGCTGTTAATTACGTGCGACTTTGCTTTTTATGCAATAATACTTGTTTGAAGAAAGTGCCTTTTCTGGAACTGTGCTGTTCTACCATTCCTGGGTTTGGTCACGGTCCTGATCAGCTTGCTTGGATGCACAGGCTTCTGAGACTTCACTGCCACCATATGTCTAGATAAGAGTGGGTATCAGGTTAATATTTTTCTTACTTCTCCATGAAAACATAAATTGTGGGTACTCATTAGAAGCGCCTCGGCAAGGCGCTTCTAATGAGTACCACAATATTTGTTTTTGTGGAGAAATAAGAAAAATATCAATACGTTTGGATTGAAAAAAGTGCCTTAACTAAAGCTATGCACCATATAATGTAAGAAAATATGGTTATGTACATGTACATGTATGTGAATACATAGCTCCAGATGGGAGGAGATTATCCAGATAAATATTTTTGTTATTTTCCATGAAAATATGTTGTAGGTACTCATTAAAAGCACCTCAGTGAGATAAAACATATGCTGTGGGTAATATAAATGCCTGGTCTTGTTCTTGTTCAAAATCCATTTCTGGGCCACATCGACAAAACCAGTTGAGGAAGCCTCACCAAATTTGGTTGGATTGTACAGCTTAGAGTGTCACCAGTATTATGAAAAGATTTGGGTTAATTGTGATACAGTATTTGCAGTTATAGCCTTTGGTACATCCGTATTTTCTTAAATGGGGTGAAACTTATCACTAAACTTGGTGTATTTGTATGTCTTTGTTTGACGATGTGTTTCACAATAAAATTGGGTCATTTGACACAATGCTTTTAGAGTTATGGCCCTTGGTAGAAAAATTGTGTCCAGGCCGTACATGTACCTTCTAAACCAGTAAAGCATTTTTCAGATTTGGTTAGATTGTACATCTAAGAATGACAGATAATCATGCGGGATAATTGGGTCCAGAGTTATGGGGCTTGTTACAAATCTGCGTCTTGGCCCAGGAGGAATTAATAGCAAATAGGAAGTCACACAGTGCTCTTGTGTAAAACGTGCAAAGTGTGTGCATCCTCGTTAACCCATTTTAGTCTGGAAATCCCAAAAGGGTAAGATGAGATATGCTGCAGAATGCAACCTCTGATGAGTGTCTACTCTGTATTAACAACTGGAATTTCTACAAAATATATAGTAAATAATAAAAAGTAAAAATAAAAAAATAGTAATGATAAAAACTTACCAGACACCCTGCTATTAGAAATAGACTGGTCCAAAGAGTTGTGGTAGAAGAGTCCACTTGACATAAATGGGTTAATTAAGACACATTCCTTATTCAATGAACAGTTGATTGTTGGAATTCCTGATTTATATGAACCATATTCTTATGGTCTCTGCTGATTTTGTCTGCCATATTTACCCTAAGTATTGGGACACCTTAACCCTGAAACTGCCAATCACAACAATTGTCGTCTGCTTGTGATTTTAAAAGTAATTTTTGCGAACAGTGTGGACCCAGATCAGACTGCTCCTCTAGGAGACTGTTCCCTGTTCATTCAGCAATATTTAGATGCATTACTAAGTTGTAAAATGGTAGCAAACTGATGCTGATCATATCTACACTGTGTGTTATTCATCCAGCAGCTTTCAGACCCATCAAAGAACTTGTTAACCCAAAAAGTGCTAATCACAGCTTTTTTGTGGATGTTTTTCAGAGAAAATAATACTTAAATTGACATTTCATGTGAATCATATGCCAAGTCTTATTTTTCTCTGAAAAATAATAATAAACATTAGAATGGCATCTGCTACATTAAAGGGTTAAAATTTTAGAAATATGGTAAAAAGTATAATGCTGTCGATATATTTAGGATAAATACATAAATATTTCTTTACTCAGGTCAGATAAACAAAATTATTATTTTATCAGTACAATAGCCCGTACCTCTTACAAATAAATCATCTGTTTTGAAATGAATATTTTGTGGTCAGACACTTATTTTCGAAGAATAATTAAAGCACTGAAAAATGTGAAAAATGCTGGTTTCAAGGAATGATATATAGTATTCAGTTGGAAAGACATACATTTACATGTAACTCTTAAAGCGAAGTTTGTACTAGATGGCATTCTAATTTCTTTACTTTTTTTCATAGAAAATGTCTTCATATATCATATGAATTGTCTGCTTGGCAAGAGAATGATATACTATTCAGTTGGGAAGACATACACTTAACTCTTAAAATGCCAAACAAAATTTGTAGCAGATGAATTTATTTTCATTTCTCCTAGAAAATGTCTTGACATTTTGTGTGAATTGTCTGCTTGGCAGACAATTCATATGAAATGTCAAGACTTATTTCCTATGAAAAGCAATCAAAAAAAAAAAAAAACTATTTAAAAGTGCCGTTAGCTGCAGTTGTGATGGTGCTTTATGGGTTAATATGACATAAAAGAATTGGATTATATACATAGCATACTTGAACACAGTGATCTTGGAGTTTTATGGCGTAGTATAATGTCAGATGAGGCAACTTTTTTTCAGCCATAAGGTATTGATATTTTCCTTATTTCTCCAAACATTATATTTTTTAAATATTTTTCATATTTCTTAAAAATTGTGTTATGAGTACTCATTAGAAGCAACTTACCGAGGATATTCCCTGTTAGCTGAAGCTATGTTCTTGGGAATCTTACTGATCAAATTTTACTCTTGATCAAATTACTAATGTATTTATCCATCCAGCTCCAGAGCGCAATCTGACTGCAGATCCGGGGGTTGCAAATTTGAATCCCAGCTTGGCCGCATAACTTTTGTGTGATTGACCATGAAATCATTTCTATGGTCATTCTCCCTCTTCCACTGATTCAAGAAGGGCAGTTACCAGTTACTGGCAAAAGGATGTGCACAAGTACTGGTGTGCCGGCCTCGATGGGTCAGTTGATGTACGTCCAACTAGTGATCAGGAGGTTGCGGGTTTGACCCCCACCTGGTCGGCAATATTCTTTTGTGGAGATTTGATCATGAAATATTTTCTGTGGTCATTCGCTCCCTTCCACTGATTCAAGAGGGGCAGTTGTCAGTGTCTGGTGACAGAATGTGCACAGCACTGGTTTAAACCGCGTAGAGGTTTAAATCCTATTCAGTAAACGTGTGGGTGGCTAAATTGACCGTGCTCTACATGGCCCCATTGGATTGACTGCATGGGCCTTAAAACCTCAACACAAACCCAGTTTATCCCAGTTACATTGGGACACCTCACCTCCTTACCATACATGTCCTCAGTTGTGAACATTAGTTCATTTTACAGTCAGTTGATATGTTAAACTGCTGGAGGAGTGGCAGACAGTGTAGAACCAGATTACATGTGGCATTCTACAAGATCCATGCTCAAATGAGGCATATTTAAAAAAAAATTGAGCCTGTCAGTGACAGAGATACAAGAATTACCGTATTTATTCTCATAAGACCCCTCTCTAATAAACGCCCCCTCTTACTTTTCTAGGAGAAAAGCATATTACTATAAAACACATGCAAAATTGAGTTTTATATCCAAATATCTCATTTTTGGCCCAAATGTGGACTCAATACTGTCATTTTAGCAGCAATGAATTGCAATGCTCCCGGGGTGTATATTAGAATAAAAATGGTAACTGCCATATTTATCCTAAGTATTGGGACAGAAAGACCTGAACAAACAGTGTAGACCTCAGATCAGATGCCACAGAATGTGGCATCTGATCAAGGTCTGCACTGTTTGCCACTTGTCCAGCAATTTTAGGCATATAAAAGTACATGTAGTAATGGACGTGTTCAAAATTTGCCACAAGGTGGTAGGGAGTTAAATTGTCCGAATATTTAGAGTAAATACTACTGACTAATCTGTCAGTCATTGATGTTCAATTATTTCTTGTGACATTTTGTACAGAAGATGAAAGAGTATGCAAAGATGGCTATTGCATGGCTCCAGATATGAGGGAGTAATAGTCTTTTTTCTCCATGAAAACAATGTTGTGGGTACCCAGTAGAAGTGCCTCAAGGCGCTTCTACTGAGTACCCAAAACATATGTTTTCATGGAGAAATAAAAAAAAAATAGAAGTATTTTTTGATGAAAAAAAGTGCCTTATCTGGAGCTGTGATATTGATTACAGTATGCAGACTAAGTCAGTTCTCTGGCCTCTTATCAATCAACTTCTCTCCTGTTACTTTCTCAATCAGAAATGTAAATTAAAAATGTCTGCAAGAAACAAACCTCATTCATCTTCAGTTATGCAAAATGAAACTGAATAGACTCAGATTATATGCCAAGCAGTACATTCTGGTAGTTAGTTCTGTCCCTTTATCTGAGTGGGAAGGGGGCTATATTGTTTTTGGTCTGGATCTGGTCAGTGTCAGCATGACATTTTTTTGTGTGCCTGATTCTTTTACTGGTTGCTAGATTTTTATCAAACTTGCACTGATAAATCTTTGGAATAAGCTTTAGATCTGATTAGATTTTCAAGGTCATGCAGCAAAGGACAGATATTTCACACTTTAGTCAAATTTACATAATTTATGATTTCTTGTGTGCTGGTTGGAGATTTTTGTCAAACTTGCAGGGATACATCATTAGGATAAACCCTAGAGCTGATAAGATTTTGGTATCCTTGACCTCATTTTCAGTGTCAAACAAGGCGAAATATTGTACAGTTTCTTGTTTGCACAATGTCTCATGAATTGTTTGGCAGATTTTCATCAAGGTTACAGAGATGCATCATATTTTTAGCATGCTACACATTAATGATTTGTTTGAGTTTAAGATTTATGGCCCAGTCAATACTGTTGAGGTCACATAGAGTCAGTCAGTTAGCCTCCTTAAACATTTTCTTAGGCAGTCCTCTAAGCAGTTAAGCCTTGTCATGCTGATTAAATTAAAATGCCATGCCCACTTCTACTTTTCAGCCAATCAGATAACTTGATCTGGATGGTTGATATAAATTCACATAATTAATGGCAAACAGTGCAGATCCAGATCAGTTGGCTTCTCCAGAAGCCAACTGATCTGGATCTAAACTGTTTACAAAGGCAGGGTATATCCGGGTTAAGCAGGACAAGGGTTAACCATTTCGCTGGTACTTGTGCACATTGTTTTGCCAGTAACTGACAACTGCCCTTCTTGAATCAGCAGAAGGGGAGAATGACCGTAGAAATGATTCTTGATCAATCTCCACAAACATTATGTGGTCGAGCTGAGATTTAAACTTGCGGCCCCTGGATCTGCAGTCAGATATACCACTGACTGTGCTGTGGCATCATAAACAACACTTAATGAACAAAATCATGCATTTGCTATATATAATGAGAGATATTATATATAGTAAAAAGTCAAATAAGAGATAATGTACTGAAGTGGTCTTACTTTTGTTGTTTAATTTTTTGTAAACCCTTTCACAGCTAATGCTGATCTTCAGACAAACATATCAAAAACAACAATAATTATTGTTGTTTTCGAATATGTTTGTCTGAAGATCAGCATTAGCTGTGAAAGTGCTTACAAAGAATTAAAAACAAAATTTAGACTACTTCAGTTCATTATTATCTCTTATTTGACTTTTTACTATATTTTATGTCATACCGACATACAATTTATATATATATATGTATAATCAGATTATTGTTACATGTATTGTACCAGGCGAGAAATGTCAGTAAATATCATTTAATCCAATATGTTGAAATAATCAGCAACACTAAATATTTTATGAGACATTTAGGAGCTTAATACACTTGCTGACATTACATAGACAAAATTGTGGCCATTGATGGAATTCCATTTTATGGTTTAACACATTCGGAAAAAAATTCGGCATTTGAAATATTTCTTATTTTTCCCAGAAAATGGGGTTTGAGGAGACAGTGTGCATAACTTGGTAGGTTTTCTGTCATTTATACAAGGGAGACAATATTGGTGACTTCCTGTTTGAGCTCCTGCACATCATTAAAGTTCCTTCTTAACCCTTCTCTTGCTGAACACGACATGCCCTGTCTTAGCAAACAGTGTAGATCCAGATCAGTTGGCTTCTAAAGATCTGCAGTTTGTCATTAAATATGTGAATTTCTATCAAATTTACTCAGATCAAGTAATCTAATTAGCTGGAATTTAGAAATGGGCGTGGCATCTAAATTTATTCAGCATGAGAATGGTTAACAGAAATCTTTTCCAAAAGGAAAGAATTTGCTCCCAAATTTAAATGCAGGTAGTTTTGAATATTATCTTACGTGTGGGCTGGCGGGGACATACTGGTTTTGGTGTTGGATCACGTTTGGCTTTGACATTGCAAGGGTCTAATACCATGCATGCAATATTAATGTTGTGCCTAGAGGGAGCCATTTGCCTACCTCATTCATGACCTTTTTCAGCACAAAACATGGGGCCCAGGTGACCCTTAAAAGTTAAAAAATCAAACACTTTGCTTAGATTTCATAGGCTCAAGTCAAGAGCTTATTAGACTACTTGCTCAAGTATATAATGGCCCTTTGAGTAATATGATACAAGTCAGCCATGTCCCCACAGCAGTGGGCCAAGGCACAACACTGCTGCATATATATATAACTGAGACACAGGTCTTACAGTCGTTTACATTTCAGTGAACTTGACCTCATTTTCAAAGCCAGCATGAATTTGGAGTTTTTGATGCTTATGTCTCAACAAATTCAGTTGGAAAATTAAAACTTACAAACATTTGAACTCTCCACTCCCTTTCCCCCACCCCTTCTTTAATAGACTCCCGTAGAAAAATATTCTTTCAAGCTGTCTGTGGGAACTGAAAAACTTTTAACATAGAGTTGCAAAACTCAAAACTTCTCCCTAAAAATCAGGAAAACTAAATATGATCAATTTTAACCCATTGTAATTGGGAGACCCGTATAAGGGTAATTGGCAAACAGTGCAGACCCAGATCAGACACCGAAGAATGCGATGTCTGATCAGGGTCTCCACTGTTTGCAAATAGTTTAGCCATTTTTCTCTAGGAATATGTAAATCTCATAGCCGGACATCCCTAAAATTGAAATTGGACTCTTCCAATATAATAGTGTGGGAGAGTCTATTCAGTATACAATGGGTTAAAGGCTTATGTTGGTCCTAGGGAGGGCCAGCCTGTTGACTTCTTTGGTGGCTACTTCATGTCTCATGACGTAGGACATTTCTAATTGGAATTCCGCTAATATCCAATATTGTAAAGACTAATAATGTTATTGAACAATAAAACTGAAGAGAAGGCAGTGAAATCGATGGCATGGCTGTTGACTAATCAATGTTTTCTATTTTTGTCATGAAAATAGGGCAGCGTGGCTTGAATGGTGATCAATTCCAGAGAGAGACTGAAATCTGAGATTGCATGATTGTGTGTCATTAGAAAAACATTTCTCACGCTCTACAGATAAGACGTGTTCTTCAACCAAAAAGTATGGATGTTCTTCTTATTTCTGCCAGAAAATGTATGTTGTGTGTACACATTAGAAGCGCCTCACCAAGGCGCTTCTAATGAGTACACACAACATATGTTTTTGTGCAGAAATAAGAAAAATATTTACCTGGTATACTCCTTATTTGGACCTATGGTTTTTTTTTATGATCATGGCAGATTATTGAATATTGGCAAAAATTTATATTAAGTAAATTTAGCATGCTGGTGCAATGCTGGCATCTCTTGCGTTCAAGTTGTGAAAAGTTATGGTGAAGAGAGCTACTGGTAAGGGCACAGGAAATGGGATGTGTGTGTGTGTGTGTGTGTGTGTGTGTGTGTGTGTGTGTGTGTGTGTGTGTGTGTGTGTGTGTGTGTGTTTGTTTGTCTGTGTGTGTTTGTCTGTGTGTGTGTATGTGTGTGTTTGGAGGGGGTGGGGGGACAGCATAGCTCCAGATAAGAGGGTATTGAGATAAATATTTTCTTATTTCTCATAGAAACCACATATAGTGGGTACTCAGTAGAACTGCATCAATGAGACACTTCTAATGAGTACCCAAAACATGTTTTGATCAAGAAATAAGAAAAATCTTAACCCCAATCATGCTGAACACAACATGCCCTGTCTTGGCAAACAGTAGAGATCCAGATCAGTTGGTTTCTGAAGAAACCAACTGATCTGGATCTGCACTGTTTGTCATTGAGTATGGGAATTTCTATCAAAAACCCAGATCAAGTAATCTGATAGGCGGGAAATTAGAAGTGGGTGTGGCATCTTAATTTATTCAGCATGACAAGGGTTAATATCTTTAATTGGAAAAAGACACCTTTTCTGGAGCTATGGGACAGGTGTTTGTTACAAGAAATATGCTGTGAAAGAATTAGAAAAAACTTGATCAATACAGGGTCAAATAAGAATCAAAGTACTGACAGCACTGGTGGGTCAATTGTCTCAATGTGTAGGCTGGGAAAATGGTCCTGAACAGGGGTTTAAGATTGTTTCTTTTAACCCTAACTTCCTATTATTTAAGCAAACAATGCAGACCCTGATCAAATGCCACATTCTCTTGCATCTGACCTGGATCTTCACTGTTTGCCAGTGTCCCAGTCCAGGTTTTACAGATAACCCTCTTTACATGGCACTAGCTCTTATGTCCCAGCGACACGAATAGCATGGCTATAAATAACCCTTACCTGGGTTTTGCACAAAAGCATGGTTTGATTTCATTGGTCAATGATAATCATGTGGACAACTACCTTAAGAAAATTTTGGTGTATGTATACTTAGGCTTGATTGTAAACAATCGACCCAAAAACCTGATCAATACAGGGTCGAGCACTGAGGCAAATAAGATTAGAAACAATTATTATACAAAGAGTGGAGAATTAATTCAGCCTTTGTACCCTGATCCCACCCTGCAGCCACTCTGGATGAATATTCTCACTGCCTAAAATTGTCTGAAATGCATTTCTGATGCACTAAGTTTAAATTTATTACGAAAAAATATTAGAAAATAGCAAAACATGATTGTTTTACAGTATGTCTTCGAAACATTACATGTAATGTAGTAAAAAATTGTAGGCAAAGTAAAGAACAGTTACTGGAGGCTTTCGGCAAAATATGGTGTGTAATCGTCCACCATTGATTTGTACCCGTGAGAGTTTAACCCGTACGTAGAGTGATGATGTCAAGCCATCTTTTCCGATAGTCCCAATAGTGTCTGAATATTTTGGGAAAACCTACAGTTTAAATCCTGGTTCTGCTGAACCCGGATATGCCCTGTCTTCTGAAAAAGCCAGCTGATCCGGATCTGCACTGTATGTCATTCGGTATGTGAATTTGTATCAGAAATTTGAATTAAGTTATCTGATTAGCTGACAATTAGAAGTGGATGTGGCGTCTTAATTTATTCAGCATGACAAGGGTTAACGAAATGTAGAAATAATGTTAGAAATATACTTGTATGAGCCACAATGTGAGGAAACAGACCTTTTAGGTGTTCCTAAAGAATACTTGAATCAACTACATGCCTATATAATTTTGACCCCCTTAAACCCCACTTTAATAAACTGGGGTTTACAGGGGTATACATTTATTTTTCTTATTTCTGCTCAAAAACATAGATTGTGGGTACCTGTTAGAACCACCTCAGCAAGGCGGTTCTAACAATTACCCACAATGTATGTTTTGAGCAGAAATATGAATCCTATCAGAATTTTTATCTAAAAACTTTCAGTTTTTGGTGGTGAAATTTTCAGTATATTTGAATAGGCGTTATGGGTTAGTCTTCATGGATATCTGAAATGCATCCAGTGAAGATTCTGATCAGAACGCAAATGCACAGGCTGATCTAAAACTTTGTTGGGTGCAGATGTTCAAGGGTACCCTTTCTGATGATCTGGGCCCAGTTGTTCAAAACTAACGACGTCGTTAGTTAACGATTCGTTAAAACTTACATCAAGTGACACGCAAATATGCTGAAATTTTTGCAGTGCAAAAGCTACTCACATTTTTTCAGCAAAAAATATCAGAATATTGTATATTAAATCCACTAAAACAGTTAACGAAATGACCCTTAACGAGCTCGTTAAGCTAACAACGCTTTGAACAACTGGGCCCTGGCTAATAAGAAGTGCCACATTACAGTGCTTTAACCTGTACCACTCTGTGCAAATTCAGCAGACGACAATAAGACGATATTTTTTTTTTTTTTTCAGAAAATGGGGCATGACATTCCATGCAAATTGTCTCCTTTGGGTCACCTTTGGAGACAGTTTTATATGAAATGTCAAAGGCTGTTTTCTGGGAAAAAAATAGAAAACTATTCCAAAATGTTGTCTGCTGAAATTTATACCCAGCATGCAGAGAATTAATGGAACTGATTGGTAGTTTCTTTTTGGTAAACTGATATCAATAATAATCATAGGGATTATTGCAGGCATACTCTTTGATGCTTAAATTTCAGCAGAAGACATTTTGGAATATATTCGTTCTATAATTTTCCAGAAAATGGGATATGACTTTTCATGCAAGTTGTCTCCTAAGGAGACAGTTTGCATACATTGCCACGTCCTGTTTTCTGGGGAAAATATGAAAACTATCATCCGTTTGTTGTCTGCTGAATTTGTCCATAGTGAGGTAATTATTTTAAAGTCATTTAGATGAGGTCATCCTCTATCCATTAATTCTTTCAGCCATGAAGATCAAAACAGATACTTTTGAAACATTGTAAATCCAGATGAGACCCCTCATAAATGAGCCATCTCGTCTGGATCTACACTACTCTGTTTGCTATTCTACTTTGATTTTTGACTCACACCCCTATTGGCAACAAGTTACATATCCAGATTCAAAGATGGGAGGGTCTACTTCATAAACTCAGGGCTGAGCTTCATAAAAATGGTACACCGTATTCGACCTCATTACCGCACAGTGCGCTTAGGTTTTTCAAAATATGACTCTACCTACTAAGGATACCCTTAAAAACAAATATCAGCAAAGGCCTTATTTGGTGTTTTTGCGAGTTTTTTTTCTGATTTTCTTTATTAAAACATATGTTGTGGGTACACATTTGAATTGCATCGACAAGTCGATGCAATTCAAATGGGTACCCACAACATATGCCTTTATAAAGAAGTAGACAAAAAGTACACTGGCTATAATTTGAAGACTATGGAATTGCTTGACTGTGCGCTTATAGGAGTATGTGCGGTAATTAGGTCGAATACGGTAGTAAGATTTCCCTGTTCTGACAGGGGTGGAACTATATATTTCACTTGGTTGTACAAGTGATAGTTCTAGTGTCTGACTCAGAATGGAGTGGTCCCATTTGTTCAACTTCTGCAACAGATGCTGAAAAAAGACCTTAAGCACTTTTGATCAGGGCCTACACTGTATACATGAAATAAAGGTATTTCTGACAAAAAGAGGAGAAATAAAATAACAATGAGAGCTCGGATTTAGACCACACCCAATCAAGTTGTTGTTATATACAGTCGAACTTCAATGGCTCGAACACCTTTGGGACCATAGAAAATTGTTCGAGACATGGGTAGTTCGAGCCATTGCGGGTTAATCATGGTGCTAGGTCAGGAAGCAAATAGCGATAATTTAGGGAATTTTTCTCAATTTTCTACAGAATAATTGTATGTTGAGTGCACTCATTAGAATTGAGTGCATGACAAGGGTTAACGAAATGTAGAAATTGCCGAAACAAAAACAATGTCATTGCTTAATTTCCGTATCCTCAACAACAAAAGGCCTAATTTCCATATCCAAATATCAAATAACCTTACATTTCACAAATTTTCGTAAGAGACCAAAACAGTCCCAAAGAGGAATTATATTAGAAGGGATAATTTTCTTATTTCATGACAAAAACATGTTGTAGTACTCATTAGAGGCACCTCACTGAGGTGAATACCCAAGTTTTTGAAAATAATTGAGTATTTGCTCTGAGCATATGGATAATTTACTCGCATACTCCCCTTATCTCTTGCCCTGATTGGTGTACCGCACAATGTACGACTAACTTTGTCACTCAGAAAATTTATAATTACTGAATTGAGTTCCCGGAATATGCTAATGTCTCAGTTTAACCCTTCTCTTGCTGAACACGACATGCCCTGTCTTAGAAGCCAACTGATTTGGATCTGCACTGTTTGTCATTAAATATGTGAATTTCTGACAAAAACCCGGATCAAGTAATCAGATTGGCTGGAAATTAGAAGTGGGCGTGGTATCCTAATATATTCAGCATGACAAAGGTTAATGTTTTTGTACTATAATAAAGTTATTACATCATTTCCAGTGAGCTGGTATAGACTCATAGATAAGGCACTTTTCGTTAACCAAACAGTGTTGTAAATTCTTTACTTAAACAAATGTTGTGTGGGCTCATTAGAAATGCCTCAGTGAGGCACTTCTAATGAGTACCCACAACACTTGTTTTTGTCAAAAAATAAGAAAAATATCATATTTATTTTGATATTCCTTCTGATCTAATCCCTCCATGGGATTGTTTTGATCTCTTTGTGAAAATATGCCAACTATAATGTTATTTAATATTCAGATATATGGAAATTAGGCCTTTTTATGTTGAGCATATGGAACAGTGCTCCAGCTAGGGTTTGAGGGCAGAGTGGTGGGGGTTAGGGCACTTTTTGTGTGGTCATACAAGAATGAAGGCATCGATGTGTCATGTGATATGCTTGGTTTCAAGACATGTTATAAAATATAATTCCATTCCACAAAAAAATACCTCAGAAATAGAGTACATATAAAACTGACCTTTAAACATTGATAACTTTTTAAATTTTGGTCTGATTTTCATGAAACTCACCAAAACATAGGGTTTTATGTCTGGAAATAATACAGTTGGAAGCTTATGAAGGCAGAGGGGCGGCAGGAGAGAACAAGAGGGGTGGCCCGCCCCTCCATTTAGGGCTAGCTGGAGCACTATGGAAGTTAGGTTGAAACAATGTTTTTGTTTGAATTTCAACACATCTTTGGATAATACATTTATCATGGCTCCTGATAAGGTGTACTGAAAAGTATAATTGACTGGCACACAAATCATGCCGTCTCTTAATATAGCTTTGAATTTTTACATATGGTAGACTATTCGATTAGCTCACAAAGGATGTTTTATATTTGCCGTGACCACTGTTTGTGACAATCCCGGCAATTATATAAAAAATCTTAAA
Source organism: Anodontia alba (assembly GCA_964016985.1). Classification (NCBI taxonomy): domain Eukaryota; kingdom Metazoa; phylum Mollusca; class Bivalvia; order Lucinida; family Lucinidae; genus Anodontia; species Anodontia alba. Next base: position 21,113,954 of record OZ024838.1, read on the forward strand.
ACAAACTGTGTTATAAGCAGATTAATGTCTATTTTATTTTCATTTCTATCAAGAAATTTCATAAAGTTTAATTAAAGCAAACATTAAAGAATCACATTGTTATTTTGTTTTACCGGTTACATTGGAAATTTATTAAACTTTAGTATACCCTTGTCCCATATGTCTGTGTAAACATAAACAAAATTTGCTCCGGTACTTCGACGTTTACGTCTAAATATTTTGTCTTGTTTTTAATTTTTACTCTAAGAAAATATCTGTTGTGAGTTCTTTTTTAAAGCACTTCAGTGAGGTGACTCTAATGAGTACAACATGTTTTTGTCAAGAAATAAAAAAAATACCCCTTCTAATATACATTTGTAATTCCTCTTTGGGACTGTTTTGGTCTCTTATGAAAATTTGCGAAATATAAGGTTATTTAATATTTGGATATGGAAATTAGGCCTTTTGTTGTTGAGGATATGGAAATTAGGCAATGACACTGAATGTTTTTGTTTCAAATTTCAAGACATCTGTGGATAATAGATACAAAATATGAAAGAACCAATGGTACTTCTGACATACAATTTAGAGTTTAGGGAGAAGTATTTGATGATAATTCTAGGATATTCTTTCTTATTTCTTGGTAAAAACATATGTTGTGGATACTCATTAGAAGTGCCTCGAGGAGATGCCTCTAATGAATACCATAACATGTTTTTATAGAGAACTGAAGAAAAATTATATCTGAATTATCATCTGATACTCCTCCTTAAGTCCTCCGACAATAACTTTGATTATTCATAGTTTTTATCGATTTTCTGATGGTTTCAACATCTAATAGGTTTTTTGTCTTGTGTTTTTTCACCATGTGGGGTTGGAGTTGAGTTAGTATTGATTCTGAAAGACAGCATGGCCATCAGAAGATTGTCTTACAGTAATAATAGTTGTCTGTGTCATTTACAAAACTCCATTATATATGTACTAAGCTCCAGGTTAGAGGGTGTAACAGGTTAAAATTTTTCTTATTTTTCTACAAAAACATTTGTTATGGGTACTCATTAGAAGCACCTCACTGAGGCACTCCTAATGAGTACCATAACATATGTTTTCATGAAGAAATAAGAAAACATATCATTTTTTTTTTTGTTTTTTTTTTTTGTTGAAAAAAATTGTCTCATCTGGAGGTATGTATATAGCCTTTTGAAAACTACATTAGGGAGAAGGCTATCTGAAAGGAGAGGACTATCTGAAGGGACAGGGCTATTTGAAGGGAGAGGGCTATCTAATGTTGTATAACTTGTACCCAATCCCATTATGTTAATGCAATAAAATATGTTTAATCTAATGCCTGCTTGGCTGTCAATAGTGCAAACATGCCTGCTTAGAACTATTGACAGCTAAGCAGGCATGACAACATGCCTGCTTAGCTGTCAAGGGTTCCAAGTAGGCATGTTTTCAAAATCACATTTGAGACGTACGCCCTCTATGGATACACATATTGGCGGTTGGTTTTATTTTTTTTTTTCACAGGAGACAAACTTCTGTGACTTTTTTTTTTTTTGCTTTCCTATGACATGTCAAGCCTTTTTTCTCAGAAAAACAGTAAAATATATGCTTTAGAAATTAGAATATTGTCGGGTAAAATTCTGAATGACACTTTTAGTGTTAACCCTGATCCTGCTGAATAAATTAAGATGCAACGCCTGTTTCTAATTTTCAGCCAATCATATTACTTGATCTGGTTTGTTTGTTATAAATTCACATACTCAATGGCAAACAGTGCAGATCCAGATCAGTTGGCTTCTTCAGAAGCCAACTGATCTGGATCTACACTGTTTGCAAAGGCAGAGTATATCCGGGTTCAGCAGGACAAGGGTTAAAAAAAAATTTTAAATCTTTTTAGCTACATATATAGGCTGACATTTTTTTTTTTTCAAAACAGCTGTTGGTATTTTATGTGGTGTAAGGAGATATGATATTGTTGATAAATAGTTACTACAACTTACAGCTGATAGCTTATGTCCCTGCCTCTTCGAAGAAATGCGAGGGGACAAGGTATTCGGCTTTCTGTGGTTTGTAATCCTCAGGTTAATTTTTATCTCTTTCACATTTTGAACTTAATCACTATGTTTCACTTTTCCTAATTTTTTATTTAGTCTATTTTTTTTTTTTTTTTTTTGTGGGGGTGTTGGGGGGAGGGGGGTGGGGGGGGGGGGGGCTACAGTACTATCAAACTGTATACATAGTATGTACCTTTGGAGGATTTTTTAAAGGGTGGGGGACATAAATTCTGTGAATTTGCTTGTTGCTACTGCTGCTGACTAAAGATCAAAATTATGCTGTCTTCGAACTTTTGCATTAGCTTTGGCATTGACATTTATAAAACCCAGCTGGTCACTTGCTCTAGTTACTAAGGTTTTTAATGTGTTTTTGTCTGGAGGGTTGAAAAGGGTAGAAGCATTAATATCTGAAAGCTTTTTCTAGTTCTGTCTGTTTGCTACATCAAAATTGTCTGTATCTTCCCTTGCAGGATAGATCTACATGCAGATATTGCCAAAATCTCTGCTCTGTCTGTGAATAACCCACAGCATGCTGGGTAAAAATTTCAGCAGACAACATTTTGAAATATTTTTCTGATTTTTCCCAGAAAGTAGGATTTGACATTTCATGCAAATTGTCTCCCATGCAAATTGTGGGAGACAATTTGCATGAAATGACAAATCCAATTTTCTAGAAAAATAAGGATAAGAAAAATAAGAATAATTTTGTCAGTTTGTTGTCTGCTGAATTTGCCCATAGCGTGTTAAATGTATTAACAGGATAATTACTTTGTGATAGGCACCAGCAGCACGTCAAGGCTGCTGGGAACCAGCAGTATATAAAGAATATAGATGAGACCTTTCTAAACCAATGGTTGTTCATAGTGCCAGGTAAGAGGATTCCCATTTCTCCATGAAAACATATGTTGTGGTACTCATTAGAAGTGCCTTGCTGAGGCACTTTTAATGAGTACCACAACATGTTTTTATAGAGAAATAATAAAAAAGTTTTTGGTTGAAAAAAAAAAAAGTGCTTTATCTGGAGCTATGGACATTGTTTTTTCTCATATCTCCATGAAAGCATGCCGTGACTTCTCACAAGCATTGTCTTAGTGAGGCAATTTAAATGAATACCCTAAACGTACATGTGTACATTATTGTATTGAACTAAGAAAAGTATATTTTCTTCCTATTCATCTGATCTGTATCACTGATACTTGGTAAGCCTGCCAAAACAGCTTCTGTCTGAAGTTTCTGCTGTATTTTCATGATCTTGAGGAAATCATGTATTTTCTTGGAGAACTGTTTTGATTTGGTGCCAAAAGATTCATCCCTACTTACCTCCAGATAAGAGGGGGTATCTGCATAATATTTTTCTTATTTCTCCACGAACACATACATTGTGGGTACTCATTAGAAACCCCTCACTGAGGTGCTTCTAATGAGTACCCACAACATATGTTTTCGTGGAGAAATAAGAAAAATATCAGTATGCTACAAAGCTCCAGCTAAGACACATTTTTCTTTTCCAATCGAAAATATTACTATTTCTTGTTTTTACCCACAAACACATAAGTACATATATATTCTATATAATTTACTCTGTTCAGCATTTTTAATGAGTACACACAATATGTATTTTTATGGAGAACTAAAGAAAAATTGTTTATCTGATTGACACTCCTCATCCAGAATTGAGATGCTAGACAAGGCTCCAAATGCATAAATTTTATTGTTGAAAACAGATTTTGTTGTTGGCATAGATTTTATTGTTTCTTCCCTTCCAAATTTCCGTATATACCCTAAACTCTTGGACACCATTACTCTTTACCATTTGAATAAGTTGCTGGCTCAGTGGCTAGTATTGACAGTCGGATGCGCGTCTGACTGGTGATCGGGAGGTTGCGGGTTCGACCCACATTGTGTCCGGCAACTTTCTTTCATGGAGAGTGATCATGAAATATTTTCTATGGTCATTCTCTCCCTTCTGTTGATTAAAGAAGGGCTGTTGTTAGTTTCTGGCAAAAGAATATGCACAAGTACTAGTTAACAGCTCAGAGAACTAAGTGTGGTTACATGTATATTAATTAGGTAAACTGACTGGGCTGGATATGACCCTAATGAGTTGACTCAGGGACATAAATCTCAACTCAAACAAACAAACAAGTTTGTTTGAATCCCTGATCATTATTTCTCCATGAAAACATATGTTGTGAGTACTAATTTGAAGTGCCGCGATGAGGTGCTTCTAAGGAGTACCCACAACATATGTCTTCATGGAGAGATACAAAATGTAAGAAAACTAGTATCAGTACAGTTTGGTTGAAAAAAGCAACTTATCGGGAACTATTTGCTCCTTTTGGAGCTGTCTGTTCTGTCTACACCCCTTTGCTTAGGCATTTTATTCTTAGTAGTTAGATTAAACAGAATATTGGTATTAACATAATAGCCCTAAGTATTGGGACAGACAGGCTTGAGCAAACAATGTAGACCTAGATTAGATGCTACATCTGATCAGGGTCTACACTGATTGCCACCATTCCAGCAATATTTTAAACACATCAACAGGTAGTGGAACAGACTTTTACAAATCATAGAACAAGTATGGTTAAGGTATCCCAATATTTTGATTAAATATGATAACCCTGAATATATACCCTGACTCCTCAAGATATTTGTCCTAAAATTTGGACAAATCCATTTGTTACTCTCTGTGTCTAAAAACTGCTGTATAAGTGGCAAAAAGTGTAGACCCTGATCATCACCATATTCTGAGACATCTGATCTGTTCAGATTCTACTCTGTTTTCTGAGGCCTGTCTATTCCAGTACATAGGGTTATTATAGTACTTTATAGGTTTGTTTGTTGTGAATCAGCTAATTAAATTTACAAGGAAACAGAAGTCTTTTTGATCCTTAAACAAGCACCACTTTTCACACCCTGGTTTACTGATTGAAAAACAGAATGGAAATTGGTAATTGTTTATAAATGTTACTGTTTGGTTAAGAAGGTTTGGGTTTTGTTATTAGAAAAAGATTCTTTAACACTTACCATGGTATGGGCAGGTTCAGCAGATGACAAATTGCTGATATTTTTCTTAGAAAATAGGATCTGACATTTCATGCAAATTAACTCCTAAGGAGACAATTTGCATGAAGTATCAGATCCTATTTTCTAGGAAAAATGAATAACATATTTCAGTATGTCGTTTCTGAAAATTTTACACAGCATGCAAAGTGTTGCTTACAGAAGTAGAGGACTTCATTAAACCTTAACCCATTAAAGACTAAATAAACTCTCCCACTCTATATATTGGAGGAGTCCATTTACGATTTTAGGTATGTCAGGCTATATGATGTAGATAGTCCTAAAGAAAAATGGTTGAACTATTTGCAGACAGTGGAGACCCTGATCAGATGTCACATTCTGCCATGTCTGATCTGAGTCTGCACTATTTGCCAGTTACCTGTTTAGGGGTCTCCAGTCTTCAATGGGTTAAAGTGTCAATCACAACTGCAACAGACAACATCTTTTTAAAAAATAACAAAAAATATTATTGTGGAAAATAAGTCCTGACATGTCATGAAAATCATATCATATGATATGCCAAACAGACCATTCACATGAAATGTCAAGACTTATTTTCTATATATATAAAAAAAAATACGAGGGATGTTCGAAATGAATTGCTTATTTCTATCTGGAGACTTCAAATTTCAAGTTAACCCAAAAGTACTCATTTCATGCCCTCGAAGTACTCCCCGTGGCTAGAAATGCAAAGTTTCAGCCGATGTATCCACTTCTTGAAGGCGTCACAGTACGCTGATTTGGGCACAGTAATAAGGTACTGATGAATGGCAGGTCCAAGTGCCTGTCGGGACTGGTATTTCTGCCCAGCAAGGAATGCTTTCAATTTCGGAAACAAAAAGAAATCACATGGGGTAAGGTCTGGGGAATACGGGGGGTGAGGCAAAACAGTTACTTTTTCTTTCTTCAAAAACGCCGTAACTATTGCGGAGGTATGAGCTGGGGCATTGTCATGTAGAAGACGGACATGTTTAAAACCAGTGGCAGGGCATCGTTTCTGATAATACTTTTTCAGTTTCTACGTCTTTATAGTACTTTCTGGTGATGCTTTTGCCTTTTTTCACTGGCACTTTTATTGCGACTCCTTCACCAGAGAAGAAGATTGCATTCAAAACCTTCTTTGTACTCAAAGAACGTTTGGCAATTATTGGGCGTTTGCTGTGTTTAGTGGCCCAGATCTTATTGCTAACCTTTCTGACGGGCTCAAAATAATGGACCCAGGTTTCATCACCTGTGACGACATTGGCAAACTGCTTTTTGTCATATTTTGGAAACATTTGAAGCAGCTTTTTGGCCTTTTTAACCCGTTGCCTCTTTTGCTCGTCAGTCAACAGATGTGGCACCCATCTAGCAGAAATCTTTCTGACTTTCAAATGCTTCTTCAAAATAAGGTGAACCGTTGATGGTGATATGCCTGCCTTTCGTGCAATATCACGAACTGTAAATCTGGCATCTCCTTTAATGATTTCCTTTATTTTGGAAACGATTTCTTTACGAGATGCAGATTTTGGCCTACCTGATTTCGGTGCATTTTTGATGGACTCTACACCAGACTCAAATTTCTTTTTCCACCGCCGAACTGTGTCATAAGACACACAAGAAGGTCCAAAAGCAGTAGAAATTTCAGATCAGCTTCTTCAGAGAACAACCAAGTTTTGAGCGAGCTTTGATGTAAGCCTGTATTTCATCTTTTTTGTCGATGCTTCTACCAACCATTTTTACTGCAGTGGTCAATGACTGCGTGTATTCAAATGGCAAATTTTATGTTTTACACTTAGTCTAACATGTACATTTCTACACCATTGTGTAGATATTGAATAACCCTATACAGGTATGTATTGGTTTTTATCGTGCCCCACGTGGATATCGAGCTAGAGGACAATAAGCAATTCATTTCAAACAGCCCTCATAGAATGTCGTCTGTGACCTATTTTGCTCTGAGAGTTAAAGAGGGTTATTTAATGATAAGTCTGAGATAATTTTCTCAAGTTCTCCATAAAAAACATACATTGTGGGTATTTTCCAAGGCAATTCTAATAAGTTACCTACAATACATGTCTTTATGGAGAGGTAACAAAAATGATCCAGAAATACTCCAGAACAAGTTGTCTATGAAGGGTTGAATAATCTGTTTGTGAACAGCACAGTGCAGAGAAAGATCTGATCAGATGGATGTATAACAAGCTGATCTAGGCCAGTGTTTTATGTCCTGGGCCCAGATGTTCAAAGCATTGTTAGCTTAATGAGCTTGTTAATATCAAACTTGTTAACTGTTGTAGCTTAGATATTTTCAAATACACTGATATTTTTGTTGCAAAAATGTGGGTAGCTTTTCACATTTTTTCAGCAAAAAATATCAGTGTATTTGCCATATTTCAAGATAGAAATTTTAACATCACGTTAGCTAAAAACTTCTTTAAGTTTTGAACAACTGGCCATGGTGTCCTTTTTCAGATGTTCCTGCTTATTTTGGTTTTATCTTTACTCTGCTGTAGATGTAAATTAGCAAACATTGTGAAAAAGCCTTGGAAATAGTGTTGGAGTTTGACAGTTCATTCCAATATAGGAGGATTTCTCATAAATCTGTACATTAATTGAAAGAGAATCCACACAGAGTTGTAGCTAAAGCACTATTGTTTTTGTTGCTTTTACCCAGCAAAAAGTATTGACATTTTTGTTATTTGTCCACAAAGCATATGTTATGGGATACTCATTAGAAGTGACTCAGTGAGGCACTATAAATCTAAGTAAAGCACTTCTAATGAGTACCCATAACATATGTTTTTCAGACAAATAAGAAAAATATTTATCTGGCTGTCTCTTCTCTAGGGCTCTGATACTGTAATACATTACCATAATGGTATTGCAGCAGCATTATACTGTAGTACTGTGACAGTGGTATTGCAATTAATAGCATGGTATTGCTGCTTGAACTTCTGTTATTTGTTGTTGTTTTTTTTCCCCTGTTCTTGACATTCCATCTAAATTGTCTCGCACTGGAGATTACTTTAGTGAACGGTCAAGCTGTATTACAGAGGAAAGTTACTAAAGTAGAATGTTTCTGAAAGGGTTATCTTCTGGGCCCAGTTGTTCAAAACTAGCGATGTCTTAAGTTAACATATGGTTAAAACTTTGATCATTAAATATGGCATATACGCTGATATTTTTGCTGAAAAATGTGAATTTTTTTAGCAAAAATACCTGTGAATTAGATATTGTACTTACTAGAACAGTCAATATTTTGACCACTAAAGAGCTTGTTAAGCTAACAATGTTTTGAACAACTGGGCCATGATTTTTAAATTCAGCAAGAAAGTAGCTAACACTGAGTTACCAATTTGGACTCTTCTGTTTTTAAATTTGGACACATCCATTTTGTAATAAGGGTGTCAGTCAAAATTCAAGAACAGAATGGCAAACTGTGAAGATCCAGATGAGCTGTCTCATCTGGAGCTACACTGTTAGCAAAGGTATCTGTTTTTGTCTACAGGGCTAACCGTGTTAACCTTTGTCCTGCTGAATAAATTAAGATGCCACACCCACTTCTAATTTTCAGCCAATCAGATTACTTGATTCTGGATTTTGATGCACATTCTCATACTTAATGACAAACAGTGCAGATCCAGATCAGTTGGCTTCTTCAGAAGCCAACTGATCTGGATCTACACTGTTTGCAAAGGCAGGGTATATCTAGGTTCAGCAGGACAAGGGTTAAGAACCATGAAGGGTTGCAGGAAGCTTGAATATAAAACCTTTTCTTTTTATTTTCAGGGTACTTGGCAAGGGGACACAAGATCTTGTGAGAAAGGTCAAATCATTTATGGATGTGTGACCTTTAATGCAAACAGATCAGTTAACATCAATGAAATGGAAGGAAGCAATCAGCCAATCAAGACATCTGTTTCTTCAGATAGCTCAGCCTCCTCTGAAGGATCAACTGGATCCAAAACAACTACATGGGGCCAGCTGAGTTCTTCTGGAACAAAAACAAATTTGATTGGCTCGAAAACAAGCCAGCGGTCACCTGAAAAATCAAGGCCCAGTACTCTTGAGAAAAACAAGAATGGAAAAATGATGACCTGGAAAGACGTGTCCCCTACAAAGTCATCCCTGGGATCTGATCTTGAAGGTAGTGGAAATGCAAATGTGGTTAATGAATATGTAAATAAGTGTGGCAAGTTGACCAATCAGATGACAGACAATGAAAGGTGTGATTGTAAGAGCCATTCAAATGATGGTTCACCTTGTAAGAAAGGATTTGCTTGCTTGTGTTCAAAACAGTGTATTTCCCATCGGACAGACAATGATAATGAAACCTCCGTCACGCGAAGTAGCGGATCGTCTAACGATAACGGATCACCTCGGAAAGAAAGGGGATGTAATCCTGCTGATGATACTTGCAATAATGACTATTTCTATGATGAAGACTTCAGTGTTCAGTTTGATACAAATTTAAGAGAAACATCGGTAACACCAGTTGATATAGAACCAACGCCATCTATTTTAGATTTTCCACACATGGTAACAGGAAGTTATCTTAGTTTTAATAATGCCGGTTCATCAAATGCAAGCTATAACAACATGAGAGAGTCTGCTAATCTGAGTGTTAACAATGTGCAAGGGTCTTGTGCTGCCCTTCATTTTATAGAGGACAGAGGTCAAAATGATTCAGAATTTTCTGGAAATTCAGGAAATTCAGGCAGTAGAAATTCGGCTATGGAATTATCATCTAGTGAAAAAGAAATGATGTGTTCTAGTGATATGATTGAATTTAGTGATGGGCCACTGTTTACACCAACACCTGTACATATTTTGTCAACAGACAGTCTTGATAGAAACATACGTGAAGTTCAAGGTCAGGGGTCAGATATGAACAGTAGTAATACATCTAATGATGCCAATCTAAACGTAGACTGTTGTCCTAGGAAAGAGGACTATTTCTTGTCATTTGATGGATCAAATGCGCGAGTGTCTGGTTCAGAAACTGACTGTTCACTCTCTGTAACATCCCATGACTCTGGTCAAGGTCATTGGGTTCAGAGTGAGACTAGTACTTCTGCTGAATCGGGAACTGACAATGGAGCTGGTTTCCATCCTGATGGTGTCAATGTTAATGTATCAAGCTCAGAAAACCAAGAAGAAAGTTCGGATAGTTTTCATTTCTGTTATTCAAGTAAATTATCTCCACATCATAGACAAAACCATCACTATGTGGGTAAAGATGGTGTGGCAGGACGTGTGATTAAAAGACTAGTTCCGTTAAAAGAAACAATTCCTGAAAGTACTGATTCAAGTGAAGAAGAAGTAGAAGGCAATACCAGTCCAACTCTTACTGCAGAGAGCAAAGAAGTATCTGCAAGTCCACAGTCTTCACCTCAGAAACAAATTGCAAAATCACAGTTGGAGTCTGTCAATAAATCTAAGCAAATAGTTAAGAAAAAGGGACAAAAGTCAGAAAATTTATTTCTAGTGGGTATTGGAAAACCAGCAGATATTTTAAGAAAAGCACAGTATCACAGCCATACCCTACCTGTGAAGAATTTAGTTTCATGGAAACAAGTGAAAAATTTGAAAAAGCTTGCAGTTTCTGATAACTCTGATAGTAAAAGTTTACCAGAACTTAGTAATTCAACAAGTTGGCAGAGTATTTCATCTCTAAAATGTCGCAAAATTTCAGATATAAGTGACAGTTTTCATGGTAAAAGACATTCTTCTTCACTTCTTGAGTTTTATCAGCGAATGAAAAGTGAATCTAACCCTGTTTCTCCAGAAACCATGAACAATCTGGAACAAATACTGCTGCCTGATTTCATTGGTCAAAAACAACAGGAAACTAGTGTTTCTTCTACTTCTAGTATTGAATGTGCACAATGTCAATATCATCGACAAAAACTTTATAACGGTATGGAAGGAAGTATTACTAAAGCACTTACAAACAAACGAGTATCTGATTGGCTGAAAATGGGCTGCAATTCTGCCTCTTCAAAAGAAGGAAGGCCATCATCTTTGGGCTGTCAGACAAATATTTTACAAGAATGTGCTTCAAAAGAAACACTCATTTCACCACAGACGGTGACTTTATGGTGCGGGACCAAGAACGCTGCTTCTCAGTTTCCACCAGTAACCAAAGATTGCTCGATACAAACTGTTTGCAATTCAAAATACAAAGATTTTGGACTATCAGTTAGTGTTGGTAAAAAGGACCAAGGATTACAAACTTCTGATTTTGATACAGATGAACTTCTGTCAATTTTGTCAGAAGATTATGATGATTATCAATTTTTAACATCAAATGAAGGTTTTGCGAAAGATTTCCAAAGACATACAAGTTGTCCAGAAAATTTTTATGCTGAAAATGGTGTGAAAAGTAGAGTACCTCGCTCAAAAAGTGCTGACGAATATAAAAATTACCAGAAAAATATGAATCCCTATGATGATCGTCTATATCCTTATTCTGGACAAGCTCGTTCACGGAGCATTGGAAGGTCAAAGTCTGCTGGAGGTCTAGGAAATAAATCAGAGTCAGTGTTTAGGAGAATGGGATATAGTAACCATTACAGTTATAACTCCTTGCCAGATATAGCATTCCTCATGTCTTCTAGCACCATCAGTAAAGAAGAAAGTAAGGAATCACTTTTTGATCCTTTAAAAATTGACATGCCAACACCAGTGTTTATTAAGCCAAAAACTGAACTAGAAAAATTTGATATTTATAACCAGAAGACAAGTCCATGCTCCCATCATAGGCCTGTATATTGTAGTGAGCACAAGACAAAGTCATCGGGGCATAGAAATGTACACCAGATCGAATCTGCATCAAGCAGTAGTGGATTTAGCACAAGTTCTTCTTCTGGGATTGATCCAGGATACTGTCAGTGTGAGCATTATTATAGCTCCAGCCCACAAAATGACCTGGAAAGACTAATTTTCTTTCCACCACATACTGAAATTGCCAAAATACAAAAACCTTGTTGTGGTCCTAAAAAGAGGGCCCATTCAGTTCCAAAATGTTTATCAGAATGTGCTAATATTCCACAGGGTAAAATTGAGAAATATGCTTATGAAGTTCATCCTCAGTCTGGGACAAAAGGTCAAGGTCAAACACGTGTGGGGCAAAAGTACACTGGATCAAAGTTGGTTGCGGTGGAAACTAAAAACATGGATAATTTGTACGCTGTCGAAGAGGAACAAACTCCAGTTGCCTCTCCAGAGCAGACCTGTTGCCATAGTGATAAGTGCATGAGAAATGGTTGCTATGGCAACGAGAATATCCCAGCACTGAGTGAACAAGGGGTCTGTGCAAGAGACTTCTATAGACTAACTGGCCGTGCTTTGAATGTTGACTGTGAATATTTACGAGAGTTTTCAACTGACTCTGCTTCCAGTAGTGGAAGTTACGTTCCCAACACTGACAAAAAACCTCTTAAATCATGTCTTCGAAAGAAAAACAAGGGATTACGGTCAAGGTCAATGTCAGATACATTCAGTTCAAACTTTGATGATGCACAACAGAAGCAAAAAACTAAAAATAGACATTCATATGCTTGTGATGAAGTTTACATTGTATCCGATGAGTTTGGACAATTAATGATGTATCAGGCTGATGACGCCGCGGAACCTGTGATGTTTTATCTCGACAAAGATGGTGAATGTCACATGACAGAAGGCGGGAAGCCAGAGTTTGAGGTTCTGCCAACTGATGTTATGGGCAGTGATAGTAGCTCAGAGAGGGAGTCGGGTGGTAAACGAAAGAGTGTGAGTTTTGCTTCCGAGGTATCATTCCAGGCTATCAGTCCAATGTCACCTAAGAAACAGATGACGCAGGCTGAAGAACCATGTGAATGTGTCCAGGATGGAGACAGTAAATCACAGGCTGGAGAAAAACAAGAGGGTAAGTTCTTCTCTCATGACCTTACATTTTATTTTACCCTTAGCCTTTATCACTCTCTGGGCTAATTTAGCAGATGACAAATTGATAATAGGCTTCAGCATGTCTCCTTCTGGGAAAAATAAGAAAAATATTTAAAGAAAAAAGTCGTCTGCATATGTTTTTACCCATCATGCTAAGTGTTTATTAATAGATTAACATGCATATATTGGCTAATTAACAAGCATTTACGAGTGGATACTACAGTATTTATCCTAAATATTTGGACAAACAGGATTGTGCAAAACAGTGTAGATCATGATCAGGGCCCTGTTGTTCAAAACTAAAGATGTTAGTTAACATATCGTTAAAACTTTGATCATTAAATATGGCATATACGCTAATATTTTTTGCTGAAAAAATGTGAGTAGCATTTGCAAAAGCTACTCACATTTTTTCTACAAAAATACCTGTGAATTAGATATTGTACTTACTAGAACAGTTAACCCTTAAAGTGCCAAGAAAAACTGCATCTGAAAATGTCATCTGTTTATGTCGTCTGCTGAATATGCTTGCAAACTTTTCAAACCTATTTTTGCATACAGGCAAACAGTGTGGACCCAGATCAGGCTGCTCCTAAAGGAGCAGTCTGATCTGGGTCCACACTGTTTGCAGAAGTGACTTTTAAAGTAACCAGCAGAAGACAAACAGACGACAATAGTTGTGATTGGCGCTTTAAGGGTTAAAATTTTGATCATTAATGAGCTTGTTAAGCTAACGACTCTTTGAACAACTGGGCCCATATGTGTAGAATGCAGCATCTGCTCAGGGTCTGCACTATTTGTGACTCATCCAGCAGTTTTTGATCACACCCACAAGTAGTCAAATGGACTTGTTTAAATTCAAGGGTTAGTATGGTAAAGATTTTGGGTGTCAGAAAATTTAGGGTAAACATCCACAGTATGTCAGCAGCAAAGCCTCAGCCAGCTGGCACAGCAACAATGTTGTTTGGGCTACAGTCTACCTAGTAAATGCCGGCTACGCTAACTATGTTTTTCTCATAAAAACGTGATGTTGGTATTCATTATCATTGCCTCAGTGAGGTGATTTTAATGAGTACCCTTAAGGACAGAGAAAGAAAAGATATTAGATTCTCATCTCCACCTCCCTCAAAAAACTGACCAAATAAAAAGAAATTTGCACAGACGCAGTTAGACTTGTCCTGAAAACGTATTTTATAACATTTTTAAGTATTGCAAACAAATTATTTGTATGAAAAGAGTACCCGGTATTAATTAACCCTTGTCCTGGTGAACCTGGATATATCCTGCCTTTGCAAACAGTGTAGATCCAGATCAGTTGGCTTCTGAAGAAGCCAACTGATCTGGATCTTCAGTGTTTGTCACTGAGTATATGAATTTGTATCAACAACCTGGATCCAGTAATCTGATTGGCTGCCAATTAGAAATGGGCGTGGCATCTTAATTTATTCAGCATGACAAGGGTTAAAACAAGGTTTTCTTCTTCTAGCACACGATAGTACCATTTATCTTGTTTTGACCTAGGAATAAAAAAAAAAATCCACCCACCCACTCCATTTTCATTTTCTGAAATCTGGATGAGAATCTAATAATTAATTTTCTCTGTTTCCTTGGAGAAACAAGAAAATAGGAATATGTTTCGGTTGAAAAAGAAGTGCTGCTGTCTACATTGTATTATATATATATATATATATATATATACATATATATATATATATATATATATATATATATATATATATATATATATATATATATATATATATATATATATATATATATATATATATATATATAAATAGGACTTGTTCAAACTTAGACAAGTACATGTATGTTATGGAGTTAAAGATGCCTCACTCTTCAAGGTGAATAAAGCAATATAGGTATATAGGTATCTGTAGGAAGTTCAGTTAGAAAAGAAACATGGAAAAGAAAGAAAATGTCTTTTTTTCTATTTTTATTATCCTATATTTATTTTAAGTGGTTTGATGGAAACCATAAAGTACAGCACAAAATTAAGTAATTATTATGAGGGGGATAACTGTAGATAGCTTAGTAGTTTAATAATCAAGGGAAATAACCATTACAGAGCCATTTTTTTTTTCTATATTTAGAAAATATATACTGTTTATGAAATATGGAGGATTTTATTCTGTAATTTATCTTTTTATAAAGATAGTTCATTATTTTCTTTTCCTACTTTCCTGCTGTTTTGTGAAATCTGTTCTGATCTAATGAACAGATGGTACGTACATATTTGTTTATCCTCAATTCTGGGACACCTGAACTTCTTACCATACTTGTTCTAAATTTTGAAGAAGTTTGTTTTTCTTCCTGTAGATGTGTTTAAAAACTGCTGGATGATTGTCAAACAGTGTAGACCAAGATCAGATGCCGCAGAATGCGGCATCTGATCTGGGTCTTCACTGTTTGCTCATGCCTGTCTATTCCAGTACTTACATTGTAGTGTTAATATGGTATCTGCCATCTGCAGTACTTATAAAATAAACATTTTGCTTGGCTACATTTTGTGCTTTCAGGGTTAAAATTTAAATGTCCTAATTTTTCTATGATATCACTCATTTTTATCTGCTTATTTTTTGCCTTGAGCATGCTGACAGTTAAACAGAATTGTCCCTTTCCAACCCTGTCTTTCATGAAAGGAAATTATGCATATGCATATCTCCAGATAAGAGGGGGTATCCGCAAAATAGTTTTTTTCTTTCTCCACAAAAGCATATGTTGTGGGTACTCATTAGAAGCGCCTTATCAAGGCGCTTCTAATGAGTGCCCACAACATATGTTTTCTTGGAGTAGTAAGAAAAATACCAGTACTTATTGGTTGAAAAAATGTGCACAGTATTGAGCAATGCATATGCCAAAAATCCCCATTCAGATGAGGAAGTTAAGTTGGGTTTACCATATTTAACACTTAGCACTCTGGTAAAATTTTCAGCAGACGACATTTAAAAAATATTTTTCTTATTTTTTCCAGAAAACAGTATTTGACATTTCATGCAAATTGTCTTCTTAGGAAATGTATGAAATATCAAGTCCTATTTTCTGGGGGGAAAAAATATATATATACATGTATATTTTAAAATGTTGTCTGCTGAAATTTTACCAAGCGTAATAAACATTATGTATTTCTTAGAATCCAAGAGCACTGAGGATACACCCACACCTACACCTACTGCTGTCACAACATCTGAGGCAGTAACGGTACAAGAAAGTGGTAACTCTGGTGGTTGTCAGAGCAACAACAGTAGTTCATCCAGCTCAGACGGGGCACCAGAAGAGTTCCATGTTGCCATGGATACCAATGAAAATAACTTGTGGACAGAGGATGTGATGGATGAAAAACTAGGTTAGTGATCAAATATATTTGATTTGCTGTACACCAATACCTTTCTGAAAAATGGTTCTGTTTAACTTCACTACAGCAGCTGTTGGTGTTAGTGAAGTATGGAGGCCATAAAATGTCCTCCGGTACTTCACCATAGTGTAGTTTATATTTTCGGGTCCTTTGTGATTATTGAGCCCATTCTGTGATACCGTATTCGACCTAATTACCGCACTGTGCGCTTCGGTTTTTCAAACTTACTGTGAACACTCATTCGTGGTAAAATATGTACCTACTAAGGGTACACTATAAAAAAAGATCAGAAAAGGACTTACTTGATGATTATGCGATTTTTCTGCTTATAAATGCATATGTTGTGGGTACTCATTTGAATTGCATCGACAAGTCAATGTAATTCAAATGAGTACCCACAACATATGCCTTTATAAAGAAGTAGACAAAAAGTACACTGCCTGTAATCTTAAGACTGCGAAATCGCTTGACTGTGCGCTTATAGGAGTATGTGCGGTAATTAGGTCGAATACGGTATTTAAAACTTTATATGAGGGTCACTGTTGAGGCCAGTTTGGCCAAATCTAGCTAGTCTGGCCCAGAAAATGCAACACTTCAGCTGTTTTTAGTTTTGTGAGTATGTGTATTGTCTCATTCCTTTTCAAATATACTGTAAAAGGAAATAATTTTATACCACTTAGGGATCAGAAATTATGAGGATATTCAAGTGATGTATTCTCAACCAAGCTATACATTCTGGTTTCTCTTTATACCATATTTACTCCAAATATTGGGACACCTTAACTCCTTACCATACTTATCCTATAATTTGAACAAACCCATATTACTACATTGTACTTGTTGATGTGTCTAAAAATGCTGGATGAGTGGAAAACCTTGTAGACCCTGATCAGACGCCACATTCTGCCTATCTGTCCCAATATTTAGGGTTATTATGGCTGTAATTCTGTTGATGAAATTGTAGACTGGCTCCAGTCTCCAGTGACTAAATATTTTTCTCATAATCCTGTTTGATAATCCACTAAGATAAAACCAAAAACATATCATGACTATAAAAGCTGGTCACTAGTGACCAGCCTCTATAGTCATGATATTACTTTGGCTTTATTTCAGTGGATTATTAAACAGATTATAAGAAAAATTATTTTGTCACTAGAGACTGGAGCCAGTCTAATGAAATTGTAGAGAAGATATCAAGGAAGAGTCACAATCACAATGACACTGAGAAGGAGCAAACAAATCACAACAGACTGCACAAATAAAAAAAAAAAATAAAAAAAAAGTAAAGCAACCAGCTACCTCGTATTCAGCGGGATGATCACAGAGCCAGACAGAATCCGTCAAACTTAACCCTTGTCCTGCTGAATAAATTAAGATGCCACGCCTTCTTCTAATTTTCAGCCAATCAGATTACTTGATCACAGTTGTTGCAACAAATTCATATACTTAATGGTAAACAGTGCAGATCCAGATCAGCCAACTGATCTGGATCTACACTGTTTGCAAAGGCAGGGTATATCCGGATTCAGCAGGACGAGAGTTAACAAATAAGACAAAAAAAAAAACCAAGACAAAACATAAAAGAATACCTGTAGCGAGCAGCCAAAAAGCCATCAGAAGAACAAACAACATTAGAATTCTGAAACCTGCTTTGTATTGTTTTGTTTTATTTCCAACATAAAACCAAAATTGGAAATCTTTGCAGATCAGTTAACAGATTTTCAGGCTTTTCTAAAATATAGATACTGTAATAACCCTAAGTTTTGGGACAGATTGGCCTTTGCAAACAGTGCGGACCCAGATCAGACTGCAGAATGCAGCATCTGATCAGGGTCTACCCTGTTTGCCATACATACACAGCCAGCTTTGGCTGGCTGTGCATCCAACTGGTGATCAGGAAGTTGCGGATTTGATCCCTGCCGCGTCCACCAACAGTCTTTCATAGGGATTGTTCACGAAATATTTTCTGTGGTCGTTTTCTCCCTTCGCTGATTCAATACAGGCAGTTGTCAGTGTCTGGTGAAAGAATATGCACAAATACTGGTTAACTAGAGGACTAAGCCTGTCCAGGAAAATGTATGGTTATGTAAACTGACCAGCTTGACATGACCCTAATGGGTTGACTGGACCTTAAAACTTCAACTCAACCAGAGCCATACAAACAGCAATATTTTAGATACATCAACAGGCAGTAGAATGGACTATTTCAAATTTTAGGACAAGTATGATAAGTAGATAAGGTGTCCCAATACTTAGGGTAAATATGATAAAACTATAGAACACAGCAAATGTCCTAAATTTCGAACACTTTTTTCCATACTTGTTTTGCCAAAATTTTGTTTTTATGTATATTTTTTTTTAAAAAACATACTTGGTGGAATGACAAACAGTAAAGACCCTGATCACTGCCCCATAACCTTTACAACCCTTGGAAAATTCAACAGATGTCAAGTTGAAAATATTTTGTCTTATTTTTCCCAGAAAATAGGATTTGATGTTTCATGCAGATTATCTCCTAAGGCAATTTGCATGAAATGTCAAAACTCATTTTCTGGGAAAAATAAGAAAAAATATTTCAGAATGTTGTTTGCTAAAATTTTGATCAGCATTTAGCATTAAACTACAGTCTGATCCGAGTATACACTGTTGGCATAAGCCATTTTGTCAGAAAAGTTGCTGTATGTAATTTTATTGCAATCACCATATTATCTACATTTGTAAATCATTGTGTATAATCTTTCTTTTCAAGGTTTGCTGTCTGATGTCACAAAAGCTGCTGAAATTCTAGTCGGACATTTCGCGGGCTCTACAGACTTTTTCGACAAAGTAAGTATTTTATGCTATTAACTGTTACCACTTTAGCAGATAACAAATTGATGACCTTTTTTTTCATTATTTTTCTCTGAAAATATGATATTTCATTCAAACTGTCACCCTTAGACAACAGTTTGCATGTAAAGTCAAAGCCTATTTTCTGGGAAATGTAATGTCTTTATTTTCCCAGAAAATAGGCTTTGACATTTCCTTCAGGAGCAATCTGATCTGGGTCAGCATTGTTTGCTCGTGCTATGTGGTCAGAAAAGTTGGTGTACAAAATTTTAGGATAATTACCACAATTTTTTATATGAGTAGATTTCCCAAAGCATGACTCAATAATCCTTGGATAACGTTATCAAACAATGAATTTAGTATCGGCAACAAATGATGCCGCTGTCATAAACAAGAATGAAGAGAGTACAATTATTGAAATTAGTAACAATTGATAATATGAAATAAATTAGGAAATCATACTTATTACATTACGGAAAGACCAGCTGTCTCTACTGAATGATAACATTTATTCCCAAAGAATTTGGAAAGGCAGGCCTGAACAGACATTTTATACTCAGATCAGATGCTGCAGAATAAGGTATTCGATAAAGGTCCACACTGTTTGCTATGCATCCAGTAGTTATTGGACACATCAACAGGTATAAAGTTGGATTTGGTCAAATTTTAGAACAATTATGGTAAGGAGTCCCAATATCTAGGATAAATAGGGTATATTTAGTATAGCTTCATGCAGATAAGGCCAAAAATTAACCCTTGTCCTGCTGAATAAATTAAGATGCCACACCCATTTCTAATTTTCAGCCAATCAGATTACTTAATCCAGGTTGTTGATATAAATTCATATACTTAATGGCAAACGGTGCAGATCCAGATCAGTTGGCTTCTTCAGAAGCCAACTGATCTGGATCTACACTGTTTGCAAGGGCAGGACATATCTGGGTTCAGCAGGACTGGGGTTAATAATAATAAAAAAGCTTGTGTTTCAAGTTACCAAACCCTGCCTAATTTCACCATAGACCCTATAGATTTTGAAGGATTTTTTAAAGGATATCCCTGTTCAGCCAATATTATTTTCCTTTTAACTCATATAAATACCTTTAACAAAATAAAAATAAGCCAGCGCACGACACAGCCTACAACAAGACTTTGCAACCAGTGAAGACTCAGATAAACCTGCGCATCGGTGCAGTCCGCGCAGTCTGATCACAGTATTGGCTGATGGCATGTGCCTTCTACCACCTCCAGGGATTAATGAGAACCCTTGCCATACTGGGTGGATGTACAGGTTGATCTGAGTCTTTGCTGGTCACACAGGTCTTATTGTAGATTTTGTTGTGTGCTGGCTCAAATATTTTACAACCTGCCATCCCTATTTTAACCCTTTTCATGCTGAACATGACATGCCCTGTCTTAGCAAACAGTGAAGATCCACATCAGTTGGCTTCTTAAAAAGCCAACTGATCTGGATCTGCACTGTTTGTCATTAAATATGTGAATTTCTATCAAAAACCCAGATCAAGTAATCTGATCGGCTGGAAATTAGAAGTGGGCATGGCATCTTAATTTATTCAGCATGACAAGGGTTAAAATTCTGTGTAACCTGAAACACACAGTTAATTTCATTTTGCCTAAAATTTGTTTTTTCAATCAAAAAATATTGATGTTTTATGATTTTGGCATGAAATTATATGGTTTGGATTCTAATAAGAATTGTTGAGGCAATTCCAGTGAGTATTTTTCTGAGGTAGTTCCAGTAAGTACCCACAACATATGATATTATGGAAAAATAAGAAAAATATTTTTGCAGATTATATGTGTACTCAGCAGATATTTTTTGTAGCCTTTACAACATAATGTATTGTGATAAATTTTGAATAGCCTTGTTAAAGAAGCTCTGATGCGTATGCTTAACACATAGCATGCTGCATAAAATTTTCAGCAGACGACATTTTGAATTATTTTTCTCAATTTTTCCAGAAAATATGATTTGACATTTCATGCAAATTGTCTCCTGTGGAGACAGTTTGCATGAAATGCCAAATCCTGTTCTCTGGGAAAAATAAGAAAAATACAATTAATTTGTCATCTGCTGAATTGGCACATATCATGTTAAATGTTAATCCTTCTGCTGCCAAGTATCACAGAAAATCGATATCTCTGTGCCAAGCATTCTTTCAGTTATTTTGGAAATATTGGATGCATACATCAGACTTGTCATATCTTAACCTTTAAAGCGTCAAACAAACTTTGTAGCAGACCACATTCTAAAATTTTTATTTTGTTCATTTTTTACAGAAAACAAGTCTTAAGCCAAGCAGCAGACCATTCATATGAAATGTCAAGACTTGTTTTTCCTGCAAAAAAAAAAAAAAGAAAAAATGTCAAAATGCCATCTGCTGCAGTTGTGATTGGCACTTTCTGAGTTAACATTACAACAATAGGCAAATTCAACAGACGACTGATCGATGATATTTTTCTTACTTTATCTCCCTGTCTGTAAACATTTATCACTGGGCATTTTTATAGTGTTTATTATTATTACTTTTTCTGTAATCACGAAATCTGATTATGCTGCTGTTTTTTTCCACTTAACCCTTGTCCTGCTGAATAAATTAAGATGCCACACCCATTTCTAATTTTCAGCCAATCAGATTACTTGATCCAGATTGTTGATATAGATTCACATACTTAATGGCAAACAGTGCAGATCCAGATCAAGAAGCCAACTGATCTGAGTCTACACTGTTTGCAAAATGCAGGGTATATCAGGGTTCAGCAGGACAAGGGTTAACAGTTTTAACAGGTCATTTACATCAGATAAAATCTTAAGTCGCCCACATATTATACATATATCACTGAAAAGAGCAGTCACTACTGAAAATTATGATCTATGGCACTGAGGAGTTACCTTGCTTACCATAATAACCCTATGTATTGGGACAGACAGGCCTGAGCAAACAGTGTAGATCCAGATTGGGTGCTGTATTCTGTGGCATCTGATGAGGGTCTACACTGTTTGCCACCCATCCAGCGATATTTTAAACATATCAGCAGCTTGTGGAACAGACTTTTACAAATTATAGGAAATGTATGGTAAGGAGGTAAGTTATTTAGAGTAAATATGGTATAATGTATGCTATATGTGGATCAAAGACTTTACCCTCAATAGACACCTTTAGTCGTTGGCGGCAGTGAATGGTAAAAACTGCGAAAATGTTAACCCTAGTCCTGCTGAACCTGGATATGTCCTGCCTTTGCAAATAGTGTAGATCCAGATCAGATGGCTTCTTCAGAAGCCATCTGATCTGGATCTGCACTGTTTGCCATTAAGTATGTGAATTAATATCAACTGTCTGGATCAAGTAATCTGATTGGCTGAAAATTAGAAATGGGTGTGGCATCTTAATTTATTCAGAAATGACAAGGGTTAATACCACTAGGTTTTTTTTGCAGAACTAACAGAAATCATCATCAATGTGCACAATACTGGTTAACCGCTTAGAGGATTAAGCCTGCCCAGTAAACGTGTGGTTAGGTAAACTGACCGTGCTCGACATGACCCCATTGGGTTGACTGGGCCGTAAAACCTCAACACAAATCATCAAAGTAACATTAATCATCTAACTACAGAATAGGTGATAAATATTACTATGGCAGTAAGTTAAACATGCTTATCACAACTGCAGCAGACCACGTTTGGTTTTTTCCCCCCGTATTTTTCAGTGTTGATAAGCCTTGACATGTCATATGAATCAACTGCTAGGCAGAAATGCTGCCAATTATACCAAGTTTTCTTAATTTGTACATACATGTTTCTGTATTTTCAGCTTCGACTAGGAAACACAGCAGACACACCGAAGATAGGTGACCTGGTTTTATCGACATTGTGTCCCGCACTCGCCCATATTATTTCTAATGGTATGAAGCACCACCTAGCTGGCTTCCAGATGTTTGGACGAGTCCAGGTTACAATATGGAAGGTTGTTGAGGCATCAGTAGAAGCAGGTAACTTCATTATATTCCCCCGTCCCCCATCAGAGTTGGAGGGGGATACATTGTTTTCAGTCTGGATCCCATTAGCATGATCATCAGTAATGGAACTGGCCTTGGAGTGGGTGTTGCATAACTCCAAATAAGGTGCTTATTTCATCCAAAAAATATTGATATTTTTTTATTTTTCCATAAAAATTTGTTGTGGGTACTTATTAGAAGTGCCTCACAGAGGCACTTCTAATGAGTACCCACAACACGTTTTAGTGGAGAAATAAAAAAACAAAAACAACATTTTTGTGGATACCCCCTTCCCCCTTTATCTGGTACTATGTGTTGGCATGATAGTTTCTTGTGTACAGCCTGTCTCTAAGCCGGTAAATAGATTTTCATCAAACTTGCAGGGATCATTGGGACATACTTTAGAGCTGGTTAAATTTTTGTGACCTTGACTTCTAATGAGTACTCTGCATATGTTTTCTGTGGAGAAATGAGAAAGATACTCCTTCTCAAAATCATCTCATTACAGTCATCTTCAGACAATTCTAAAAAGATTCCACCACATATTTTCATGCAGAAATAAGAAAAAAAACTGCATGCAATATTTTTTTTTTTTTTTTCAAGAAAATGTGTTTTACTTTGTACCCTCAGTGTATTTAATGCTTAGCAGTCGCATAAAATTCCAGCAGACGACACATGGAAATATTTTTATTATTTTTCCTAGAAAACAGGTTTTGACATGTCATGCAAATTGTCTCCAATGGAGACAATTTGCATGAAATGTCAAAACCTGTTTTCTGGGAAAAAATATCATCAATTTGCTGTCTGCTGAATTAGTCAAGGGAGTGGGAAGGGTTAACTAATGATTTTTATTGTGAGATTGGCAATTCAAGTGAAACTGTGTCTTCTAGCATATTCAGACAATAAAAGGCCTGCACATTAATTTTATTAGGGCTTCATTTAGGACCTTTGCTCATTGATAGATCTAAAAAAGTATTGATATTTTCATATTTCTCAATGAAAACATATGGTGTGGTGCTCTGACATTAGGGCACCACACTGAGATGGTTCTCATGAGTACCCACAACATACCACAGTCAACCTAATTACCACACATACCCCAATAAGCGCACAGTCGTGCACTTTCGTAGGCTTCAGATTGCAGTCCTTGTAATATTTTCTTCTTTAAATAGCATATGTTGTGGGTACTAATCTGAATTCCATCAAATTCTCAACAAGTAGAGGCAGTTTGAATGAGTACCCACAATATATGGTCAAGGTAATTCAAATGAGTACCCATAATATATGCTTTTATAAAGAAACCAGAACACATGTTTCTGACAATAAAATAAATTTTTAGGTCTTACATTCACGGGTCGTGCCATTTGCGTTGTAAATTGATCAAAATACCATATTTACCTTAAGTATTCAGACAGACAGCCCTGAGCAAACAGTTTGGACCCAGATCAGATTCTGCAGAATCCTGTTTGCCTGTATTCAAAAAAGTTTTTATGCACATATCAGGTAGTAGAATGACCTTATTCAGATTTTAGGACATGTATGTTCAGGAGTTACAATTTTTCAGTATACAAGGTAACTTATAGAATGTAAATTATGGCCATCAACCGAAAAGTTTCATCCCCTATTTCAGGTCCACAGACTCGTACCCTCACTGATCTGGTATCCAACATCAAACAGAGGACCTATTTGACAACACACCAGCAGAAATTTGATGCTTTTGTTTTTGGACTCTTGAAGTAAGTAAGAACTGAGTTTTCTTTCACTGAATAATTCATCAGGAGAGGATCATTTAATAACCCTTGAAGGGCCAAGTAAGATTGTAGTAGACAACATTATATAGATTTTAATATTTTTAGGAGAAAAAGCAGAATTCACATAAAATACCAAAACTTATTTATCTGAACGATAATAATAAAAACAATAAAAATGTCAGCTGCTGTTGCAGTTGTGATTGGAACTTTATGAATGGCACATTAAGACTCACTTGAACCAGGTTTAAGCCCACTAACAGTTCTTCCATTGACAGTTTGTCTGTTGCATTTCAGTTTGGTTTTATTCATTCTGTTATTGTTAGAATGCTGTTCTTTTCCTTTAGAGTGTTGTATTATGATGTTATTTAACCCATTTATGCCTAGCATCCCATAAAAGAGACATCGGCAAACAGTGAAGATTCAGATCAGATGCTGCAGAAGGCAGCATCTGATCTGCCTCTTCCCTGTATGCAATAAAATACAGGAATTTCTATAAAACATGGTAATAATAAAAACTAACCAGACACCCTTTCTAATGGAATTGGACCGGTCCAAAGAATTAAGGTAGAAGAGTCTACCCGGCATTATTGGGTTAATGTCTTTCCAAATTTGGGAGGGCTGTTTCAGTGATTGTGGCCTACCTGGGTGTCCACATAATATATTATTTATTGTTAACCCATTTATGCTGAATGGACTCTGCTACCACACCCCTTTGGCCAGGTCCTTTCACA
The DNA here is from genome assembly GCA_964016985.1 of Anodontia alba. Lineage (NCBI taxonomy): Eukaryota > Metazoa > Mollusca > Bivalvia > Lucinida > Lucinidae > Anodontia > Anodontia alba. Next base: position 21,139,668 of record OZ024838.1, read on the forward strand.
GAAGAAGGGGTGTCTGGTTAGGTTTTTATTATTACCATGTTTTATAGCAATTCCTGTCCTAAATGCAAACAGTGATCTGGGACTACACTGTTTGCCAATGTCCATTTGGCATAAATGGGTTAATATAATGAATTCTTGAAGTTGGATTTTGCATTCAGCTGATTTTGAGTATTTTTCATTGAATAATTTCATCAGGATACAATTTCTTATTAGACCTTAAAAGGCCAAGCAAATTTTAAGCAGACAGCATTCTTTTTTATTTGTTTTATTATTTTCAGCAAAAATAAGGCTTGACAGATGATTCACATGAACTGTCAGACTCAGTTTCCCCTGAAAAGAAAAAGTGAAAACAAAATGACATTTGCTGGAATTGTGATAGGCACTTGTTTGGTGAGGTCCCTTATCCCATTGTAGTCTGGAGACCCTAAAACTTTAAAGGGTAATTGGCAAACAGTGCAGACCCAGATCAGGCACGGCAGAACATGACTTCTGATCAGGGTCTCCACTGTTTGCAATTGGTTTAGCCATTTTTCTCTACAAATATCTAAAATTTATAGCCGGACATATCTAAAATTGAAATTGGACTCTTCCAGTATATAGTGTGGGAGAGTCTATTAAGTGTACAATGGGTTATCTCATGTTGTGGCTTGCTTAAATAATGATTCTTCTCTCTCTTTATAGTTACAGGTTGCTTGATTTTTGGATTGGTACTGTTAGAGCAAAGGAGGACCAGTTGTCACGGTATTATGAACCAGATGCCATCTTGTTGCATAGCAATACAGTCTTGAAAGCCAAATATGACAGTGTGATACTCTCAGTCCAAACATTGGCTGCTTTGCCATTTCAGTTACATTCAGAATTCATCAAGGAAAAAGCTTTGTCTGATTCTAAAGTAAAGTCACAAGAAATGACGAGTTCAAAGGAGGACTTGTTCTTCTCAGCCAATCAAACTCAAGGTAACAACAGTCTGAATGAACCAGCCAATGAGAGTGTTCCTACTGAAATCACAAGTGTTCTTGAACTGACTGCAACAAAAGCTTTGAACTGGATAACTAAAACAGCTCTTCCAAAAATGTCACCTCAAGACTCTTCACCATCGAAGTCAAGATCACTTCCGCTTGACTTGTCCACAAGTCTCACAGATTCAAAATGTTCAGTCAGTGAAATGTCAGAATCATGTGATGGCACAGGGAAGTTGCTGAGGAGAGAAACAAAGTCATGTAATGACATGGAAAAGATACTAGAAAAACATAAAGGTATTTACTGTGATGCTAAAGCAAGCAGAATTGATGCAGATCATATAATTTCTCCATCAGAGAGCATGAGATCCAGTCTGGGCAGTCAGTATGGTCCAATGGCCTTCTTGTCTACTCTTACCTCAAAATTTGATTCAAGTAAAACTGAGAACCAGACAACTCCTTCACCTTCGATGACATCATCTGTTACCAGTCTGGTTAATAAGTTTTTCCAGTTTGGTGCAAATTTGTCACAGAGGCAAGCTTATCGAAAAGGGGTTACTGAATATAACTTTGAGGAAGAACAGTCTGTGCCATGTGAAAAAGTTGACATTGAAAAAGCCTCAGACAAGGCACCAAGCAATGTTGCTGTCACTGAACCAGTCACTCAAATTGAGGAGAACCAGTCAAGTCATGTGACAGAGACAGTTGAGGAAGTAAAATTAAGAAATAAAACAAAACTTCCTTCGCCAGAAAAAACTAGTTCAAAGCGTGTTTCTTTTGATATTGTAAATTTATTTGATAAACTTTTACTTCCAAGTTCTAAAGACAATACTGAAAAGCCAGTTAATGAGAGCAAAAGTAGATGGAGTTGGGGTCTGGGAACCAGAACTGAAGTCAGTCGAGCAAAGGTGAAAAAAGTGGCAAAAAGTAAAATACCAGTGACTTTGAATAGGAACCAAAGTCCTAAACACACAGGGCAACAAAGTACAAGAGAAGGCAGTTCACCAGCTGTGAGACAAGGGGCCGTTATTCCCCCTCCAAAACCACCAAGGGTGCAGCAGAAACAAGGCAGTGATTCAAGGAGAGTAACTCAAAGTGATGGCACAGCGGAAGTAGCAACAACCTATGACATTAATCGTAATTCTGCGTCAGTTTGAACTTTGTTGAAACTATTTAGTTTTAATGTAATGTGCAATGATTTTTTTTTCTACAACTATTTAACCTAGTCAATTTTTGTCATCATACTTGTTCTATTTATAGCCATTCACATTATTATCATCATCATTTCATTGCTATCTTGTGTTCTGCGTCAAGCAAAACGTGCTTAAGGGGAAAGGGGAGACAATTCTGTCAAAATTGGTTTTGGTCCCTTCTGATAAGGAGTTCCCTTGGGAGCAAACTCTTTCCTTTTAGAGTAGACCCCTTTCAAAATAGGCTTATGCTATATGAAAGCAAATAGGAAATCACAAAAGTTATCTCCCTTATCAAAATAGGCAGAAAATCTACCAAGTGCATTAAGTCCCCTTAAGGTGAATGGATACACCTAGCCCAGATGTTATAAAACTTTTTTCATGCTCAACTTAGCTGAGCAGGAAATTTCTCCTTCTAATAAATCTCAAATTACTAACAATTGAAAATTCTTTCTTGCTAAACATAGGCATTGTATTATTAGCAGAAAAAATTTCATGCTCAGCTGAGTTGAGCATGAAAAAAGTTTTTTAACCTCAGGGCCTGGAGAATCTGCTGCCATTGGCAAAAGGGAGACAATTTTTGCCAACAAGAAGTCACTGTTGCTTTCTTAGTATTTAAATCCTATTTTTCTTAGTATTTAAATACTATTTCATAGTATTTAAAAGTTGGGACTATTCATAAAGGAAAGGATTTGCTCCCAGAGGGAGCAAAGTCTTTCCTTTTAAGAGAAGCGATCATTAGAAGGTTGGTAAATATATTTTCCGAGGAGAGTTATTTCCCTTGACGGTATAAAATATAAGCTAACATAAAAAATATGGATTAGCTTATAACTCTAGATAAGATGTAATTGAAAATGAGATGATAATTGAGGCCTCGGTGGCTTAGTTGGATGCGCGTCCGACTGGAGACCAGGAGGTCGCGGGTTCGACCCCCGCCAAGGGTGGCAACATTCTTTCATGGAGATTGATCATGAAATATTTTCTACGGTCATTCTCTCCCTTCCGCTGATTCAAGAAGGGCAGTTGTCAGTTTCTGGCGAAAGAATGTGCACAATACTGGTTAACCGCTAAGAGGACTAAGCCTGCCCAGTAAATGTGTGGTTAGGTAAACTGACTGTGCTCAACATGACCCCGTAAACCTCAACACAAAGATAATTGTTTACTGGGCCGTAAACCTCAACACAAAGATAATTGAGGATTTTTTTTTTTTTTTTTTTTTTGCTTATGCATCAGGACATACCTTTGGGGAGCTCATTGGAAATGCCTTGGCCAAACAATTCCAGTGAGTAGACAAAAGATGTGTTTTTGCAAAAAATAACAGAAGCGCATCTTTCAACTACTATCATTATCTGGAGTCACAAACCGAAATGTGGAGATTCTGTGGAAATATGTCCACTGATCTAGGCATTCCCTGTTTGTATATACATTTAAGCCATCTTTTGCTTGATGTAATTGTTACCATAGGTCCAGATGTGAGGAGTATTCAGATAAATATTTCTTATTTCTTTAAGAAAACATATGTTGTGGATACTCATTAGAAGCGCCTCACTGAGGCGCTTCTAATAAGTACCCACAACATATGTTTTCTTGAAGAAATAAGAAAAATTAACAATATTTTTTGGTTGATAAAAGCATCTTATCTGGAGCTGTGTATGACTTGCTGAGCTTGTGCATGAGGGAAAAGTGCAATTGATAGAAAATTTTATTTTGCATCGCTTAACTTTCTGAGAAAATCATTTGAATTGATGAAGTTGTATGTTTTCCATGTGTTGCTGTGTATATCGTAGTAGATCACCTCTTTGTCTCTGGTCATTCATGGTGGAGTTTCTTCATGAGAGAGCCGGCCTCGGTGGCTCAGTTGGATGAGCCGTCCGACTGGAGACCAGGAGGTCGCGGGTTCAAGCCCCGCCCAGGTCGGTAACATTCTTTCGTGGAGATTGATCATGAAATATTTTCTACGGTCATTCTCTCCCTTCCGCTGATTCAAGAAGGGCAGTTGTCAGTTTCTGGCGAAAGAATGTGCACAGTACTGGTTAACTGCTTAGAGGGCTAAGCCTGCCCAATAAATGTGTGGTTAGGTAAACTGACCACGCTCAACATGACCCCATTGAAAACGTGTTGTCGGAACACTTTGAGGCACTTCTAAAAAGTACCCAGAACATACTTTTTTGTGGAGAAATAATAAAAGAAAAATTATCTGAATTCCCTTCTTACTTGGAGCTGTGGCTTTATTCCGTGTATGGACAGTAAAAGTCAAGATCAGTCTGCAAATACAGACAGTCTGGTCCTGGCTTTTATTCTATGCGTGACAGAGCTCTACTTCAGAAGTGTATCAAGGTAAATTATAATTTTTTTTTTTTTAATTCATCCACAAAACCATGTTGTGGTACTCAATAAAAGTGCCGCAGCGAGGCGCTTCTGATGAGTACCCACAACATAAGTTTTTTTCTGAAGAAAAAGAACACATTGATACTTTTTATTTTGAGAAAAAGAAATAAAATTAGATGACTTATCTAGATCACTGCATATCCAATATTTGGACCTTCTAGAATCTTATTGAAAAGCAACACATGAAAAGGACTATACATGTGCAAGGATGACCTAGATCAACATGCAATATAGTCTGAATATTTCAGTACTGCAGAACATATTGTTGAACAGAGAGGGTCCTGATCGGACTACATGGATGATCAAGGCTGATCAAGGCCTTCACTGTTTGCAAATGACATATGATCCTTTTTTGCATCTATTAGTGAAGAATCAAGGACCTGATCCAATTATCTCTGTGTTAACCCTTGTCCTGCAGAATAAATTAAGATGCCATGCCTTTTTCAGATTTTCAGCCAGATTACTTGTTCCATATTGTGGATATAAATTCACATACTGAATGGCAAACAGAGCAGATACAGATCAGTTGGCTTCTTAGAAGCCAACTGATCTGGATCTACACTGTTTGCAAAGGCAGTGATCAGCAAGACAAGGGTTAATTTCTTTTCTGGTGTCTCCATGAAAACATTTTGTCTGAGTACCTGCATTATTTATTTCAATGGCGAAATAAGAAAACTCAATACTTTTTTATTGTAAAAATAACCATATTTAGAGCCATGCTAAATAAAACAGCTGAGATTTTGATCATGTTATGCAGCAGACCTATCAGCGCCGAAGTTTGCATGTACATGTCTATAGTATTATTCCATTTTGCTTTAATGTATAAACTTGGGTTAAGTTTGTCAAAACATGAAACATCTTTTCCTTTACAATGCCGTAAAAAGAATGGAAACCAGTTCCATTTAGTTTCGAGAACTGTTGAACCATTCAGGTTTTGTTTAGTTATGTATTAGATTGTGCCATTCTTAGATAGTTCACATCTTTTGAAAACCTGCCTATATATTTCGAAAATACTGACTGAACTATGGGGGCGGGGGGGTTCATTTGGCCCTTTACTGTTCATACCGTATTCGACCTAATTACCGCACTGTGCGCTTAGGTTTTTCAAACTTTACTGGGAACACTCATTCGTGTTAAAATATGTACCTGCTAAGGGTACACTATAATAAAAAAAAGATCAGAAAAAGATTTATTTGATATTGATTATGCAATTTTTCTGATTTTCTTTATAAACGCATATGTTGTGGGTACTCATTTGAATTGCATCGACAAGTCGATGCAATTCAAATGAGTACCCACAACATATGCCTTTATAAAGAAGTAGACAAAAAAGTACACTGCCTGTAATCTTAAGACTACGAAATCGCTTGACTGTGCGCTTATAGGAGTATGTGCGGCATTAGGTTGAATACGGTATTTGTCAAGTCCGATGGATACCCTTCAAAGGGAGAGCATTCTAAACTGAAAATGTTTGTGCCTTTCTTTTGAAAGAGAGACCAGTTACCTGTAAGTATGGTAAATGTCCTAAAATTTTGAACACTTTATTCTGTAAAGTTTTGGCTTAAATTTTGCTTTTTATACAGTTGTTTCTTAAAATATTTAGTGGATGGCAAACAGTGTAGGCCCTGATCAGACTTCACCTTCAAAAGCAGTCAGATCTAGTTCTGCATTGTTTGCATATGTCATTTTGTCAGAAGCTTTGGTGTTCGAAATTTTAGGACCTTTACCATAGAAAATAATTCGCTTATCTGGTATATGAATACCTTCTCAAAGAAGGCTATGCCTGAAAGAAAGTATTTGCTCACAGATGAGCAAATTCTTTTCTTTAAGGGCAGCCTCACTTTGAGAAGGGAGGCAGTTGCCTTCAGAGAGTAATCTCCCTTCAGGCTGTATCCACTTAGGCAGGTTTCATCTTGATGTGACACAGACTTCAGTCCATAAATTCTGTAACTAGTGATTTGTCATCTATAAAAAGCATAATTCAGGAGGATTGGATAAACCTGGTAGATTTTCTGCCATTTTTCTTTTATAATGGAGACAACTTTTATGACTTCCAGTTTGCCTCCCCTTCTGAAAAGGGGTCTGCTCCAGAGGGAAAGAATTGGCTCCCCTTGTCTTGAACCTTGATCAGAATTAACCGTTCTGTTTTGGTTTTGTACATACAACTCTTCAAATACTGTATAAGCTGTGATTTTTTATAGGACCTTTGTTTTCTGATTGACTTTTCTGCAGAAATTAAAATGCCTGACATTTGGTCTCTCAAACTGGTGTCTTCCTTACCGACCTGTAATTAAATTTTAGGACACTGAATAGAAAAAGAAACAAAGAGAACATTAGACTTTTTTGGTATTTTCTAAAATACACCAGCAAGTTATTTGGAAACTTCACAATATTATCAGTCTATGATGCATGTATGGTAGTAGGGCCCAGATTATAATCAGAAAAAAAAAAAAAAAAAAAATTTTTTTTTTTTTGCTAGACTAAAGGAAAAGTGAAGGGTAAAAATTTTTTAACCCATGAAGCATCTTTCAAAATTGTAGCAGACAGCATTCTAAGCTTTTTGTTCGATTTTTCAGAGAAAATAAGGTTAAACCTTATTTTCTTTGACAAGGGTTTTAGAATGTTTTCTGCTGCTGCTGTAACTGGCACTATTAGGGAAAATTCGTATCTCAGAAAGGATAAGCTTACTTTTCAAAGGAAACTGGTTCCCACAAACTACCTAGGCTGGACCCCAAATTGTTGAGCTTTATAATAGATGTTGTGCTACATAAGCCCCTCCCACTGTTTAGTTGTTATGGTTTTATAGTATTGCTGTGATCAAACATTCCTCTTCTTGTTCCTTATTTGCTGTAAGAAGACGAGCTTGTTAATTTATACATATTTATTTACTGTAGTTGACATGGTTGTGCTGGTATAGGCTGATCAAACTGACCTATTGTTTTTGCCCTTTAGATTATAATAAACAGATATTACCTGTATAGGTGAGATAATAGCTGTCTCACGTGAAATGCAGGATTTTATCTGACTGTCATGACTAAATTATTATTAGATTGTAATATTTATAAGTGTATATTTACTGCATAAACAGGTATTGCCTATATAGGTGAGTTAATAGCTGTCTCACGTGAAATACAGGATTTTGTGACTGTCATGACTAAATTATACATTAGAAGTATCCTGAGGAATATTAAATGTAAAGGTCAGTGTGACAGATCAGTTTGGTCAGTCTGTATTCATACACTTTTATTTACATAATTTGATGTGGTTGTGCTTAGAGTTAAACACATAGCATGCTAGATAAATAAAATCAGCTGATAAATTTTTGAAATACATGTATTTTTTTCTTATTTTAACTCTTTCAACCCTGCAGACCAAAAAGTAAACACTATAGATCCAGATGAGAAGGCTCATAACGAGCCATCTGATCTGGCTCTACATTGTTTGCCATTCTGTTTTTGATTTTCAAAAAACACCCTATTTGCATCAGTAGATGCATCCAAATGCAAAGATAGAAGATTCTACTTCAGAAACTCAGGGTTGAAAGTGTTAACCTAGCAGGGTATGACATTTCATGTAAATTTTCTCCTTAAGAATAGGGCTGTAAAGAGTACTCCATAACAGCAAACAAAAGTTGCAGGCATGCTCAGGTTGGTCTGTTCTTAGTTGTTGAAATCATTGTAAGCTTAATGAAGTCCTTGCCTTGCTGAATAAATTAAGATGCCACGCCTACTTCTAATTTCCAGCCACTCAGATTACTTGATCTGGGTTTTTGATAGAAATTCACATATTTAATGACAAACAGTGCAGATCCAGATCAGTTGGCGTCTTCAGAAGCCAACTGATCTGGATCTATACTGTTTGCTAAGACTGTGCATGTCGTGGTTAAATGAATCGTATTAACTGTTGAAGCACAAAAAATTTAGCTACACTGATATATATTTTTTATGAAAAATTGTTAGTAGCTTTTGTAGCACAGAAAAATATATCTGGATTTTTCATAAAAAAAAAATAACGTATATATAGGGCAAAAGCAGTTTTCATATTTTCATCAAAAAAAAACAAAACAAAAAAAAACAGTGCATAAGCTAGTTACTCTTTTTCACAAAAAATATTGGTGTATTTAATGTTTGGGGGTAGAATTGTTGAATGAAATTTTGGACTTAATGACTTCATTAAGCTAACAGAACTTTGAACAACAGGGCCCTGGTATTTGCTGATTTACTAATGACTTCAGCCAGATTATTCTGTTCTTTTCTTTATTTTTACTGTAGGTATATATATATATATATAACAAGAGAATCATTTTCTACAATAAACATGCAAAATACATAAACACCAATGCCTGATGATACTGAATGCCTTCCAAATGATTATTTGGTTACGTACATTATGATGAGAAAACCATCTAATCCGGAGCTATGTAAAATGCATAGAAATCATAGGGAAACAAACATTAGGGAGATGGCATGACAGCATTTTAATCACATCACAAAAATGCCTATATAATTTTGACCCCAATAAATCCCATTTTTATCTAGTAAAATTGGGATTTATAAGGGTATAAATTATTTTTCTTATTTCAGCTCAAGAACATAGATTGTGTGTACTCATTAGAACTGCCTCACTGAGGCAGTTCTTATGAGTACCCTCAATCTATGTTTTGAGGAGGTATCAGAGGTTTTTATCTGAAAATTTTCAGTTTTTGGAGGTGAAATTTTCTATATATTTGCATAGGCATGTTTTCGTAATGAATACTTTATAATGAAGAATATTATGAACAGTGTTATATTGAGGGTACAGAGTATGAATGTTTCCTTTATTTGCTCATTGATAGTGTCAAACTTGATGTATTTACCATCATGACTTATGTGTTATTCTAGGCTGCATAGATCTAGATAAGAGTGGGTATCAGGTTAATTGTTTTCTTATTACTCGATGAAAACTTATGTTGTGGGTACTCATTAGAAGCGCCTCGGTGAGGCGCTTTCTAATGAGTACCCACAACGTATGTTTTTGTCGAGAAATAAGACAAAAATGGATACTTTTTGGGGGGAAAAAAGCGCCTTATCAAGAGCTATGAGGCTGTATTTACCCTAAATATTGGGACAACTTTACTTCTTACCATACTTGTCCTAAAATTTGAACAAGTCCATTTTACCACCTGCCGATGTGTCTAAAATGCTGGATGAATAGTAAACTGTAGATGCTGCGGAATGCGGTACCTGATCTGGGTCTAAAATTTTTGCTCAGGTCTATCTGTCTCACTACTTAGGGTTATTATGGATATGCCCTGTGTTCACTGACTTTTTAATGTATAAATTATTTAGATTCAGTTTTAAAACTGTGACTTTGTGATATCCATATTATTCATTGTTTCTTTCAAGATCAAGTAGTTAATATATTGAAAATATGTGTCTATTCTGTAATTCATCTTACTATTCATTTTTCCTCCTTTAGAACATAAAGTTTTGTGAAATTTTTGAAACTGGGCATTTTTATTGGGTTGGCATGACTACCTGCCGCTGTTTTGCTTTTATTGAAGATGTTGATTTTATTACAAGCAAGTCTTGTGGGAATTTAGAATTGGAGATAATTAAACTCATAAACAGGGCTTGTCAGGGAAAATAAATACATAATGTACATCTTAACTGTGATAATATTTACAAGGAAATAAGACCTTACATTCTGAATGTTCATATTTTTGGTTATTGTTTTCTTAAAGTAAACATAAAAAAAAAAGCTTTCTGACAAATATCAAAACGAATTCACCAATAAAAAAATCTGGGAGAGGGCTACAAGAAAGTTCCACAAAATTTTCAGAATCTGTTCTGAATGAGATAAAATGAAATGTAATTGATATTGTTTAAAATTACCTTGTTGATGACTTGATGTGTTCTCATATGACCTGCACCAATGAGGAAAAGGCTGTGTGAAAATTAAATGCTAAAATCAGTTCTTTTCCTTGTAGTACAGCTCTGATGTATATACATGTATAAGTTACCTTAGTTAGTGCATGGGTGTACAACTGTAAGGGTAGAAGTTTAGATTTTGCTTGGACTTTATTGTTCTTTTTAACAATTTCTGTTATAACAAGCTGATGGTTTGATAAACCCTGACATGGTACATACCTGTAAAGAGAATTCTTCTTGACCAAGTGAAGCGTTACTGCTGGGAGAAAACTGAGAGTCAAGTGGTTTAGTCCACTGGGCCACATAGCACTACTGGGCACACTTTTTCAAAGCATCCTTAACTTTGGGCAAAATCAACAAATGACAAACTGATGATTTTTCCCCCCAGTAAATAGTTGACACTTCATAGATGTTTTCTCTGAAGGCAACAATTTGCAAGAAGTGTCAAACCCTATTTACTGAAGGAAAAAAATTAAAGCTATTTCAAAATGTCTTCTGCTGCAAGTTGGACCCAGCGTGCATTATTGATTTTTTTATATCGGTATACTATTTATTTTTGACATAAATTATTTTAAATGCACTGGTATTTTTAGAAAAAAAAAATGTTCGCATAGTTTGGGTTTTTTATATATGTATTTTTTTCTCGTCTGTACTAAAGCTACTTGTGGTCACCTGTCTTCATAAAAAAAAAATACCAGTTTATTTAAATTTTGCATGTTAAATTATTTAACATTCACACTGAAGGCTAATGATCTTTTAAACAGTATGGTCCTGATGTTTAGAATCTGCGCCTGGACAAGTAAGGGATCTGATGGAGTCCACTGCACAAAGAGGACAAGAGCTATGTTCATATCTTTTAACTGTGTTTTGGTCATTTTGGGAGAAAAACTGGAACGACATTTTATTTGCAATTCGAAACCACTGAATATCTAAGGGAGATGCCACCCAGCCCCATTCTTACTAATTTTGGAGTTAATGGGAAACCTCAGTGAATTTGGTTTTCCGAAGATAATCTATACATGTATAATAACAGTATTCAGTTAGACATGGTTTTTATCCTTAAACCACATGTACTTTTTTGGAGGGAAAATAAACATATTAAACCTGTTATTTTTAACAAATCAATTTTTTGAGAGCAGTAACCATAATCTATCCTCAATATCCTTTGAGGGCAGTAACGGTAATTTCTTACAATACTCATCCTAAAATTTGAACAAGATTTTTCCAGATGACTGTTGTGCTTGCGTCCCTTAACATCTACAGTAAAATGAACTTTTTTGTGCTCTAATTTTACTGGTCAAGTCTTTAGGGTAAATGTTGTATATTTAGATAAATGCATACTCGGAATATATTTGTGAACAGTACTCATCTTGAACATTTAGGTAAAATCTCAGCTGATCTTGACTTAGGTGACCACATATGTGCAGCAGACCCCATTGCATAGGTCATATTAGGTCAGGAAATGTCAAAAAGCAGAAGACTTAGTGTGGAAAATGGAAATATTTTATGAGAAAATACTGAAAAATATTGTTATTTATTGATTTGTGTTTTGGTATTTATTCACTGAAAAGAATTAAAGATAACTGTTAGGATTGTCCAGGTGTTTTGAACTTCAAAAAGAGATTGATATGTGGCTTTTCTAACCTTTTTAACATGTCATGGCTCTTTACATATATTACCATATTTAACTTAAGTATTTGGACATAGCAAATGGTTTAGACCCAGCACTGTTTGCCACTCATCCAGTCTTTTGACAAGTTAGCAGGTAGTAAAATGGCATTACGAAAACATGCCTATTCAAATATACTGAAAATTTAACCGCCAGAAATGAAAATTTTCAGATAAAAAATTCTGATATTTTTTATATTTCTGCTCAAAACATAGATTGTGGGTACTTGTTAGTACCACCTCGGCGAGGTGGTTCTAACAAGTACCCACAATCTATGTTATTGTAGAAATAATAAAAATAATGTATACCCCTGTAAATCCCAGTTTTACTATATAAAAGTGGGGTTTAAGGGGAGTCAAAATTATATAGGTTTGTCTTCATGATGGACTTGTTCAAATTCTAATATGGTAAGTAGTAAGTATCTAAGTGGTCTAAGTACACTTGGTAGATCTGCTGCCATTTTGACAAGGATGACAAATTTTCTGACTTTCTGTTTGGTTTCCTGCACATCCAAACCCATCTAAAAAGGGGTCTGCTCTTTAGAGTTGACAACAATTCAGAAGGGGACTAAAATAATTAAGACAGAGTTATCTCCCCTGAAAGTGTATACAGTTCCTTTGAGGTGTCTAAATATTAGGTTAACCCTTATCATGTTGAATAAATTAAGATGTCATGCCCATTTCTAATTTTTAACCAATCAGATTACTTGATCCAAGTTGTTTAAACAAATTCAAATACTTAATGACAAACAGTGCAGATCCAGATCAGTTGGCTTCTTCAGAAACCAACTGATCTGGATCTACATTGTTTGCAAAGGCAGGGTATATCCGGGTTCAGCAGGAGAAGGGTTAAATATGTTGCTTTTGTGATATTGTGAGCTTTCTGTGTCTTTCATTTTAAATCAAACATGCAATTAACCTGCCTTGTTTATCATAATTGTTCCAGTTCTGACACCACTGTCTAAATTGATCCATTTCTGACACTGCTGTCTGAATTGTTCCTGTTCTGACACCACTGTCTGAATTGTTCCAGTTCTGACACCACTGTCTGTATTTGTTCCAGTTCTGACACCACTGTCTAAATTGATCCATTTCTGACACTGCTGTCTGAATCATTCCAGTTCTGACACCACTGTCTGAATTGTTCCTGTTCTGACACCACTGTCTGAATTGTTCCAGTTCTGACACCACTGTCTGTATTTGTTCCAGTTCTGACACCACTGTCTGAATTGTTCCAGTTCTGATACCATTGTCTGTATCATACAATATAAATCATTAGTGTGCTGAACTAGATATTGGTTGGGGACATTTTTAATCTTTTTTATTTATTTTTCAGAGAAATTATGGGCTCAGCATTTCATGTCAATTGTCTGTCAAGCCTTAAATTCTCTAAAATAGAATAAAAATATTTTAAAATGTTTTCTGCTGTAGTGTAGATTGGCACTTAATAGTTGAATCAAATATAATATGAAAAAGTGATTGTTGTGATTCTACTTTTGTTATGAGTTATGATATCTGTCTCATTAGGTAATTTTATCTTACACACTTCTTAGTTCACCTGAGCCAAAGGCTCAAGATGATCTGTAGTGATCACTTTCCATTCTTATCTCTGTCAGCCTGTCATATTTTCCTGTGAAACCAGTGGACCAATGTCAAATTTAATGTGGAGCCTCCTTGGGTAGGGAAAATGAAAGCTTGCACAGTCTCAGACTGTAGACCAACATGGCTGCTGCTACCATATATGGTAAAAACCTATAAGAATTCACTCAAACCAAGAATGCTTTGGCGTGAATCCTTGCTAATCCCATTATAGTCGGGAGGTCCTTAAAAGGGTAATTGGCAAACAGCACAGACCAGATCAGATGCTGCAAAATGGGGTGTCTGATCAGGATCTCCCATGTTTGCAAATACATGTTGTTCAACTACTTTTCTCCAGAAATCACATTGCCTGACTTACTAAAATTGAAATTTGAATCTTCCAGTATACAGTGTGGGGAACTTCATTCAGTCTACAAGGGGTTAAAGCATCAGGGATACAAGTTCTACCAAAATTGTTGAAATCGTGGCCTGAGGTTGATCTTTCACTTTTCTACAGCAAGGTCAAATTTGTTTCCTCATACATTTATATGGGAAAATGTTGAAAAGTCTTTTTCTTTAAATGTATTTTAAAGACTAATGGTTGAAACTTACAATATGTAATTGAAGTAGCAAAGCTCTTCAGTTACAGTCAAACTATTTATCCCCTGGGATAATTTGCCCCAACCCTGAGCTATAAACATGTCTAAAATAACTATTTCAATAAGAAGCTTCTCTGGCCAATTGTCACCAAATTCCACAAGGAGCTATCTGATTTCAGAGTTAGTTCAGACGGTTACACTCCACTGACCAGGACATTACCATGCCTGTATATGGTAAAAAACACTTAAAAATCTTCTGCAGGACCAAGTTAGCTTTGAGGCTGAATATTGGTTTATAGAATTGTGGATGTGCAGTATACCAAGTTTGTTCAAATGTTGATCCAAGGTTGACCTTTGATCATTTTATTTTTAAATACCATCCACTTTGTCGATTGGTTGCTTTGGTAATGTTTGAAATATGTTGCATGGCATTTGCAGATATGCAGTGGTCATTCACTCAGGTGAGTGAGTCATGGCCCATGGGCATCTTGTTTGTGTTTCCTTCAAAAAATATTCCAGTGATGGTTTAGAGATTAAAAATGTTTTTGAGGGTAGGGGAGGGGTGGGGAAGTGGGAGGTGAAACCTTGGAGTTGGCTTACGTAATTAAGACCAATTTTATTCATCATTAAATTGTCAGTAAGAGACTAAAAGACAGTTTTCAGGAAAAGTTAATGGTATTTTCCTTTCGAATCTCACTCAAAATTTATGTTCTCAGCAAAACAGTCTGTAATTAAATCCTATTTGGCCAGTTTCAGTTCATTTCATTTGTTATTCATTTGAGCCGCATTGTCATATAAAGGGGACATTAGTGCACATGTGAACAGCAAATGTGCACCTGTTTGTCTGCACAGTCTGATCATAGCCTTTACTTGTTGACTAATAGACTCATCAGTCACAAGCATAGCACTAGTTAAGGCACTCTTTTCAGTTCAAAAGTATTGACATTTTTCTTATTTCTCCATGAAAACATATGTTTTGGGTACTCATTAGAAGCACCTCGCTGAGGCACTTCTAATGAGTACCCATAACATATGCTTTCATGGAGAAATAAGAAAAATATTTATCGGATACCCACCCTTATCTAGACCTATGGTCACAAGGCTGCCCCAAGACCAACACTGGATATGTAGATTAACCCTCAGCATGCTGGGTAAAAATTACAGCAGACTGCATTTTGAAACATTTTTCTTATTTTTCCCAGAAAATAGGAGTTGACATTTCATGCAAATCCTTAGGAGACAATTTGCATGAAATTACAACTCTTTTCTGGGAAAAAAAAAAAAAAAATTAATGAAACCATGTTGTAATCTGCTGAATTTGCTTGGAGCATGCTGTGTGAAACTTTTGCTTTTGCATGTGCACCAAGACCACTTTTGTACATTGTGGAACACTTCTGTCTTCTTAATGTTACAGTAATTGTACAGGCACATTGTGATGAAAAATGTTACCTTTTGACATAAAAGAAGAGCTTTCACTAAACCATCCTAGGAGCATTCAAAATACCAGCCAAGGAGAGTTCACTAAACCAGACAAGGAACATTCATTAAACCAGTCTGGGAGCATTCACTAAACCAGTCATGGTTTATGTCCAGTCTGATCAAGAAGCTTCCCTGTCTTCCACACTATGTAGAGACTGTACCTTGATACCTCAAATGTCTGTGTTTATCATGAAATATGTAGTGAAGATCATTGACCCTGATCAGACTGTCCTGAATCATAGCTGGTTCCTTATGTCATTGGGTACATTTATAATCTTAACCAGTCTCTGAACAAATTCAGCAGATGACAAATTGATATATTTTTGCTTGTTTTTTCCTAGAAATCATCATTGACATTTCATGCAGACAGTTTGCTTGAAATGTCAGTCCTGTTTCAGGAGATATTTTATGAAATATCAATTTATTTTATGAAAAAATTACTTTCTAGAAAATAGGGTTTGACCTTTCATGTAAAAATGCACAAATGTTGAGTCCTGTTTTGTGGAAAAAAAAGAAAAAGAATAAATCTTTCAAAATGTTGTATGCTACTATTCAAGCCCAGAAGGTAAAAGGTTATTTTTCATGCTTCTGTTTAGGTGTTTACCCACATTACTTTATTTGTAATATGTGACAAGTGAAATTGTAGCAGACGAAATAAAGTTTTCAGAGAAAATAAGACTTGATATTTCATGTGAATCATCTGCCCAGCTGGCAATTTACATGAAAAATCAAGTCTTATTTTCTCTGAAAAAAAAAAGAAAAAAAAAAAAAAAATGTCATCTGCTGCAGTTTTGATTGGCACCTTAGAGATTAAGAAGCTGCTGTTTTCTAGCAAATTAACTTCTGTGACATTTGTGGGGTTGGAGCTCACATATCTCCAGATAAGTTGATAGTTATATCGCCAGCCGGTCTCGGTGGCTCAGTTGGATGTGCGTCCGACTGGTGATCAGGAGGTTGCCGGTTCAAACCCCGCCGGGTAGGCAACATTCTTTCGTGGAGATTTGATCATGAAATATTTTGTATGGTCATTCTCTCCCACCCGCTTTCAAGAAGGGCAGTTGTCAATTTCTGGCGAAAGAATGTGCTCAATACTAGTTAACTGCTTCGAGGACTAAGCCTGCCCAGTGAACGTGTGGTTAGGTAAACTGACCGCACTCTACATGACCCTAATGGGTTGACTGGACCGTAAAACCTCAACGCAAACAAACTAACAAGTTATGTCCCCCCACCTACGGGAGGCAGGACATATTGTTTTTGTGCAGGTCTCGTTGGCGTTGGAATGACACTGTTTTGTTTGCACAATATCTTGTGTATTTATGGTTGGATTCTTACCAAATTTTCATGACACTTTTTTGTCTGCACAATATCTTGTGAATTTATGGTTGGATTCTTACCAAATTTTCATGGGTATATATTTGGGACATAACAAAGAACTGATAAGATCTGGTGACCATGACCTAATTTTCAAGGTCACAGCAGCAGAAAAACAGAAAATTCATGGTGTGGAGACATCTGTTTTCTCTGAAAACAGTATTACTAGTTTTGGTGGTAATTTGGGATTGTCTTTGTTTTTTTTTTTTGTTTTTTTGATGCACCAACACTTACCTTGTGAGTACTCATTGAAATCGTCTCCCCAGAACATGCCTTGTAAGTATTCAGTGGAATTTTTTCAATAAATAACCACATTATATAATTTAGAGATGCACTTCAGGTGAGTGCTCACAAGATAAGTTTTGAAAAAACATTTTCACCTCAGCATTTCTTTTACCATATTAACCTAATATTGGGACCTATATTTACTTCTTACCATACTTGTCCTAGATTTTGAACACTTTCATTTTACTACCAATTGATCTGTCTAAAAAAGAAATAAAAAAACAGCTGGACTGAGGGGTAAACAGTGTAGATGCTAGTCAGATGCTGCATTCTGTGGCATCTGATGTTTGCTCAGGTTTGTCTTTCCCAGTGCATGTGTCTGCCTAGCAAACAATTCACAAGAAATGTCTAGCTTTATTTTCTTTGAAAAGTAAAAATATATTTTAGAATGTCCTCTGCTGCAATTATGGGGCAAAATCAGCAAATTTGCCCGAGTGCTGCTGATAGCCCATAATTTCAGCAGACGACATTCTAAAAAAATGGCATTTTTCTTACTTTCCTCAGAAAATAGTACTGAATTTCATATTATCTCTATTTCTTAGAAAGGTGACAATTAATATGAAATATCAATGTGTATTTTCTGGAGAAAAATGAAATGTCATCTACCATTGTTTAAGTCCAGCAGGTGAACTCTTAAAGAACCATACACAACTAACTGCAGCAGACAGCATTTTAATTTTTTAATATCCATGCATACATTTTTCAGAGAAAATAAGGCTTGACATTTCACATGGATTGTCTACCTTATTTCTACTAGGCAGACAATTCACATGAAATGTCAGGTCTTATTTTCTGTGAACAACGTATAAGAAAATGCACAAAAAAAAACAACAAAAAAAAAAAACACGCAATATTTTGTTGTCTGCTATAATTTTTCTTGGTGCGTTAAGGGTTAAATTGTGGTGAAGCTTGGTCTGCCTGCTTGTTAGAAGTGTCCGCAGGCCGAGTGGCTAGAGCTTCAGTCTTTAGATCATGAAGCCTGAGTTTGAATCCTGCCAGAAGCAGAATTCAGCACATGAATGTATGGTGCTTGATTGCACAGAGCCTTTCATTATCACCTTTCCATCATCTCGATATGACTTAAATAATGTTGAAACGGGCAAAAAATAACCAAATTCTCCTCTGCCTGCTTGTCACAGACTGGTACTGTATGTATATGCATTCTGTAGTTATTACAGGAAGTTGGTTTGCTAGACAATGCAGTTATGCAGCAGAAAAGTGGTTTTGTTTTGCATTTGTGTTAGCCTGTTCTTTTTCTGAAAAAATAAACATTTACAGTCAAATATATGTGAGATTTCATTATTGTGTTGTTTTATTTTTTGCTGTCCCACTAGTTCAGTATTTTGGTATAGAGCCATGCAGAATATCCTGTTAACTTTGATTCTCTCCCAGGACCAAAATAGCTGAATCTGATTGAGTGGTTAAACCTTTCTGAATGGAATAGATTAACTGTCATTATAACAGTAGTTCTAGAAACAAAGGGGTATCTGGTAAATAGTTTTCTTATTTCTCCATGAAAACACATGTTGTGGGTACTCATTAGAAGCACCTCTCTGAGGTGCTTCTATGAGTACCCACAAAAGGCACCTCTCTCAGGTGTTTCTAATGAGTACCCAAGGTTTTTGTGGAAAAATGAAAAAAAAACAAAAATCATTTTTGATTGAAAAAAAAAAAGCCTCATCTGGAGCTTTGATGATTAACTGATCATCTAGATGAGTCTTCCCCACAGATCCTCACTAAAACACTGCAGTAGTATTCTAATTGCATAGCTACAAATAAGATGGAGTATCCAAATAATATTTTTCTTATTTCTTTACGAAAACGTATCTTGTGGGTACTCATTAGAAACGCCTCTACGAGGCCCTTCTAATGAGTACCAACAAGATATGTTTCGTGGAGAAATAAGAAAAATATCAGTACTTTTAGGAAGACAAAAGTACCTAATCTGGAGCTGAGTAAGTGGGAGCAGAACCACTGTGAAGATAGATTATCTCTAAAGCAACAGTGGTTCAAAGCTGAGAAAGTATTTTCCATATCATTTGAATCCAAAGAAATGGAACTTCAGATGTTACATTCATCTGAAGTACCCCTAATTACTTTCAAGATGAGCATGGAAATAATACATATATACCTTAAATAAGCCTGAGTAAAGAGTGTAAACCATGATCAGACTGCATATTTCTAACATATGGTCTTAAATTATGATCAACTTGTTGGGGAAGAGATAGCTGATTGCTTTACTTTTCGTTGAATTGTAATGTATACTGTTCATTATAATGTGTTTACTTTTCTTGTTGGTGTCATTGGAAGGCTAAGTTCTGTGACTATGGTTCTTCATGGACAGATTATTTTCATTCTTTTAGATTTAGTTGAAAATCAATGCAGACACATAGAAGAATAATTTGTCTTCTCTTTCAGTGCCACAGTGTGTGCCTATCTGGAAAGATTTGATAGCCTCAAGGGTTGTTTTACCTATAGACCTTCTTAATGTTATTGTTTTCATCCGGGCTACCAACCACATGATGACAATGTTATGCCACATGACCAAAAATTGTGGATGGCAAAATCATTTCCAGTTCCATTGACACCAGTTGATTCAAGCCAAATTTCACTTGGATAATAAATTCCTTTTTGTTAATATTAATCGTAACTTTTGTCTAGTGTTTTAAAATACAGCTTTAAGAAGCAATCTGGCTGCTTTTTTCTAAGACAAAAAAAAAACTGTTTCAATGATATTTTTCTGACATCAGCAGGCATGCGCGTAACCGTAATATTACTTTATGGTGACCATTTTTACACCCAGTTTTAGCTAGTAAATAGTCAAAATATATGTTAATATTTGTGGTTATGACATTTAAATGATCACTCTATAAGAATCTCTTCTGAAAAGAAATTTCCGATGAATGAAACTGCTAAAAAAACATCGGCTATTATACTGTCCAATAAACGTAAAGAACAACTTTCTGGCATCCAATAGGAACGAGGCTAGAACGTACTCTGTGTTAAAGACCGAGAGGCTCAAAATGATGTTTATTGTAAAAAGGTCTATACATATTGCCAGAAATTAATGACAATTTCCTTGCATAAAAATGAAAGTAAATAACTGAATCAACAAAACACTTTTCTCTTCAAACTTTTGTTTTATAAAACCAAGTTATGATGAATGAAAGACAATGTGTGGTCATTAACATGATTATATGTGAACATTTTTTTTCCTGCTATATAAGCTTTGTCATTAATAAAAGATATTAAAGAAAAGAGTGCCACATGTGGTCTTTCTCCTTAAAAAATACAGAATCACCCATTATTTGATACAAACATGATAAACCAATTTGGACTACAATATTAATTTTAATTTTAATAAAATAGCTTTGGACCCTGAATTTCAGAACAATAATTGTAAAAGCTCAAAATACCTGGGCCCAGTTGTTCAAAGCTAACGGCGTCGTTAGTTAACGATTCGTTAAAATTTACATTGAGTGTCATGCAAATATTCTGAAATTTTTTGCTGAAAAAATGTGAGTAGCTTTTGCAGTGCAAAAGCTACTCACATTTTTTTCAGCAAAAAATATCAGAATATTGTGTATTGAATCCGCTAAAACAGTTAACAAAATGACCCTTAACGAGCTCGTTAAGCTAACGACGCTTTGAACAACTGGGCCCTGATAATTAACTAGAATTAACTCAGTTATCTCTACTAAAGGACCAAAATAGAAATTCACTAACCATATCAACTTTAATATTGGGATGAAACTGCTTGGGCATTACAGGAATTCTGTAAATGCTGACCAGTGCAAATTGCTTTAAATAAATGAAAATTAAGCATCTTTAAAATTGAAGCAAATATATTTCATTCTGTTTTAAAATCTATCCCATCTAAAGCCAAATTTTCTTTTTGACACCTAAAGCAAGGTATCTAAGACTCTTTTACCAAACAAAGATGCAAATTATGTTGTTTGACTGCTCAATTATAACAGTACATTGAAGCATGACCAGGCAGTATTAAAACCTACATTCAGACATCTGATGAGCCGGCCTCGGTGGCTCAGTTGGATGCGCCGTCCGACTGGAGACCAGGAGGTCGCGGGTTCAACCCCCGCCGAGGTCGGCAACATTCTTTCGTAGAGATTGATCATGAAATATTTTCTACGGTCATTCTCTCCCTTCCGCTGATTCAAGAAGGGCAGTTGTCAGTTTCTGGCGAAAGAATGTGCACAATATTGGTTAACCGCTTAGAGGACTAAGCCTGCCCAGTAAACGTGTGGTTAGGTAAACTGACCGCGCTCGACATGACCCCATTGGGTTGACTGGGCCGTAAAACCTCAACACAAACAAACAGACATCTGATGCAAAGTCTACTATACAAGTCGTGGAAGGTCCTAAATTTCATGTCGTCAAGATTACAGTGAGTATTGAAGATCAGCAAGACAGATCTACTATGTTGTACTAGTTATCAAAGCTTCACAAGAGACCTTAATCTTATTTTATTGCAAATTCTGCTTCATGCACTACTACTGAGCTTTCTAAATTATTAACTTCTTGTCTCACGGCCATTAAAAAGCATGCTATTAAATAGTGAAAATTTTGTGAAATCAACCTTTGACTTAAGTTTTTGTGATGAGGACATATATCTTATTGGAATATATTAATATGCAAAAAATTATTTAAATATTCCCAAAGGTCTAAGCACCATGGCCTTTTTTGCTAACTCACCACATTTTCACCAACTGACTATGGATGGACAGACAGGTGATTTTAGGTCTTTCCGTCACCTTGTACTATATTGGATAAAAATTAAATATGGAGATACCCAGGAAAGGCCACAATCATGGAACACATCACAAAAACACACTTGTATAATTTTGACCCCCTTAAACCCCACTTTTATATAGTAAAACTGGGGTTTACAGTGGTATACATTATTTTTCTTATTTTGCTAAAATATACATACATTGTGGATACTCATTAGAACCACCTCACTGAGGTGGTTCTAATGAGTACCCACAATCTATTATTGTGGATACCCATTAGAACTGCCTCATTGAGGCAGTTCTAATGAGTACCCACAATCTATGTTTTGACCAGGAATATGAAAATATCAGAATTTTTTATCTGAAAATGTTCCTTTTTTAGTTGTAAAGTTTTCAATATATTTTTGTATAGGATGTTTTCATCATGACATGCAGCCCTCCTAAGTCTCCATGTAAGGGATAATTATTTGAAATTGACAATACAAAACAGCATTTTGTGAGCAAATGAAGAGAAACTGCAACTGAAACACCTTGGAACTGTCTAAGATACAACCATTGCAGGGAAGAGGAGGATGGGGCTTAAACCTTGGAACAGTCTACAGTACACCCATTGCAGGGAAGAGGAGGATGGGGCTTAAACCTTGGAACAGTCTGCAGTACAACCATTGCAGGGAAGAGGGGAATGGGGCTTACACCTTGGAACAGTCTTCAGTACAACTATTGCAGGGAAGAGGGGAATGGGGCTTAAACCTTGGAACAGTCTGCAGTACAACCATTGCAGGGAAGAGGAGGATGGGGCTTAAACCTTGGAACAGTCTACAGTACAACCATTGCAGGGAAGAGGAGGATGGGGCTTAAACCTTGGAACTGTCTACAGTACAATCATTGCAGGGAAGAGGGGAATGGGGCTTAAACCTTTGAACAGTCTGCAGTACAATTATTGCAGGGAAGAGGGGAATTGGGCTTAAACCTTGGTAAAGTCTACAGTACAACCATTGCAGGGAAGAGGGGAATGGGGCTTAAATCTTGGAACAGTCTGCAGTACAACTATTGCAGGGAAGAGGGGATGGGGCTTAAACCTTGGAACAGTCTACAGTACAACCATTGCAGGGAAGAGGGGAATGGGGCTTAAACCTTGGAGCAGTCTGCAGTACAACTATTGCAGGGAAGAGGGGAATGGGGCTTAAACCTTGGAACTGTCTGCAGTTCTGCAGTACAACCATTGCAGTGAAAAGGAGGATGGGGCTTAAACCTTGGAAAAGTCTACAGTACAACCATTGCAGGGAAGAGGGGAATGGGGCTTAAACCTTGGAACAGTCTGCAGTACAACCATTGCAGGGAAGAGGGGAATGGGGCTTAAAACTTGGAACAGTCTGCAGTACAACCATTGCAGGGAAGAGGAGGATGGGGCTTAAACCTTGGAACTGTCTGCAGTACAACTATTGCAGGGAAGAGGGGAATGAGGCTTAAACCTTGGAACAGTATACAGTGCACCCATTGTGGGATTGGGAGCTTAAAACTGGTTTTATGAATATCCAACCTTTTCCCTTAAATCTGATATAGTTCAAGCTATAGTTCAATTGTTCTGTCCTCTGATGCATCAGTTGAGGATACTGTGGAAGCTGCAAGGGCATTCCAAACTACAATTAGAGACTGGAATGCACTCACAGCTTCCACAATGTCCTCAGCTGAAGCTTCAGAGGATAGTGTTGTAAGATTTGTGCTATCGATCAGGTCTAGGGACTAATTTCCCCGCTGCAAATCCTTGGTGAAAAAATATCATCTGACATGTCACTCATAACCAATTCAGAATAAGATTCAGGCATTTGATTTGCAATCAAGCCCTGGCCCCTAGGTTATAGAACTCTTTTTCATGCTCAACTCAGCTGAGTATGAAATTTGTCCTGCTAATAAATCTCAAATTACGAACAATCGCAAATTCTTTCTTGCTTAACATTGCTGAGCATGAATATTTCTCAGCTAATCAATATGAAAATGCCAACTATTGTTGGCATTTTCATATTTATTAGCAGAGAAATTATCATGCTCAGCTGAGTTGAGCATGAAAAATTGATAAGTTAGGGAACCCCAATGCAGACTGAACAGCTACACCACAACCTCTTTATAACATTATTGATGGGGTCCATAGCACAAACTATGTTAGTTAAACAACCGTGTTAAATCCAAACAAAAATGTATAGATTATATTGAAAAATGACCATTTATGGTCATTTTCAATATATTCTATACATTTTTGGGATCCATCTTTGAAGCATGTTATATCCAAAACAGTGTTATAACGAACCGTTTTATAAAGAGGTTGAAGTGTATATGTCACTGGAGCAGTCTCAAGATTTAAAGTACAAGTTTGGACTTCTGTAATACCCCTGTACCCACCCCTCGACCCACCCAGCAGTTTTACTGTTGATCTTGCCAAGGTGGTACTTTGTTACAGTTCCTCTTTGTTTATCAGTTCTGTTTTCATTTTGTTCATTCTGTTTTCAATGAAATACTGTTTGTTTAGTTTCATGTTATTAAACCGTTATTCAGTACCTTAGGAGGGCTGTGTTCTGTGATATTGTTGCCTTTCATGGATATATCTCTATATCTAAAAGTCTAAACAAATGTATCACTGCTCTAATATATTATTGTCCAGAAAACCAAAAATTACCCTTTGTTGATTTAGGTATAGATCAACTGCAATGTCAGAAAATGTACCCTTGGACATGTTCCCCCAATGAAGATTCAGATCAGCCTGTGTATTTGTGCAAACTGATCTGAATCTTCAATGGGTGCATTTTGGTTAGCCAATAGCAAGGATGCAAAGTTTCTTCGTGCAGACTCTGATCAGACTGAACAGATGCACTGATTTGAGTCTTCATGCGGTGCATATCTCAGAAGGTACATTTTTACAGCGGCTCAGATGATTTGATCAGGGTTTGTATTATCATGACCCTGCAATGATTTATCTTATCAAAGAGTAGCTTGTCAAGTGAAGGGGAGGTAATACCAGTTTTAGGCTGATCAGAATCAAGCTTTTGTTGTCTGAATCTGCCAGATACTCCAAAAACCAAGCTCAGACAGAGAATTACATGGCGTGTACAGGAGCATGACCTAATCAGAGAGAAGCTTGTCAAGCAAGGGGAGGTAATACCAGTTTAAATCTAATCAGAATCAAGCTTTTGTTGTCTCAGTTTTCCAGGTACTCCAAACACCTCAGAGAGAGTATATTACATGGTGTGCATGGAGAAATGTCTATTGAAAACATATGTCACTAAAAGGAAGTTAGGTTTGAATGTGATGTAATTCAAATTCCGAATTTAAGATAATATTAAGGTATTTTATGCTGTCCACTGTGAAACTAACAATTTTAAATGATAATAAGTAATGATGAATGAAAATAATGATGATGATGAAAATGATGATGTAAGTAGATGGAGATGAGGATGAGGAATGTTTGTCAGTCTCTATTGAAAGTATGCAGCTAATTCATCCTAGAAGAACCTATCCAGGTGTGGGGTGCTAATAAGGTTGAGCTGTTCTAGGAAAGAAGGAGTTCATGTGGGCATTTATTCTTGGAAAGGGAATGCAGGGGCAGATCCAGAGGGTGTCAGGGGGCTCATTTGAAACCCTGCCCCCTTGGACATATTTTCAAAGAAATTTTGGATAAAACTGACAAATTTTT
This sequence comes from Anodontia alba, assembly GCA_964016985.1. Lineage (NCBI taxonomy): Eukaryota > Metazoa > Mollusca > Bivalvia > Lucinida > Lucinidae > Anodontia > Anodontia alba. The sequence continues at coordinate 21,165,530 of OZ024838.1, forward strand.
AAAACCATGTTTAATTCTCTACTCAGCTGTGAATGTGTCTAATATTGCTGGATGAGTGGCAAACATTGTAGACCATGATCACTGCTAACTGTGGCCCTGATCTGGGTCTACAATGTTTGCTCAGGCCTGTATAGACCTTTTTAATGTTATTGTTTTTATCCCAGCTACTGACCACATGATTACAATGTTTTGTCACATGACCAAAAATTGTGGATGGCAAAAACATTTCCGGTTACATTGATACCAATGGATTCAAGCCAAGTTTTATTTGGAAAATAAATGACTTTTGGTTAATATTTAATTCTAAATTTTATCTAATGTTTTGAAATACAGTTTAAGAAGCAATCTGACTGTTTTTCCAAAGACAAATACAACTGTTTCAATGATATTTTTCTGATATTGGCAGGAATGCACGTATGCGTAATATTGCTACATAGTGATCATTTTTATGCCTAGTTTTAGCTAGTATATAGTCAAAATATAAATAAATATTTCTGGTTATGACATTTAAATGATCACTCGATGAGATTCTCTTCTGAAAAGAAACTTTTGACGAATGAAACTGCTTTATTTTTCTGAATAAACATTGGCATTTGTACTCTCCGGTAAAGGTAAACAGCAACTTTCTGCCATCCAATAGGAACGAGGCTAGAACATACTCTGCATTAAAGATCAAGATATTTCAAATGATGTTTATTGTGTGACGTAGTGTTTTAAAAGGTCTATATCTAAATACATTATGAAAGTACATTATTTTGATCAAATCAAATCCCCTCTCAGAAATTTTGAACCCCCTATTAAATAATACTGGAGTTGCCCCTGGAATGGAAAGCCTGTTGTGCAGAGTGGATTAGATGTAGACTGGGAGAGATTTTTTTTATTTTTTTTTTTCATATATGTATGTAACTATTTATGATTTGTAATTTGTTTAATATTGTAAATGTCATGCCACCTTGTGGCAATGACTGGAAATGAATTAGAAATATTCTATTCTATTCTATTCTTTGCCACTACGGAGATTTGTTGGTTCGGTATCAAATTTTATCTCAATACCTGGTTCCCAGCATACATCATCTGAACTTCTAGAAAAATTGTGAAATTATTGAAAACGTATTAACGAGAGAAGAAAACAGATGATTATGTGAAAAAGGTAGGTACAACATCAGCAACATCCCTTTAAAAGTTAGCAATCAGGAAATCTACTGTAAAACGGTCATACGAATATTTTTACCTTTCGTTTCGGCCTTGGACATTTCGGCCCAAATTTTGTATTTTTTTTTTTTTTTCGGGTCATTTCAGAGGTAACCAGAAGCACAGTCCTTGCCAAACCAAAGTACTTTTTCCTCTGAAATAACTGTGTTCTTATTTAATTTGATGGCAGGTTTCATCCATTTGCTTTTAAATTTTCATTAATATGGATAATCTGTCGGCTGCCAGTAGCTGGTTTTGAATTTTGCCGTGTGTGTGTGTGTGTGTGTGTGTGTGTGTGTGTGTGTGTGTGTGTGTGTGTGTGTGACACTTATGATGAGTAATCAACAAAAAACAGTAAAATGAATACTTGCCTCATACTTTTCAAAAGTATTTGAGTTAAAAAATTATTTTAAATGCAAACAAAATGCCTATTTAAAAGGAACAAACTCATTGGATACTGGACAACTCAGCCCCCACAAACTCAGCCCCTAATATTTATTAATGATCATTAATTATGTTTTAACTTGAGCATATCATGAATCTGTATATTTTAAAAATGATACCTGATCTACATGTATATATATTATCTTCAATGTTATTATGTTATTTTAGTAGTATACAGAATGGGGTTCATGGGCCACCCCCAGATCGGGCCCCAAAAGGGCTCCCACATACACAAACAATTGGCAGCTACGTCGAGACGCTACCACGTAGACAAACAATTCTGTATGTACGTCTAGACGACTTCCTCGGGCGTGCAGCTGCGCTTCGGCTCTTCCTGAGGCCCGAGCCCCTGCGGCCCCAAAGTGAGCATAGTGAGAGCCCCTGGGGACGGCCCCCACCCTAGCCGGCCCGGGGGCTCTACCATAGCGCATTTTTTGTCAGGGCTACCGATGTTTCAGCTACCATTTTTGGAGGCACGCACACGTCCCTATTTCCAGTGGAGACCGATGTCCGGGCGCCCAAGGCAAGGGTTGGGGCCCGCCCCACCCCCCTGGCGGGCCCCCCAACCAGGCTATTAAATAAGTGAGGATATACCACTACAAGCAACATGCCCAAGGGACACAACACATGCAAATGGCTGACCTTGAGCTCTGTGGTAAAAGCTGTCTTACGGACTTTTGTAAAGTTCATCTGGTGAGACTCCGCAAAGGCTCACTCACTCAGCCCTGCCAGGGCTGTGGGGTAGGGGTTACTAACAAGCAGCAGCTCTGTTGTCAGTGCGAGTATAGGATTGAGCGGTGTCGTGCAGCAAGAGCGGCACTAAAGGAATTTGCACGCCTCGCCGCCATCGAAATTTCTATTTAGAGATAGCGGTCCAAAGGATATACCCACACCATCTTCCATTTAGAGATAGCGATCAAAAGGATATACCCACACCATCTTCCATTTAGAGATAGCGATCCAAGGGATATACCCACACCACGATAGCATGGATGATGCAGTGAAGCATCTCGCTAGACTGCTTCGATTGGGGGCTATTACGCCACAAGCCTATGCGGCAGGCCTTATAAGAGCGCATTTTTGATTAGGGCTACCAAGATTTCGGCTACCATTTTTTCGGAGACACACCCACGGTAGCCCAAACTTCCAATTAGAGAAATAGTAGTCCAAGGCATACCGAGCAACCAACTCAACTCCGGCATGCTAGAGCTACCAGATATATGGTTGTCCAAACTTCCATCTAGAGAATTAGTAGTCCAAGGCACACCGAGCAACCAACTCGATCCCGACCTGCTAGAGCTACTACATGGCAGTGCAAACAACATTCCAGTCCATGGGTCTATGGTCCGAAAATGCCATTTCCACCAATCTTCTACTGGAGAACGCGCACGAGAGTAATCTTGTATCGGACATCTCCAAGGTCGACTATCTGGCAGGCAATCTGGGCCGCACGCACCTGCGCCCCCTCCCCGGCCTTCCCACGTTTGTTGACGACGTCTGTCTTTGGCTACCTGTGCCGCGAGGACTGGGTGTTCCACAGAAGGCACCTATCTTGCAAAACCGGAGAAGACAGCTCTGCGAAGAACACCGTTGTGCGGATATCCATCGCTGCCCGCGAGAATTTGGGGATGGCCCCCGATGGCACTACTCGCTGCAACATGCAGACGAATATAGTCCACACACTTGCAAACCGAGACAATGCTGAAGGCGGCGCCATCTGAGCGACTGTCTCCAGGATCGAGTACGACACCGACAAAATGGCACAGGACAAGTGGCGAGAGCTATACCCAGATACAGAACCGGCCGGTCTCTTCATGGCAAAGGTGGATGTGTCCGAAATCCCTATGGACGAGCTGCAAGCCTCCTTGCCAGCCTTTGAACACCTGCTGTTGGCCCACGGCTACGGCCTCTATTGTATTGACTACACACAAGATTTCTCGGGGGTCCTCGACCGGGAGGTGCTCGTGGACCACCTCTGCACTTCCGAAGGTTTTCGTGAGCAAGGCGACCTGGCCTCTGCCATGTGCACAGAGGTGCCCATGATATTGGCAAACGCCATCAGCGTTTGGGACCATGTCTGCACATGGGTGCGCACAAGCAAAGCCGGGTACACGGTCCGAACGAAGGCGTACATCAAGGTTGTATCGAACTTCGAGGCGGGCGAGATCTGGGAACCCATTGGTGGCCATCTGGCCGACTATGTCAACTGCCTGAATGAGCATCTGCGACGCACCTTCTTGCATCCCGCATTGAAGTCTCTCTGTACGCCATCCGCGGGGGAGACCTCTCGGCGAACACGGCCAAAGAGGTGGTGGCGGAGGCCTTGGCCCTGTTTCCCCCTCGGATCCAGAGGAACAAGGTCTGTGGTCAGCCGCCTGCCAAGCAGTGGGAGAACCTGTCCGCGAGCCTCGATCTATGTCTTGTCCTGGCCAACCATAAGCAGGGCTCGATATTCGTCGCCTGGTACACGCATACGACAACAGGCCAGGTCTCGGGTGTCTGGGTCTGGCCCTCCAAGACAAACGCGGACAAAGAGGAGAGTGGGCCACGGCCGACTTCGGGTTTCGTACATGTCCCATCTTCCGGGTTGACATTCTGGGAGCCAGCGAAGAGGGTGTAGAGCTGGGGCCGCTCCGATGCTATACCAAGGACGCCGATGCAGGCACAATCTTGGCAGCCAGAAAACAACCTACACAATTGCATCCAAACGGTCCAGATCCCGGAACCCTCCTGCTGCCCTCTGCCTCGGTTTCTTGGGTTTGGAGGGCCAACAAGTGCCATTTGATTGCCATAGAGACCTTGACCTTTCGCCTCCAAGAGGTACCCGAAATTGCACAGGACCGCGCAATCTCCACGCTCTCGACCACGAACCGGGAATAACGCCTCTAGCAGATCCGCGACTAGGCGAACGCCAAAGACTGGCGGCGATGTGCTTGGGCTCGACTAGAGGCAGAATAGCGAAAATACAAGGAAGAGCAGCGACGCTGAGCCGAAGAACTGGAAAGCCTTCCGGGCTGGTGGCCAAATATAGGCGATACGAAGAAAAGTCGCAGCAGACGCGCGACGAGGTCGAAGATATCCTACGCACCCAGACGGACAAAGTGGCAGACATACCCAGTGGACGCAAATGGCTCGTTCTAGGATACAGACGTTCTCGCGCAACATCAGCGCAGAGGGTTGTGCTGCGCTGTTGCAAAGACGACGAAGAAACTACTTGTATTGTGTGGGCAACGCAGGGGCTCGAAAGGGTGCTCGATGGGTGCGCCGATGTCTTCGAGGCGGACACGGACAAATTCGGGAGGACAACCTTCTGGCTTCCTCTCATTGGCGATGGCATGGGGTTGGAGATCGAGATAGAATCGGCCAGGGTATTCCAGCCGGGGGACGGCCGCAAGGTCTCTTGGAACCCGATCGGTGTTGTTGCAGCCCCAGACCCCCAACGCCTTGCCACCCTCCAGGCTCTGGCCGAAAAAGAGCAGGAGCACCAGGCGCAGCTGGAGGCTGAGCAACGCCCATGAGAGCAATCTTGTCTCCTGGAGGCCCCAGCCCCAAATCCCAAGGACACCAAGAAGGCGCTCAACCTGCCATCTGGAGAATACCTCTGCCGACGCTATGCCCCGACAACCTTCCGCGGTGCATACCACACTCTTCTCTTCCTAGTTCCGGCAGACGAGGATGGAGAACCCGCGACGGACGTGGAAAGGCTCTTCCTCGAAGGGGAGGTTGCGGTGATCGGCAGTATCGAGGCGCTGCAAAAGGCACACGCCCCCCTGCTCTGCTACCTGGGCGCGGAGCGCACAATGCCACAGAAAAAGAAGGACCGTCTGGCCACCCTTGCAACAGTTCGCAAAGCCGTCTAGACCACCACTCCCCCCCCTGGAGGCAAAACAACACTCCCCCGCCATACCCCATGACAAAGAGTTCCCCATGTTCCCACCCCAACCATTTTTTGGCTGTTTCTGCGCCTATATGCCCCAATATTGTCGCATTGCTCTCTCGAGCTGCCGCGCGCTCTAGGTCCTCGAGCGTCTCCCAGACATGTTTCTCGGGCCCGCCGTCGTATGCCTTTTGCTGCTCCTGGAACAGCTCTAATGGGAAACGCGGCGGACAACCCCTTTTGCGAACTATTTCCATGTCTGGGCGGATTCTGCAACAACCGTCTACGTCCAATTGCCATATCGCGCCTGGCTACTCCATGTAGTGGGGATTCTGGGGGTCCGCAACTTCTGGAGGAGGGGGCGCGGTAGCATGTTCTTGTACGTTGTGCTCTGGTGTGTATCGCTTCCAGGTTGCCCCAACGACTTTCCAGACGAGTATTGCGGCAAGGGAAAGGTATGTCCACTTTTGGGCCGTTTCCCTCATTTGCTCGACTTTTTGGATGTCCATCCGGGTCTCTGTCTGCGCCTCCTCTTCGCGTTCCTCCTCCAGCTCGTCGCGTTCCTCCTCCAGCTTGTTGTTGTGCACCAACTTGGCCAGTACCTCCACCAGCAGTCTCATAGAGTGCTCTGCTCGAGACTCGAGCCCCTTCAGCCTTCTGTAGAAGTCTTCGACTGTGGGGGCAGGGGCCTGTTGTTGCAAGATGTTTTTTGTGCAGGGTCGGCAGGCTGTTGCTCAGCAACACCAGACTCGTCGCGCCATATCTTGTAGAGTCTCGTGGACCCGATGTCAAAGCGCTTTTTTGCTTCGGCTGCCGACAGCTGGCCCCAAAGGGCCTGGATTTCCTCTATCTGCCCCTGGGACAGTTCTGGCTTGGGAGGCATGGTCGTTTCCCGACACAGCGACTGTGTCTCATACTTCCCCATCTCTCTAGATGGGAAATCCTGGAAAGTGCTTGTCTTTGCTCTGCAAGTGCTGTGTAGAGGTGGGAAAGTGCTTGTCTTTGTTTCGCAACAGGTGCTTGGCAGTGCTATGTAGACATGGGAAAGTGCTTGTCTTTGTTTCGCAACAAGTGCTTGGCAAGTGCTTGGCAAGTGGCCTATTTTTATCTATTAATAACCATATGGTATGCTTTGACATTTAAATTGTAAGTTGAATTTGTGAGACATGCAATTCGTTTGTGACTTTTGTTGACATTTTATAATGATGTGTAGAGGTGGCAAATTTCTCCACCATGTATGGGCAACCGACAGATCGTCCTTAATGTGAATGAACAGTCACCTTTTTCGACCTCTTTTGTTTAGCCCAGCCTCACATGTATTCGATGACATGAAGATAAAATACAAGCTAATAGGCCAATGAAACTTCATACACACTGTAACACACATCAGCCATGATGCACCCTGCCTACTACCCATTGTCGGTTACTTACCTTGACCTACTTTTCATGCTTGGTTGAACAATGTTGTCTGTATCTTTAGCTCCTTTTCTTGAATACCACAGCAGTTGTGAATTTCTTTAATTTTTGTTGTTTTTTTTTGTTTTTTATTTCACCACAATTTTAATGACTATCCACAATATCTTTTCATGAAGAAATAAGGAAATATCAGTACTTTTTTGATTGAAGAAAATTGCCTTATCTGGAATTATGACTGTGCAGATGCACAGGCTGATCTGGGCATTGGCTGTTCTCATATGCTCAAAGACACATTTTTTGGCTTGGAGCCAAAAAAAGATTGTGATGCGTAAATTGAATATTGATTGGTATGACATAATTCTGAGGATAAACTTATAAACAAGTTATGGATAGTTAGTTTTTCCTGTAAAGTTAATCTTGCCACTGATTAAAAATGATTGATTTATATTTTTTATGTTCAAAATAGCTCAGTTTGATTGATGCTGTACAAATATTTTTCACACTTTACAAATAATCAGTAATTCGTATGTGACCTATCATATCAAACTGAGTATTTCTGTTACACAATTTCTTAGTTCTAAATAAGAAGCGTATCAGATAAATATTTTTCTTATTTCTCCACAAAACCATATGTTGTGGGTACTCATTAGAAGCACCTAACAGAGGAGCTTCTAACGAGAGCCATAACATATGTTTTCATGGAGAGATAAGAAAAATATCAAAATTTTTTTTAGTTGAAAAAAGTGCCTTGTATGGAGCTGTGCAGTTTATAAATATTTAACGTATGTAACTATGGAAACTAGGAAGGGATATAGTTTATTTCAATTTTAAGATGTACCCTCAAGAAAAGATCTTAACCTTGGTCCTGTCTTTGCAAAGAGTGTAAATTCAGATCAGTTGGCTTCTTCAGAAGCCAACTGATCTGGATCTACACTGTTTGACATAAATTATGTGACTTTGTATCAACAACCTGGATTAGGTAATCTGATTGGCTGAAAATTAGAAGTGGGCATGGCTTCTTAATTTATTCAGCATGGCAAGGGTTAAGGCAAGAAGGAATGATATGTTGTCTTCAAGAAACAATGTATTATTTAGAAACCATGAGATGGTATCTTTGCCAGGCTTCTCTTTAAGAAGCATATTCTAACCGTTGGTAGCAAGTCTGACTATAGATCCAGGGGTTGTGAGTTTGAATCCCAGCTTGGCCACATAATCTTTCATGGAGATAGATCATGAAATCCTTCTAGGAGGGCAATTATCACTTACTTGCAAAAATATGTGCACAAAATACTGGTTAACTGCTTAGAGGACTGTTAACCCATCTTTTGCTGAACATGACATGCCCTGTCTTAGCAAACAAAAAAATAAAGGTAATAACCCTTGTTCTGCTGAATATATTGTAAATTAAGATGCCACACCCATTTCTAATTTTTCAGCCTATCAGAATACTTCATTCAGATTGTTGATATAAATTCACATATTTAATGACAAACAGTGCAGATCCAGATCAGTTGGCGTCTACATTGTTTGCTAAGACAGTGCATGTCATGTTCAGCAAGAGATCGGTTAACAGTCCTCTAAGCAGTTAACCAGTATTTGGTGCACATATTTTTGCAAGTGACAGTTGCCCTCCTAGAAGGATTTCATGATCTATCTCCAGATCAGTGGGCTTCTTCAGAAGCCAATTGATCTGGATCTACACTGTTTGCAAAGGCAGGACATATCCAGGTTCAGCAGGACTAGGGATGATGATAATAACAAAAAAAAAAAAAAAAAGCGTTGACTTCATTTCTGTCCCTTACTAACTTCTCTCTTTTTTGTTGTGGTGTTTATGGTCTGTGCAAACAAACTGAATGTTTGCTGACTATAATATCATTGGGGAGTGCTGGAACTTTGGTACATGTATTGGATATGGGAGTCCCATACTATGTCATGCATGGTCAATTAGCATCCGTCAAATTATATAATATTTTGTTAATGCGAAAGTTGATGTCTAGATTTTTGTGGTTACAAATTTTGGTATAGAATGAAGCAGTCTGTAATGTAAAATCATTGATAACTTTATTAGTACATATGATGTGTATGATGATATTTGAAAATTAAAGAATAAATTATAAAAAAAAAAAAAAAAAAAAGTCTTGCAGCCACAAGACATTGTAATTATGTCAGTCCCTTCATATAGTATTTTGTGGCTGACAGATTGGGAAACTGCTATACATGCTCATTCTGATGCTGGTGAATAATGATTTGCAATTATTATATCTCTCTGTGGTGGGTCTGGAGAAATCGTGTTTTTGGCATGGCCATCTGCATCATCTGTCAGTCTCTTTCACACAGTTTGATGCCACACCTTTATATTTAGCCTTTCATCAGCGGCCGCTTGGTTCCAAAAGGAGACCTCGGTTGCCTGCCATTGCTCTTTCAAGTGTATTATCCGAGTAATATTTACATTTTGAATGTAATTGTCTACAATAAAGTAGTAATTCTTGTTGCATTTCATTTCTCGATGCAAACCATTGAGCTATAATGTGTGATCTAGGCTGTGCATTAGGGCTGGACTATGTGAGCATCCGCCTGTAATGTTCTTTGTTTACATGCATTTGCATGATATCAATCACATATCTCCATGTTGTTAAGTGCTGGAAATCTGCCGCTGGGCTGTTCCAAGACCTCCATTAAGTGTAATTTGATTCCAGATATTAGGAAACCAAGCGATTTTAAATGTCGGGTAAGAGCTGATAATGAATTGATAATATAAAATATAAATATAAGAATTGAAATTCAAATTTTGAGTTTGCACTGGACAATGAAAAACATTAGGCTATTTTCATGTCTCTGAGAAGGGCGTCATCATCCAGTGCAAGCTCAAAATCTGAATGTCACTTCTTGAAAAAATGTCATTCATGTACTGCTTGCTCCCTAAGAAACAAGTCCATGTACATTACGGATTTTGGAGTCATAAGGCCTAAAATAATAAATGTTCTGTTTCTGATTTCATCACCAATTTGCCATAGGGTCAATAGGTTGACAACTTTTTTTTTTCTCTCCTTTTTTCCCAAGTCAAATTACGGTTGGTGAATCATATTTTTTTTGATGGAATCTGAAAGTATTTTGACTTCTCTTACCGAACATTTGACCGTTTTTGAATACCGATGATAAAGGGGCGCTGTGTTAAACAGCTTTTATTTTATTTTAGGCCGAGATATGGCTGCATGCTTCGAAATAAACTGCACTAATGTGCTCAGTTTGGCGTGTAAGGGTGCAGCCATATTGGAAATAAATAAACAAAAGATGAAGACTGACAATATCAAAAAATCGGTACGGACAAATTATGTAACAAATGTATATAAAAACCGGGATTGTCTGGGATCAGTCGCAGATTTTTTTTTTTTCTTCGTGTGCAAAAAAATTACAGTCGGCACATTTTTTTGACAGTCGGTTGTGAATCGGAAACATAACATTTTTTTTTTTTTATCTTTAGGCCTAAGCAGAAGCTAGCAGATACATGTATAAATTAATTGAATTTAAATGTCAGACATGGAATGTCTTTATCTGACAATATAATTTAATGCAGTAAAATAATCTTTTTTTTATTTATTGTGCTTTTGTTTGATGAAATGCCAATTCAATATTTTCTTGTTCGATGTTTTGTCCAGTCAATACTCTGTCCTTTTGATGTATTGAAGTGTCAGTACTATTGTCTTTTGATGTTTTATCATTAACCCGTTTGAGAATTCTACTAAAGTTTGAGTAGCATTAGAGAGGATCCCAAATATAAAATCTCTGAAGAGAGCAGACATGACCAACAAACTGTTGTTCAGTTTAATCCATTGTAGACTGGAGACGCACCCCCCACTCCCCCATCCCACAACACACACACCTAAAAGGGTAATGGGCAAACAGTGCACACCCAGCTCAGAAGCTGCAGAATGCAGCATTTGATAAGGGTCTCCATTTAATTTGTTTGCAAATAGTTTAGCCATTTTTCTCTGGGAATAACTAAATCTCATAACCAGGTACACCTAAAATTGAAATTGGACTCTTCCAGTATATAGTGTGGGGGAGTTTATTCAGTCTACAATGGGTTAAAAGCTGATACCCTTTCAGGGGAGACAAATCAGTCAAAATATTTTTTCCTCCCTCCTAAAAAGCGATCATCTTGGAAGCAAATTTTTTCCTTGAAGAGGGAACCTGTTTTCAGAAGGGATTCAGTGTGCAGGAAGTTACAGGAGTTGTCTCCCTTGTAAAAATGGCAGAAAAGTCTGTCAAGTGCTTAGTGGCAGTTTCAGCAAATGACATTTTGAAGTATTTTTCTTATTTTTCCTAGAAAATAGGATCTGACACTTCATGCAAATTGTCTCCTCAGGAGACAATTTTCATGAAGCATCAGATCCTATTTTCTAGGAAAAATAAGAAAAGTATTTCAGAATGTTGTCTGCTGAAATTTTTACCCAGCATGCAAAGTGTTAATTAGAGATCTATTTAGACTTGGCAGGCTGAAATGAAATTTCAGCGGTCGCTGTTCTAAAATACTTTAGAGCTGGACAATTCATTTTGATTATCTCCCAGTAATGTCATATCCTGTTTTCTGGGGAAATAAACAAACCATTTCCTATTTGACTGTTTCTTGTTTGTTAATTTGGTGTAGCTATTGCTAAACTAATTTTGGAAATTGGTAAGAAATTCTTGACTGATCATTGAATCGACAAACTAACTGATGATCTTGGCTGATGATTGATTAATGATTAATCATGTATGACTTACAACTCAAGCATCATAATTATATTTTTAGGGTCCAGAATTTGTGGGTACACAGTTTTACTCATTCTGTCCGACCAGGCAAACAAATGGGTGTTTATGTGGCTACAGATTATGGACATTTTGGGTGTATTTGAATGGGTTTTATTCTGTCTAGCAACACAGATTTACCAGAATGTTCTAGGCTCATGTGTGCCACTTTTCTGTTCTTGTAGCCACATAAATGTCCATTTGTTAAAATGTCCATTTGTTAGGATGTCAGTCTGTCCGTCTATCGACAAATTATTAACATGGACATATGGTTTGGGCTGATCAAATTCAGTGTGTGGGTACATCTAGTGAACACAATTTATCACATGCCATAACAAGGTCACTGTGACCTACATTTTGACATTTGACCTATGTTAAAGAAAAATATTTCTACAATGCAAATCTCCTATTACTATTTGGCTTAGGTTCATTAAATTATGTTTATGTGTGAAGTCGGTTGTTGTATACTATAAGTAAGTCACTGTGACCTGTATTTTGACTTTCGGCCTATATTGTAGAAAACATTTGTACTGCTGGGCTTAGGTTCATTAAGTTTTATGTGTGGGTACATTTAGTGAAATTGTTGTTTGCATACTATAAGTAAGACACTAATCTGTAGTTTGACATTTAACCTTAACCCTTGTCCTGCTGAATAAATTAAGATGCCATGCTTACTTCTGATTTTCATCCAGTCAGATAACTCAATCCATATTGTTGCTATAAATTCACATAATGGCAAACAGTGCAGAGCCAGATCAGTTGGCTTCTTCAGAAGCCAACTGATCTGGATCTACATTGTTTGCAAAGGAAGGGTATATCTGGGTTCAGCAGGACAATTAAGGGTTAAGTTCTCCAGTACAAATCTCATGTACTATTTGTCCTAGGTTCACCAAATTTAATGTATGGTACCCATTGGAAGAGCCTCGGCAAGGCGCTTCAGGTGAGTACCCATAACAGTTGGAGATGTTGTGGGTACTCATTTGATATATGCATGTGTTGTGAGTATTCATTTGAAGTGCCCTGCTGAGGTGCTTCAAATGAGTACACCCACAACATGTTTTCTTGGAGAAAGAAGACAAACATTTTGTGGGCACCCCTCTTATCTGAAGCAATGATATAACCCTTACAGAAGCAGTTTGACCTCCTTTGATATGAAAACTAAAAAAATTGTTTTTTTTTTGGGAGTGAACATTAATTGGAGAAGACACCTTGGACCTGGGTAGGATATACCGTGATTAATCTTATCAACAGTTAAGTCCCGCCACTCCTTGCTGAGTGATAATTAGTCATTATTGTTTACAGTTGGAAGCCAGTTTTAACCCATTTAAGACTAGGGTCCCATAAAAGGAACATTGGCAAACAGTTTAGACCCAGATCAGATGCCACAGAATGTGGTGTCTGATCAGGGTCTACACTGTTTGCATTAACTTCAGAAATCTCTACAATACATGATAATAATTTTTTGCATTAACTTCAGAAATTTCTACAATACATGATAATAATAAAAACTAACCAGACACCCCTTAGATAGGAAATGCCCAAAGAGTTATTAGGTAGAAGAGTCCACTGGGCATCAATGGGTTTACATAGCTCCAGATAAGAGGGGTATCCAGAACATTGTTTTACATTTTTCTCCAATTATTGTATTGTTGACGTCAACACAAAGTAACTTTATTTCATCTATTCCATCCGACGATTTGACTCTAAGACTTTATCAAAGACTTAATTATTAGTAAACAAAGTATGAATATGATGTTGATGCTAAACGAAACGTAATGGCGCCAAATTCATTACTGAAATATTAGTGGAAAAACATGTACCTCATAAAAAGTATCTTTTGTGCAATGTTGAAGAAAAGACGGTGAAAAAAGAAATCTTCACTAATACTTACATTGTGAGTACTAATTAGAAGTCCTTTTAACCCTTGTCCTGCTGAACCCGGATATACCTCTGCCTTTGCAAACAGTATAGATCCAGATCATTTGGCTTCTTCAGAAGCCAACTGATCTGGATCTGCACTGTTTGCCATTAAGAATGTGAATTCATAGCAACAATCTGGATCAAGTAATCTTATTGGCTGAAAATTACAAGTGGGTGTGGCAATTTATTCAGCAGGACAAGGGTTATTGAGAACCCTTAACATTTGTTTTCGTGTTCAAAAAAGAAAAATGTTGATATTTTTAGTTGGAAAAAAATGTCTAATCAGGAGCTATGAATTTAGGGTACTTCACAGTACTTGATCAAGATGAGTGGTAAAATGGTTTGTAATGCTTTGTATTTAGACAGTCAATCACAGAAGTGGTTTACCAGATGTCTAATTGTTGGTGATAAATCAATCAGAGGGCTAAACCGCTCTGTTTTCTGAATTGTTAGCCCCATAATACAAGCATTGTTGCAGTTGGTTAATCACTGGGGAGGACATTAGTTTTGCCACCATCTGCCCATTTTTTCCACCAGAAATCTGGATCCTGCAATCAAAAAGTATTAATACGAGGGTCCTGCAAAAAGTTTTGTCACTGGGTTCGGATTACTTCAGTGCTACGTTTTATCAAACATATTTTTATGACAAACCTTCAAAGTATTCCCCGTTTACTGAAACACATTTTTGTAACCTTTTTACCCAGTCGCGAAATGCAGATAAATAGTCTTCCTTTGGTATCTGTTAGAGACACTGATAAATAGTGCTGCCTTCTAGACGTATACTTATTTCCAGAAAGCATTTTCTTAAGCCTTGGAAATAAAAAAGAAGTCACAGGGACTCAGGTCAGGTGAATAAGGTGGATGGTTTAAAACTTTCACCTTTTCAGAAGCCAAAAAAGAGTTAACACCTCACACTTATGGGAGGAGGCGTTGTTATGTAAAAGGTGGACTCCTGACCATCCTTTGCTTGATCATTTCTTATTGTAACAAGTAAATTGGTCAGTGTATATATGACTGCATCTATTTCAATTTGAAGTAACTCGGTCAGTTGGAAAGCAATTTGCACGAAATAAACTGGTATCATTAGCTATTTAACACACCATTCAAGTGCAGTGAAGCATTTTAAAATATACCTGGGATAAAACTGAGGAAGCCTATTAGTGACAGAACTTTTTGCAGGACCCTCGTACATTGAGCCAGCACATGACAAAACCTACAATAAGACCTGTGTGACCAGCAAAGATTCAGATCAGCCTATAAATCCATCCAGTATGGCAAGGACTTTTGTTTATCCCTCCTTGAATAATCTGGAGGCTGGAGAAGGCACATGTGATCGGTAAAGACTCTGATCAGACTGCATGGATGCACAGGCTGATCTGAGTTTTCGCTGGTCACACAAGTCTTAATGTAGGTTTGCCTCATATAATTATAGGAATCAAAAAATACTGTAATAACCCTAAGTATTGGGGCAGACAGTCCTGTGCAAACAGTGTAGACACAAATCAGAATGATCAGGGTCACATTTTGCCACTTACCCGGTGGTTTTTAGACTATCAAATTTTAGGACAATATGTAAGAAGTTAAGTTTTCTGAATATTTTAATAGTGTAAATACAGTAATGTATTTTGCAGTATTTACCATAAAAACCCTTAGTATTGGGACAGGTAGGCTTTTGCAAACAGTGTAGACCCAGATCAGATGTGGCAGAACACTGCATCAGATCAGGGTCTACACTGTTTGCCATACATACAGCAATATTTTAGATACATCAAGAGTTAGTAGAAAGGACTATTTATAATTAGTAGAAAGGACTATTTAAAATTTTAGGACAAGTATGGTAATTAGACAGGGTGTCCCAATACTTAGGGTAAATATGGTAAACATTTTTTTTTTTTTTTTGGACTTCAGTGAAATTGAAATATGCCTGATAAAAACGATCATGCATTCTAATATTTTCAAGCATTATTTGCTGTTGAGTATATTTTTATTTTAGTTGAAGATTTTCCTGCCAAATACTGGCTTGGACTCACACCAAGGCACTTCTAATGAGTACAGTATAGATTTTCATGAAGGAATAAGAAAAATATCCATATTACTGTTTTGAATTGGATACAAGATGAAAACATACTTGTAATTTCTGTGAAAAAAAAAGGTCATTTTAATACCACAACATGCCATAGATCATAATATTTATGTTGTTGATTGTAATGATGATTCATATAAATTCAGAAAATTCAGAAAACATCTGAATCATCAGGTGTGGGCTGTGGTTGGATATTTTGAATGTTGTGGCATGAGATATAAAGGGAATATATACAGGTAATGAATAAGAAAGAGGAAAACTATGAGAGGGAGGGATAGAGAGAGGGAGGGAGGGAGGTAAGAGGAAAAGAAAAACAAGGAGAGAATGAGATCAAATGAGAAACAGGGAGGGAATAAAGATAATTAAGGGGATTGGATACATTGTGGCTTCCTGTGTGTTTTTCTGCACACTAAGCCCCTTTTGAAAAGGGGTCTACTCTAAAAGGAAAGAATTTGCTCCCAGGGGAGCAAATTCTTTCCTTTTAGAGTAGACTGGGGAGCAAATTCTTTCCTTTTAGGGTAGACCTCTTTTCAGAAAGGAGACAAAACAATTTTGACTGAGTTGCCTCCCCTGAAAGTGTTTCAGTTCTCTTTAAATGAGGAAAAAAAATGATGTCTGTTGTTTGTTTTCACATTCTTCATGAACAGCGGGGATCTTGAGCATATGACAGACTCTGAAGAGATTATAAGAAGGCTGCATATTGATTTTTTAGTAAAAGAGATGTCAGCTTTGTACTTCCTTCTAAACCTTACGACTCTCTGGGCTAATTCAGCAGATGACAAATTTGTATGATATTTTTTGTATTTTTCCTAGAAAACAAGATTTGACATTTCATGCAAATTGTTTCCAATGGAGACAATTTGCACAAAATGTCAAAACCTGATTTCTGGGAAAAATAGGAAAAAAATTCAAAATGTTATTTGCTGAAATTTTTATGAGTGCTAAGCGTTAACAGGTTAACAGGTTTCTTCTGCCAAGTGGACTTATGGGAAAATATTTTGTTTTGTCATATTGATTTTTTCTGCCCGATTTTTAGCTGTTAACTGAGCATTCCTAGTTTTGAGTGTTTTCTTCCGTGTTCAGGAATTTGATTAAATTTGGTGGTACAAATTAATGTTATTATGTTACTATAATGCTAGACTTGGCGGATGTTAATTTGTATCTTTGAAAATGATTCAATATTTGTTCAGATGATTAGTTAAATGGAGTGTAAATCTGTGTGAAACAGTGAGGCCTTGCTTGTTTACAATTGTCAATTGATTTCAGAGCAATAGTCATTACAACAAGTGGACATCAGTACAACATGCAGATGACATTCCAAAAATGATTTTTTTTTTCCCAATCAGAGAAAATTATGCTTGACATTGAATGGGAATCGTCTGCTAGGCAGACAACTCACATGAATTATCAAACTTTCTTTCTTCTGAAAAATAATAAAAAACAAAAGTAGAATATTTTCTGCTGCAGTTTGAATGGTGCCTTATGGGTTAAGATTGGCAAGAAATTAGAATCAGATCAGCTTGTGCTTCTCTGCAGGTTCTTTGAAGCTTGAATTATAGACATGTGATCTTATCACATAGCTCTACATAAGATTTTTTTCAGCCAAAAAGTAATGATATTTTTCTTATTTCTCCATGAAAACATATGTTGTGGGTACTCATTAGAAGCGCCTTGCCGAGGCACTTCTAATGAGTACCCACAACATATGTTTTCATGGAGAAATAAGAAAATTGTTTATCTGCTTCCCCTCTAATCTGGAGCTATGTTATCAGACAGGTTAGGCATAAGTCTGGTTTTGGGCTCACGGAGTGCTAGGTGATTTGCAGTAAGCAAAATAGGTGATGAGGAGCTTGACATAGTTGTAGAGTTGATTATAACAGATTATTACTAAAGCACCATTCAGTCACAACAACAGACATTCAAAAAAAAAAAAAAAAAAAAGTAAGGATTGACATTTGCTTCAAATGGTTTGTTTGGCAGATCAGTCATTTGAAATGTCAAGCCTTTAATTTAATTTCTCTGAAAA
Source organism: Anodontia alba (assembly GCA_964016985.1). Taxonomy (NCBI): domain Eukaryota; kingdom Metazoa; phylum Mollusca; class Bivalvia; order Lucinida; family Lucinidae; genus Anodontia; species Anodontia alba. Next base: position 21,183,275 of record OZ024838.1, read on the forward strand.
AAAAAAAAAAAAAAAAATGAAAAAAAAAAATTGTGCTGCAGTTCATAAGCTTTCTTTTTGCACCAGACTACTCAAGTATTAAATGGTCATTTATCCAAGGGTTGGTTTTCTGTAAGTATTTATTGTGCACCTGTATGTTCCAAGATTGGTACCTTTGAAGGTATTATTGTGTCAATATACAATAAACAAAGCTTAAAATTTTAAATTGCTCTGGTACTTAAGTATAAAATTTGTTTTTGAAGTAACTTATTTTGGGATTATTTTCAGATTCTTGAACTTGGTTCTGGAATGATATTTCTTGTAACAGTACATGATATTTTTGTTTATTTTTTATTTATTTATATATTTTTTTTTCAGGATATTATAATGTGAGCTGGCTAACTGTCAAAATGAGTGACTTCTGTGTAGCAGAACAATCTTGTAAGTTTTCTAATGTCTTAGTCCAGTTATCTCCCTTGAATTTTGCTGTCTACCTTGTTGGAGTTCAATTTTGTCATTTAGGATACAAATTGCATGAAGTGTCAAACACTATTTTCTGGGAAATAATACAATAAATATCATCAGTTTTTCATCTTCAGAATTTGCTCAGAGATCTAAGTAAAGTTAATCCTTGTCTTGCTGAACCCAGATATACCCTGCCTTTGCAAACAGTGTAGATCCAGAACAGTTGGCTTCTTCAGAAGCCAACTGATCTGGATCTGCACTGTTTGCCATTAAGTATGTGAATTTATAGCAACAATCTGGATCAAGTAATCTTATTGGCTGAAAATTACAAGTGGGCGTGGCATCTTAATTTATTCCGCAGGACAAGGGTTAATTAAAAGAGACTAGACTGGTTTTTCAACGCAGAAGTTTGATGGATATTCATCCAGATGTGACTAAGCTGTTTGGTGAAGGAGCAGTCAGTAAACTTATCACTATTTACCCTAAATATTCGGACAGACAGGCCTGAGCAAACAATGTAGACTCAGATTAGATTAATGTTGACACTGCAAACTGCATCTGATCAGCATCTACACTGTTAGTCACTTGTCCATCAATGTTTAAGACAAATCTACGGGTAGTTTTATTAACCCGTTGTAGTCTGGAGACCCCTAAAAGGGTAATGGGCAAACAGTGCAGTCCCCAGATCGGATGCCGCAGAATGCAGCATCTGCTCAGGGTCTGCACTGTTTGCAAATAGTTTAACCATTTTTCTTTAGGAATATGTAAATCACACAGCCTGACATAACTAAATCAAAATTAGAATCTTCCAATATATAGTGAGAGAAAGTTCATTCAGTGTACAATGGGTTAAAGAGTTAACCTATTGTATTCAAGAGACCCGTAAAAGGGTAATTGGCAAACAGTGCAGACCCAGATGAGATGCCACAGAATGCGGTATCTGATCAGGGTCTCCACTGTTTGCAAATAGTTTAGCCGTTCTTCTCTAGGAATATGTAAATCTCATAGCTGGAAGTACCTAAAATTGAAATTGGACTCTTCCAATATATAGTGTAGGAGAGTCTGTTCAGTCTACAATGGGTTAAAGTGTCCAAATACTTTAGGATAAATGTGGTACTTAATACTTCCATTTAATACCTGTCTTTGTTCTGTAAGCTGCTTATAATTCATGCTTAGCATGCTGGGTGAAAATTTCAGCAGATGATATTTTGAAATAATTTTCTTATTATTCCTAAAAAATAGGGTTTGGCATTTCTAGCAACTTGTATCCTAAGGAGACAATATTCATGAAATGTCAAACCTGCCTTCTGGAAAAAATATAAGAAAAGTATCATCAATTTTGTCGTCTGCCAAATTAGCCCAGAGAAAGATAAAGGTTAAGCTACTATTGGTAATATTCCGACAAAAAGATTCAAGCTGTTTGCTGATAGAACCATCATTTTAGTGATGCTACCAGTGCAGACTGAATTGCCTGATGTTGTAAAGTCTGGTGTTGGGGATCATTAAATAAATAAATGTAACAGTCACATGCTGGACTTTACTTCCTTGACTTGACACTTTGAGGTTAGTTCTCTTCTGACTTTGTTTGTTTTCTGTGATTTGTATAATACAGTAAACCTTCATTGACTCGGAACACCGAAGAGTGGTTTACGTACCATATCTTGATTCAAACTTGTTTTTGAGTCTTTAGGAAATTCTTCCAATAGCTCCAGAAAACAAATATTTAGTGATATTTTGGGATATTTTTTTCTCATTTCATTGTGAAAATGTATGTTGTGCGTAGATTCTAATGAGTACACTCAACATACCATTATTTTATAGAAAATTGAAAAGGTCCCTAAATTATTCCCATTTGCCTCTTGACCTGGTGCTATGACATTACCTTTCAGCCTGGCAGACCAAAACCAATACCTGTGCAAACAGTGTAGATCCAAAAGAGATGGCTTGTAACATGCCATGTCATCAGGATCCACACTATTTGCCATTCTGTTTTTGATTTTAGATTGAAACCCTTATTTGCAATAGTGGACGTCCAAATTCAAGTATGGCAGTCCACTTCAGGGACTCGGGGTTAAAAGGGTTAATCCTCAGTGGCTCAAACTATCCACCTGTTGAACAAATTTTCAGATGAGACGGCTCGAAACAAATCAGTCTACACAGTTTGCCATCCTGTTTTTTATCTTATTTGCATCAGTGGACATGTCCAAATTCAAGGATGGAAGAGTCCACTTCAGAAACTCAGGGTTGAAAGGTAAATCCTCCGTAGCTCAAACTATCCATGTCATGAACAAATTTCCATGTCCCCAAAGACGTTTGAGCCATTGAGGTTCAGCTGTAGTTTATAGAGATCTGCCACCCTGACTGTCATATTTACCCTAAATATTTGGACATCTTAACTCCTTACCATACTTGTACTAAAATTTGGACAAGTCCTTTTGTGTCTAAAAATTATTGGATCAGTGGCAAACTTTGTAGACCCTGATCAGATGCTGCATTCTGTGGCATCTCGCCCGAGGTTATAAAACTTTTTTTCATGCTCAACTCTGCTGAGCATGAAATTTTCTCTGCTAATAAATATGAAAATGCCAACAATAGTTGGCATTTTTATATTTATTAGCAGAGAAATTTTCATGCTCAGCTATGTTTAGCAAGAAAGAATTTGCAATTGTTAGTAATTTGAGATTTATTAGCAGGAAAAATTTCATGCTCAGCTGAGTTGAGCATGAAAAAAGTTTTATAACCTTGGGGCATGATCTGCAGTCTATGCTGTTTGCTCAGGTCTGTTTGTCCCAGTACTATGGCTGATTACGGTAACAGCAACGATTTTCTTCTGTTTTTGAATTTTTATCTCGTAAATTGGGTGTTAGACAAAAATTGAAAACAAATTGAGAAACAGAATGGTGGTAAATTAACCCTTAAACTGCCAAGCAGAATTGTAACAGACAACAGTAACAAGACTCAACAATTCATGTGAATTGTCTGCTAGGCTGTTTAAGGTAGGAAATTTGCTTGTTTTATTAGCCATTTGTCAGGGGGTTTTTTTTAGTTGTTTTTTTTTATATGCTTTTGTCTGACAAATTGAATTTAGTTTATTTTATTCTTTGCAAAGAGTTGCCCTCTTGAGTTTCTCAAATTCATGTAAATCATCTTGTAATCAATGTACTGATCTGAGGAGTGGAATATCCAGTGGTTGTGATGGAGAAGATAAGCTTAACATATTCAGTGGCTGTGATTATGGGGATAAGGAGTCTCACAAGGGTTCTAATTAAGCAGATAATCATCAGGGCCCAGTTGTTCAAAGCATCGTTAGCTTAACAAGCTCGTTAGAGGTAAAAATATTAACTGTTCTAGTAAGTACAATATCTAATTCACAGGTATTTTTGCTGTAAAAATGTGAAATATTAGCATATATGCCATATTTAATGATCAAAGTTTTAACAATATGTTAACTAATGACATCGTTAGTTTCGAACAACTGGGCCCAGGGCCTGGTTGTTCAAAGCGTCGTTAGCTTAACAAGCTCGTTAAGGGTCATTTCCTTCACTGTTTTAGCGGATTCAATACACAATATTCTGATATTTTTTGCTGAAAAAATGTGAGGACTGCAAAAGCTACTCACATTTTTTCAGCAAAAAATTTCAGCATATTTGCGTATCACTTGATGTAAATTTTAACGAATCGTTAGCTAACGACATCGTTAGTTTTGAACAACTGGGCCCAGTTATATATCTTATTTCTTGAGAGAAACATGTTCTGGGAGCTTGTTACATAGCTCATATATATACAGTCGACTCTCGTTATCTCGAATTCCAAGGGACTCACCGAAACACTTTGAGATATCCGTACCTCGACATATCAGTGTTGAGAGAGTGAGGAAAACAATAAATTGAACAACCACATTTAACAAATGAATATTTAATTTGACTCCTGAAGTTATATATATATATATATATATATATATATATATATATATATATATATATATATATATATATATATATAATGTGGAAAAGAGGAGAAATTGCTCCTTAGGAGCAATTTCTCCTCATTTCCACATTATTTTGTTACCTGTTGTCATAGTTTCATTTTAAAACAGGGACCAGATTTTTTTTTTTTTTATTTTTCACTTCGAGATAAGCGGTAATTCGAAATAAGCGAGTTCGAGAAAACGAGTTTCGACTGTATATAGCTCATAGCTCCAGATATGACATTTTTTTTTCAAGCAAAAAGTGCAGTGTATTGATATTTTTCTTATTTCCTTAAATTCGCTCTTGATAAGATACTTTTTTCAATCGAGAAATATTGATATTTCTCTTATTTCTCCATGAAAACATATGTTGTGGTTAATCATTAAAAGCACCTCACCTGATGTACCCACAAGTATGTTTTTGTGGAAAGAAAAATATTTACTTGATATCCATTCTTATCTAGATGGGCAACCTTGGGCCGGGTGGCAGCAGTAGGATATAGTATGTATTTCTCCATGAAATCATAAGTTATATTTTTTTTTATACTCATCAGCAGAGCCTCCCTGAGGCACTTTTAATAAGATCCCACAATATATGCACACCCACAACATATACAGTATAAGATCCCACAATATATGCACACCCACAACATATACAGTATAAGATCCCACAATATATGCACACCCACAACATATACAGTATAAGATCCCACAATATATGCACACCCACAACATATACAGTCGACTCTCGTTATCTCGAAATCCAAGGGACTCTATGAAACACTTCAAGATATCCGAACTTCGACATATCAGATTTGCGTAACTAGGGAAAGCAATTAATCCAACAACCACCTTTAACAGAAGGAATCTTTAATTTGACTCCCAAGTTAGAGAGATATTGAAAATATTGTGGAAAAGAGGAGAAATTGCTCCTAAGGAGCAATTTCTCCTCTTTTCCACAATAATTTGTTGCCTGCTGGTAGATCTCTGTGTTAAAACAGGTACCAGATTTTCACTTCGAGATAAGCGGTTATTCAAGATAAGCGAGGTTGAGATAACGAAAATCAACTGTATTTTCATGGAGAAATAAGAAAAATATTTACTTGATACCCCCTCTTATCTATATAGCTATGATTGGGTGGTAGCCAGTGGTATGGTCCTTCTCTTAACTTGCAGTAGGTGGGGAATGGTGCATGTTAGTATTTCTTAGGTTTCCATGCTGTCATGCACTATTTCTATCATTATTTCTCTCTAATTCTCATTTCTTCTAGCTTCTTCTATCCCATTTCTCCATCTCTCTCGGGATAGATAATGGCCCACAAGGGTTAACCTTCAGTTCAAGAATACCCTAAGTATTTAGATACCTTACTCATTATTACCCTTGTCCTGCTGAACCCGGATATACCCGGCCTTTGCAAACAGTGTAGATCCAGATCAGTTGGCTTCTGAAGAAGCCAACTGATCTGGATCTGCACTGTTTGCCATTATGTATGTGAATTTATAGCAACAATCTGCATCAAGTAATCTGATTGGCTGAAAATTAGAAGTGGGTGTGGAATCTTAATTTATTCAGCAGGGCTAGGGTTAAACATCACAAAATTTGAATAAATCAGTTTGACTACTAGTTTATATGTCTAAAGTGTTGTGACAGAATTTTTTCCTCTCTCTGGATACAGAATGGCCCACATGAGTTTCCGGCCTCCATGGTTCTGTCGGATGTTCGTCTGACTGGTGATCAGGAGGTCATGGGTTAAATCCCTGCCGGGTCCAGCAATATTCTTTCATAGAGATTGATCTTGAAATATTTTCTTTGTCCATTCAAGAAGGGCAGTTGTCAGTTTCTGGCAAGTTAAAGAATGAGCACAAGTATTCCTTACCTGTGCTTAGAGGACTAAGCCTGCCTAAGAAAAGTGTAGTTAGGTAAACTGACCAGCTCGAAATGACTTTAATATTGTTGACTAGGTCTTAAAACTCCAACTCAACCAACCAACCCACATGGGTTGATGTGTCATTATATTAGATTCAAGAATGTTAACATATTAACATAAGTATTCAGACACCTTTAACTCCTTATTGTACATACATAAAGTTTGAACATAGGATGTACCTAAAAGTGTTGTGACGATATTGCAAATAGAGTTCAAGATTGTTGGTGATTATCTGTGCTCTCATGGCACATCTCTGTGTGCACTGCACTTTCACGGCACTCACACTGCATGCACTGTGCTTTCACGGCACTCATACTTCACGGACAGCGTGTTGAAGACGTTCATTTGCACTACATAGCGAAATGTATGCACACACCTTCATCATTTGTATGTTTGTTCTCAAACAATTAAAAAGACTTGCTGGCGTATGTCGGCCATAGTGAAATAAATGTTAATATTTGCATATCTCATTTTTAGCTCACCTGAGCTATGCTCAGGATGATCTATAGTGATCACTTTTTGTCTGTCATCTGTCCATCCATCAGTCCAGTTGTCCGTCCATTAACACTTTCAAACGACAACTCCTCCAAAGCCATTGAAGGGATTTGTCCCTAACTTGGGAAGAATGTTGCTTGGCTAGGGGCCTTAAAAAATAGCTAAAATTATGGTGATCTGCCTCTTGGATTGGTTGCCAACAGAAAGATCCCATAGACATAGAATGGGAAAATGGTTAAATTGCATTTTCTCCATAACCAGTGATCATGAAGTAATATGAACCATATTTGGCACTTATGATCATTGGATGATTGTCTACCCAGTATATGTGTTTTATTACCAATGACCATTTTGTTTGGTTGCCATGGCAACATTAAATTTTATAAAAGGAATTTTTTAAATGACATCTCCTCCAAAACCACTGAAGCAGAAGAACTCTAATTTTGTACAAATGTTGCTTGGGTAAGGAAAATTCAAAATAGCTAAAATTATGAAGATCTGCCTCTTGGTTTGGTTGCCATGGCAACAGAAAGCTTCCATAGACGTATAATGGAAAAATGGTTAAATTGCAGTTATGATCATTTGATGATTGTCTACCCAGTTTGTGCCTTTCATGACCAGTGGCCGTTTTGTTTGGTTTCCATGGCAACATTTAATGTGAAAAAAAAAAAAAGAATTATTTTAATGACTACTCCTCCAAAACCACTAAAGCAGTAGGAGTCTAATTTGGGTACAAATTTCAAATGGGTAAGGGCAGTTGAAAATAGCTAAAAGTCGGCCAATCTACCTCTTGGTTTAGGTTGCCATGGCAACAGAAAACTCCCATAGACTTACAATGAGAAAATGGTTTAACTGCATTTTCTCCATAACCAGTGAAGTGATGTGAACTATATTTGGCAGTAATGATCATTGGATGATTGTCTACCCAGTTTATGTGTTTATGACCAGTGACGATTTTTATACCCTCGACATACGAAGTATGTGGGGGTATGTAGTTTTCGCTTTTCCGTTTGTCCATTTGTTCGTTCGTTCGTACGTACGTTCGTTCGTTCGTTCGTTCGTCTTTCTGTCACAGGGTCAAAGTTTTTGCGTTAAAGTTTATAAGACCTCATATTTTGAAGGCCCTTTGATGGATTTCATTCATATTTGGCATGATGGTAGATATAGGTCTAAAGTTTATATGAGCACCATCCACTCCCCGGGGGTGACCTTGGGGTCAAGGTCACGGACTTCGAATTTTCATGACAAAGTCAGGGTCAAAGTTTTTGCGTTAAAGTTTATAAGACCTCATGTTTTGAAGACCCTATGATGGATTTCATTCATATTTGGCATGATGGTAGATATAGGTCTAAAGTTTTTATCAGCACCATCCCCACCCTGGGGGTGACCTTGGGGTCAGGGTCACGGACTTAGAATTTTCATAAAAAAGTCAAAGTTTTTTGTGTTTAAGTTTATATAGCTATATCATCAAGACCCTTTAGGAATTTCATTTATATTTGACATGTTGCTAGATATCAGCCTAGAGTCTTACTCCGCATGATCCCCACTCAGGTTGTGACCAAGGTCAAGGTCACGAACTTAGAATTTTCATATAAAAGTAAAAAAATTTTGCGTTTAAGTTTATATAGCCATATCATCAAAACCTTTTGTTAAATTTCAGTATTCCCTGATTGAAAGGTCCAGTGGATGTAGCTATCAGCAAGGAATCTGTTGGTCTGTCCATCCATTCGGTGAAGCATTATTCGTTTATACTTTATTTTTGTCTTAGGGTCAAAGTTTTTACGTTTAAGTTTATAAGACCTCATATTTTGAAGACCCTTTGATGGATTTCATTCATATGTGGCATGATGGTAGATATAGGTCTAAAGTTTTTATTGGCACCATCCCCACCCCGGGGGTGACCTTTGGGTCAAGGTCACGGACTTCCAATTTTCATAAAAATGTCAAAATTTTTGTGTTTAAGTTTATATAGCTGTATCATCAAGACCCTTGTGGAATTTCATTTATATTTGACCTGTTGCTATGTATCGGCCTAGAGTCTTACTCCGCATGATCCCCACCCCGGGTGTGACTGAGGTCAAGGTCACGAACTTAGAAGTTTCATTTAAAAGTAGAAGTTTTTGCTTTTAAGTTTATATAGCCATATCATCAAGACCTTTTGTTAAATTTTATTATCCCCTAATTGAAAGGTTGAGCGGATATAGCTATCAGCAAGGAATCTGTTTGTCTGTCCATCCATCCATTGAAGCATTATTCATTCATACTTTATTTTTGTCTTAGGGTCAAAGTTTTTACGTTAAAGTTTATAAGACCTTATATTATGAAGAGCCTTTGATGGATTTAATTCATGTTTGGCCTGATGGTAGATATAGGGCTTGAATTTTTATCAGCACCAACCCTATCCCGGCGAATAACGTTGGGGTCAAGGTCATGGACTTAGAATTTTCATAAATAAGTCAAAATTTTTGTGTTTATGTTTATATAGCTATACCATCAAGACCCTTTGAGGAATTTCGTTTATATTTTACATGTTGGTAGATATAGGTCTAGAGGTTTACTCAGCATCATCTTTATCCTGGGGTATGACCTTGAGGTCAAGGTTACAGACTTAGAAATTTCATATAAAAGTAAAAAAAAAAAAATTGCATCTAAATTTATATAGCTATATTATGAAGACCCTTTTGTTGGTTTCGTTAGTATTAAGCATGATGGTATATATAGGTCTGAAGTTTTTCTCGGCATCATCCCCAAGCTGGGGCATGGCTTTTAAGTCAAGGTCACAGACGTTTCATACAAATGTCATTTTTGCTTATATTATAAAGACTGATTTCACTGGTATATGGTGATAATTATAGGGCTAAAGTTTTATTTAGCTCAATCCCTGCACCTGTGCCTGACCTTTGAGATCAAGGGCTTCATATTATGTGTGATTGAATCTTTTCAATGTTATAACATATAGCATACAACTGCCATCTCCAGAGTCAAAGCTACATACTTTGTGCTCTTTAAAAAGTGGCGGTAGCGCTGATCGGGGTTATATGTGCCCCACTGGGCACTTTGTCTAGTATTTGGTTGCCATGGCAACATTAAATTTAAAAAAAAAAAAAAGGATGAATTTTTTTAAATGACAGCTCCTCCAAAACCACAGTCGGCAGTGATGCAAAATTTATTACTGCTTATGAAGAGTCAGTAAAAATGAGACTTCCATTTTCTAATCCATAAATAGTTCTTTGTTTCCAAAGGCAATCTTTTTTACGTTTATTATATTTCCCTACCCTGTGCTGTTTTCATGTATAAAATCATGATATTATTAAACAACTCTTCAGAAACCACTTAGCCAATTTCCACCAACTTTCACATTGATCCTACTGTTGAAATGTGATTGAGAGTTTGTTCAAATGATCAAGCACCATTGACTGTCATGCCCATGTATTCTTCTTCAAAACTAAGAACTGCTTTAATGATGATCCATTTATTAGTTGCAATGATAGGATTGGAAAAATGTTGCATAATATCTGCATGTCTGCAGTGGCTTTGTCACTCAGGTGAGGGAGCCATGGCCCGTGGGCCTCTTGTTAAACTATTTTGTTCCTTTTTGTCACACAAAGGCCATTGGACGCGCCATGGAAGTGCCGCTCAGTCATTGTAAGTACACAGTAAAACAAATAACACGCTGTAGATGCGCTGTATAAGCGTGCTAGAGATGCGGTGATATCTCAGAGAATGCCGTACAATCTCTGCGCAAATGCCACTGACAACCACAGCGTTCTTACAGCCACCTCTTTGCGTGCCCACGGAGCTCCTGTGGCATTGTAGGAGACCTTACAGCTATGGCAACCTTACGGCACCCCACTGCACTCATATCAGAACACTGAGCGACGATGCTTGTTTTGTGCCTGCACAAAGTGCGCGCTGTCCCTAGGTGTTCTATGTGATCCCAACGCGTCTACTGGCGATACTACTGCATTGCTGTGGCGATGCTTGTGATCGTACTGCGCATACCTTGGCGTTCTGCATTTTTCTTGGATGTCGTGGGATGGCCTTGAGAATGCAGCCCTGGTGTGAAGTACAGGGGTTTAAGGGAAAACCAGAAAGTCATGTTGAATAAATTAAGATGCCATGCCCACTTCTAATTTTCGGCCAATCACATTACTTGATCCAGGTTATTGATACAAATACACATTCTAACTGACAAACAATGCAGATGCAAATCAGTTTCCTTTGAAGAAGCCAACTGTTCTGGATCTACACTGTTTGCAAAGGCAGGGTATATCCAGGTTCGGCAGGACTAAGTTTAAAACGGGTACTTTCTTGATGTATGTAAATTTGCACTTATGACTTTTAAAGAATATGAAAATATGGCCTCTGAACACTTGACCTGCTGAACTGGAATATACCTTGCCTTTGAAAACAGTGTAGAGCCAGATCAGTTGGCTTCACTGATCTGGATCTGCACTGTTTGTTATTCAGTATTTGAATTTATATCAATTATCTGGATTAAGTAATCTGATCGGCAGACAGTTAGAAATGGGTGTGGCATTTTAATTTATCCAGCATGACAAGGGTTAATAGAGGTGATTGCTTAATACAGGTGGCCTTTAAGACAGGTTTGACAGTATTGCTCTTTCTTTAGGGCATTCATGAATAAAAAAGAAGTGAAACTATCATAATTATTTCTGTGGTTTTGTCAGGCTGACAGAGGATTCATTAGTATACTCTAACCAGGGGTCACAGTATATACATATAGGAAAGGTTAAGTAGTCATAACCTCATATTAAACTTCTTACCACTACAAAGACTAGATTAAGATGTTTGGAGGTGAAATGAATCATGTATTATTCATGATCACTTGTCCATATGAAATAACAACCAGAGTGTGAAGTCATCAGTTTAACGTTAAGCATGCTGGGTAAAAATTACAGCAGATGACATTTTGAAATATTTTCTTATTTTATCTGAGGAATTTGGCTTTAGCCTTTCGTGCAAATTGTTCAGTTGCATGAAAGGCTTAAGCCTATTTTCTGGGAAAAATAAGAAAAATATTGTCAATTTGTCATCTGCTGACTTTGCCCAGAGAGGGATATAGGTTAACAGTGGGGGTTCATCCTCTTTCTTTTGTTACAGCTGGTTTTACCTTGCAGTTTATTTTCCTTGTGGATCTTATGAGCATTTTATTTCTTGTTTATCATTCCTTCATTCATTTGGATAAAAAATTTTCAGGGTATATTTCAATTATTTTTATATGATTTTTAAATGTCAGTTTGGTGTAAGGATATAATTTAATGCTCTTCTGTTTTATCCCTCTGTATTCTCTCTCTCTCTTTGTCTGTCTGTCATCCTAATGTAACACATAAAAAAAATCTAATCACCAATGCTGTGGCCTGGGATCGAACGAGGGCTGCCTGGGTGATAGGCCAATACTCTACCGTGTTGCTGTAAAAAAGGGCTTGTACCGCAAGGCAGTACAAGTTTATCATATACTTTTCACTAGGAATTCTCTAATCACCATTTATGCTGTTGCCTGAGATAGAACCCAGGTGCTGCGGGTGTCGTAACTACACAGCACCCAGGTAGAGTTGTACAAGTCATTGCAGTTTGGTTCAGTATTCGTTTATTTTATATTTTTGGTATAACAATAGGGCCTCCGCACATAAGGAGACCAAATTTCACCCATTGCCAAAGAAATGGTTATGATTGTACAACTTAGGGTAGCCTAACTTAGGGTAGCCTCCATCTAGGGCTGGGGACCTGACCCTCTGTGTCCATGATCAAGCCCTAGATCGAGTATACAAGTCAGCTCTGTATACTACGTCCAAAATCTAAAAGTATACAATTTCTAAAAATAAAATCAAGATGGCCGCCTCACAGGCGCAGTCCGGTTTTTCCTCATAAATTGGTACCTATAAATAGTATCCAACATGGCTGCCACACCATGACGTCAATCCAAGATGCTCAGTCCATGGGGCCAAACTCCCCTATACTACATTTGTACTTACCACATTCTGCACTGTTTATCAGTGTCCCGTCATGGGATGCTATATAGGCAATAAATCATCATTTAATAAATGGGTTAAGTTCTGATTATATTACTGATGACATTTGCATGTACCTGTGGGTGGGGTGGGTGGGGGGAGGATTAAATACTTCACCAGACATCTTGTAAATCAAGTGATGCCCTATAGTTTGTCTCAATACAAGCAACAATGGGCCTGAGCTTCCTTTAATTTCTCTTGGTGCCAGAGAAAGGTTCTCAAGTGCCATGGAGACAACAGAGCTGGTTTACCAGTGAAATACCAGTGCTATATTCCAGGGAATATAATTTCTGCTTGCTATGTTATTTAAAGGGGAACGCAACCTTAAAAGGTATTGTGCTTTAAAGTAAAGAACTTCACAAACAATGAATTTTGCCACAAATTTGATCAAAATCGGTGGAAAATTAAGTAAGTTATAGACAATTGAATATTTCAACATTGGTGGAATGGGCACCGCATTTTTGAATATTTAATGAGGTTTAATAAAAATCGAAATTTGTTTCATAAAGGCAGTTATTTCAATAAAGTTGGTTTAATTTCGGGGAAATGATTGCTTGTCACTAAAATTAAAAGATTATAAAAATTCTGTAGCTAAGTTATTCTTGAAAACCCTTTATAATTTGGTTTTACATATTTAATTTGGGCTGTGTGACTTCACAAAGCCTACAATATGGCAGCATCCATGACAGCCATTTTAAATATATTCAAACCACCATAACTTTCTTATTTCTAAAAAAGTCTTGCATCAAAATAAATGGTTTGTAAGATATACTTACACTTTTATATTGTGTTCCCCTTTAACTGTGACCACTCTCTGGGTTAATTCAGCCAAAGACAAATTGGTAATATTTTTAAAAAAAAAGGATTTGAGACAATTTGCCTGAAATGTCAAAACTTGTTTTCTGGGGAAAAATAAGAAAAATATTTCAGTATGTCATTTGCTGAAAATTTTACCAAGCATGCTAAGTTTTAACCCTTGTCCTGCTGAACCCGGATATACCCTGCCTTTGCAAAGAGTGTAGATCCAGATCAGTTGGCTTCTGAGGAAGCCAACTGATCTGGAGCTGCACTGTTTGCCATTAAGTATTTGAATTTATAGCAACAATCCAGATCAAATAATCTGATTGGCTGAAAATTAGAAGTGGGTGTGGTGTCGTAATTTATTCAGCAGGAATAGGGTTAATTAATTGAATTATTTGGAATTCTAAGGACTTTTGGGTAGAATTCCAATGAAATTCTGATGAAATTCCAGTGCATTTTCATCTGAGTGTTTCTGAGGCTCTTTTTCCTTGAATGTTCTCTATAAAGAGCAAAGAAATGTGAAGATGAATGAATGGATTTTAACCCTTGTCATGCTGAATAAATTAAGATACCACACCCACTTCTAATTGTCGGCCAATCAGATTCCTTGATCCAGATTGTTGATATAATTTCACATACTGAGTGGCAAACAGTGCAGGTCCAGATCAGTTAGCTTCTTCAGAAGCCAACTGATCTGGATTTACACTGTTTACAAAGACAGAGTTTATCCGAGCTCAGCAGGACAAGGGTTAATACCTCTTGTTCTGGGAATCTCCTAAATATATGCGTAAAGGTGTGTTATCTCACTTAACCTGAAAATTCATAAATCATACCATACTGTACCATGATAACGCTAAGTATTGGGACAGATAGTCTTTGCAAACAGTGCAGACCCGGATCAGATGCCACAGAATTAGGATCTACACTGTTTGCCATACATATAGCAATATTTTAGACACAGCGAGAGGTAGTAGAATAGACTATTTGAAATTTTAGGACAAGTTTGGTAAGTAGATAAGGTGTCCAAATACTTAGAGTAAATACGGTAGAGACTGTATTTACCTTAAATATTGGAACTCTTCAAATCCTTACCATACTTCTAAAATCTCATCTGGCAGTTAACAGACACAAATTGGAATGGGAGCAAAAATGGACTTATATTCTGCCTATGAATTACCATATTGGCGCTTAGAAGTACTGAAAAAAATTGTAGTAAAATATCCATCTGATAAAGACATAAGAAGATGACTTCATGAGATGATTATTTCATGGGTACTTTTTTTCTGATTTTCTTTTTTAAAGCATATGTTGTTGGTACTCATTTGAATTGCCTTGACTTGTCGACTTGTCAATAGTTAACTAACAACATCATTAGTTAGTTAACTATATAACTTATAACTTAAGGCCCTGTTTTGAACAACAGGGCCTTGGACACCCTTATCACCACAAACTGAAATTTTACTGTTACTATACTATATATCAATTTATTAAACCTTTGATTTAAAAAAAATGTCTATTTTTGAGAAATATGGAGCCTTTATTGATAAAAATTTTAACAATACATGTAGTTAACTATAAACAAGATCATTAGTTTTGAACAACAGGGCCTTGGACACCCTTATCACCACAAAATTTGATTTGTTCTAAAATTTGAACAAGTCATTTTATTTACAGTGGATGTGCCTAAATATTGCTGGATGAGTGGGTATCAGTGCAGAAACTGATCAGATGCCACATTCTGATGCATCTGATCTGGGTTTACATTATTTGCTCACACCAGTCTGGCCAGCCTTGGTGGCTCAGTTGGATGCGTGTCCAAGTAATCTGGCGGTTGCGGGTCCAGCACCCTCCGGGTCGGAAAGGTTCATTCATGGAGATTTGTTCATGAAATATTTCCTACAGTGATATTCTCTCTCTTCCGTTGATTCAAGAAGGGCAGTTGTCAGTTTCTGGCGTAAGAATGTGCGCATTACTGGTTAACTGCTTAGAGGACTAAGTCTGCCCAGTAAAAGTGTGGCTAGATAAAATGACCATGCTTGACACTTGACGCTTAGGTTGGCTGGGCCGTAAAACCTCAGTACAAATACACACAAGTCTGAATGAATACTTAGGGTAAAATATAGTAAGTTAGGTACATGTAATTAGTCTGACAGGTGTCTTCGGAAGTTGTGTGTGTTGCCAGTAGTATAGCTCTTGATAAATTCTGTTAATTTTGCATTCTTGTTGGTACTCATTGGAATCGCCTTCATGGGTACCTGCAATACTGAAACTGAAAATAATTACCTTGTCCTGCTGAATAAATTAAGATGCCATGCCCACTTCTGTCAGCCAATCATATTACTTGATCCAGGTTGCTGATGCAAATTTAAATACTTAATGACAAACAGTTCAGATCCAGATCAGTTGGCTTCTTCAGAAGCCAAACTGATCTGAATCTACACTGTTTGAAAAGTCAGGGTATATCTGGGTTCAACAGGACTAGGGTTTAACACTTTGTGAAGTTATAAATGTACCATAATAACTCTAAATATTGGGACAAACAGGCCTGAGCAAACAGTGTAGACCCAGATCAGATGCCACAGATTGTGGTCTCTGATCAGGATTGACACTGTTTGCCACTCATTCAGCATTTTTTAGACAAATTAACAGGTGGTAAGGCCAAAGAAAAAAGTTATTAGATTCTCAGACACTTTTTTTCAAAAAATAGATGCGGGCGGGCGGCTTTTTATTTTTACTTTTATTTTCTGGTTGGGTTCTTTCTTGGACATTTGGGTTTGTTTGGCTAAACAAAATGGCAGAGGTTTTACTGGAAGTATCTAAAATGCAAGTTTAAAGTGTCAAAACAACATAAACAGATCATAATTTACCAATTTTCTTTGCAAGTAAGTAAGAATGCCATATGTTTGTGGTCTAGACTGCAATTTGGTTAGAAACGATTCTCAGATAAGCGAGTAAAATCCAGTGTCACATATTTTTGTGGGTTGGAAAAAAAATTTACCACTGAAAAAAATCATATAATTATGCGGGACCTTTTGGACAGATGCGGCGGTGTCTCAGAATTCTAATACTTTTTTTTTTTAAAAATAGACTTCTTTAAATTTTAGGACAAGCATGGCAAGGAGTTAATATGTCCCAACACTTTGGGTAAATATGGTAATACAGGAAAATTACTATAAAACATTATTTTACCCAAAGTATTGGGACAGACAGGCATGAACAAACAAAGCTGTAGACACCCAGATCATATGCCATAGAATGTGTACAGTGGATTCTGATCTGGATCTGCACAGTTTGCTATGTTTGCTCAGGCCTGTCTGCCCCAATAATTAGGGGATAACTGCATTCAAATTTGTCATTTGTGAAGGTAAATCGGGGGTTTTACGGTCGGAAATTTCGTTTTACGGCGACGCGTCAGAGGAGCCGTAAAACGTAATTTGCGACCGTAAAACCGCGGATTTACTTCCCCAAATGACAAATTTAAATGCAGTTATCTCCATTCTAATGCATGTATTCATTTTTTCTATTGAAAAAAATGTACTATTTGCACAAAGCGACTAGTGCTGTGAGCTGCGTAAAACCAAATGCCGGCCAATGAGAAGCGACATTATGTGATGACGTCGGATTTCCGACAGTATATCGCAGAATATACTGTTGCAAATTTTTGACGTTATCCAATCAGACGTCGCGTTACATACGCAAGTGCATTAGAATTAGGGTTATTACCATAGGGGTCTGTCTATATTCAGTAACCTAATCTAATTTTTACCATTTATGGCCCTTCCTAATCACAAAAAAAGACATAAAAAAATGCATGGACCCCTATGGTTATTACAGTAAGGCATCGCCCTATAAATGCATGTAAACTATACAAATAAGTGTGGGAAAAAAATGTGAAATTACTGCTACTGTTTCTCTCTCACAGTGAAAAATTGTTCAAATTAGTCATTGAGCTACTGAATTCTTGTGAACTGATAAGGCTGTTGGATAAATCTGTTTAGATTAGGGTGGTGATTAGAAACATATTTACCCTAAATATTGGGACCATAGCTACAGATTAGAGGGAGTATCAGGAAATATTTTTTTTATTTCTCCATGAAAACATAATTTGTGGGTATTCAATAGAAGTGCCTCACTGTTCTCGGCAACATTTTTTAGTGGTGATTTGATAATGAAATATTTTCTACGGTCATTCTCTTCCTTCTGCTGATTCAAGAAGGGCAGTTAACCACTTAGAGGACTGAGTCTGCCCAGTAAAAGTATGGCTAGATAAAATGACTGCGCTCGACATGACCCCATTGGGTTGACTGGGCTGTAAAACCTCAACACAAACAAATCAGGAATGCCACAGAATCCCCACTGATCTGTAATCTTCAAATCCCTCGCTAATACAGCTCAGACATCTAAATGTTAATTTCAGTTTCTTCTGCAAACCTCAAATGATATTCACAAGATCACTTGATATAATGTTGGTTACCATTAATTTCAATTTCTTCTGCAAACCTTAGATGATATTCCCTAGATCACTTCATATAATATTGGTTGACATTGTAAGACGGTTCATTGTAATTTTTAAATCTTATTAAAAAGTTGAGTCAACTTTAACTCTTTCACTGCCACAGGCCATAATAATAGGTTATTTGCAAACAGCATAGATCATTGAGCCGCCTCATCTGGATCTATGACATTCAGTCTTTCAACTTTACAGATAAACGTCTTTCCAAGCGACAGTTTATGAAAATAAAAAAGCAGACGATAAATGTCGTCTGAAATTTGGCACCGAAAGAGTTAACATCACAGAAGCTGGGCTCCATAGCACAGTCATTAAGGTAGGGCATCTGACAGCAGATCCAGGGGTCTCATGGCCTCTGTGGCTCAGTTGGATGCATTTCCAGTCAGTGATCAGGGGGTCGCGGGTTCGATCCTCGCCAGGTCCGGCAACATTTGTTCATGGAGTTTGGTCATGAAATGTTTTCTGTGGTCATTCTCTCACTTCCACTGATTCAAGAAGGAAAGTTGTCGGTTTCTGGGAAAAGAATGTGCACATGTACTAATTATTAAACCTCTTAGAGAGCTCTAAGTATGCCCAGGAAAAAGTGTTGGTAGGTAAAATGATCAGCTCAACATGACCTTAACTGTTGACTGGGCCATTAAACTCCAAACCAATGCACCAAAGGTCACAAATTCAAATCCCAGCTCAGCCACATTACATTTGTGGAAGTTGATCATAAAATAATTTCTATGGTGATTCAAGAAGGGCAGTTGTCAGTCACTGGCAAAAGTATGTGCACAAGAACTGGTTAACTGCTTAGACGACTAAACCTGCCCAGGAAAATTAAGGTTAACTGACTAGCTCAACTTGATCTAGACAGTGTGGACTGGGCCATAAAACTCCCAACCCAAACACTAATCTCTTTTGTGAGATAGCTGCACAAGGGCATTTATTCAAATAAAATATATAAATAGATCTGTGGAAGTTGGGCATTAATAGCCGCATTATGGTTCACAAGAAAAAAAGTTGTGATAAATATTTGCTTCAGAAGGTTCTTGATAACTATGAGAAAATAGCATTAAATTGCAAAATTCACAGCTGGTGAACTGTTGAAAAACAGAAAAATAATGCATTTAAAAATTGAAGAACTTTTAATAATTTACACATAAGTGGTAAGTGCATTTGAGAAAGATAAAACTTGTTGCAGTAAAATAATTCATAACCCTTGTTATGCTGAATAAATTAAGATGCCACACCCACTTCTAATTTTTAGCTCGCCTGTACGAAGTACAAGGAGAGCTATTGTAGTCACCCCGGTCGTTTGCGTTCCCGTTCCCGTTCCCGTCACACTGTGTTAAAAGTTTTTCAAATGCTTATATCTCAACAGTCACTCCTCACAGAGGCATCAAATTTGGAACTTAGGTACCTTGGAGGGTCTTCTGAGATTCCAAGAGAATAAACCCCTGGGTTCATGCCCCTGGGTGGGGCTAGGGGTCAGAATCTAGGACACCTTTGTAATACTGTGTTAAAGTTTTTCAAATTCTTATATCTTGACTTTCACTCCTCATAGAGCATTCATATTTAGAATTTGGGTACCTGGAGGAGTCTTCTGAGATTCCAAAAGAACATACCCCTGGGTTCATACCTCAGGGTGGGCCTTGGAGTGGGGCTAGGGGTCAAAATCTAGGACACATTTGTAAAATCTTATATGCCTACAGGTTATAGACACAACTGGTTATACATCAGCTAACTATGTGACATCGGTTTAAGTGTAACAGAGTGAAGGTCATGGTGACCTACATTTTATGGTCCAGGTCACCTAGATTTCACGGTCCAGTGATTTTGCCTTATATCTTGAATACTATTTGTTGGATAAATGTCACACCTGGGATATTAGTTCCTTGTGACCCAATTATTGACGTCAAAATATATCTCTGTTGGTGTGACCTATATTTCATGGGTCAGTGATTTTGCCTTATATCTTGAATACTATTTGTTGGATAAATGTCACACTTGGGATATTAGTTCCATGTGACCCAATGAATGACCACTTACTATATCTAGGTCATTGTGACCTATATTTCATGCTTCAGTGATTTTGCCTTTTATTTTTATTACTATTTCATGGAGAATTGTCATACCTGGATTATTGTATCTATGTGACAAAATGATTTACATACAAATACATCTAGGTCAGTGTGACCTATATTATATGGCTTAATGATAAAAATGTTACAATATAAAATGTACCCAGCAGGCGAGCTACGCTGTCCTACGACAGCTCTTGTTAGCCAATCAGATTACTTGATCCAGTTTGTTGAGATAAACATTGACATACTGAATGGGAAACAGTGTAGATCAAGATCAGTTCAGACGCCAACTGATTTGGATCTACAACACTGTTTGCAAGTATATCAGCAGGACTAGGGTTAACCCTTAAAGCGCCAAGAAAACCTGCATCTGTAAATGTCGTCTGTTTATGTCGTCTGCTGAATATTTTTGCAAACTTTTCAAACCTATTTTTTGCATACCGGCAAACAGTGTGGACCCAGATCAGACTGCTCCTAAAGGAGTCTGATCTGGGTCCACACTGTTTGCAAAAATGACTTTTAAAATCACAAGCAGATGACAATTGTTGTGATTGGCAGTTTAAGGGTTAATATGTTCAGTAGGAGTTGTTTGATACAAGGTTGAAAGATCATACATAATTGGGTGTCATTATTGAATGAAAGGTCATAATTATATTTTCAAAAATGTCACAAGGATTTTTTTATAGTCTGGGGTTATTTATTGCAACAAATTATGAACTTATGGTTAATAGTTTAAATTAACGGCCCTTCAGTGATGTTGAGAGAGAGAGAGAGAGAGAGAGATTACCACAAATACTTAGGATAGCTATGCTACTGCTGGTTAAATAAAAGTTTAAAAACATGTCTTTCCTGCAGAGAGAGAGAGAGAGAGAGAAAGAGAGAGAGAGAGTGAGAGAGAGAGTGATTACCACAAATATTTAGGATAGCTATGCTGCTGCTGGTTAAATAAAAGTTTAAAAACATGTCTTTCCTGCACACTAAGTCCTTCTGAAAAGGGGTCTACTCTAAAAGGAAATTTGCTCCCATGTGGAGTAGACCCAAATTAAGAAGGGAGCTTGAGGCAAAGAAATTTTGACAGTAGCCTCCCCTTGAAAGTATAAAATTTCCCCTTAAAATGCAAGAAATACTGTAATACGAGGGTGAGTCAATAAGTAACCAGCCTAACTTATTTCCGGTTGAGATATACCTCTTCTTTTTCAATGTAATTGCCCTCTAGTGTGATGCACTTAGACCAACGGTGTTCAAGTGCCATCAGCCCAGAACTGAAAAAATCAGGGTTCTTTCCATTGACCCACTCCTCAACTGCCGTCACGACTTCTTCATCAGACCGGAAATGAAGTCCACGGATATCCTTTTTCAAGTTTGGGAATAGGAAGAAGTTGCTAGGGACTAGGTCAGGCGAATAGGCAGGATGTGGTATTAATTCATACTCGTTTCGCTCTACAGCATCCATTGCAACTTTGCAAGTGTGGACTCTCGCGTTGTCCTGTTGCAGCAAAACACCTTTAGAGAGTTTACCTCGGCGTTTTTCACGGATGGCAGTTCTCAGCTGGTCTAACAAGTTTGCATAGTACACTCCAGTTATTGTACTTATCTTGGGTAAAAAGTCCAACATAATAATGCCTTTTGTGCCCCAAAATACTGTGGCCATCACCTTGCCAGCAGGTGGTTGCATCTTGAACTTCTTTGGCCTCGGGGACCCAGGCCCTACCCACTGACGACTTTGAGCTTTATTCTCTAGCTCATAATAATGAACCCAAGTCTCATCTACAGTCACCAGATGCAAAAGAAAATCATCTTTTGACCTAAAACGCTTCAACAAGGCGCTGCATACTGATGCTCTGTTTGCAATTTGCTCATCGTAAAGGATTTGGGGACCCAACATGCTGTTAGCTTGCGCATATCTAAACGATCATGTAAGGTTGTTGAAACACTACCATGTGAAATGCCTAATGTCTGCGCTATTTCTTCCACCTGAATTCGCCTATCAGAGTATACTAGATCCTGAACTTTCTTACACATTTCTTCGTCGGTAGCATCCAGTGGGCGTCCAGACCTGGCTTCATCTTTAAAGACATTCTACCGCGTTTGAATTCCCCTACCCAGAATTTAACCTGAGCATAAGATGGTGCAGAAGACCCATAAACATCGGCTAACTCACCATGTATTTCCTTGCCTGTTTTACCTTTTAAATACAAGTTCCGAATTACAGGACGGTACTCAACTTTAGATGAAAAGCATGCCCTTGCATTAGTAGCCATGTTTGACATTCAATATCTTATAAAAGAATGACTCGATACGTGTACAATTTTGTACCCATATATAAAACATATATTGAAACAAAGCCTGAAAATTGGGACCATCTCGGTCCATAGGAAATGGGATAGGCTGGTTACTTATTGACTCACCCTCGTATCTGGTGCTAATGTTCTGTAATTTACAGATCTTTGATTTGCTGCCAAAATTCAAGTTTTTATTATCAAAGTATGCACTCACCTCAAGCATTATTGTATCTGGTGAGATTTAAAAGTCTGGCAAGGTTTTCTGGACAGAATTTTGTTCTGTCAAAACTGAGTAGTGATATAGCTCTAGGTCTCTTATCCAGGATCAGAAAATAATGTCTAAAATATATATATTACAGAAGGTGTTTTTAGCACTACCGTAGGTAGAGCTTATCCCACAGGGGGACTGTCCAGCGTCTTTATGTCACTACATCAATACATCACTTGTAATGTCCCTACTTGCTTACGTCTGTACTTGCTTTCGTCTATAAATAATTTCTTGTAATCGCATCTCCTCCCAGACCCTAGTCAGATTTTTCGAAACTTGTCTGGGATGTTCCCTTAGTGGTTGTTGTTACCCAAATTGGATCTGGCCCGTTGACAAATATGACGGCCATCAGCCATCTGTAACCAGTGGAGATATTTTGTCAAAACTTTGCATATGTATTCCTCTCAACCCCTAGATGTGTCTCCCTGAAAACCATGCCAGTCTGTTGACTAATATAGCTGAAAGGCAGCCATCTTAGAATTTGCAAATTCTCCGTTACTTAACACAGTTACACTCTAGTTATCCCATCTCCTCTGAGACCACTGTCAGATTTTTTCGAAACTTGTCTGGGATGTTCCCCTTCTGATCTAGTTGCGCACACCCAAATTTCCTTCTGGTCCATCGACAAATATGGCCACTGTCAGCCATCTTGGATTTTTCCCATTATTGCATTTCCATCCTAACAAGAGGAGGAATTTCACTAAATTATGCATATGAATTCCTCTCAATTCCTAGATATGTCTTCCCAAAAAAGATTATGATCCATTGACTAACATGGCCACCAGACAGCCATCTTAGAAATCATGACTTCCTCTCAATCCCTTGATGCATCTTCCCGAAACAGATTCCAGCCCATTGATGAATATAGCCGCCTGGCAGACCATCTTAGAAATCTCGACGTCCCCTTCAGTAACACTGCTACAATATTGTTATTGCACGCCCACCCCACCCCAAAAATGTTGAAAAATTTCAGTTTGCCATCTGCTGAATTAGCTAGCCCAGAGAGTTGTAAAGATTGATTATATCCTAATGTTTGAGAAATCAGCAAATTATTAATATATCTTACTTGGAATTCTCCCCACAACATATGTTTTCATGGAGAAATAAGAGCAATATATCCACAAAATTGGAAAGACACCTTATCAGCTAGCCTTGATTCGTGGCTCAGTTGGATGCCCATCCAACAGGTGATCAGGAGGTTCGGGTTCGACCCTGCCGAGTCGGCAACATTCTTTCATGGAGATTGATCATGAAGTATTTGTTACGGTCATTCTCTCCCTTCCCCTGAATCAAGAAGGGCAGTTATCAGTTTCTGGCAAAAGAATGTGCACATTACTGGTTAACCGCTTAGAGGACTAAGATTGCCCAGTAAAAGTGTGGTTAGTTAAACTGACCATGCTCGACATGACTCCATTGGTTTGACTGGGCCATAAAATCTCATTACAAATACAAGATGCCTTATCTGGAGCCATATGAATTAATCTGTAGTTCACAATCTCTGATCTCACAGCTGGAGCCAGTGGGCAAATTCACTGCATCAGTCAACAAGCAAACTGGATTGTTGTTTTTTCTTACCCTCTCCACATATCAAATGTGTTATCTTCCAGATAAAGAACAAATTGTTTTCATAGCAACCTTTTGGCTACCATTGCTCTTTATATCTGGTTGCCTTGGTGATTGATTTTGCTTTATTTACTAACTCCAGGATTTAACAAGATTTCGTACCTTGGGAGTTCTTACATTTTTGCTGTCTGTAGATGTGTGGCTGAATTTTTGTGGCAGTATTAGGAAATATTTGGAGTAATGAGGAGACTGTGGTATAATTATATATAAGTATGTTTTTTTCTGTTACCGTAGTTACTCTAATTATTTGGACAGAGAGCTTGAGAATATAGTATAGACCCAGATCAGACACCATAGAATGCAGTGTCTGATCAGAGTCTACACTGTTTGCCACTATTCCAGCCTTTATTTAGACACATTGACAGGTGGTAAAGTGGACATGTTCAGATTTTAGAATTAGTATGGTAAGGTGTTAAGATGTCCTAATACTAAGAGTAACTATTGTAACTGTTATTAGAATGATTATAGTCGCAGTTTGCTTCTAATTTGCAACTGGATTACATGGGAGCTTAAATATTTCCTGGAAATTGTAAGAATGTAATGAATAATTTACTGTTTTTGTTTTTGTTGTTGTGTGTTTTTCTTTTACTTGAAATATGTCAGATGGTTAAAAAAGTTTTGCTTGTGAAATGTAATCCTTAAAGTGCACAACTGTAGTAGATGACATTTTTAAATTTTTTTTAGAGAGAGAAAAAAAGGCGTAATATTTCTTGTGACAGATTACATGAAATTCCAAGCATTATTATTGCTTTATTTTTTTTTGAAGAAAAAAAAATTGTAATAAAACATAGAGTGTATCTAGAGTGTCTCTGCTGCAGTTTGGCTTGGTGATTTTAAGTGGTGTGTGTATGAGGGGAGGATTGGGGGGTTGGGGGTGAGGGTGTGTGTAGGTTTTGAGATGAGGTAAGTTTAATGAGTACTTAAACAATATGAAAAAATATTTGTGCAGATATCCCTTTTATGCATCAATATGATTTATCTATCTCATAATAATAGTTGCAACAAATTTGAGTCACAGTTGATCAGTGCTCCAAACAAAAAAAAAACAAAAAAAAAGAAGGAAAAAAAACCCAAACAAATCCAGTCTGAAATGGTTCTCTCTTACTTCACTGTGAAAACGTGTTATGGGTACTTATTAAATTTACCTCATCAAAGCAGTTTTAGTGAATATCCACAAGGTTTTTACAGAAAAGAAGAAAAATATCAAAGCTTCTTTTTCGTCATAAAAATGCTTTATCTAGAGGTAATTAGTCCTCCACCCACCTTTCAGTCAGACAAACAACACCTGTTTTTTTTTTTTTTTTGTTTTTTTGTTGGTTTTAATCTTTATCAGTCTCTGTCCAAAATCGACAATTGATAAGCTGATATTTTTCTTATATTTCCCAGAAAAGAGGATTTGACTTTTCATGCAAATTATCTCCTTTGGAGGCAATATGCATGAAATGTCAAATCCTGTTCTCTGAAAAAAAAATTAAAAAAAAAAATTGAAAATTTTGTCTGCAGAAAGTTTTACCCAGCATGCAAAGGGATAAATGGGCCCTGTCAAATAAAGAATGATCTTTCAATACCTGTGAAAATTGTAGGCGACAAGGATTCACATGAAATGACAAGCCTCATTTTCCCTAAAAAAAAAAATAATAAAAATAAATGTTGTCTGCTGCAACTGTGATATTGTGGTTATCCCATTTAGGGTTAGGAATTCTGTTTGTACCAAGCATGTTTTTCGTGTTTTTCCTTCCTTATAAAGGTGAGTACTCAGATCGTAATTTTTGTTATTCTGGGTTCTCTATGGAATTTTCATTGGAATTACACCTTTGAACAAATTACAATGATTACTCACAAAGGTATGTAATTTCTGTACAAAAATAACAAAAAAAAAAAAAAATCTAGCAGTTTAACCCTTGTCCTGCTGAACCTGGATATACCCTGCCTTTGCAAACAATGTAGATCCAGATCAGTTTGCTTCTGAAGAAGCCAACTGATTTGGATCTGCAATGTTTGGCATTAAGTTTGTGAATTTATAGCATCAATCCGGATCAAGTAATCTGATTGGCTGAAAATTAGAAGTGGGCGTGGCATCTTAATTTATTCAGCAGGATAAGGGTTAAAATTATCACTTTATCTGAAACTATAATGTATAAGAAAGTATCAGTATTTTTTCTTATTTCACAACAAAAACATGTATTGTGGGTACTCATTAGAAGCACCTCACTGAGGTGCTTCTAATGAGTACCCATGTTTTCATGAAGGAATAAGAAAAAAAAATTATCAGGATTCCCTTTTTATCTGGAGCTATAGGGTAAGGCTCATTTTTGCTTGATGTGGCATGAAATGATAAGCAACAGAAGCTGAAGAAAGATCAAATAATTTTTACATGCCATCATGTCAGTCAAAATTAAATGTACCTTTGCTTTTTCTAGACCTATGTCTAACTGGCTACGATGACTAAGTCGGTAGGTGATTTAAAACCCTTTAAAAGTGCCCAATTTACGATGAATGAGTCAGTAGCTGATTTAAAACCCTTTATAAGTGCCCAGCAAAGGACAGTCAATATATTGAAATATACATGTATTTTGTTTATTCTAATAAGGCCCCCCTCCCCAACCACCCTCACCCACCTCCCCTCCCCTCCCAGGAATGAGTGGTGTCAGGGATACACTGGGGATTAGACAGCAATAACATCCTTGCACTTGGGAATTTGACAGACCACTGAAAAACATGAAATGAGATTTCACTTCATGTCCCCACCCCACCCCCCCCACCCCCCCACCCACCCGAGATTTTTGACACAAATTTAGAACTCAGGAGCAAGGAATTAGACATAAGATTTACAAAATTGTCTACTGCCACACCTCCTTTGGGGGAAAACATTGATAGGTGCATTATTTAATCTGGAAAAAAAAAAAAAAAAAATGTTCAAAATGTCATCAGCTGCAGTTGTGATTGGCACTTTAAGGGTTAAAAGATGAACATTAGAAGCTCCTTTAGTCACAGTATCTGCAAGTCATAATGTGTCATTTTGAGAAAGTAAAGCATGACATTTCATGTGAATTGTCTGCTTAATGTCAGTCCTTTATTCTAAAAAAAAAACTAGAGCAAGTCGATGGTGCGCCATCGCATATCCCCATGCTTTGAAAATCATGTTACAATATCAAAAAACTTAGGAGGAGTTGTGTGACAATCGAAAAAAGGACCCAAATCCCTACTTTTTGACCTCTGGTGACCTCCAGACATGCCCCTGGGGCAAAATTTTTGCACCACTGCATTCTACTCTTCATTACTTTTGATTTGATATACAACATGACTACATGTATGTTTGTACAAAATGGATTTTGGACCCCTTGGCCCAGGGCCCTGGCCATGCTCCCAGGGGTCACATCAAAATTCCAAATGTGTTCCTCCAGTCCTCATCCATAAGGCTATCACCTGTGACAGTTTCAAGGTTCTAGCTCAAAAAAGACTATGTTTGTACAAAATGGATTTTAGACCCTTCTGGGCCACACCCCTCTGGCCCTGGCCCTGCCCCCAGGGGTTACATCAAAATTCTGAATGTGTTCCTCCAGTCCTCATCCACAGGGCTGTCCCCTATGAAAGTTTCGAAATTCTAGCTTAAATGGTCTAGGAGCAATATGGTGTGACATTTCAGATGGATGGAAGGACAGATGGATGGGTGGTATCACAATATCCCCTGTTTTTCTTTGAAAAGAGCGGGGAAAAAAAAAAAACAAAAAAAAAACACATCACGAAAACATACCTATATAATTTTGACCCCCTTAAACCCCACTTTTATACAGTAAAACTGGGGTTTACAGGGGTATACATTATTTTGTTATTTCTGCTCAAAAACATAGACTGTGGGTACTCGTTAGAACTGCCTCGGCGAGGCGGTTCTAACGAGTACCCACAATCTATGTTTTGAGCAGAAATATGAAAAATATCAGAATTTTTTATGTGAAAAATTGCCATTTTTTGGGGGTAAAATTTTCAGTGTATTTGAATAGGCATGTTTTCGTAATGAAGAAATTAGAATGGTGTCTGTATGTTGTGACTGTTGTTTTTAAGGTTAAGCTTGTACTGGCAATCAGTAAACAGTGTAGCCCTGAACAATGTATAGGAAAACATACATTGTGGGTACTCAGTTGAAGCATCTCAACCGTTTCTGAGTATCCACAACATATGTCTTTTAACCTTTGTCCTGCTGAATAAATTAAGATGCCACACCCTATTCAAATTTTCAGCCAATCAGATTACTTGATCCAGATTGTTGATATAAATTCACATACTGAATGGCAAACAGTGTGGATCCGGATCAGTTGGCTTCTTCAGAAGCCAACTGATCTGGATCTACACTGTTTATAAAGGAAGGGTATATCCGGGTTCAGCAGGACAAGGGTTAATTGGGAATAAGAAAAATATCAATTCTTTTTTGTTGAAATGAGTTACATACCTAGAGCAATGTCTTTGCTAAGGTACCTTTTTTTTCCTATCGAGATTGGCTTTGTTCTTGAATATTGGCACCCACTCCATCTTTACTGTTTTTATGTTCTGAAAGGCTAAGCCCTGTCCATCAGCTGCTAATTGTCCAGAAACTTCTGGTTTCCCAGTAAATAATCAAATCCAGCATCTGCAATCATTGGTCCAGAAAAGTGATAATTTAGCCCTTATAGTGCTAATCAAAACTGCAGCCAACAGAATTTATCTTATTTTTTTTTCAGAGAAAATTAGGCTTGGCAATTTATGTGAATCATCTTGGGATAAATGATATGGGGGGGGGGGGGGGGGGGGGTGGGGGGGGGGGGGTTAGGGGTGCAGTGCACTGTATTTTTCAGAGTATCTTAAAGGCTTTACAGATCATGTGAGAATCATCTGCTAAGCAGACAGTTCTTATTAAATTCCAAGTCATATTTTCTCTGAAAATGATAGGAAAAATTAGAATGTCTGTCTGCTCCAATTTAAGCACTTTTGTATGCGTTATTATATTTTTTGTTACTTATAGAGTGACATAGCCAAGGCAATTCCAGTGAGTACCCACAAGACATGTTTTGGCGAAAAAATATCTTAGTCTATGGTTTTCATCTTAAGTACCATATTCAACCTAATTACCGCACATACTCATATCAGCACACAGTCAAGCAATTCCGTAGTCATCAGATTACATCCAGTGTACTTTTTATCTACTTCTTTATAAAGGCATATGTTGTGGGTACCCATTTGAATTGCATCAACTTGTCAATGCAGTTCAAATGAGTACACAAAACATATGCTTTTATAAAGAAAATCATAAATTTTTAGAAAACACAAAAACATCTCATAAGCATCATTTGAAATGTTCTTCAGTGATTTTTTTTTAAGTGTACCCTTAGTAAAGGTGGATACAAATTTCACCACAAGTTTTCCCAGTGATTTTGTAATACTTAAGCGCATGGTGTGGTAATTAGGTCTAATACAATATTTGGACAGACAGGCATGAGCAGATAGTGTGACCGCAGATCAGACCATATACAACATCTGATCAGGGTCTGTGCAGTTTGCCAGTCATCCAGCAGTTATTTAGACACATCAACAGGTGGTAGAACAGACTTGTTCAAAGTTTAGGAAGTATGGTAAGGATTCAACCCTTCTCTTGCTGAACACGACATGCCCCATCTTAGCAAACAGTGTAGATCCAGATCAGTTGGCTTCTGAAGAAGCCAACTGATCTGGATCTGCACTGTTTGTCATTAAATATGTGAATTTCTGTCAAAAACCTGGATCAAGTAATCTGATTGGCTGGGAATTACAAGTGGGCGTAGCATCTTAATTTATTCAGCATGACAAGGGTTAATATGTCCAGATACTTAACCCTTCTCATGCTGAATAAATTAAGATGCCATGCCCACATCTAATTCCAGCCAGTCAGATTTCTTGATCCAGGTTTTTGATAGAAATTCACATATTTAATGACAAACAGTGCAGATCCAGATCAGAAGCCAACTGATCTGGATCTACACTGTTTGCTAAGACAGGGCATGTCGTGTTCAGCAAGAGAAGGATTAAAATCAATATGGTGTTCCCTTTATGTGGATATGATAATGTATGTCTCTGAAAACTATAAGCAATTTGATTAATGTTGCTTATATTTAATCCTTAAAGCAGCAAGCATTTGGTGCAGATGACAATGTTAATCTTTTTTTTGTCATTTTTTTTTCAGAGGAAAAAAAGACTTGGCATATGATTCTTATGAAATGTCGATCCATTTTGTCTTTGAAAAAAAAAAAATGATAGTGTCGTCTGCTTCAGTTTTCTTTGGCGCTTTAAGGGTTAAAAGGATATTTAGGCAGATTTATATGATAAACATAACTTTACAACCGCAACATTGGACAAGATATTTCACCCCCTTGTCATCTTAACCTGTAACTTAAACAGACATAAATAAATATGTAAACAGCTTGAAGCAAAGATAAGTCTGCATTAATCATTTGAGCATTGGGCCATAAACTTATGGTATATTACATATTTGAGATACCATATTTATCCTAAGTTATCTAGACAGATATTAGTACTGAGTACAACAGTGTAGACCCAGATCAGGCACCGCAGAATGTGGCATTGGATCACACAGTCTACACTGTTTATCCTTCATCTAGCCTGTTTTAGACACATAAATATGTGCAGGTATTAAAATGTTCAAGATTTAGGATTAGTATGTTAAAGAGTTAACGCTTAGCACTCTGGGTAAAATTTTCAGCACTCACTGACCTCATGTTAAATTCTTATTTTTCCCAGAAAACAGGTTTTAACATTTCATGCAAATTGTCCCCACTGGAAAACAGGTTTTGATATTTCATGCAAATTGTCTCCACTGCAGATCCAGATCATGATCAGTTCAGAGGCCAACTGATATCTACACTGTTTGCAAAGGCAGGGATTATCTGGGGTCAGCAGTATTTAGGGGTTAATTGCTGGATAAGGGGCAATACTGGATGCTGAACAAGAATTCCTGTTTGGGTTGATTGCTCACTCCTTTTAGCAAAAAAAAATTACAGATCTCTATTTGTGATATTACATGGCAAATGGCTGACTTTTTTGACAGTTGTCTAGTGACTGGGTGGGTTTTTACTCATTATGTGAATATTACCCAGAGAATGTATATATCATCACTTTATCATCAGTTCAAATATCATAATGTTACATGCCAATCACAACTACAGCAGATGGCATTTTAAAATATTTATGTCTCCCCGCTTTAGGGTTGGGAGACATATTGTTTTTCCCATGGGTGTCTGTCTGTCTGTCTGTCTGTACTTGAAAACTTTTCAAGCTATCTTCCAGAAACTTCATATGAATATCAATCAACGTTAGAGAACGTGCAGAGTGCAAGAACCATGACTCTTGCATTTATACTTTTTGATTTATTTCCCTTGGACTCTGTCACAAAATCGTGTCTGCTCTATAACTTTAAAACCATTCAAGCTATCTTCACGAAACTTCATATAAATATCAGTCAACATTAGATGATGTGCAGAGCGCAAGAACCATAACTCTTGCATTTATACTTTATGAGGGATTTACCTTGGAACTTTGTCTGTCACAAAATCGTGTCTGCTCTGTAACTTGAATCCTGTTTAAGATATCCTCAAGAAACTTCATGTAAATATCAATCAACATTAGACAACATGCAGAGTGCAAGAACCATAACTCTTGCATTTAAACTTTTTGAATTATTTCCCTTGGAACTTTGTCCTGCATAAAAAACGTTTCCACTCTATAACTTGAAAACCATTCAAGATAACTTCACGAAACTTTATATGAATATCAGTCAACATTAGACGACATGCAGGATGCAAGAATCATAACTCTTGCATTTATACTTTTTGAGTTATTTCTCTTGGAATCTCATTAGTTAAACTACATGTAAATGTTCACTGAAGGTACAATACAATATGATGCCAAAAAGGGGAGAGACATCTATGTTTTTGTAGAAAAACAAATTCTAGTTTTTTCTTTTTTTTTTCAAAGAAAATAAGGCTTGAATTTCATGTGAATTATCTGCCTAGTAGACAATTCAGTTGAAATGCCAAGTCTTATTTGGTCTGAAAAATAACTATAAGAATATTAGAATGCCATATGATAGCTGCATCAGCATTACTGGTACTCATTGCATGTTGGGTCACTGTGACTTATCAATAAGACTGGTACTAGGGCAAAGTGTACTGTAGCATATAAAAGGTAAGAGAAAAGTCCAGGGAGTGCCACAATCACAAACCGCAGCCCTTCCCAGACCCCAAGAGGAAGAGGAAACCAACAAATCTAATCAAGCACAAACCGAACAAACATACGAAAAGCACTAAGATTAGCTCTCTCTTCCCCAAGCGAGGTAATCGCAATACTAAAAGGACTGAAAAACACAAGAACAAAATGACACACGGAAAGACATACAACAAATCGCCTCGTAGAATAAACCACAAAGCAACAAAGAGTAAGACTAACACCGGGACCACCGCCTTAGAACGGTCGGTAGAGCAAACCACCGGGGGGTTTAAAGCACTTTTACAGCTAGCTAACTTCACCCTGGGTCCCGATGCTACTCTTAATACAGAAATACATAAAAATTTGATAAATATAAATATATAAATATAAATATTAAAATAAGTTTGAATTCTGCTGCATCGTTTTGTATTTTATTAGGTGATATGTAAGCTAGGTACAACAATCAAATAACAGCAGGAATGTTAAAAAGATTTTCCTGCCAAATGTAAAAATCAATTTCCTGAAATAACTTAGCCTATATTTATCTGGAATATTTGTAACAGTCAGAAATATATTCCAGTGCTAATTCCATCAGGCTTTCTGCCAAACATCAGAGCATAGTTACTTACAGAAATAATGAACATGTTTACAAAACGAACAATTCAAGCATCTCTCCTATTTTCAAAGTACTTGTTGATTAAATTCCCTTCTTTGACTTTTTCATAGCATAATTAGAGCTGATTATCTGGTATTTTAATGCTTAATATCATGCTGGGTAAAGTTTTCAGTAGAAGACATATTGAAATATTTTTCTGATTTTTCCCAGGAAGACTGATAGTGTCTGTTAATGATGGCACTGGCTAGGGTATACAAGACATACTGGTCTGTGACGTTGTTGTGTGTTTTTTATAAGCAAATAAGGCTTGGCATTTCACATAAATCATCTAAAAAAAACAACTTATTTTCTATGAAAATGAAAAAAAAATTGTATGTCATCTGCAACAATTTTGAATGGGCCTTTATCCCATTTTAGTCTGGAAGTCCCCAAAAGTTAATTGACAAGCAGTGCAGACCCAGTTCAGATGCCACATAATGTGGCATCTGATCAGAGTCTCCACTGTTTACAAATAGTTTAGCCATTTTTCTCTAGGAATATCTAAACCACATGGCTTGACATACCTAAAATTAAATTTGACTATTCCAGTTTATAATGTGGGGGGAGTTTATTCAGTCTAAAATGGATTAATCTTTTTTTTTTTATTATAGGCTAATGTAAGAGGATGTGTCCAGTGATTATCACGTGTCGTTCCATCTTCTGGACATTACTGTCCATATCAACTACGTTGATCATGATTGCTGCTGTGATGTCACCACAGTGGTTGATCGGCTACCCTCGTAAACCGGGGCTGCTCTCAGTGACGGATCTTGATAACCAGACAGTCAGTGATGGCGAAGACACATTCCAACCGACCATCGGAATTATAAACAGATGCACAAGACTTCACAAATTTAGAGAAATTTTGAAACGTGAAAATTGTGCGACATACGTTACATCGGCAAACATGCCAGATTCACAGTTTCCCGATGCATGGAAAGCATCATTAGCATTTTTTTCCGTAGGCTGCATATTATTAGTTTTCACGATGGGGACATCAGTTCTTAGTTTGTGCATTCAGTCCATGTGCGGGAAGAGTATCTTCTCGGTATCAGGATTAATACAAAGTATCGCAGGTAAGACTTCAATATCGCAAGATTATTATAGTGCTTGATAAAGCATACTGGGTTTACCCTAATTACCACACTGTGCACTTAACCCTTAAAGCGCCAATCACAACTGCAGCAGATGACAATTTTTTATTTATTTTTTATCTTTTTATTTTTTTTTTTTTTTTCAGAGAAAACAAGTCAACATTTCATGTGAATCGTCTGCTTGGCAGACGATTCACATGAAATATCGACTTGTTTTCTCTGAAAAATAAAAAAATAAATTTTTTTTTGACTGTTGTCTGCTACAAATTTTGCTTGGCACTTAAACGGTTAATTTTTTTCAAAATTTACTAGAAAAACTAGTAGTAAAATATCCTGCTAATACGGGTACACTTTAAAGAAAGATCAGCAGAGAACTTCATGAGGTGCGTATTTAATGATACTTGTGCAATATTTTTCTGACCTTCTTTATAAAAGCATGTGTTGTTGGTACTCATCTTACTTGCCTCGACTTGTTGAGGCAATTCAAATGAGTACCAACAACATGTGTTTTATAAAGAAGTAGAAGTGTTTGCCTGTAGTCTGAAGACTACCAAATTGCTTCTGTATGCTTATAGGGCTCTGTGCGGTGATTGGATTAATACGGTATTTACCCATTTACATGGAGTGGACTCGTCTACCACAACTCTTTGGACTGGTTTATTTCCAATAGCAGGGTGTCTGGTTAGTTTTTAGCTCACCTGAGCAAAAGCTCATGGTGAGCTATTGTAATCACCCTCTGTCCGTCATTTGTCGTCAACAGTTAGTTTGTTAACACTATAGAGGTCACAATTTTGACCCAATCTTGATGAAACTTGCTCAGAATGTTTGCCCTCGTTAAATCTAGGTCAAGTTCGATACTGGGTCACTTGGGATCAAAAACTAGATCACTAGGTCAAATCAAAGGAAAAGCTTGTTAACACTCTAGAGGTCACATTTTTGAAGCAATCATCATGAATATTGCTCAAAATGTTTGCCTTGATGATTTCTAGGTTAAGCTCGAAACTGGGTCACTTGGATTGAAAAACTAGGTCATCAGGCCAAATCAAAGGAAAACCTTGTTAACACTCTAGCGGTCAAATTTTTGAAGGAATCACCATGAATCTTGCTCAAAATGTTTGTCTTGATGAGTTCTAGGTCAAGTTTGAAACTGGGTCTCTTGGGGTCAAAAACTAGGTCACCGGGCCAAATCAGCAGAAAATCTTGTTAACAATCTAGGGGTAATATTTTTGAAGCAATCATCATGAATCTTGCTCAAAATGTTTGCCTTGATGATTTCTAGGTCGAAACTGGGTCACTTGGGGTCAAAAACTAGGTCACCTGGTCAGATCTGCAGAAAACCTTGTTAACACTCAGGTGGTTGCATTTTTGAAGCAGTCGTCATGAATCCTGCTCAAATTATGTCTTGATGATTTCTAGGTCAAGTATGAAACTGGATCACTTGGGGACAAAAACTAGGTCATCAGGCCAAATCAAAGGAAAACCTTGTTAACACTCTAGCGGTCACATTTTTGAAGCAATCACCATGAATATTGCTCTAAATGATTGTCTTGATGAATTCTAGGTCAAGTTCTAAACTGGGTCAGTTGGGGTAAAAAACTAGGTCACTGGGGCAAATCAGCAGAAAACCTTAACACTCTAGCAGTCACATTTTTGAAGCAATCATCATGGATTTGCTCAAAATGTTTGTCTTGATGAGTTCTAGGTCAAGTTAGAAACTGGGTCAGGTGGGGTCAAAAACTAGGTCACCTGGCCACATCAGTGTAAAACCTTGTTAACACTCTAGCAGTCACATTTATGAAGCAATCATCATGAATCTTGCTCAGAATGTTTGTCTTGATTTCTAGGTCAAGTTTGAAACTGGGTTACTTGGAGTCAAAAACTAGGTCACCAGGCCAAATCAAAGGAAGACCTTGTTAACACTTTAGTTATTATTACGTTGTTTTCTAGAAATCCTTGTAATTAATGCAAACTGTAGGTCCTGATCTGATGGCACATTGTGTGGAGTCTGATCTGGGTCTGCACTGTTAGCTTTTTGGGGGTTTCCTGACTAAAACGGGCTAAAATATTCGGACAGACTAGCCTGAACAAAAGTGTTGACCCAGATCAGACCCAGTATTATGCCTAAGGTTATTACAGTATAATAAATAATGTGAAAAAACAGTATAGACCTTGATGCAGATTTTTTGTTTGTGTTGAGGCTTTACGGCCCAGTCAACCCAATGAGGTCATGTCGAGCATGGTCTGTTTACGTAACTACACTTTTACTGGGCAGGCTTAGTCCTCTAAGTGGTTAAACAATATTGTGCACATTCTTTCACAAGAAACTGACAATTGCCCTTCTTGAATCAGCAAAAAGGAGAGAATGACCACAGAAAATATTTCATGATCAAATCTCCACGAAAGAATGTTGCCCGCAACCTCTTGATCACCAGTCCAACGTGCATCCATCTGAGCCACAGAGACCGGAAACCTTGATGAAGAGCATGCAGACCTGAACATAAGCTGGTTACTAAAAAATTCAAATCAGATTCATACACTGACAAATTCATTCCTTTCAGAATGTATCTTCACCACAGCTGATGTTAGTGTCATCAGGGATCAATTTTAGCACTTGCTAACTTGCTAAATGCTGGTTAATTTCCTCAAAAAGCAAGCTGCAATTTCCATCACTTGCTAATTCTAGCAAGTTAGAAGGATTCTCTTTAACTGGCAGAACCTGAGGGATTGTTGCTGAAGTTTTGCAATTTCTTTTCCAAAAGAAAATAGGTTTTGACATTACATGCAAATTGTCTCCATAGGAGACAATTTGCATGTAATGTCAAAACCTGTTTTCTGGGAAAAATTAGGAAAAATATTTTAAAATGTCTGCTGAAATTTTTACCCAGAGTGCTAAAGTTTAAAGCCACATTTAACAGTGTTTATAAGTGTGAAAAAGCAAGTTGGCTGAAAGATTTAGCAAGTAAAAAATAATGCCACTTGCTAATTTTAGCAAGCTGTCAAAAAAGTTAAATATGAACCCTGGTCATGTGGTGGCTGTTTTAGTCTCACTGTACTTCACTATAGTGTAGTTCATATTTTCTGGTCCTTTATGAACTTTGAAACTATAGACCCAATTTTCAAAGTATTGGAGTTGCTTCCCTTAGAATGCTTGTGCTCCATTCTGGAGTATAGGTTTACATTGTAATCATAGGGAAAATCTAAGAAAATGGGCCATTTGTCTATGTTTTCAACAAATTTGCTCATATGACCTACATAACTGGATGATAATAAGTGTATTATACATGTACATCATATGGCTCTTCAGTTGTTTTGTTTAACCCAATTAAAAATTACTGCTTCTTTCTGTGATTTTCTCCTTATAGTGTATTATAAGCCTGTACTCCACAATGGAGAACAAAATTTCAAAGGGAGATAACTGCAAGATGTCAAAAAATTAGTCAATTCTAGGATTTTTTGAAAATTTATAGGAAGGTTATTGATGAGGCCTGATTGGCCATAACTAACTGGTCTGGTTCAGAAACATGGACACTTCAACTTTTTTTCATGTTTGTGTATGCGTTCATGGCTCTCATGGGTCATCATCCTTCAGAATCTATTTTTAACCCTTGTCATAATCATAAATTATGATGCCACACCAACTTCTAATATTCAGCTAATCAGATTACTTGATAATTCACATACTTAATGACAAACAGTGTAGATCCAGATCAGTTGGCTTCTTTAGAAGCCAGGGCCCAGTTGTTCAAAGCTAACGATGTCGTTAGTTAACGATTTGTTAAAATTTAAATCAAGTGATACACAAATATGCTGAAATTTTTTGCTGAAAAAATGTGAGTAGCTTTTGCAGTGCAAAAGCTACTCACATTTTTTCAGCCAAAAATATCAGAGTATTGTATATTGAATCTGCTAAAACAGTTAACGAAATGACCCTTAACGAGCTGTTAAAGCATCGTTAGCTTAACGAGCTCGTTAAGGGTCATTTCGTTAACTGTTTTAGCGGATTCAATACACAATACTCTGATATTTTTTGCTGAAAAAATGTGAGCAGCTTTTGCACTGCAAAAGCTACTCACATTTTTTCAGCAAAAAATTTCAGCATATTTGCATATTACTCGATGTAAATTTTAATGAATCGTTAACTAACGACGTCGTTAGCTTTGAACAACTGGGCCCCGGTTAAGCTAACGACGCTTTGAACAACCGGGCCCTGATCTGGATCTACACTGTTTGCAAAGGCAGGGTATATCCAGGCTCAGCAGGATCTCGGACAAGGGTTTAAAATTTACTTTTGTTGGTATAAGTAGTATATGGCAGCCATCAAACTTCTCTCCGTACTTCACCATTTGTGATCATTTAGCCGTTTCCTGGATTGTGAAAATTTATACGAGGGTGCACTGATGAGACCGAATAAGCCAAACCCAGAAACTGTGATACTTGAGCTGTTTTCCTGTTTGTGTATGTATTTGTTGCTCTCAAGGGTCATTCTGTTTAGAATCTCTTTGCATGAAAATTAATGTATTATTTGCTAGTAATAACGTAAGGCAGGACTTGAGTTTATCATTAGTCTTATGTCACAGGGTATAGGTATATGATACACTTGTACTGCCTTGCGGTACAAGCCGGCTTTTATAGTCCAGCGGACTGGGTTCGATCCCCGGTTGCGGCATCAGAATTTGTTCACCTGTTACATTTGGCGCCCAACGTAAATAACCCACATGTGTGCAAATAACCCACATGTGTGCATAAAACTCCTTGAGTATCATTTCACGTGATTCTCGGACTCCCGAGAAATTCAGGGGCGAATTTCAATTTGGAGGGGGAGAATGTCACAGGGTATAGGTATATGATACACTTGTACTGCCTTGCGGTACAAGCCGGCTTTTATAGCGACGCGGTAGAGTGTGGGACTTTGAGTCCAGCAGACCGGGTTCGATCCCAGGTCGAGGAAAAATGTTATTTCCAATTTTTTTCACCTGTTACACTTACATTGAGTAAAATTTCTGCATATTCAGAGGCAAAGTCTCCACATAATTGAACTAGAATGCGCAATTGATGGCATGCCATGGCAAATCCCTACGCCCGATGCTAATGTTGCTAAAAGCATTCTATATGATGTAGATATTCCTGAAGAGAAATGGTTGAACTACATTGTATTTGCAAACAGTGGAGCCCCCAATCAGATGCCGCGTTCAGCGTGTTTGCCAGTTACTCTTTTAGGAGTCTCCAGTCTTCCATGGGTTATAGGAAGCATCTGCATGGCTCAGCAGTTAGTGCTGCATGTGGGCTTCAGCTCATGACTGTAAGGCACTTTGTTGCACAGAGCCTTTCATTATTACCCTTCAATCATCTTATGACTTAAATGATGTTGAAGGGATGTAAAACACAAAATCATCATCTCCCTTTCTCTGAGAGACAACACAAAATGACCACAAGGGTTGAAGATTATTTAACCCTTGCTGTGCTGAATAAATGAAGATGCCATGCCCACTTCTAATTTTCAGCCAATCAGATTACTTGATCCAGGTTGTTGATACAAATTCAGGGGGTGCTCGGGTGTGGCGAAGGTGTCATGTATGTTATGTCACTGGGGCGTCCAACTGATATTGGCTTACAGTTGGGCAAGGCCTGCTATCCTTGTAGCAGGTAGTGTAAGAGGGAGGATGTTTTTATTTCTTCTGTTTCTTCACTTTCACTCTAGTTCCTCTTTCTTCCCTGTCCCTCTCTTTGATCTCTTCTATCTCTTCTGTCTCTTCTCTCCCTTTCTCTGGGGCTGGAGACAACACAAAATGATCCACGGGGTTGACGTGTTGTTAAACCCCAACACAATCAATCAGTCAATGATACAAATTCAAATACTGAATGGCAAGCAGTGCAGATCCAGATCAGTTGGCTTCTTCAGAAGAAGCCAACTGATCTGGATCTACACTGTTTGCAAAGGCAGGACATATCCAGGTTCAGCAGGACAAGGTTTAACAAGAATTCAAACAAACAAAATTCTCAGTCTGATCTGGGCCATCATTGTCTGCATCTGCGATAAGAATCTCTTCTCATAACTTACCTCAGGGGTTGTTTTTCTCATTTCTTCATGGAAGCATTTGCTTTGGAATTCTACTGGCACAGTGGCTCAGTTGGTAGAGCATCCGCTTTGTGACCTGGAGGTTGCGGGTTCCATCCCCGGCCGAGTCATACCAAAGACTTTTAAAATGGCACTAGCTGCTCTTTTGCTTGGCGCTCAGCACTAAGAAAGTAGAGCTAGGAATCAGAACTGGTCAACTCAGTGTCAGCATAATGTGACTAGGTGAAATATCATGTCAAGTGTCTTGGGCGTGATATTTCAGTGAGGCAGCACTCTGAAAGTGAGCATTGAGCTCCCTGCCATATTCAGACACTGTCGTGATATAACTGAAAGGTTGTTGAAAGTGACATAAAGCCCAAATAAAACAAACAAACTTTGGAATTCTACCAGTAGGAGTCTGCTAATCTTTCAAAGATATATTTTCATAGATAAATGAAAGTCTTCATCTGAAACATTATTGCAATGATGTTTCAGATGAAGACTTTCATTCTATTCATTCTATGAAGTATTTTACGAGGAATGGATACACTTCCAGGGGAGATAATTCAGCCATGTTTTGGTTCCCTTCTGAAAAGGGTCTACTCTGAAAGGAAAGTATTTCTTTCTGTAATCCCATTTCACTGTTAACTATCTTTTGAACTAAGAGGCATTACTGATTAAAATACCGTAACCCTGGTCCTGCTGATCCCAGATATGCTCTGAAGAAGCCAACTGATCTTGATCTGCACTGTTTGTCATTAAGAATGTGAATTTGTATCAACAGTCTAGTTCAAGTAATCAGATTAGCTGAAAATCAAAAGTGGGTGTGGCTTGAAACTTGGTAGGAAGCATCGGGGTGACTTGTAGATCAAAATAGCTAAAATCTTTCAGATCAGTAATCCAAGATGGCCGCCATGGACTTGAAACTTGCTAGGAAATACCAGGGTGATTTGTAGATCAAAAATAGCTAAGATTGTTCCAATTGGAAATCTAAGATGGCCGCCATTTTGAAAATCTATTTTGA
This sequence comes from Anodontia alba, assembly GCA_964016985.1. NCBI lineage: Eukaryota > Metazoa > Mollusca > Bivalvia > Lucinida > Lucinidae > Anodontia > Anodontia alba. The sequence continues at coordinate 21,224,751 of OZ024838.1, forward strand.
ACTTCTTCTCCTGAACCGAAATGCCAATTGGCTCGAAACTTGATAGGAAGTATCAGTACAACTTGTTAATCAAAAATTGCTAAAATTGTTCCGATCAGAAATCCAAGATGGCTGCCACCTCTGGCATCTTAAATATCTATTTTGAACAACATGTACTTCTCCCGAACCTAAAGGCCAACTGACTCGAATCTTGGTAGGAAATATTAGGGTGACTTGTAGGTAAAAAATAATGAAAATCGTTTTGATGCAGAATCCAAAATGGCTGCCATGGCCACCATCTCGAAAATCTGGTTTGAACATCTTCTTAACCAAAAGGCCAATTGACTTGAAACTTGGTAGTGTGTACCGTGGCAACTTGTAGGTAAAAAATTGCTAAAATTATTCTGATCCAAAATCCTAGATGGCTATCTTTTGAAAATCTGTTTTGAACTCCTTCTCCTGAATGGAAATGTCAGTTGACTCAAAACATGTTAGAAAGTATCAAGGCGTCTTGTAGATAAAAAATAGCTGAAATTGTTTCTATCAGAGATCTATGTTGGCTGCCACAACTTGAAAATCTATTTTGAACTTCTACTCAAGAACTGAAAGTCCAATTGACTTGAAACTTCGTAGAAGGGATTGTGATGACGTGCAGATCAAAATTAGCTAAAATTGTTCAGATTGGAAATCCAAGATGGCTGCCACAGCAACCATCTTTAAAAATCTATTTTTGACCTTCTTCTGAACCCAAAGGCTAATAGACTTAATATTTGATAGGAAGTATCAGGTGACTTGTAGATAAAAAATAGCTAAAAACTGTTCTGATGGGGACTTCAAGATGGCAATTGGGCAAGTTGGTCCAGATGAGCGATTTTTGGGCTTAAGGGCCTCTAGTTTTGGTTATAAAATCGTGTCTGCGCAGTAACTTGAAAACGGTTTGAGATATTTTCACGAAACTTTACTGAGATGTTTACCACCATGAGACAGCTTGCAGAACACAAGAACCACAACTGTGGTTTACCTACTTTTAGAATTATGGCCCTTAAAACATTGTAAATAGTGATTTTGGGCATAAAATCGTGTCCGCCCCATAACTTGTAGAGATATTTTCAGGAAAATTTATAGAAATGTTTAGCACTATGAAACAACATGCAGAACACAAGAACCGTAACTTTGGTTTACTAACTTTTGGAATTACAGCCCTTTGATCATGGTAAATAGTGATTTCGGGCTTATACTCATGTCCTATCTGTAACTTGAAACTGGTTTGAGTTATTTTCATGAAACTTCTCAGAAATGTTAAGCACTATGAGACAACATGCAGAATACAAATACCATAACTGTGGTTTACCTACTTTTGGAATTGTGGCCCTTTGAACTTTGTAATTAGTGATTTTGGTCATAAAATTGTGTTTGCCTTGTAACCTGAAAATCGTGTGAGATATTTTCACGAAAGTTTACAGAAATATTTAGCACTATGAGACAACAGGCAGAACACAAGAACCATAACTTTGGCTTACTAATAGAGTTACGGCCCATCAAACATGGTGAATAGTGATTTGGGTTATATACTCATGTCTGATCTGTAACTTGAAAACGGTTTGTGTTATTTTCACGAAACTTCACAGAAATGCTAAGTGCCATAAGAACAATAACTGGTTTATCTACTTTTGGAGTTATAGCCCTTTGAACAGTGTAAATGGGGATTTATGTCTTATACTCATGTCTACTTGGTAACTTGAAAACTGTGTGAGATATTTTCATCAAACTTTACAGAAACGTTAACCACCTATATCAATACTTTTTTGTTGAAAGAAAATATTGATGTTTTAATAATATATCTTATTCATATACAAAGCTGTAGATAAGAGGGAGTATCCACATAATATTTTCTTATTTTTCCATGAAAACATATGTTGTGGGAACTCATTAGAAGTGCCTCAGTGAGGCACTTCTAATGACTGCCAACAACATTCAGGTTGTCATAGAGAAATAAGAAAACTGTCAATAGTTTTTTTGTTGAAAGAAGGGGTGGTGGGGTGGTGCGAAGGTGCTGTGTATCTTACATCACTGGGGCGTCCAACTGATATTGGCTTACAGTTGGGCAAGGCCTGCTATCCTTGTAGTGGGTAAGGGTAGAGGGGGAATGTTTTTATTTCTTCTGTTTCTTCACTTTCATTCCTGTTCCTCTTTCTTCCCTGTCCCTCTCTTTCATCTCCTCTACTCTCTCTTCTATATCTTTTCTCCCTTTCTCTGGGAGACGACACAAAATGACTCTCAAGGGTTGACGTGTCGTTAAACCCCAACACAATAAACAATTGTTGAAAGAAAATATTGATGCTATTCATTGATATGTCCTGTCCCTATTTATTTGTTTGTTATGTGACTTGCAGGGTTATTTTGTACATTGGGCCTAGTGATATATCCTGTGGGTTGGTCATCAGAGAAAGTTAAATCTGTATATTGTGGAGAAGAAGCATCAGCGTTTAATATTGACCAGTGCTCATTAGGTAAGTCTTTGTATTCTGTCATTACCCATGAAATTAAATACCCACCAAATAAAACCAACATGCATAGAGAGATAATTCCCGAGTTACTTCAGAATCTCGGCCCAGTTGTTCAAAGCTAACGACGTCGTTAGTTAACGATTCGTTAAAATTTACATCGAGTGATACGCAAATATGCTGAAATTTTTTGCTGAAAAAATGTGAGTAGCTTTTGCAATGCAAAAGCTACTCACATTTTTTCAGCAAAAAATATCAGAATACTGTGTATTGAATCCGCTAAAACAGTTAACGAAATGACCCTTAACGAGCTCATTAAGCTAACGACGCTTTGAACAACTGGGCCCAGAGTATAATAAAATGGTTCATTATAATACAGTTTTGGACATGACTGTTTAAAGATGCACCCAAAGGTGTTGCACCCAAACAAAAATGTATAGATTATATAGAAAAATGACCATTTATGATAATTTTTCTATACAGTATACATTTTGTGTAGATACACTTATTGATTTAGTTGATTGAGTTGAGGTTTTACGGCCTAGTTAACCCATTAGGGTCATGTCAAGCCAATCGGTTTACCTAATCAAGCTTTTGCCTGGGCGGGCTTAGTCCTCTAAGTGGTTAATTAGTATTTGTGCACTTTCTTTTGCCATAAACTTTGTTTGGATACAACATGGCTAACATTGTTTTTCTTTGAATCCCAGCAATAATGTTTTAATGAGGTTGTTGTATACACACCAGTAGCCATCAAATAAAGCACACGCTTTATTAGATTTCAATATTATTTTAAACTAACTACACCCATGTGCATGGAGAGATAATTTCCAGTTTACTTCATAATCCAATCAAACTTTGAAAACAATCATACATTAAGATTACTCCTATATTAGGACTCATTATGTCCCCCCACCTATATGGAGGGGGACATATTGTTTTTCGTGCATATCCCATTAGCATCGGCTTCAGCGTTGGCATTGGGCATTCGCATCTGTATCATACTTTCTTGTCTGCACAATATCTTGTGAATAAGTGATTGGATTCTTACCAAATTTTAATGGATATATAATTGGGACATAACAAAGATTTGATTAGATTTTGGTGACCTTTACTTAATTTTCTAGGTCACAGTGGTAGAAAAACTGAAAATTCACAATGGTGGGACACCTGTTTTCTCTGAAAACATTGTTATTAGTTTTAATATAGATTTCCATTTCCACAGGTGAAATCAGGAGCTGACAAAATGAGTGATAGTTTTCTTATCTTGCCAACAAATAATGTCTGCTATTTCATTTGATTTTGATCCAAGGGAGAGGATTAATATGAAATGCCAACTTCTCTTTTCTGCTAGCAAAAAAAAAATCTAGAAGAAAATTTTAATTTAAGAGAATGATATACCTCCAAGGGTGATCATTCTGACGAGGAAGAATTTTATTCTCAAGAGGTGGGGCATATCCTTTCCTCAGAGAGCAGCCTCCTTCGAGAAAGGAATCATATACAGCAGAATTTGCTATTAAGACTGCTTTTGGTACTGCCTAAAAGTGGTCTTATTCGCGAGGCGGTCTTGATATTTAATGTAATACATAGCTCCAGATAAGATGCTTTTTCAACAAAAAAGTACTTATATTTTTCTTATTTCTCCACAAAAATATGTTATGGGTACTCATTAGAAGTGCTTTAATGAGGCACTTCTAATGAGTACCCACTACATATTTTTTTGTGGAGAAATAAAAAAAATATCCCTTTTATCTGGAGCTATGTATAATAAAAAAAAAAAAAAAAAAAGAAGATATTTGGGACTGACAAAAACTGGTCTTAATTGCGGAGTGGTCTTATTTTTGTGTGGTCTTAATAGCGGAATTTTACTTACCAGGGAAAGGAGAAACAGCTTCTCTTCAGCTGGAGAGGGCTTCCTTTGAAAAGGGGGCCAAAAACTTCCAACTTTAAAGGTGAATGGATATTTCTTAAGGGGAGACCCTATTCTGAAAAGCAGACTACTCTAAGAGGGTAGATTCCATTTCAGAAAGGGATTGCTGTGCAGGAATGCAAACAGGATTTCACAGTGGTTGTCTGCCTTGCAAAAATGGCAGATGATCTGCCAGGTGTATTGAGTATTAACCCTAGTCCTGCTGAACCGGGATATGTCCTGCCTTTGCAAACAGTGTAGATCCAGATCAGTTGGCTTCTGATTGGGATCTGCACTGTTTGCCATTAAGTACATTGTATATTAATTTATATCAACAATCTGGATTAAGTAATCAGCAGGACAAGGGTTAAAGTATTTCTGCTAATATTCAAAAGCATACTAAAGATTAAATTCTCACTAATAACCTTACAAGTGTTGATTACATCAGTATATTACTTATCTGAAGCTATTTTTAGTCATTTCTGCCAGAAATATAATTCCTTGGTGATAAGATTTCCTCCAAGAGTAAGGAAAAATTTACTTTTTGAACTCTATCATGCTATGTGATGAGTGTAGGTTGTAGGTTGATGGAAAGTGTTGGCCTGGGAGGCCAAAGATGACATGGAAGCAGCTGACAGAGAGGGATTGCAGAGAGTGGAAGCTCTCGGCTGTCGACCCTCATGATAGATGCACCTGGAGATCTGGTGTGAGATCTGCCATACGTGCAGCAAGCCAGCTACCTGGAAGGGGGCCCACTGATATGGATGTTGCCTCTGGACTGCATGTTAATCAAAAATCCATTGATGATAATGATGATGATGATGTAGATGATATGACATCACAAAAATTATTGATGTCAGTGAAAACATCAAAAGACCATTAAACAGAATCTGAAGTGAAAGCAAACTTATATTATAGATATATAATTAATATAATTTAATACGCATTGAGTTTGAAATACAGGAAATATTTACCTTCAGACTTGCAAATCTCTGAAGAAATATTTTCGTATTTTAAATTCAAGGTGCTCTCATAAACATGTATACTTCTTTTTTCAGGCTGGTCATTCTATTTGTGTATAGTTGGTACCTTGTTGGTGTTTGTTTGTTCAGTGGTCTCAGTAGGAGCAGAACGGGCTACATCCAGTAGGAAAGTGGAAGAGGAAGTTTTGGAGGGAAAAGCTTTAATTTGTGTTATGGCATAAAATACTTCACTTAAAAATGTTATTTGATATGTATCATAATGTTAAAAATCATACTTTCCATATTTAGAAGGTTCCATTTGAATTTGTTTTCTGATTTCACCAGAAATATACGTTGGTTTAAACAATTGAACATCCAAATAGCCAAGTGGTTAATGACCTTGACTTTAGATCAGTCGGTCTGTTTCTTCCCCAGGGGGAAGATTCGGATGGGGAAGAAACTGACAGTTACACTGGGTTCAAATCCCATTAGAGGCAGAATTCAGCTGATGACTATGATGCTTTATTGCACAGAGCCTTTCCTTATCACCTGGGCCCAGTTGTTCAAAGCTAACGACGTCGTTAGTTAACGATTCGTTAAATTTTACATCGAGTGATACGCAAATATGCTGAAATTTTTTGCTGAAAAAATGTGAGTAGCTTTTGCAGTGCAAAAGCTACTCACATTTTTTCAGCAAAAAATATCAAAATACTGTGTATTGAATCCGCTAAAACAGTTAACGAAATGACCCTTAACGAGCTCGTTAAGCTACCGATGCTTTGAACAACTGGGCCCAGTTCATTATCTTGATATGACTTAAATAATGTTGAAAAAGACATGAAATACCAAATCGTTGGTTTAAACAATATTGATGTCCCCGCACCTAAGGGGAGGGAGACATATTGTTTTGGTATGGAGCGCATTGGCGGCATCGTTGGCATTGGCATGTGCATCACACTTTCTCGTCTGCACAAGAACTTGTGAACCAGTGATTGAATTCTTACCAAATTTTTATGGATATATAATTGGGACGTAACAAAGGACTGATTAGATTTTGATGACCTTGACCTAATTTTCAAGGATACAGTAGTAGAAAAACTAAAAATTGAGGGTGGTGGGACATCTGTTTCCTCTGAAAACACTGTTACTTGTTATTTCTGTTTTTGAAAATTTATATCAATATGTGGACAAGCAAACAGTTACAAGAAAGAGGGTCTGAACGAAAGCTCTTAAAACATGTTATGGTATGTGTTGGGATTACCTATGAAAGACTGTTCTAATCAGTATGCACATTTTTCTGGAGAAATAAGAAAACTGTCAATAATTTTACACCTTAAAATGTTTGTCAAAACATATAGAGGATGCTTATATTGTGATGTTTAAAGGAGATTTAATCCATACTGCTGGGTAAAAATTTCAGCAGACGACATAAGCAAAATGTCAGTTTGTCGTTTGCTGAATTTGCCTAGAGAGTGCTTAAACTTTACTGTTCTGTGGGAAAATTTAGCAGACAATAAAGTGATGCTATTTTTCCCAGAAAAAAAAAGGCACAGGAGACAATTGTCATCTCCACAATTTACACAGAGTGTGCTAAAGTTTAATCATATTATCTTATTTAAATGAAATGTCATGCCAGATTATCATGCAGAATAATTTTCACTGTTGTCTGCTGATGTTAAACTGTGAAGAGAAGAAAAAGATGAATTGTGAAGAACAGGAACTCATTTTAAGGAAAACTTGAAGCTCATCAAATTTTTCCATCTTGATACAACAATAGTAATGAGACAAGAAATTTATGAAGATGAGAGGTGTCACTAAATACTGCCGCTAAATAAAACAATTCCATATTTATACATGTACCATGTAGTTAGGACCTCATCCAAACAGCTTGAATGGATAAAAGATTGAAAGCGGAAAGAAGAAATGTGTGTGTTGTTCAATTTTTCATATAACACATAGCAACAGATAAGTCGCTTTTTTCATTCGAAAAATGCTGATAACTTTCTTATTTCTTCACGAAAACATATATTGTAGGTACTCATTAGAAGTGCCTCAGTGAGGCGCTTCTAATGAGTACCCACAACATATGTTTTTGTGGAGAAATAAGAAAAATATTATGTGGATACCCCCTCTTATCTGTAGCTATGATAACAATCACAAAGTAGAAGTACTAACATGGATCATACAGGAGTAAAACAAACAAATATTAATGCTTTACATGCTGATAAAAATTTCAGCAAATGACATTTTGAAATACCGTATTTGACCTAATTACCGCACATGCTCCTATAAGCGCACAGTCAAGCAATTTAGTATTTAGATAGACTGGCTCCAGTCTCCAGTGACTAAATATTTTTCTCATAATCCTGTTTGATAATCCACTAAGATAAAACCAAAAAATATCATGACTATAAAGGCTGGTCACTAGTGACCAGCCTTTATAGTCATGATATTACTTTGGTTTTATTTTAGTGGATTAGTAAACAGATTTTAAGAAAAATTATTTTGTCACTAGAGACTGCAGCCAGTCTAGTCTTTAGATTACAGCCAGTGTAGTTTTGTCTACTTTATAAAATCAGATGTTGGTGGTACTCATTTGAATTGTATTGACAAGTTGAGGCAATTCAAATGAGTACCAACAACATATGCTTTTACAAAGAAAAATACTGCGCATGTAGCATTAAATACATCCCTATGAAGTTCTCTACTGATCTTTCTTTAAATTGTTGCCGTAAGAAGGATATTTTACTACAAGATTTTCTATTGATTTTTGAAAAAGACTTAAGTGCACAGTGTAGTAATTAGGATGAAAATGCTATATCATTTTTCCCAGAAAATAGCCTTTTACATTTCATACAGTTTGCATGAAATGTCAAAGCCTATTTTCAGTGAAAAATGAAGGTATCTATGGTTTATCATATGCTGAATTTGCCCATAGGGTGGTAAGGATTGAATTATACCTGTATGCAGTTTTACTCTACCAAGTCTATGATACAACATCAGAAATGATTGGCTGACATCTGTACAAAACAGTATCAGTAATGTAACATCATACCTGATTGGCTGACAGCCATGATTGACTGACTGCTGAACAGCTGCAGTAACCATGTCTATTATATAATATTAGAGAGGAGGAGCATTGCTGTAGTGCTACTGATTACAGGTCAGAAGGTCCCACATTCAAATTGCACTTTAGGCCAACTTCACCTCATGACTGTATGATACTTCTTTCAGTATCCCTCCTTCATCTGAGTATGACTGAGATAATGTTGATAGAGGTATATATCACTGAAGAATTGGCTGACAGTTAAACAACTGCATTATCACTGTTGTAACATAGACATTATTTGCTGACAGCTTTGATTGACAATTTTCTGAAGTGTAGCTGAAGTTCTTCAATGTCTGTGATGTAACAACTGACATGGTTGGCTGACAGCTGAATAACTGCAGTGTCTGTGATGTAACAACTGATATGATTAGATGACAGTTGAACATCTGCAGTGTCTGTGATGTAACAACTGACATGGTTGGCTGAAAACTGAATAACTGCTGTGTCTGTGATATAACAACTGATATGATTAGATGACAGCTGAACATCTGCAGTGTCTGTGATGTTACAACTATGTTCGGCTGACAGCTGAAAAATGCAGTGTCTACAGTGTAACAAATGACACGATTGGCTGACAGCTGAACAACTGCAGTATCTGCGATGTAACAATGACACGATTGGCTGACAGCTGAACAACTGCAGTATCTATGATGTAACAAATGACCTGATTGGATGATGTGCCTGAAAACTACTATATAATGTTTGCTAGGACTGAACAGGTTTCCAACCTTTATACTCAAAAAACTTTTCCATGTGCCAGCTATCTGGAAGAGGGCCCACTGGTGTGGATGTTGCCCCTGTACCAGCACGTTAATCAAAAATCCGATTATAACATATGAGGATATGTGCTATGTGTCAGTGCATATAAAAGGTGTTTTCTAATTATCATTCAAATTGTGCTGTTTAATATTAGACATCATTGAAGGTGATTAAATCATAGGTTCAGATAAAGTGAATATTCAGATTTTATTTTATTTCAGCTTTTAAAACATATATTGTGGAATTTGATGAATGTGCCTCAATTAGGCAATTCCAATGACAATCCACAGGGTATGTTTTGCAGCAAAAATTATCCCAAATGCATAGCTCCAGATAAGGTGCTTTTTACAACCAAACAGTGTGAATATTTTTCTTATTTCTCCACATAATCATATGTTGTGGGTACTCATTAGAAGTGCCTCACTGAGGCACTTCTAACGAGTACCCACAATATATGTTTTTGTGGAGAAAAAAGAAAAATGATACGTGGATACCCCCTTTTATCTGGAACTATGCCAGTTAATACCTGCCAATTAATACCTGAATTATCAACTTTCCTGGAGCTATGGTTTACATGTGTATATATACTTTATATATCATTTATTGAAGACAGTTATGATGTATAGGAAGTAGAATGGCCTAAATTATCATGATTATATCTAAGCTAGTCATGATAGAAACTTCTGACCTATCTAGTACGATACCTTGTAAATATGTTAGTAAAACATCAAACCATGAAAAAAGGCCCAGAACACCTGTACTTGTGTTGTTTACCTCTATAAGAATATCTACGCGCCAAGAGAGAGTATCAGGCAAATATTTTACTTATTTCAACATGAAAATGTTTGTTGTGGGTACTCATTAGAAGTGCCTGACTGAGGCACTTTTAATGAGTAACTACAGCATTACATTTTCATGCAGAAATAAGACAAATATCTATATTTTATGGTTAAAAAAAGTCGTGTGTGGAGCGATGAATATTTTTGTGTGAGAGTTGGAAGATTAAAATATTTTCATGAAAATATCTATTGTGACATTTTTGAATGGGTTTTGTACGATTATTCTATATATAATACTGTATCACATATTGGGATTTTGTTTTATATCTTTTTCTGCACATGGCGATTTTTGTCATCTGCTGATAACCTTTGCAAACAGTTTGGATCCAGATCAGGTCTGGTTTGATATTGCTCCAAAGTGTTTGACACTCTGATGCTATTCCTGAAAGATTTTTTTGAAAATGTTAATTTAAAAAAAAAAATAAATAAAAATCCAGAGACAACAAAAGAGCATGCAAATTACCCAGCTTGCAAATAGTTAACCATTAATAACCTTAAATGTTCAGAAACTGTATCACCTTATCATAGTTCTAAAAGTTGAGCAAGTCTGTTTGCACATCCAGTGATACATCTAAAGAATACTGGCTGAATGGTAAACAATGTAGACCCAGTTTGATCAGGGTCTACACAACTTCCTCATGCTTTTCTGACTGTTTTGTAAATCATGTTTTCCCTAAACATTGGAGTATGCCACAAATAGTATAGATCCAGATCAGACACTCCACAGTGTAGCAGCTGATCATAGTCTACACTGTTTGCCACTCATCCAGCAGTTTGTAGAAATATCAACAGGAATTAAAATTGACTTTCAAATTTTAGGACAAGTATGGTAAGGAGTTAATATTTCCCAGTACACATCAACTTCTTTATAAACGGTTCACTAGAACATGTTTTTGGCTATTACAATGTTCAATGATGGATCAAAAAAAATGTATAGATTATATAGAAAAATGACCATAAATGGTCATTTTTCTATATAATCTTTACATTTTTGTTTGGCTATAACACGGCTGTTTAACTAACACATTTTATGCTTTGGACCCCAACAATAGTGTTATAAAGAGGTTGTGGTGTATTTAGGGTATATACTGTAAAAAGGGTATCCAATACAACGGTCCAGATAAGGTGAATACTCAAAAGATATTTTTTTTATTTTTGCCCCAAAATACAGTGGCAGATTTAGAGGGGGTTTGGGGGTTCAAATGGATGGATTGAACCCCTGTTGGAGTCCAAATTATTTCATTTCCATGGGGAATTCTGAGAAAATGCTGGCAAACTGGTCAAATTTTAACCCCCTCAGCAAAGTTGAACCCCTTTTGTAAACTTCCTGGATCTGAAAATGTGTATTGTGGCTCCTCACAAGGATTTCTTTGAAGTGCTATTCCAGTGAGTATCTACAAGTACAAAAATAACAAAAAAATATTGTAAATTGTTACCTTTTCTGCAGTTATGCTAATTTATAATTTGCTGTGTGGCTTACTTTTGCTGTACAAAGCAGATGTGAACTGAGATTTATACCTAAATTGGTGCTTTTTTTTATAGATAAGATAATGTAGCTTTAATTTTTGTTATGATTACTAATATTTTATGTATGTAATCCTTAAAGTCACAGCAGATAGAAAATGAATGATTCTTTTTCTTGTTTTTCCTAGAAAATAGTGTTCAGCATTTCATATGAATCAGCTTGAGGAGAAGAGTTAAATGTAGGCTTGAAATTTCTAAATCTTTTTTTCTTTAAACAAAAATTAGTGATATTTTTCTTATTTCTCTGGAAAAACATATGTTGTGGTTACTCCTCAGAAGCACCTCATCAGCGCTTCGAGGCGCTTCTAATGAGTACCCACAACATGTTTTCAATTGAGAAATAAGGAAAATATTTACCTGGATAACTCCAGATTAACTCCCTTATCTGGAAATATGTCAGTCTTAAAAATTACATGAAATGTTGATCAATATTTGCTGAGAAAAATTGTGAAAAATTGGTGTATCTGTTGTCTGCTGCTTTTGTGATAAATTTACCAAGTGTGAATATTGTATTTTTTAAAATGATTTTGTAGATGTTTTGTTGTAGATGAAAAGAAGATACCTGTAATTAGTATAGACAATACTTGTTAATATTGTAAATGGTGTTATTTTGTATGTTGGTGTAATTGTGTTTGACATGGAGCCTAGAGCACAGGGATTGCTGCATAAAGACATATGTTAATGGGCACAAATGACCCTCATGGGTTGAAGTGCTGTTAAACCTGAACTCATCATCAACACATGTCAACACCAAAGTCCACTACTAGCATGTGGCATCAGAGTCTACAGCATATGCTTTGTTTTACACTCATCCATTGGTTTTTAGACACATCAACGGATAGTAAAATGAAAGTTTAGGACAAATATAGTAAGCTGATATGGATAAGTGCATTATTTTAGCAAAGAGACCTCATTTTGTGGGAAACAGTAAATTTTTACTGTAGAGGAATTGCTACACTTTCAGGGAAGGCAACTCTGTCAAAATTGTTTTACCTCCCCTACAATAAGGAATCTACTCTAAAAAGAAAAAAAAAATTCTCCCTGAATTGACTCTAAAAGGAAAGAATTTGCTCCCCAAGCAAATTCTTTCCTTTTAGAGTAGACCCCATTTCAAAAGGGCCTTAGTGAGCAAGAAAGTAATCAGTAAGTCACACTAGTTGCCTCCCTTAAGAAAATTGGTGGAAAATCTATCATTCACCTTAAAAGCAGAAAGGGTACTTATCACATAGGCGACCAGCAAAGGCTCAGGCAAGCCTGCGCATAAGTGTAGTCTCGCCAGAGCCTTTGCTGTTCGCAGACATGTAATACAAACCTTGAGGAAGCTTCAGGCAAAAAATTCCTGTCTGTAGCCCAAATGGGGGACTGAGCATATGCATTTGAACAACCACAAACCGGAAAACCATAAGGTCTTTTTTTTTCATGTTCCAATTCAAATGTGCATGCTGGTATGAACTAATGGTGTTGCATGGCAAAGATATAAATGTTCTCTGTCTCCTGCTTGAATGTATATACATGTATGATAAAATATTTATTACACTTCTGTCACATTTCTTTTTTATAGTATATTGTACTTTAGTTATGTACTTTGTTGTTTTTGCATTACAATTTGTAGGTCATTGACACCTTTATTTCCTTTTCTATGTTTTGTAAATGTCCTAAAATTTCAAACACTTTATTCCGTACTTTTTTGGCCTATATTTTGCTCTTCATGTAGTTGTTTCTCAAAATACTCTGTGCAATGGCAAACAGGATTGACACTGATCAGACTGCTCCCTCTGGAGGGATCTGATCTGGGTCTGCACTGTTTGCATATGCCATTTTGTCAGCAACATTGGTGGACAAAATTTTTAGACATTTACTGTTTACACAATATTTTATGATTAGAACAAGTGTTTTTATAAGTCTGATTTCAATGCAAAGAAAATCCGAGTGCTAGTTAAGATGATAAAATTGATGATAATATAGATATTTTTTTTTATATCTTCCTACAAAATCATATGTGGGAGGACATGTTAACCCTTGGCCTGCTAAACCCGGATATACTCTGCGTTTGCAAACAGTGTAGATCCAGATCAGTTGGCTTCTCTGGATCTGCACTGGTTGCCATTCAGTCTATGAATTTATGTAAACAATCTCAATCAAGGCATCTGATTGGCTAACAATTAGAAGTGGGTGTGGTATCTTAATTTATTTACATGTGCTACAAGAAAATGTTTTCATACTCATATTAACACTTAACACTCTGAGTAAAATTTTCAGCAAAACGAAATGACATATTGAAATATTTTTCTAATTTTTCCCAGAAAACAGAATTTTACATATCATGCAAATTGTCTCCTTTGGAAACTGTTTGCATGAAATGTCAGGTCCTGTTTTCCAGGAAAAATAATGAAATATCACCATTTGTTGTCTGCTTAATTAGCCCAGAGAGTGGTAAAGGTTAAAAGCCCTGAAATCTGTTTGATCTTGGCTTTCTAAGCCAAGATCTGTCATATTCCTTTCTTCAGCATCCTTAATCTTATCCTTTGGAAAAAAAAAAAAAAAAAAAAAAATATATATATATATATATATATATATATAGCTCCAAATAGGAGGAGTATCTTAATAAATATTTTTCTTATTTCTCCACAAAAAACATATGTTATGGATACTCATTAGAAGTGCCTCACCAAGGTGCTTCTTCTGAATACCCAACACATATGTTTTTTTGGAAAAATAAGTAAAATGTTTGAGGTTTTTTTGTTTTTTGTTTTTTTTTTGTGGAAAAGAAGTGCTTTAACTACAACTATGAAATGGTGCTTAGAACAGAGAGCATCATTAACCCATGTCATGCTGAATAAGTTAAGATGCCACTCCCACTTCTAATTTTCAGCCAATCAAATTACTTGATCCAGGTTGTTGATACAAATTCATATACTGAATGGCAAACAGTGCAGATCCAGCTGCCAACTGATCTGGAGCTACACTGTTTGCAGGGTGTGTCTAGGCTCAGCAGGACTAGGGTTAACTTGTGTCAGGAAAAAAGGGGCTTTAACTCTTTGATAATAACTATCAGCTGAAGAGTGTTTTATATCTACATGAAAAATGCCTATTTCTGTTGTACTTCATTGTTGACGAAGTTTAGTGTACTGGGTAAACATTTCATCAGATGACAATAAAATATATTTTCTTATTTTTCCCTGAAAAATAGGCTTTGACCTTTCATGCAAATTGTCTCAGGAAAATAGCCTTTGACATTTCATTCAAACTGTCTCCTCAGGAGACAGTTTGCATGAAATGTCAAAGCCTGTGGGAATAAGAAAAATATTTCTTCCTGGGATGGATGGAATAAAATTTCAAATCCTCTTTTCTTTGGAAACATACCACTAATATCTAGTCAGCTACTTTCATCTAGAGCATATTATTATGGGATATTCTAATGCACTCGCGTATGAAACGCGACGTCTGATTGGATAACGTCAAAAATTTGCGACGGTATATTCTGCGATATACTGTCGCAAATCCGACGTCATCACGTAACGTCGCTTCTCATTGGCTGGCATTTGGTTTTACGCAGCTCACAGAACTTGTCGTTTTGTACAAACAGTACATTTTTTCAATAGAAAAAAATGAATAAATGCATTAGAATGGGGATAACTGCATCAAATTTGTCATTTGGGGAGGTAAATCGGCAGTTTTACGGTCGCAAATTACGTTTTACGGCTCCGCTGACGCGTCGCCGTAAAACGAAATTTCCGACCGTAAAACCGCCGATTTACCTCCCCAAATGCCAAATTTGAAAGCAGTTATCCCCTAATTATACCATACATTTGACTCTTGTTATCTCAAACACTGATAGCTCAAACTACTGCTTAAGTCAAAGTAAATAGAGGACAATCAAAGTAAATAGAGGAGAATACAGATTTATCTTGCTGTATATTCCTTACATTTCAAACTTCTTTTACCTCAAACTACTGTTTTCTCAAACCAAAAAAAACGGTTCCCTCCAAGTTTGAGATAATGAGAGTTGACTGTATTTAACTAAAATATTTGGATACTTAAATCCCTTATCACTAAAATTTGAACAAATACTTAAGACTATCCCGTGTTATATATGAGCTTAACTATATCTAATTTAGTGCCACATCTAACTAATGCTGATGGAATGAGAAACAGTGTAGATCCAGATCAAACTGCTCCTTTAGAGGCAGTTTGATCCAGATGAACACTGTTTCTTCAGGCATATCTGTCCAAAGTCCAAAAGTGTAGAATAATAACAGACTTGTACTGGGTCTGTCAAATCAAAATTTCACCCACTTGCCTGATAACTACTATATTCTTGAAAATATTTGGGTCATCATTTCTCTATGAACATAACAACCTCATTATAACACGGTTCGTTATAACACGGTTTTGGATATAACATGGTTCAAAGATGGATCCCAAAAATGTATAGATTATATTGAAAAATGACCATAAATGGTCATTTTTCAATATAATCTATACATTTTTGTTTGGATATAACACGGTTGTTTAACTAACACGGTTTATGCTATGGACCCCAATAATAGTGTTATAAAGAGGTTGTGGTGTATTCTGTACAAATTCCTGGGCTAGCAAAAAAAACAAAACATGTATGCTTGCCCACCCCAAATTTATACTTGTCCCGGGCAGCCGAGCAATAAATTTATAAGGCTCTGCTTGTAAATAACATGTATAGTTTGTAGTTGTATTTATATAGTTTGTGGTAAAAAGAGGGACTTGGGAAAGATTGGATGCATATCCGAAATCTAACTGAGTAACCTCTATAAATAAAGTCATTGTTATTTTTGTATATGTGTCATCTTGAGTCATCAGGGTGATGCCCTAATTTTTACCCTCATTTCTGATAAAATGTGGCAATGTTTGAGAATCTCACACAGTTTTATCAAGTATTTCCTTCTACACTCATTATCTCAAACACTGATAACTCAAACTACTGTTTAAGTCAAACCAAATCATAAAGGCCAATATTAGTTGAGTTTGCTATATATTCCTTTCAATACAATTCCTTTTATCTCAAACTACTGATATCTCAAATGTGCATCCACCTGGTGAGTAGGAGGTTGCGGTTTTAACCCCCACTGGGTCAGCAACATTCTTCCTTGGAGATTGATCGTGAAATATTTTCTACATGGAGATTGATCATGAAATGTTTTCTACGGTCATTTTCTCCCTTTGGCTGATTCAAGAAGGACAGTTATCAGTTTCTGGTGAAAGAATGTGCACAATACTGGTTAACCTCTTAGAGGACTAAGCCGGTCCAGTAAAAATGGTTGGGTAAACTGACCACACTCGACACGTCCCCATTGGGTTGACTGGGCCATAAAACCTCAACACCAACAGCCAACTGTTATCTAAAACCTAAGGTTCTTGCCCCTTGAACAATAAGAATCTAAAAGTGCCTTTAGAAACAAAAAACAAACAAAGAATGAAAATCAGAGACTCGGTTTTATTGAGCCTCTTCATGTACAGCAAAGCCGCATACACCTCTCTAGTACCAAGCATTGACTGTATTTCAAATTTTAATGAACTGGGCCCAGCTGTTCAAAGCTAACGAAGTCGTTAGTTAACGATTTGTTAAAATTTGCATCAAGTGATACGCAAATATGCTGAAATTTTTTGCTGAAAAAATGTGAGTAGCTTTTGCAGTGCAAAAGCTACTCACATTTTTTCAGCAAAAAATATCAGAATATTGTATATTGAATCCACTAAAACAGTTAACGAAATGACCCTTAACGAGGTTGTTAAGCTGTCGATGCTTTGAACAACTGGACCCTGTCTTATATGATTTAGTTCTGAGTCAATATAAGGCTTAAGAGCATACTATGTACCTCCTCATAAAAGTCAGATCCAAGTACAATGTATAGACTGATTATATTATATGAATACAGTCAAACTTCAATAGCTCGAACATCTTTGGGGCCATGGAAATTTGTTCGAGAGATGGTTAGTTCGAGCCAATGAGATTTAATCATGGCACCAGTTCAGAAAGCAAATGGCAATACTTTATGGAAATGTTTTCGATCTTCAACAAAATAATGGTATGATGCGTGTACTCATTAGAATCACCTCTATGAGGCAATTCTAATGAGTACACACAACATACAATTTCATAATAAAATAAGAAAATTTCCCTCAATATTTGTTTACTTGAGCTATTGGAAAAATTCCATAAGGACTCATAAAAGAGTTCGAATAAGCCATGGTAAACGAGCCATCGGTGTTCGAGCCATCGAAGATCGACTGTATGCAGGTCAGACTGTGTCTACCTTCACATATTATATGGTAAGGTAAATTATGTTTCTCTTGTCTCAAAAGAATAAATATTTCAACACAGTTTATAGAACACTTTTATATTTTCTGTGCTTTTTGTAGATATGTATCATTACCTGTAATTTATAGCCATGGATAAGAGAGGGTATCCTGTAAATATTTTTCTTGTTTCTCCCTGAAAACATACATTGTGGGTACTCGTTAGAAGTGCCTCAGAGAGGTGCTTCTAATGAGTACCACAACATGTTTTTTTATGGAGAAATAAGAAATTTTAACACTCCTTGCCTATATAGCCAGTGGTTAAACTCAGTGATATATTAT
This sequence comes from Anodontia alba, assembly GCA_964016985.1. NCBI lineage: Eukaryota > Metazoa > Mollusca > Bivalvia > Lucinida > Lucinidae > Anodontia > Anodontia alba. The sequence goes on from OZ024838.1 coordinate 21,242,948, forward strand.
GCAATAAATCACTGGGCGGAAACGCGCGACGCTATCTGGCGCCTTTCCGACGTCATTTCCACACGCTGCTGACGTCAGTCTTAGTTTCTACGACGCTAGACTGTGTAACGTTGTCTTTCTCACTTCAGCAATGTAAGAAATGCATGTAAGCGTCAGCTTTACAGTCAAAACTTTTGGTGGGATTTCTTTATTCGATGGCGGAAAGTTTGAAAAATCTAAAGGATACAATTACCTTTTCGTCGTTTTCTATGTGTTAGAATCGAGTTGAGTAATAAATCACAGTTTGTCGGTCAGTTGTAAGAAGATAAATCACTTGCGCTCTGCGCTCGTGATTTGATCTACTTTACAACTGACCTCCAAACAGTGATTTATTACTCAATAAATCACTGCTAGAGCTGATCTATTTCTTAAATATCAATACTGTTTGGTTGAAAAAAAAGGCCTTATCTGAAGTTATGCTGTATTCTTGTTTTTGTGCTTCATGTATTACGACACGTTGTTTTGTACTAGTGGTGCTCAGGATAGTATTACCTCATTACAAGTTTTATCAGTTTAGACTGGTTCACCAAGGTTGTGTTCAGAAGTGCAAGATAGTCACAAGTGTTTTTGCCCTGGACCCCTGCTTCTGTTGGTGCTCGTCATTAGATACAGGGCCAAAACGTTTGCTATCACTTTGTACTTCCGAAAGCAGCCAAGAAATTCAGTTTTGATCAGACTAGTTCATCAGAAATACTGTTTTGATCAATTAGTCTGGTTTGTCAGAAATACAGCTCTGTCAGACTGGTTCACCAGAAATGCTGTTTTGTCAGACTGGTTCACCAGAAATACTGTTTGATCAATCTAATGATCAGACTGGTTAGTATTAATGTTCATCAGAAATGTTGTTTTGATCAATCTGGTGATAGGACTAGTAAGCTCTAGGGTTCACAAAAAATGTTAATTTGACAAGTTGGAGACTGGCTGGAGCGTAGGTTCATTAATCTTTCTATTCCATATCACAACTGCAGCAGACTACATTTAATTTTTGTTCATAGAGAAAATAAGGTTTGGCTTAGCAGATGATTCACATATACTGTCAAGCCTTATTTTCTCTATCTTTTTTTTCTTCTATGTACTCTGAAACAGTCACACCTATCTGTAACTTCAGAGGACAGTTTAGTGGTGGAAGAAAGCCTGGATAGTACCAAGTTGTATAGGGACTGGGAAATACCCTCTGTGAAACTACTGCAGCTGGTAGGGAACTGAGAACCATTCACACATAACCACATCTCCAGTTGTACTCAAACCTATGTGGCAGGGATGTGCAGTTAGTCACAAGACACACCTCACTACCAACTGAGCTATCCCATCAGAACAACTAGAAAAACAGGGTGAACTTAGTCTGAACTGGTAAATACCGCTTGTTTTGCTTTTAAGACACAATGCAGTTTTATTTTGCTTAAACATCTGACTTAATTTTCTGCTGGATAAAGCTTAATGTTATTTATTGTTTTCAATAAACAGTTAAATACTCTTTACAGTTTTGTTTGTGTTTCTATCCCATTTTCTCTGTACACAGAGTGTACCAGGGCTGACTGAGCTAGGGTAGAAGGAATCAGTTTTAGAAAATCAAAGTTATTTTACATTATAACGTAGTTCCCTCTTACATTTACACACTTGGTCTAGCTTACTCCAGCTGTCATGATGCAGATGGATCTATGCAGAAGGTGCCATCTTATATTTCAGAATTGGTATTAGAGCATGCCAAATCAGAAGAATAAGGTGGGTGTTTCACATGTTTGACTCCTACATTTTGATGACAGCAACCATTATGGCTGCAATGGGTCCAACACACCCAATGTGGTCTACCCAAGCCACACTCAAGAACTTTATTATACATGTAAAAGAGGTGGATCTAAATGATACCTCAACAAGGACCCATGTAATATATGCTACAACCAATACATCCACAAAGACCCATATAATATATACTACAATGTATACATCAACAAAGACCCATATAATATATGCTACAATGTATACCTCAACAAAGACCGATATAGTATTTGCTACAGTGTATACCTGAAAAAAGACGCATATAGTATATGCTACAATCTATTCCTCAACAAGGACCCATATAATATATGCTACAATGTATACCTCAAGCCACACTCAAAAACGTCATTATACATGTGGATCTAAGTGATACCTCAACAAGGACCCATGTAATATATGCTACAACCAATACATCCATAAAGACCCATATAATATATGCTACAATGTATACATCAACAAAGACCCATATAATATATGCTACAATGTATACATCAACAAAGACCCATATAGTATATGCTACAATATATACCTCAACAAAGACCCATATAATATATGCTACAATGTATACCTCAACAAAGACCCATATAATATATGCTACAATGTATACTTCAACAAAGACCCATATAATATATGCTACAATGTATACATCAACAAAGACCCATATAGTATATGCTACAATGTATACCTCAACAAAGACCCATATATTAATATATGCTACAATGTATACCTCAACAAAGACCCATATAATATATGCTACAATGTATACATCAACAAAGACCCATATAGTATATGCTACAATATATACCTCAACAAAGACCCATATAATATATGCTACAATGTATACCTCAACAAAGACCCATATAATCTATGCTACAATGTATACTTCAACAAACACCCATATAATATATGTTACAATGTATACCTCAACAAAGACCCATATAATATATGCTACAATGTATACTTCAACAAAGACCCATATAATATATGCTACAATGTATACCTCAACAAAGACCGATATAGTATTTGCTACAGTGTATACCTGAAAAAAGACCCATATAGTATATGCTACAATGTATACTCAACGAGGACCCATATAGTATATGCTACAATGTATACCTCAACAAAACCCATATAATATATGCTACAATGTATACCTCATCAAAGACCCATATAGTATATGCTACAATGTATACCTCAACAAAGACCCATATAGTATATAATACAATGTACCTCAACAAATATCCATATAATATATGCTACAATGTATACCTCAACAAGGACTCATAATATATACTACAATGTATACCTCAACAAGGACCCATATAATATATGCTACAATGTATACCTCAATGAGGACCCATATAATATATACTACAATGTATACCTCAATGAGGACCCATATAATATATGCTAATAATATATGCTACAATGTATACCTCAACAAGGACCCATATAGTATACGCTACAATGTTTACCTAACCAAGGACCCTTATAATATATGCAACAATGTATACCTCAACGAGGACCCATATAATATATGCTACAATGTATACCTCAACAAAGACTCATATAATATATGCTACAATCTATACATCAACAAAGACCCATATAATATATGCTACAATATATACCTCAACAAAGACCCATATAATATATGCTACAATGTATACATCAACAAAGACCCATATAGTATATGCTACAATATATACCTCAACAAAGACCCATATAATATATGCTACAATGTATACCTCAACAAAGACCCATATAATAAAAGCTACAATGTATACTTCAACAAAGACCCATATAATATATGCTACAATGTATACATCAACAAAGACCCATATAGTATATGCTACAATGTATACCTCAACAAAGACCCATATATTAATATATGCTACAATGTATACCTCAACAAAGACCCATATAATATATGCTACAATGTATACATCAACAAAGACCCATATAGTATATGCTACAATATATACCTCAACAAAGACCCATATAATATATGCTACAATGTATACCTCAACAAAGACCCATATAATCTATGCTACAATGTATACTTCAACAAAGACCCATATAATATATGTTACAATGTATACCTCAACAAAGACCCATATAATATATGCTACAATGTATACTTCAACAAAGACCCATATAATATATGCTACAATGTATACCTCAACAAAGACCGATATAGTATTTGCTACAGTGTATACCTGAAAAAAGACCCATATAGTATATGCTACAATGTATACTCAACGAGGACCCATATAGTATATGCTACAATGTATACCTCAACAAAACCCATATAATATATGCTACAATGTATACCTCATCAAAGACCCATATAGTATATGCTACAATGTATACCTCAACAAAGACCCATATAGTATATAATACAATGTACCTCAACAAATATCCATATAATATATGCTACAATGTATACCTCAACAAGGACTCATAATATATACTACAATGTATACCTCAACAAGGACCCATATAATATATGCTACAATGTATACCTCAATGAGGACCCATATAATATATACTACAATGTATACCTCAATGAGGACCCATATAATATATGCTAATAATATATGCTACAATGTATACCTCAACAAGGACCCATATAGTATACGCTACAATGTTTACCTAACCAAGGACCCTTATAATATATGCAACAATGTATACCTCAACGAGGACCCATATAATATATGCTACAATGTATACCTCAACAAAGACTCATATAATATATGCTACAATCTATACATCAACAAAGACCCATATAATATATGCTACAATGTATACCTCAACAAACACCCATATAGTATATGCTACAATGTATACCTCAACGAGAACCCATATAATATATGCTACAATGTATACTTCAACAAAGACCCATATAATATGTTACAATGTATACCTCAACAAGGACTCATATAATATATGCTACAATGTATATACCTCAACGAGGACCGATATAATATATGCAACAATGTATACCTCAACAAAGACCCATATAGTATATGCTACAATGTATATCTCAACAAGGACCCATACAGTATATGCTACAATGTATACCTCGACAAAGACCCATATAGTATATGCTACAATGTACACCTCAACAAAGACCCATATAGTATATGCTACAATGTATACCTCAACAAGGACCTATATAGTATATGCTACAATGTATACCTCAAAAAGGATCCATATAGTATATGCTACAATGTATACCTCAACAAGGGCCAATATACATGTAATATATGCTACAATGTATACCTCAACAAAGACCCATATAGTATATGCTACAATGTATATCTCAACAAAGACCCATATAGTATTTGCTACAATGTATTCCTCAACAAAGACCCATATAGTATATGCTACAATGTATACCTGAAAAAGACCCATATAATATATGCTACAATGTATACCTCAACGAGGACCCATATAATATATGTTACAATGTATACCTCATCAAAGACCCATATAGTATATGCTACAATGTATACATCAACAAAGACCCATATAGTATATAATACAATGTATACCTCAATAAATATCCATATAATATATGCTACAATGTATACCTCAACAAGGACTCATATTATATATGCTACAATGTATACCTCACCAAGAACCCATATAATATATGCTACAATGTATACCTCAATGAGGACCCATATAATATATACTAATATTATGCTACAATGTATACCTCAACAAGGACCCATATAGTATATGCAACAATGTATACCTCAAATAGGACCCATATAATATATGCTACAATGTATACCTCAACAAAGACTCATATAATATATGCTACAATGTATACCTCAACAAAGACTCATATAATATATGCTACAATGTATACTTCAACGAAGACCCATATAGTATATGCTACAATGTAAACCTCAACGAGGACCCATATAATATATGCTACAATGTATACTTCAACAAAGACCCATATCATATGTTACAATGTATACCTCAACAAAGACTCATATAATATATGCTACAATGTATATACCTCAACGAGGACCCATATAATGTATGCTACAATGTATACCTCAACAAAGACCCATATAGTATATGCTACAATCTATACCTCAACAAGGACTCATACAATATATGCTACAATGTATACCTCAACAAAGACCCATATAGTATATGCTACAATTGATACCTCAACAAGGACCCATACAGTATATGCTACAATGTATACCTCAACAAAGACCCATATAGTATATGCTACAATTGATACCTCAACAAAGACCCATATAGTATATGCTACAATGTATACCTCAACAAGGACTCATACAATATATGCTACAATGTATACCTCAACAAAGACCCATATAGTATATGCTACAATCTATACCTCAACAAGGACTCATACAATATATGCTACAATGTATACCTCAACAAAGACCCATATAGTATATGCTACAACTGATACCTCAACAAGGACCCATACAGTATATGCTACAATGTATACCTCAACAAAGACCCATATAGTATATGCTACAATGTATACCGCAAGAAAGACCCATATAATATATACTACAATATATACCACAAAAAAGACCCATATAGTATACAATACAATGTATACCTCAGCAAGGATCCATATAGTATATGCTACAATGTATACCTCAACAAGGGCCAATATACATGTAGTATATGCTACAATGTATACCTCAACAAAGACCCATGTAGTATATGCTACAATGTATACCTCAACAAAGATCCATATAATATATGCTACAATGTATACCTCAACAAAGACCCATATAGTATATGCTACAATGTATATCTCAACAAAGACCCATATAGTATATGTTACAATGTATACATCAACAAAGACCCATATAGTATATGCTACAATGTATACCTTAACAAAGACCCATATAGTATATGCTACAATGTATACCGCAAGAAAGACCCATATAATATATACTACAATATATACCACAACAAAGACCCATATAGTATACAATACAATGTATACCTCAACAAAGATCCATATAATATATACTACAATGTATACCTCAACAAGGACTCATAAAATATATGCTACAATGTATACCTCAACAAGGACCCATATAATATTTTCTACAATCTATACCTCTACGAGGACCCATATAATATATGCTACAATGTATACCTCAACAAGGACCCATATAGTATATGCTACAATGTATAACTCAACAAGGACCCATATAGTATATGCTACAAAGTATACCTCAACGAGGACCCATATAATATATGCTACAATGTATACCTCAACAAAGACCCATATAATATGTTACAATGTAAATCTCAACAAGACCCATATAATATGTTACTATGTATACCTCAACAAGGACTCATATAATATATGCTACAATGTATATACATCAACGAGGACCCATACAATGTATGCTACTATGTATACCTCAACAAAGACCCATATAGTATATGCTACAATGTATACCTCAACAAAGACCCGTATTGTATATGCTACAATGTATACCTCAACAAAGACCCATATAATATATGCTACAATGTATACCTCAACGAGGACCCATATATTATATGCTACAATGTATACCTCAACAAAGACCCATATAATATGTTACAATGTATATCTCAACAAGGACCCATATAATGTGTTACAATGTATACTTCAACAAGGACTCATATAATATATGCTACAATGTATATACCTCAACGACTACCCATATAATATATGCTACAATATAAACCTCAACAAGGACCCATATAGTATATGCTACAATGTATAACTCAACAAAGACCCATATAGTATATGCTACAATGTATACCTCAACAAAGACCCATATAATATGTTACAATGTATACCTCAACGAAGACCAATATAGTATATGCTACAATTATACCTCAACAAAGACCCATGTAATATGTTACAATGTATACCTCAACTAGGACCCATATAGTATATGCTACAATGTATACCTCAACAAGGATCCATATAGTATATGCTATAATGTATACCTCAACAAGGACCAATAAAGTATATGCTTTAATGTATACCTCAAAGAAGACCCATATAGTATATGCTACAATGTATACCTCAACAAAGACCCATATAATATGTTACAATGTATACCTCAACAAGGACCCATACAGTATATGCTACAATGTATACCTCAACAAGGACCAATATAGTATATGCTACAATGTATACCTCAACAAAGACCCATATAGTATATGCTCATCTATACCTCAACAAAGACCCAAAAAGTATATCCTACAATGTATACCTCAACAAAGATCTATTTAATATAAGCTCAATATATACCTCAACAAAGACCCATATAGTATATGCTACAATGTATACCTCAACAAAGACCCATATAGTATATGCTACAATGTATACCTCAACAAGGACCCATATAGTATATGCTACAATGTACACCTCAATAAAGACCCATATAGTATATGCTACAATGTATATACCTCAACGAGGATCCATATAATATGTTCTACAATGTATATCTCAACAAAGACCCATATAGTATGTGCTACAATGTATACCTCAACAAAGACCCATATAGTATATGATACAGTATATGCTACAATGTATACCTCAACAAGACCCATATAGTATATGCTACAATGTATACCTCAACAAAGACCCGTATAGTATATGCTACAATGTATACCTCAACAAAGACCCATATAATATATGCTACAATGTATACTACAAAGTATACCTCAACGAGGACCCATATAATATATGCTACAATGTATACCTCAACAAAGACCCATATAATATGTTACAATGTATATCTAAACAAGGATCCATATAATGTGTTACAATGTATACCTCAACAAGGACTCATATAATATATGCTACAATATATATACCTCAACAAAAAACCATATAGTATATGCTACAATGTATATACCTCAACGAGGACCCATATAATATATGCTACAATATAAACCTCAACAAGGACCCATATAGTATATGCTACAATGTATGCTTCAACAAAGACCCATATAGTATATGCTACAATGTATACCTCAACAAAGACCCATATAATATGTTACAATGTATACCTCAAGAAGGACCCATATAGTATATGCTACAATGTCTACCTCAACAAGGATCCATATAGTATATGCTACAATGTATAGCTCAACAAGGACCAATATAATATATGCTACAATGTATACCTCAAGAAAGACTCATATAGTATATGCTACAATGTATACCTCAACAAAGACCAATATAATATGTTACAATGTATACCTCAACAAGGACCCATATAGTATATGCTACAATGTATACCTCAACAAGGATCCATATAGTATATGCTACAATGTATACCTCAACAAGGACCAATATAGTATATGCTATAATTATACCTCATTAAAGGCCCATATAGTATATGCTCATCTATACCTCAACAAAGACCCATATAGTATATGCTACAATGTATACCTCAACAAAGATCTATTTAATATATGCTCAATGTATAGCTCAACAAAGAGCCATATAGTATATGCTACAATGTATATCTCAAGAAAGACCTATATAGTATATGCTACAATGTATACCTCAACAAACACCCATATAATATATACTACAATGTATACCTCAACAAAGACTCATATATGGTATATGCCTCAATGTATACCTCAACAAAGACCCGTCTATAATATATGCTACAATGTATATACCTCAACAAGACCCATATAGTATATGCTACAATGCATACCTCAACAAAGACCCATATAGTATATACTACAATGTATACCTCAACAAAGACCCATATAATATATACTACAATGTATACCTCAACAAAGACTCATATATGGTATATGCCTCAATGTATACCTCAACAAAGACCCGTCTATAATAAATGCTACAATGTATACCTCAACAAAGACACATATAATGTATGCTACAATGTATACCTCAACAAGGACTCATATAATATATGCTAGAATGTATACCTCAACAAGGACCCATATATTATGTTACAATGTATACCTCAACAAGGATCCATATAACATGTTACAATGTATACCCCAACAAAGACCCATATAATGTATGCTACAATGTATACCTCAACAAAGACCCATATAATATATGCTACAATGTATACCTCAACAAAGACCCATATAATATATGCTACAATGTATACCTCAACAAAGATCCATATAATATATGTTACAATGTATACCCCAACAAGGACCCATATAATATATGCTACAATGTATATACCTGAATGAGGACCCATATAATGTATGCTACAATGTGTACCTCAACAAAGACCCATATAATATATGCTATAATGTATATCTCGAAAAAGACCCAAATAATATATGGTACAATGAATACTTTAACAAAGATCCATATAATGTATGCCACAATGTATACCTCAACAAAGACCCATATAATGTATGCTACAATGTATACCTAAACAAAGACTCATATAATATATGCTACAATGTATACCTCAAGAAGGACCCATATAATATGTTACAACGTATACCTCAACAAGGACCCATATAATATATGCTACAATGTATATACCTCAACCAGGACCCATATAATATGTGCTAAATGTATACCTCAACAAAGACTCATATATAGTATATGCTACAATGTATACCTCAACAAAGACCCATATAGTATGTGCTTCAATGTATACCTCAACAAGGACACATATAATATATGTATTAACCATTTTAGTCTGGAGACTCCTAAAAGCGTAATTGGCAAACAGTGCAGATCCAAATCGGATGTAAAATGCTTCATCTGATCATGGTTTCCACTGTTTGCAAATAGTTTAGCCATTTTTCTGTATGGATATCTAAATAACATAATCTGACATACCTGAAACTGATATTGGACTCTACCAATATGTAGTATGGGGGAATTTATTCAGCCTTAAATGTATACCTTAAATGTATATATTGATATAATCCTTTGGCTGCCAATAACAGAATGGGTTGATAACTCAGAACTACTTTAGATAGCTATAGTATTATGTAGAAACTTTGTGCAAAGCTTTTGGAAATACAGTGGAACCTCGATAATTTAAAGTCCAAGGGACCAAACAGTTTTGTTTGAATTATTGAGACTTTGAATAACTGAGGGTTAAAATGCACACATATATTTAAGTCGGGACTTCAAAATGATTTTGAATTATTGAGAATTTTGAATTATTGGAGTTTGAATTATCGAGGTTCTACTGTATAAACAATAGGATTAAACCAAATAGCATATTTAAAAGACTACTTCAAAATACAAGGTCATGCTGTTTAACTTCCACAAACTGCCCTCAGTTCATGGCCTTAATTCTGAAGTCTTGACTGGAGTAATAGACTCAACTCATATTGAGTACCTGAGTAATTGCAATTGCAGCCCTAGCACTTGTGGCCACTGTGGACATTTGTGCCAGATCATTGTCTTGTTGATATTCTTCTGTCAGCTTTCCATGCTGAAGCTGCTTAATTTTCTACCAGGAGATCAGCATAGTAGGCCTCAGTAATGATGTGAACCTTTTGACGGAACCATGTTCATCCTATGTATTAAGACAGACAAGCCTGAATCAACAGTGTAGACAGATGTGGCATCTTATTTGGGTCTGCACTGTTTGCCACTCATCTAGCAGATTTTAACATGTAGACAGGTCATAAAACTGAATTGGTTGAAGTTTGTGACAAGTATGGAAGGAGTTTGGTGTCCCAACATTTAGAGTTATTACAGTAGTTCCCAACAGCACTTATTCTGCACTCCAGAAAATGGAGGCCATGACCGCCTCTGTGTATGTACATCACATCTTGACTTTCCTAGGAGCTTGAGAAACTGAGTTGTCATGGGGGTTAGAAATAATGGACCCAGGCCTCATTCATGGCCATGAACACATCTTGGCTTTCTTGGGAGCTTGAGAAACTGAGTTGTCTCTGGATTGGAAGTAATGGACCCAGGACTCATCCATGGATGCGATCACATCTTGTCTTTCTTGGGAGCTTGAGAAACAGGGTTTCTCGGGGGTCAGAAGTAATGGACCCAGGACTCCTCCATGGCCAGGAATTACCAGAGCATCTGCTCTAAAAGGCAACATTTTTCCTTGACATACTGAGGCAGGTCTGTTTCTGATCAGGTCCAAGAAGCTTTGGGATTACAGCTTGAACAACTCGAGTTTGTTATGGATGACTGCATGGATGTTAACCCAGATATTGTTGATAACTTTTCTTTTTCTTTAGCTCACCTGAGCTGAAGAGCTATTGTGATTGCCATCTGTCGTCCGTCATCCATCCGTCCTTTGAACAACTTCTCCTCTGAAACCCCTGGGCCAATTTTCTTTAAACTTCATGTGGAGCCTTCTGCTAAAGGGGATTGAAAATTTGTACAAATGGTCATGGTCCATCAATCAAGATGGATGACCGCCATGCCCATATATGGTAAAAACTTTTAAAAATCTTTTTCTCCAAGACCAAGAAAAGTTCGTCTGAATCTTAGTATACGCATTATGGACTCAAGGTCTACCAAGTTTGTTTAAATGATGACCTAAGTTGATCTTTTGGTGTTTTTTTTTAAAAATTTGCGTCCCCATGCATTTGTATGCGGGAAATGTTGAACAGTCATTTTCTAATGTATTAAAGACTAATGGCTGAAACTTACCATGAGTGATTTAAGTAGTAAAACATTTTAATTATATTCAAAATTTTGTCCCTGGGAGATCTGTCCTTGCCCCTGTATAAAATTGTGTAATTTTTAAATGTCGTCTTCTCTGAAACCACTTGAGCAATTTTCACCAGATTTCACATGGGGCCTTTTGTCGAAAGGGTATTGCCAGTTTGTTCAAATGGTTTTGCACCACTGAACAAGATGGCCACCATGCTCATATATGGTAAAAACACTCATAAATCTTCGACTCCAGATCCAAGAAAGCTATAGGGCTGAATCTTGGTTCATACGTAGCATCGAGGACTCAAGCTCTACTACGTTTGTTCAAAGATGGTCGTAGGTTGACCTTCAACCTTTTTATGGCAAGGTCAAATTTGCATCTCTATATGTATGGGGGAAAAGTTGAAAAATCATTTTTTTTCAATATGTATTGAAGATTAATGGCTGAAACTTACAATTTATGATTAAGGTAGTAAAACTTTTTAGTTAGGATCATCTGCCCTTGCCCCTGGGCTAGATACAGGTATAGCATCATGAAATCTTTAAAGATCTTCTCTGAAACCACTTGACCAGACTTTGACCAGACTTTGACCAGATTTCACATAGGGCCTTCTGTCGAAGGGATGTTGACAGTTTGTTCAAATGGGTCTACAACATTGAACAAGATGGTTGTTATGCCCATATATGGTAAAAAAGCTTAAAAATCTTCTTCTCTAGTACTAAGAAAGCGTTGAGGCTGAATCTTGGTATACAGCATCAGGGACTCAAGGTCTACCAAGTCTGTTAAAACGATGAGATTAGGATGACCTTTGACCTTTTTATGGTATGGTCAAATTTGTGTCACAGTTGCTGTGGCAAAACTAGAAGAATGTTGCATGGCATTTGCAAATATGCAATGGTTGTTTTTATCAGGTGAGCGAATTGTGGCACAGGGGCTCTTGTTTCATGGCATGATAGTGAGTCAGACCTCAGACTGAATAATGGCTACTATCTGTTTCAGAAGGATGGCATTATCTTTGACTGTGGTTTGGCTGTTCATATTCCAACTTGTGCTTTTCTAGTGCCAGCTTGGTTATGTTTTGTTGATAATCAGCATTAAGTCGATTGAATATGCGTCTTATTTCTGATAATTAAAGTAAATGGCAAAAATCAAAATGTGTTGTGTTATCCGGGTGTATCCTGGGGTGTCCGGACGAAACAACGGAAATGACCGAACAATGTTCAGAATTATGGTCTCGTGTTTTACCAGAAGCCGGGTGCCATCAGTTTGAAGATAAACAAGCATGGCGGTCGAAATAGAATCTGCAGAGTAAATTTCATTTTATTTTTATAACTATCAATTAATTGTAATTTTGCAATACTGCATCAGCCAAAGAAGTTACAGTATTTTTAGAAATGATCAGCATAGATATATTTAAAATTATTATTTTGATGAGAATACACTCGTTTCTACTCATTTTGTACGTGTCGCATATTTTCGTCTCTGGCTTGGATGATTCCGGGACATCTTGGTCCCTAACAAATTCGGTCCCTAACGAACTCGGCCCCTAAAATTATTGTTTCATTTGGTGGATAGTTGTACTGTATTAAAACACAAAATGTTTTGTCTGTTTTTCATTCGACCCTGTCCCCAAAACATGCCATGACAACAGTTTGTAATCAACTGTTAATTACAGTCAGGGATCAAAAGTAATTCCAAAGTGTCAAAAATCCCATAGAGTTCAATGCATTTTCATGTTTATAAAAAATTAATAATAATAAAAATAATTGGTTATATCTATATAATGTTCACATCATTTGAAAGCTGGATGATTTATGTAATATACACTGTGATTTTCATTGGATTTTCTCCATGCAAACTTGAGAGACTATGAATTAAATTTTCTGTACGACATTCTGGGCAGTTTTTGAGCGACGTCAACATTGACATCAATGGAAATCTGCGTATTTAAAAATTTCCTCTTAATTTAAATTGTTGTATCTGAGAAGACGGATATCCAGTATTTATTAAAGTCATATATTTTGGACATGCATCATTTACCTTTATAAACATTACAGAAAATCAGTATCTTCTTTATAATGTTACACAATATTAAGTGTCTTGTGAACATTAAAATGCATTACAAGAAAATATTTTTGTGGAATTACTTTTGGCCTCTGACTGTATATTAGGAAACTTTATTTTTATATCAGCAATCTATATAATAGGCATATTATTTCTATAGATGGGACAGTGTCCTCCAATCCGTTCATTGACTGAGACTATAGTGGGGTGGAGCTGGAATGGACGGCTCATTTAGCTAGCAGATAGGCAGGGTTCTCGCAGAATCTTGCTAAAAATTCTCAAAGCCGAGTCTGCCGGATGCATATTTTTTTTTCCTGTGGGACTACTACTAATTATGATCAGATTATTTTGACTGAAGCCTTAAGCCTGCCACGTGTTATTCATACCGTCGGTAGCATCTTAAAAGAACAGTAGTAATCCGCTGCGTGCTTTTCACACATGCGACAGTACCGTTATTTTGCTCAACAGGCGGTAGTTTAACAGGTGTTGGCAGTTCACACCAGCGATCGAGTAATTAAAGCATGCAACTGACACCGGTATGTGACCCCTTCCCACACGGTGTATTGCCTGCACCAACCGACTGATTCATCTCCCACGCAGGTGTCATGCTTTCATCTCAGTGAGGCTGGCATTTTTTTTTTATTTGTTATTAATAGATTTTTTTCCATTTCAAATTTTTAAGACGCTGAATTTTCATCACTACTATCAAAAAAGCCTGTTTACTGTTTTCTGTTAAAAGACAAGTGTACCTTATCCCTTTGTGAGATATCAGTCTGCGCATCTAAACTGTTATTCTGCTTGTCACTTAAAAAAAAAAGTTTCTAAGTCCCATCGAATCTATCCCATAAACCCCATGAAGAGTCTAATAGGACTGCTCAGATGCACCCCAGACGATGCTATACTATTCGGGACTGTTCTAGTATAAATTACATTTTCCATTGCTCCCGCATCAAGAAAGCGCATGCTCATAACGGTAGCGCATGCTCGTAAGGGTAACGACATTTGACAGCGTAGTGGGAAACCTTTTTGGGAGAAAACAAACTATTTCCATGTTGCATTGTACAGCATTTTCTTGTCAGAAATGCATATGAATCACACACTTATTAAAACAGAACTAAATTATCAAGACTTTCAGCAAATCAAAGCAGTAGATGGAAATTTCAGCTAGTGAAGAAGTCCCGGACATTTTTTTCGTAGCGTGTATTGATTTCAGCACAGTGCAAATACAAAACACTGAAATGACATTTTGCGGGAAGCTCAACAGCCGTGTCCATGATCAGAATGTGCAGATATATTGCATATATAAGTTTGCGATAGCGTATAACAGAGCTTTAATTGGTTTTGATTAAAATATATTTCACTTATTATCCATAACACTCGAGGTCACTTAATAGGCAGCAACGAACGGTGGGTATTGAATTTAAGTGCCACATGCAAGTAAAATAGGTTATGGTTGTCACGTCTCCCTGATCTGCAAAAATGTTTCTATTTCCCCATGAGGGAGATATGATGTCATCTTAATTTCAGGGTCAGCTCCATTGAATTAATTAACAACATCAGGATTTGTGATAATGACTACCAGTTGGTTACACGCATTGCTCGGAATAATACATAATGCAGAGCACCATAAAAAAATATGTGAAAATAAGGAAACTGATTCTCCATCAGGTATTTATAGAATGAAGTTACCGGGGACATGCTCACTATCAAAAGAGAGTCATGAAAAAAAAAAAATGAGACTCCTATTTTGGGGGAGTGGGACTCCTACTCTTTGGCTGGGACTCCTACTTTTTATAAAAAGAGTCCCGAACTCCTACTTTTAAAATCCTAGTGAGACCCCTGATAGGTCTGCGCATAGGTCTGATATGGCGATCTTAGTTAATTGGTGAAATTTAAAAGTTGTGTTTACCCACTGCTATAACAGCAGTGAATATATTTGTTGCCATGTTTCACTAGCAAAAAACGCTTATAGGACTAAGCCTGCCCAGTAAATGTGTGGTTAGGTAAACTGACTGGGCTGTAAAACCTCAACACAAACAAACAAACTTGCAAAAAAAGTTGAATGTACATTACAATAACACGCCTGTTCTAACAAGAACCCACAATATATGTTTTAGAGCAGAAATAAGAAAGTTCAAGTTTACCTTGGTAAACCTCACTTTTCCCAATATAAAGTGGGATTCACAGAGGTGTTCATATCATAGACTTGTAAAAAGATGATATGTAGATTGGCAGAGGCTGTGGGGTGGTATTACAGATTCTTCATTGAGCAGAAAGATTGTTCAGATTTCCGGATAAACACATCTATTTTATGTTTGCTTTGTGTTTACCATAATGGTGTAAAGAGAAAACAAACTGAGTCTTGAATAATGAGAGTTATTTCAAAAAGAAGCAACGATATAATAAGCTTGACTTTATTCCAACAATGCAGCACATGTAAGAAAAGAACAAATGAGATGTGACATGAGATAATGATATTTTTCGACCTCTGTAAAGTCATTCTGCAAATGCGCATGCATTTAAAATGTACTAATTCGTATTATGTTCATAATTAGTGGATGGTTTGATGGAAATACACAAAAGGGACATTTTTAGTGGTATCTTAGGAATTAACTATTATATAATATCTACATGTAACTTAAAGTTAGTGTTGTCCGATTATGGGATTTTTTATAATCGATCATTGAAAATAATCAGACAGGAGGTTTTGATTGATTATCGATTATAATCGAAAGCTATCAAATGAAAGGCAAAAACAGGTCCCATCACCCAGAAAGATAAAATGGTATCCTTTTACTGCTTAAAACTTAATAAAAACTTGTTAACATCATTTGCATGCATAATTATATGTGCAGTACCTTACCACTAAAGTAAAAGGTCCTCACAGCACACTCATCGGCTTTTAAGATGTGCACTGAAGACTTTCCATTTGTTGCAGGAACACTACTTTATTTCTTATTTCCAAACATACTTTCAAGCTGAAGACTTTAATTGCATCTTTCTTGCATTAAAATTGCAATTTGAGAATACATGTAATAACTTACAAAATAGTCAGGTGTGAATCTTTCCGATTATAATTGATTATTAGCAAACACAATTGATAGTAGAATCAAAAATAATTTTCGATTGTTATCGATTATAATCGATCATCGTCACAACACTACTTAAACTAACATTATAACACTGAAGGTAATAGATGTAGATACACGTATTATATTTAAAATATGCAGACTCATAATATGTTCATGTTAAAGCATCATTAATGATCATTAATAAATATTAGGGGTCGAGTTTTGGTAAGAGGTTGAGTTTGTTAGAGGCCGACTTTGTTAGGGGTCGAGTTGTTGAGTATCTGCTTGGATAATCTTGGTATTTCGTTATATATTTTTCTTCCTACCTGGGATTCACTTGGTCGAGTTTGATTCATTGTAGTAGGATATTTGTATTGTGTACTGCTAAAAACTTAAGCACCGCAAGTGTGGAATTGAACTAGCAAGTAGGCCATTTTTTCATGTAACCTGCTTTCGTGACCATTTTCTTTATTCTCATACATACTGGCTATGGTTATCTCCTTTGACCTGTTAGAGATCAAACACTTTGTGACAATACATCGATATATCAATGCATCATGATAGTGACTGCCATGATAGTGCTATTGTGATAGTGTTTTCAGCTATCGATATAATCACCAATAGTCTCTTCAACGATCAATAAATTTGGATCAATAGTTTTGTCCCTGTTCATTTTCTCCTTCAGTAATAACATTCTGAAGCTTGTTTTTCCTGTCTAAATTAATTAAGTATGAGAATAAGTAGGACTTCTGGGCCCAGTTGTTCAATGCATCATTAGCTTAACAAGCTTGTTAGTGGTCAAAATGTAAACTGCTCTAGTAAGGATAATATCCAATTCACAAGTATTTTTGCTGAAAAAACGTGAGTAGCTTTTGCACATGCTCTCCCTTTCTTACTTTCTGAGTTACTTCCCTTTGATTAGATGATTGAACTACCCTTGTGCGCACCATAACTAGGTAACCATAAGGAATATCTTGATGAAACTTTTTAGCAATGTGTATGAGGTTAAGACAATGTGTCAGTTGATCAACGGCCACTGTGAACAATACATATTCAACAGATTTCCTTGATACCTATTTAGTCATGGCTGCCATTGGGGAACATAACAAGCATACATTTGTGTCCACATGTTTGTTTTTTTTTTCTGTAAAAAGTCCTCATATTTTATGCCTTTGTATAGCTATATAGATGGGGTATCCTTGTAAAATGGTAAACAAGTGTACATGTATATTGCCCCACTTTGCTGTGCTCTTGTTAAAGCCAAAGTTTTATAATGAGGCTTTAATCATTAAAGTGCCAATCACAGATGCAACACACAACATTTTGATAAAAAATTTTTTTTTTTATTTTATTTTTCAGAGAAAATGAGGCTTGACATTTTGTGAATCATCTGCCCAGCAGATGTTTCACATGAAATGTCTAGCCTTATTTTCCCTGAAAAATAATTAAAAAAAAAGTGAATGTCATCTGCCAAAAACTTGCCTGGCTTTTTAAGAATAATCACAATATTTATATATTTTTCAGTGTTGTTCGTCTCATAGAACAGTATCTGAAAGAAAATAATTTGATGAAAACACTGTCTGTTCTACAGGTAAGTAAATTTTTGTGTTAGTATCATAGTAAGACACTTACATGTATTTTTAACCAAAATAAAGTGGTAGTTTTCTTATCGTGGAGAAATAAGGCAAATAATATTAATGATATTATTATTAATAATAATATACCTCCTCATATCTGGAGCTATGCAGTATTGGTCTGTATGAAATACATGTATGTAGGACAGCTGAACATGTTTTTATTCGCTCCAGCAAAAATTCTAAGAATTTCAAGTACATTTTAAACATTTGTCTGACTTGTGGGATGGACTTTGAAAAGTTTTTGCATGCTCTGCAGTATGTAAGGATACTGAATGCTCTAATGCCAAACCTTTGGCAGCCTACCAAAGGTCCTGTCCTGCTGCCCTAAAATCTGTATTTTTTCCTCTTCGTGTACTCTGCTTAGGGCAGTTTTGCACTTTTTACTATTCCACCTTTAAATTTGCCTCTTGTTTGCCCAAAATAACACCACTAATCCGATACACTGTTGTGTATCGGCACACAGGAATTAGCTGCTAATCTATCAAGGAAATGTCCTAAAATGTTGCATTCCAGACATGCCAGAGTTTCTGACAAAATAGCATCCGCAAACATTGCAGACCCAGATCAAACTGCTCCTGAAGGAAACACTGCCATTCCATGAGGTACTTTAAGAAACAACTGTATAAAAAGCAAAATTTAGACAAAAAAAGTATGCAATAAAGTGTCCAAAAGTTTAGGACATTTACAGTACATTGCATTTGAAATTTATTTTACAGGAGGAGAGTGGTATATCTCTGAACACAGTAGACTCAGTCGATGGCTTTGTCTCGGATATTACTAGTGGACACTGGGACACGGTACTACAGGCTATACAATCATTGAAACTGCCAGATCAGAAATTAATTGACCTTTATGAACAGGTGAGAATGTCACATTATAGGGTTATTGCACTGATATCGATGGAAATCGTCCCTTGCTGGGATATCAAAATGAGCTTGCAAGCTCACCCCCTTTGATATCCTGCATCACTTGATATCCCAGCAAGGGGCAATATTCCCCAATGTCAGTGCACTAATGAGTCTATTGACATATCAAAATTGTATTGCGGAAAATCATAAAGTCTGTATACACAAAAATAAAATAAGGAATATTCAGCCAGACAGACATGGACCCAAAATAAATGTGGTGTAATCAGGCATCCATGGACAGTAAGCATTACTTGGTAGTTGGTAAGCATTCATCTTTAAGGGGAATCGCTATACATGAAGGGGAAGAACCCTGTCAGAATTATGTTTGCCTCCCTTCTGAAAAGGATTTTACTCTGAAGAATTTACTGGTCTTGGGTGCAAATTCTTTGCTTCTAGCAGAGACCCTATCAGAAGAAGATAAATGTACAAAAAGCAAATGGAAAGTCACAAAGATTGTCTCCCTTGTAAAACAGCAGAAAATCTACCAAGTATATACAATGCCCTAGACTTTTTAAGCACTAAGGCCTAAAATAAAGTGTATGTTTCGGGTTACCCAACCATTTCTAATTATTCACCATCGACCCTAGTTAAAAAGATTTTTGGGGGATTTCTCTGTTTGGCCATATTGTTTTCCTATTAACCTCATATAAAACTTTTAACAAAGTAAAAATATTTTCCAACACACCGTCCTATTTTAAAATTCCATGTAACATAAAAAACACATATTTTTTCTTTGGCCTAAGCAAAATTGTAGCAGAAGACATTCTGATTTTTTTCAAAGTATTTTTTCGAGAAAATAAAACTTGACATTTCATGTGAATCGTCTGCTAGGCAGATGATTCGCTTGAAATATCAAGCCTTATTTCCAAAGAAAAAAATAAATAAAATCATCGTCTGCTGCAGTTGTAATTTAGCACTTTAAGGGTGAAACTTTGTTTCAGATTGTTTTAGAGTTGATAGAGTTACGAGAGCTCGGTGCAGCAAGGTCACTGCTGCGACAGACCGACCCTATGATCATGATGAAACATAATCAGCCTGACAGATACATACATCTAGAAAACATGTTGGCAAGATCATACTTCGATCCACGAGAGGTAAGTGCCCATTCTCTGGCATCATAGTATAAAAGACACATATTTTTGCATGATTGTTTTTATCAAACTCATTAAAAGGAATCAGCTTGTTGAGAAACATGCATAACTGAGAAATGTTTTAACCCTTGTCACTTTAGTCCACAGCTACCTTAAACATTCCTATTTGCTTTCCTATATGGGGTGGGTGAAGCAAAACAGTATCTGTTAACGTGCACTAAATGCATCTTGAGTATCATCTGGACCTTTCATACATTCTGTAGTATCCAATAATTCTGTTAGCAGACAGTGAAGGCCCTGATCAGACTACCCTGATGCATAGGCTGATTTGGGCCTTCACAGCCCCAATATGCCAGAAGACATGTTTTCGCATGGTCTGCATACATGCCATTAGCTGTTGACAGAAATCTGTGAGATTTTGCAAATTTTTAGGGGAGATTTGATGGAATTCTGTGAGATCTTTTATGAAAATCACTTACAAGCTTACATAAATAAGTTAAAAGCCATTATTTTGATGAATTAAGCTGGGGATAGTCATGCTAATGTGTGATTTATTTCTAGCTCTACAAAAAATAGCTTATTAAATGGTGTGAAAATTCTGTGAGATTTGAAAATCTTATGGGAAATGGGGGTCCAGAAGGGCCAGAATTCTGTTAGATTTTGTCTCACAGTGTGAGGTATGCATGTCTGGGCATGGCCCATATGTAAGTGAAGGTCTTCAGTAACCTAATAAGCCCTTTGAAGTAGGTCATTTCCAAAAGCCTTCTGACTGTCAGACCAGCAGGTTTCATCAAGATGACTGTTTTTGCAAGCTTGTATATATGCGGATTTACCTCATCAACTATTTTCACAGGGCAGTTGTCCAGTGTCCGTCTATCATCCATCTGCCCGTCAAATTTTACCTTAAATATTAACACACAATATCTCCTTAATAGAACTTCCCTCAACAGACTTTTCCTTAATCTTCACCCCTCAGTGGCAACTTTTGTCGTCTGCTGATAACCTTTGCAAACAGTTTGGATCCAGACCAGGCCCGACTTTTTGTCGGGCCTGGTCTGGATCCAAACTGTTTGACACTCTGATGGTACTCCTGAAAGATTGTTTTGAAAAAGTTAATTTAAAAAAAAAAAATAATCCACAGACGACAAAAAAAGCAGGCAAAATTACCCAGCATGCAAAGAGTTAAATAGTCAAGCCATTTTATGATCTGTTGATGTGTCTAACAACTCCTTGACCAGTGGCAAACAGTGTAATACGATTATAAATGTGCCATCTGACAGCCTGTAAAATTTCTCTAGCTCTTGGTTTTTTGAGCTGGATCAAAAATGAAATGATTTTTTATCATATCTCTGAATTAGTGTTGGCAACATAAATTCAGAAATACGATAAAAGATCATTTCATTTTTGATCAGGTGCCACATTTTATGATTGTATTAATACCATATATCAATTTAACAAACCTTTCTTGGATAATAAAATGTCTGTTTTTGAGGAATATAGAGTCTTTAAGGAATGTTTAAAAAAAAAGTGCTTCAGACAGGTTTGGGTATCATGTGATGCGAGTAGTGCTAACTTGGTAGAAGAAAGAAAATCAAATGTCAATGAAATGGGCTGGCACTGAGGAAAGGGACCTTAGTAAAATGGGGGTGGTCGGGTGGTGCGAAGGTGCTGTGTATCTTACATCACCGGGGTGTCCAGCTGATATTGGCTTACAGTTGGGCAAGGCCTGCTATCCTTGTAGCGGGTAAGGATACAGGGGGAATGTTTTTATTTCTTCTGTTTCTTCACTTTCATTCCTGTTCCTCTTTCTTCCCTGTCCCTCTCTTTTATCTCTTCTACTGTCTCTTCTATCTCTTTTCTCCCTTTCTCTGGGAGACGACACAAAATGACCCTCAAGGGTTGACGTGTCGTTAAACCCCAACACAATCAAAAACCTTAGTAAAATATGCAAACAGTGAAGATCTAGATAGTCAGGATCTTCCCTGTTTGCCTACACAATAAAAGGCCCTTGTTGATGACAGGCCCCAACCTAGGCCCAATAAGTAGGGAGAAGTGACTTCTCCCTCCAGCCCAAATAGGGAGTAGTGGAGGACCAGAGGGAGAAGTGACTATGACCGTTCATGCAAAATGGTGGATGATGCAATATTATGAACGAAAAAAAAAATCAAAAACTGATTTATTGCTTTATTAAAACCTTAAACATTTTAAAACTATCTATCTAGATATTAGGTAAAGAACATGTACATGTAACTTTTCATTATTTGATTCAGCTCTTTGGCGAATGGTTATTTTTTTTTTCTCACACAGCTCCAGAAAATGGAGATAATTCAGTAATAATTTTCTGTGATTCTCTTTAAAAATATACATTGTGGGTACTCACAATTAGAACTGACTTGAACTGATTCTAACAGGTACTCACAACATATTTTTTATAAAGAAGTAATAAAAACTGTCCCTAAATTGTCACCATTTCCCTTTGTTTAACCCTTGTCCTGCTGAACCCGGATATACCCTGCCTTTGCAAACAGTGTAGATCCAGATCAGGAAGCCAGCTGATCTGGATCTGCATTATTTGCCATTAAGTATGTAAATTTATAGCAACATTCATGATCAAGTAATCTGATTGGCTGAAAATTGTAAGTGGGAGTGGCATCTTAATTAAGGGTTAAGAGTAAGATGCTGCAGTTTCTTTGCATGAAAATAATAAATAAATTACGAGTTTCTCCTACCTACTGACCATTTTTTTCAGCATGTTAGCGGAAACACAGCTATTTTTTTTTTTCCCACTAAATTATGGATTGATAATAAAGTCAGCCTGCCCAAGCTTCATGTTGTAAAATATTCAAATAATTGACTGCTTTTGGATTCATTTTCATGGCTTATTCAAGATTAAATAAGAAATTAATTGTCTGATGCATCGCAAAAAAAAAAAAATGTCTTCTGAAATGTGCGACCAGCATTAGTCTCAGACTGCCAGTTTCGAAGTCATAGCTATAGATAGCTCATGCAATGAGTGAAAGCTCTGATCAGACTGTCAAAATCAGGATCTTCGCTGGCCAGAACTTACTCCAAGGCAGGTTTTTCTCACGCTGAAAAAAAAACCAAACTACGAGTAATTGCTGTTACTTACATGAAAAGTGACAAACGTGATTAGTCGTCTTCCCAGGCTGATCATGGCCTTTGGCATATGGAATGTCGAACTTCGCATTTCTGCATAACGTGCAGTGCCATTTCCCCTCATCATATTTTATGTATCAGTCAAAGGAGTCTTGGCTGAGTTCCTTCGAAAATTTCCTTTTTGATGGGGACTCATTTTCTTTGTCAGACTCCTCCGGTAGTTTGCGCTTGCTACCGGGTTTGGGAGACCCAATTTTCAGCCGAGATGTGAGCGACATGACTGCCGTTTACAAACTGACATACGAAGAGGAGAAAAAAAAAAATGATTAAATTGATTAAACACTCATTTGAAAAACAAACAAACAGTTTTCAATTAAAGTCAAAAAAAAGATAAACTATTCAATTACCATCTATTAATCGGTACGTTAATCCGCTAATCACCACAATCTGATATTACAGTTTGCATCCGAAGAGTCGCTGCCGAAAGAGATCAAAGAGTTTTTAGTTGTTTGTACTGTTGTTTGAGCACAGTTCTAAGCGTGTCATCCAGGCAATCTTTTTGACGGTTATTGACACATTTGCCCCGCCCACTAAACGGTAAAATTGTCACTCTTACATTGTCCATGTGGTGCTTTCGGCCAATTGTTTTGGTTAGTTATCATCACGGGTGATTGCATGGAATCCATTGTGGGTCACTGATGACATCAACACTAGTGATTACTGGATTACTCAAAGGAATATGGACGGTTATGGATAATTACCAATCAAGGTAATTATATCATGTTTTTGTAAACAATAAGTTGTTGTAGGTGTATCGCCGTTAGTGATCATTAAAGCAACAGTGTTTGTCAGTGTCTGCTGTAAACAAGCAAAAAACCGACTCACCGGCGCAAGCAAAACCGAAAGTACGTTTCGAAAATCACCGAAAAACAGGGCAAAGTCATCTTCTCCTTCCCGATAGGGCGAAGTCATAAGAATTTCGGCGACTTCTTCGCCCGAATCGCCCCCTCGGTGGAGGCCTGAGATGATATGGGACTAATAGTGAAGATTTTGGCCTGACACTTGGCTGCACAAACTGGTCTGGGGCTTTGTCATTGTAACAGGCCCTCAGGACTTTTTTTTACCAGCCAGCAGCCCAAATGCAGTAATAATTGTATGATAATAGACATAAATGGTCAATCTTTCCAGGCATATGCAGATGGTCAAACAAAAGAACGACGGAGAGCTGCGATAGCTTCAGCGTTGTCAGGGGAGGTGAATGTGGTACCGCCATCTCGTCTACTCGCTCTGCTTGGTCAAGCTTTGAAATGGCAGCAACATCAAGGATTGCTTCCTCCTGGTTTGTGTCTTTAACTTCAGAAAACTTGCATTTTTTGTAGTATTTTATTTACCTAAAGTACATGTATTAGTGTCAGTGTGTATGTATGTGTGCTTGTGCGTGTGCATGCTCACATGTATGTGTGTGTGTAATCAAGGTCAGCTATACCACCTAGAATTAAAAAGCTGCACTGTTTAGTCTGAATAATATGATCAGACTGTTGCACACCTTGAAAATGGCAGAAAATCAATTAAGGGACGCAACTTTTGTGACTTTCTATAAATAAATCACATCTCAAACAATCTTTTGTTTTTATATACATCTCCTGTAAATGTGGTCATGTGCATATAAACTAGCAACTAGCTCAGGTAAATGGCCTATTCTTATGTACAGGTGGTTTTTATCAGTGTTACAAAAATTAGATATATAATTAGTATTCGAAATGGCGATGCCCATGCTCACTGTTGTATCAAATTTGTGCCAGGATACGTGTTTTCTATAGCAGATTATTTTAAGGCATACATTGCAATTAATGGGCTTTTCCCTTTAAGAAATATTATTAAAATTTGGCTCATCTTACAGGGACAACAATTGATGTTTTCCGTGGTAAGGCAGCTGTGAAAGAACAGGAAGAAGAAAAATACCCCACCCAGCTTAGTAAAACTATCAAGGTATGTATGCATCAAATTTAAGAAAAATATCCCACCCAGCTTAGTAAAACTATTAAGGCATGTATGCATTGAATTCAGTAAGTATTTCACCCAGCTTAGTAAATCTAATTAAGGTATGTATGCTTTCAGTTTAGTAAATGTATCACAGTGCTTGCATTAAGGGAAGTCTGGGAGTCAGAGACTCCCGAAAAATTGCCCCGGGACTTCCAAAAATCAATGCCAGGAAGTCTGGGATCCCAACTTTTAAAGATATTTAGTCATTTATAACAAAAATTTAGAATGAATTTATGTGTTATTTAACTTAAGAATGGTAGTTTTAATCCATAAATGAGAGATTAAGAATATTGAGGTTGAATTTCTGAAAGTGAGTGAAAAAATTTGATCACCAGGACTTCCGGATATTGGAGCTAGGAAGTCCTGGGACTTCCTGATTTTGACAGTTGGTGCAAGCACTGATATCACCCAGCTTAGTATACATAATCATTACCAAATTAAGTGTGTTGGATAGATTTACATTTCTATTTTTAACTACTGTACATGGTCAGCTTTAAACACCAAGCTTATGACAAAACAGCATTTTATTGCACAGAGCCTTTCATTATCACCTTCCATTGTCTCGATTTGGCTTAAATCATGTTGAAGTAGAAGAGACCTTGATGTAATTAGCCTGTGTCTCTAACTGCACCCAGCAACATTTTTCTGACAAATGAAAACTCATACACAGTCTATGTAACATTAAAGATTACAGTGAAACCTGTATAAGAAAGCCACCTTTGAAATTGACTTCAGTGGTTCATGTGGAAAGGTGGCTGTATTATAAAGGTACATGTCATGTATGTAATTTTGCTAGCAAAATTACATGACATGTACCTTTATAAGGCAGACACCCTTTTTTCCACATCAACCACTATTTAAAGTCAGTCTCAAAGGTGGCTCTCTTACAGGTTTCACTGTATGTAAATTTATTTTGTCAAAATTCACAGATGATTTTTGACGAAATAAATTTTCTTAAGTATTAATACATTTGAAATTGAAGCAGATGACTTTCTATACCTTTTTCCAGAAAATGAGGCTTAGTGGTCATGCGAATCCCCTGCACAGTAGAGGATTGATAAGAAATGTCAAGTCTTATTTTCTCTTATAGATAAAAATATATATTTTCGGAATGTTGTCAGCTTTTATTTTGTTTGGAGCTTTGAAGGCTCCATATTCCTCAAAAATAGACATTTTTTATCCAAGAAAGGTTTTATATATTGATATATAATATATTCATATGATCATAAAATGTGGCATCTGACAGCCTGAAATAGTCAAACTGTTAAGGCAGGTGTTAGTCTCGTTTTTGTACTGGATCAAAAACGAAATGTTTTTTTATCATATCTCTGAATCAATGTTGGCAACAACATTTCAAAAAATGAAATGATTTTTTATCGTATCTCTGAATTAATGTTGCCAACATTAATTCAGAGATACAATAAAAAATCATTTCATTTCAAGAATGAGAGACTAACAGAAATTTTACAGGCTGTTAGGTGCCAAAATTTTATGATTGTATTAATACCATATATCAATGTCTATTTTTGAGGGATATAGAGCCTTTAAAGGTTAATTTTCAAGGCATACAATAAACACAGCTTTAGTACAATCAGTTTCATGATTTGTTCATGTTTCATGGATATCCCCAGACGTGTCTCTTGTGGTCCTGTGATCTGAGAATATCTCTGAGATGTGATACAAAACATCACAGGGCCCAGTTGCTTGAAACTAACGATGTTGTTAGTTAACATATTGTTAAAACTTTGATCATTAAATATGGCATATAGACAAATATTTTTGCTGAAAAAAGTGAGTAGCTTTTGCATTTAAAAAAGCTGCTCACATTTTTTCAGCATAAATACCTGTGAATTAGATATTGTATTTACTAGAACAGTTAATTTTGACCACTTACAAGGTGGTTAAGCTAACAATACTTTGAACAACTGGGCCCAGATCACTTTATTCACAGCTCCAGATAAGGCGCCTTTTTTTCAACCAAAAAGAACTGATATTTTTCTTATTTCCCCACAAAAACATATGTTGTGGGTACTTATTAAAAGTGCCTCAGCGAGGCACTTCTAATGAGTACCCACAGCATATGTTTCCATGGAGAAGTAAGAAAACATGTTATGTGGATACCCCCATATCTGGAGTTATGCTATATTGTAGTAATAATTTGTATGAATCTGTTTATTGTAGTTTGGACAGAAGGCCCATATAGAGTGTGCAAGATTTTCTCCTGATGGTCAGTATTTAGTCACTGGTTCAGTAGACGGATTTGTGGAAGTTTGGAACTTTACAACGGGAAAAATTAGAAAAGATTTGAGATATCAGGCGCAAGACAATTTTATGATGATGGACGATGCTGTGTTATGTATGTGTTTTAGTCGCGACTCAGAAATGTTGGCCACAGGTTCACAAGATGGTAAAATAAAAGTAAGTGTAGCTTTTAGTATATTGTTTCCTTACATTACGCTAACACGCCTATTCAGATATATTGAAAATTTCACCACCGAAAAACTGAAAGTTTTCAGATAAAAATTCTGATATTTTTCATATTTCTGCTCAAAACATAGATTGTGGGTACTTGTTAGAACTGCCTTGGTGAGGCAGTTCTAACAAGTACCCACACTCTATGGTTTTGAGCAGAAATAAGAAAAATAATGTTTACCCCTGTAAACCCCATTTTTACTATATAAAAGTGGGGTTTAAGGGGGTTAAAATTATATAGGCATGTTTTCGTGATGATTGTTTGGACACAAAACCACCCTACTGTATATATTCAGAGCCCCGGATATAATGAGTTTCAAGATAAATATTTTTCTTACTTCTCCACAAAAACTGTGGGTACCCATATCATTAAAAGTGCTCACAATGTATTTTTTGTGGAGAAATAAGAAAAAAATGAACACTTTTTTATCTGTAAAAAGTACCCAATCTGGAGCTATGCTTCTCTATATGACTAAAACTTGCAGATTGAATAGAAAACAGTGTAAACTCTGATCAAACTGCTTATAAGTGAACAGTTTGAACTAGTTCTAATTGCTTATACCCTGTTTGCTTAGATGTCTGTATATATACTATGCAGCTCTGTGTCTGAATATATAAGAGTAATTATGTACAAGTTTTTGATAAACACGGAATAGCAAAGCAGTATAAATTTCTAAAAAATAGAAAACTTTAGAAAACAAAGAAAAACTGCCATTAAACAGCTACCCTTGAGAAGGTAAAACCTGAAAGTATTTTCTGCCCTTTTCAAAGGCCATAAAATAAAGCTTTGACTTCCCTCATGCTCTAGATAAGAGAGGTATCCACATAAAAATTTTCTTATTTGTCCATGAAAACATATGTTGTTGGTACTCATTAGAAGTGCCTCCATGAGGCACTTCTAATGAGTACCATAACATATGTTTTCATGGACAAATAAGAAAATTATGAGCACTGATGTTGGATACTTTTTCCTTCAGGAGAGGCATCTCTAAATTGCTTTCACTTCCCTTCTAAAATTTCCTGCCGAGCAAATTCTTTCCCTTCAGAGTAGATTCAGAAGGGGCAAAAGCAAACAGAAAATAACATGAAGTTATCACACTTAAACAAAATGGCAGAAAAACTACCAGTTCCCCAAAATTTGACTGCTTAAAGGAGCTTGGACGGGCCCCCGTAGCCTAGTGGATAAGAGAATTGATGCTTAATCCATTAGGTTTCTCACCACTGTGGTTCGAGCCTTGCTCAGGTCACATGTGGGAGAGCCAAGTTCTGCTTACAGATGGTCAGGTGGTTTTTCTTTAGATTCTCCGGATTTTGCCCGCCTTTGATGAATGATCGGCTCGATGTAAATGAAATATTCTTGTAAGGATAGTAAAATCCAAATCAAAAAAATAAAGGAGTTTGAAGCTTAAAAGCATTTAGTAGAAACCTTATTTTGGAATTTTGGATGGCTTTTGAATGGAGATGGCTGCTTAATAGAGGTGACTGTACTTAGATTTTCCTTATGTATCAAAAAGGCAAATTGACAAGGGTATGACCATCTATAATGTACTTAACTTCAGTGTGTGTTGAGAAGATCAGGGCCCAGTTGTTCAAAACTAATGATGTCATTAGTTAACTTATCGTTAAAACTTTGGTCATTTGATATGGATTATACGCTAATATTTTTGCTGAAAAAATGTGAGTAGCTTTTGCATTTGCAAATACTCACATTTTTCAGCAAAAATACCTGCGAATTAGATATTGTACTTTAATACTAGAACAGTTAACGTTTTGGCCACTAATGAGCTTTGAACAACTGGGCCCAGAAAATTATTTTTGCATTTAATACAGGTTTGGAAAATTCTGACGGGACAATGTTTGCGGAAATTTGAAAGAGCCCATAGTAAAGGTGTAACCTGTGTGTATTTCTCTAAAGATAATGGACAGCTTCTGAGTGCATCATTTGACCAAACAATCAGGTAATGTTTATAACAGCTCTAGCAGGGAAATAATAATTTTGATGACAATTATTATATTTCCCAACCAGAAGTGTTTTAGGTCCTGATCATGTTGCCATTAGGGTTGGTATTTCAGAGGAATTGTTCAGGAGGAGTATTTGATGATAATTCTGGGATAATTTTTCTTATTTCTCTGTTAAAACATACGTTGTGGGTACTCATTAGAATCGCCTCGCCGAAGCGCTTCTGATGAGTAGCCACAACATATGTTTTTATGGAAAACTGGAGAAAATTCTCCAATAATTATCACCAAACACTCCTCCTTAACAATTCCTCTGGTATTTGCATGTCAGTCTTAGTTTTTCTTCTGTTTCTTCACTACCATTCACTTTTTCAACCGCCGTCTATAGATCTGGCTGGCTTATTGGCCTTTTCTCAAGTCATTGAATATACAGATCAGAGGGAGTATCCATGTAATAATTTTTCTTACTTCTCGATGAAAACAATTTTTGTTGTTACTCATTAGAAGCGCCTCAATACTTTTCGGTTGAAAAAAGTGTGCTATTTAGAGCTATGGTAGAAGATACCCCCATCCCCACCCCCTGCTAACTGTATTTGTGGGTGGGGTATACTGTTTCCATACCCATCTGTCCATATCTTCATCTATTACTTTTTAGTTTCTGCTTCTTATCTTGCTGAATAATTTATCTGAAGGCAATCTTTATTACGGGTGTAATGATACTATCGATAACTATTGCCGATAGTCTCTTCAGCTATCATTAGTTTTGATAAATTTTTGTCCCTGTAGATTTTCTTCTGTAATACCATTCTGATTTTTTTTTGTCTAAATTAACAAAGTATGAGAAGAAAAAGGATTTTTGTGTTGCAAAAATGTTTGTTAAAATGGTAGCAAAGCTGATATTTAAGACGGCAGTAATGTAATAGGTAGTTTTACAGGTAATCTGGTTTTATAAAATCAACAGAAGTTCATTAAAATACTGTGATATTAGACCCTTGATAGTGATAGTATTATGTTAGGGATATCTCTGATAGTGATGATATTGTGAGTCATAAATAGTCAACCATAGTCATTACCTTGCGAGGGTACCTAAGAAGCACTGCTCATTGACCCTTCTTGTTAGATCTCCATTATGCCTCTTAATATAAGGGCCTAAATGACCTAGATATGTTGATGTGTCATTAAACAAGAATTCAACAGACATTTGAAGAACATGGCAAGAATTTAGAATGTAATCTGCTACAAATTTTGCATGGCGCTTAAGCAGCTTTTAGAGACAACATTTCTTTGTTTGTGTTGAGGTTTTACGGCCAAGTCAACCCAGTGGGGTCGTGTCGAGTGCGGTCAGTTTACCTAACCACACGTTTACTAGGCAGGCTTAGTCCTCTAAGCACTTAACCAGTATTGTGCACATTCTATTGCCAGAAACTGACAACTGCCCTTCTTGACTCAGCGGAAGGGAGAGAATGACCGTAGAAAATATTTCATGATCGTGGAGATTGATCATGAAATATTTTCTATGGTCATTCTCTTCCTTCAGCTGATTCAAGAAGGGCAGTTGTCAGTTTCTGGCAAAAGAATGTGCACGATACTGGTTAACCGCTTAGAGGACTAAGTCAGCCTCGTAAACGTGTGGTTAGGTAAACTGACCGTGCTCGACATGACTCCATTGGGTTGACTGGGCCGTAAAACCTCAACACAAACAAAGAATGTTGTCTCTTAAAGCTGCTTAAGCGCCAAGCAAAATTTGTAGCAGATGACATTCTAAATTTTTCTTTATATTTTTCATAGAAAATAAGTCTACATTTCATGTGAATCCCAGCAGATGATTCACATGAAATGTCAAGACTTATTTTCTTATGGAAAAAAAATATTAACAGTGTCCTCTGCAGCACTTGTGATTGGTGTTTTAAAGGTTAAGTTCCATGGTTTGTTATATTGCAGGGTTCATGGTTTGAAGTCAGGAAAGACATTGAAAGAGTTCACTGGCCACACTTCATTTGTGAATGATGCAGTTTTTACACAAGATGGACACCATGTGATCAGGTAACTATATTAGGAGACAGGGCCAGGAGAGGGAGGAGTATAGCGGGGAGAAGGGGCAGAAGGAGGAGAGAGGAGAGGAGTTGGTAGGGGTACTTCTTGCACACAGTCTGAATTCTTTTAGAATTTGCAGTGGCCCTTGTCTCTGTGTGAAAGAGGTGGGATCATTCTTGAACTGGACTAGATACAAAATTAATTATATGCAAGGCAGTGAAGAAATATGAAAAATATCAGTACTTCTGGTTGAAAAGCATGCAGGCTACACCATTCTTTTGGACATTAAAGTGTCTCTTTATATCAAAGTTAACAATTATAATGCGTAAACGTATATAAAGCAGCATCTGATTGAATAATGTCTGATTGGATAACATAAAAAATTTGGGATGGTATATTCTGTGATATATTGTCAGAAACCTAATGTCATCACTTAGCACCACTTTTCATTGGGTGGCATTTGGTTTTACGCAGCTCACACGGATTTCCACTTTGTGCAAGTTTTTTAACAAAACAAATGATTAGAAAACAAGCATTAGATGTTCCTCAAGGGTTTTAAAGCTGATGAAGTAAATTAAAATGAGGATGACTGTTATGAAAATTTTTATTTGGGGCGGTATATTGTCGGTTTTACAGTTGGAAATTTTGGTTTACGGCTCCACTGATGCGTCACCATAAAACAAAATTTCCGACCATGCGCCGTCTGTCGCACTGGAGTGGGCAGCAACAGCATCTTCTGCAATGGCTGCAAGCACGGGATGCACAAGAAATGCAGTGGGCTCAAGCGCTTGAAAAATGACCCTGACTACAGATGTACACGTTGCCAGGGAACTGCAAGCCCCTAGGATGGCAGACTACAGAAGGAATTCCAGGTTGGACCTGACAAGCTTGAGGTGGTAGCTTCCTTTTGCTACCTAGGAGACATGCTCTCAGCAGCAGGTGACTGTGACCTCTCAACCACAACACATGTGAAAACAGCCTGGAAGAAGTTCAAGGATCTGCTACCAGTTCTGACCACGCCACCTCTCTTTCAAAACACGTGGCCGCGTGTACAACTCTTGTGTGTGGAGCGCAATGCTCCATGCCAGTGAGACTTGGCCATTGATAAAGCCGAACCTCCAGCGTCTGCAGCGAAATGACAGGGAAAATGATCAGACAGATCTGCAATGTCAGGCCGCAAGACATTGTCACCACCAGGTCCATTGAGCTACTTATGCGGCTTGGCATTGAGGATCTGGACCTCATTCTGAAGGAGAGAAGACTCTGATGGTATGGACATGTGGAATGCTCCAATGGTGCAGTCAAGATAGCCTTTGACATACAGGTTGATGGAAAGCGTGGGCCTGGGAGGCCCAAAATGACATGGAAGCAGCTGACAGAGAGGGATTGCAGAGAGTGGAAGCTCTCAGCTATCAACCCTCATGATAGACGTACCTGGAGATCTGGTGTGAGATCTGCCATGCGTGCAGCAAACCAGCTATCTGGAAGGGGGCCCACTGATGTGGATGTTGCCCCTGTACCTGCATGTTAATCAAAAATCCGATTATGATATGATATATGAAAAGGAAATTTCCGACTGTAAAATCGACCATATTCCTCCCCAAATGAAAATTTTTAATACAATTATCTCCTGGATGAGGAATCTCTGTTCAAGATACAGTTGAGATTTTCTTTGATGGACCTATTAAACTGTATTGTAAAAGAAAGTTAATTCAGAGCTCCAAATAAGGTTATGATTGAGGTGGTACATTTTGGATATTATTGTTTCTGTATTTACTCTTTGTATTAGGAGGGACAGGCTGAGCAATTAGTGTTGACCTGGATCAGCTACTGCAGAGTATGATCAGGCTCCAGCCTGTTAGCCACTCATCCAGCAGTTTAACTCTTTCGGTAAGCCGGCCTCGGTGGCTCAGTTGGATGTGCCGTCCAACTGAAGACCATGAGGTCGCGGGTTCAACCCCCGCCGAGCTCGGCAACATTCTTTCATGGAGATTGATCATTAAATATTTTCTACGGTCATTCTCTCCCTTCCATGATTCAAGAAGGGCAGTTGTCAGTTTCTGGCGAAAGAATGTGCACAATACTGGTTAACCGCTTAGAGCACTAAGCCTGCCCAGTAAACGTGTGGTTAGGTAAACTGACCGCGCTCAACATGACCCGATTGGGTTGACTGGCCCGTAAAACCTCAACACAAACAAATAACTCTTTCGGTGGCAAATTTCAGACAACATTTGTCGTCTGCTTTTTTTCAACAAACTATCACTTTCAAAGAAGTTAATATGGTTGAAATACTGAATGTCAAACAGCGTAGATCCTGATGAGACGGCTCATCATGAGCCGTCTCATCCGGATCTATGCTGTTTGCAAAAGCCTATTATTATTGCCTTGGCAGTGAAAGAGTTAGATACATGGACAGGTATTAAAATTGACTTCTTGATATTTTAGAACAAGTATGGTAAGGAGTTAAGATGTTCAAATATTTAGAGTAAATGGAGTATTTTACTTGAAAATATATCATGTGGGTAGTCATTGGAATTGTTAGGACCCACAAGATTAACTTTTGGACAAAAAAATGCAAAATTTTCTTCCCACTACCTGGACCAATGAGTAGCTATTGATGGAGATATGCCCAGTAGAATTTTTAACCATCAGGTTCAAAAGAAATATATCATGTGGGTAGTCATTGGAATTGTTAGGACCCACAAGATTAACTTTTGGACAAAAAAATGCAAAATTTTCTTCCCACTACCTGGACCAATGAGTAGCTATTGATGGAGATATGCCCAGTAGAATTTTTAACCATCTGGTTCAAAAGACTTTTATGACGTCCTGTTTGGTTTCCTGCAAAGCAAGCCACTTCTGAAAAGGGGTTTTCTCTTTCCATTTAAAGTAGACCCCTTTTCTTTTATGACTTCCTGTTTGGTTTCCTGCAAAGCAAGCCACTTCTGAAAAGGGGTTTTCTCTTTCCATTTAAAGTAGACCCTTTTCAGAATGAAGGAAAAAGGAATTCTGACAGAGCGTTGTCTCCCCTTGATAGTGTATGTATTCCACCTCTTTATCTAGACCTAGTAACACAGCTTAACAGGCTTGACATGATGTTAACAGTGTTGACTGGGCCGTAAAACTTCCCAATTTGTATTCTAATTGCCTAAATTTTAAAAAAATTTTTTTCTGTTTTCATAGTGCAAGCTCTGATGGAACCATCAAGCTGTGGAACTTTAAGACACAAGAATGTCAGTCCACGTTCAAGTCTCTGGGTGGTCAGGCCGGTACAGATATTACAGTAAACAGTATACATCCGTTACCGAGGAATGCTGAACAGTTTGTTGTGTGTAACAGATCAAACACTATAGTTATTATCAACATGCAGGGCCAGGTAAGCTTGTAGAATTAAAGCTGCAGATAAGAAGGGGTATCCACATGTCTCAACGAAAACCTACGTTGTGGGTACTCATTAGAGGTGCCTTGATGAGGGGCTTCTAATGAGTGCCCACAACATAGGTTTTTGTGGAGAAATAAGAAAAATATCAGTATTTTTTCTTTAAAAAAAGGCTTTATCTGGAGCTATTATTGTGTTGTGTTGGACTTGGTGCACTGCTTTTTGCTCACCTGTCACATAGTGACAAGGTGAGCTTTTGTGATCACATTTCGTCCATCTTCCGTGCATCCATGTGTCTGAAAACAATTTCTTCAAATGACAGCTCCTCCTAAACCACTGATTGGATTTTGACCAAACTTTACACGAATGATCCTTGGTTGGTCCTCTTACAAAGTTGTTCAAATGGTTCTGGTCCATTGCACAGGAGCTAAGAATTGATTTTTTAACTGAAAACTTAAAATCTTCTTGTCTGAAACCAGAAGGCCCAGGTCTTTGCAATTTGGTAAGTTGCTTCATCTAGTAGACCTCTACCAAAGTTGTTCAAATTATAGCCCTAGGGTCAAAAATGGCCCCGCGCCAGGGGTCACTTGTTTTACATACAGGGTTCGCGTTACCGTTCGCCATTGTTGCCATTTGCGCAGAAAAATAAAATTTCGCACAAAAAATCATAAATTGGCGAAAACAAGTGGTGAAAAAAAATATCGCCTGAATTACCTGCTGCTGAGCCATATAATTGTCGCGCATGTCTATCAATTGTATAATTTGCCAATTAACAACTCAATTATTGATCAGAAAACGGTAGCTGATCAAAATAACCTGAATTTGATGAAAGCAATATAAGGTCACGTGCCGTGATGCGCAGTTTGACAGTAGCACCGCCCACTTTCCAAGCCTTTCATCCTCAATATTCATGACGCTCTGCTGAAACTACCAATCAGGAATTAATGTCAGAATCGCATTGCCTACGTCACGGAAATTTACCCAGAATATAATCACATGGAACCCTATGTCAAACGGGCCCCCGTAGCCTAGTGGATAAGAGAGTTGACTCTTAATCCATTAGGTTTCTCACCGCTGTGGTTCGAGCCTGGCTCGGGTCATATGTGGGAAAGCCAAGTTCTGCTTACGGATGGTCAGGTGGTTTTTCTCCGGGTTCTCCGGTTTTCGCCCACCTTCGATGAACGATCGGCTCGATATAAGTGAAATATTCTTGAAAGGGCCGTAAAACCCAAATAAAAAAAAAAAAAAAAAAAAAACAAACACAAAGATGGAAAACAAATTGATTACATAAGAAATAATTATTGTCATTAATTGGTTCGGCTTATTAAAGCGGTAAGTACACTTTGACAGTGCCGACTTTAATTAAGCATGTTTTGGTACCTACTTATGAGCCATAATTTTATTTGGCGATCAACGAACATGTGTGAGAATTAATTTCAAGTTCCCCACACATTTCACACTATATTGATTCTTGAATCTACTGTTGCAATTAAAGGAATCAATTAAAGAACACCTTTTTTCTGACAAGATTATTCTTTGGCGAAAAATGGCCAAAATTTGGCTCAAAATCTGGCTCAAAATTAAAGAAAATGGCACAAAAAAAATCAAATTGGCAAAAATGGTGGCGAAAGAAAAAAAAACTCTAGTGCTAACCCTGACATAGACCCATATAGGGAAAATATTTAAAAATCTTGTCTGAAAGCAGGAGGCCAAGCCTTTGATATTTGATACCTAGCTTCACCTTGTGAACCTCTACAAAGATTGTTCAAGTTATTGCTCTGGGGACAAAAAAGGCTCCACCCCCGAGACCGACATATTTTACATAGCCTTATTTAGAGAAAACCTTAAAAAATCTTCTTATCTGAAACCAGAAGGCCCAGGCTTTTGATATTTGGTACATAGCTTCACTTATTGGATCTCTGCCAAGATTGTTCAAATTATAGCCCTGGGGCCAAAAATGGCCCTGCCCCATGGCCGACATGTTTTACATAGACTTTATAGGAAAAAAAACTTAAAAAATCTTCTTGTCTGAAAGTGCAAGGCCTAGGCCTTTGATATAAATTGGTATGTAGCATTGCCTAAACATCCTTTGACGAGTATTCAAATTATGCCCTGGGGTGAAAAGAGGCCCTGCCCAGATGTGGTTGGTGGGGGTCACTTGTTTTATAGAGCTAAAAGCCATTGGCAATGATTAGGCCTAGGACTATCAAACTAATAGGGAGGATGGACCTGAAGAGATGACCTTTAAGTCAAAGGTCAAGGTCACCGTGACTTTTGGTACAGAGAAAAGCTTATTATTCTGCAATGCTTATTGTTAAGATCCTCAAACCTAGTAGAGATGTTGGTCCTCACTAGTAGATGATCCTGAGGGCAAAGGTCAGGTCACCAGGACCTTTAGTATTAAAAAGCTTGATAACTTGGCAATATTTGGGGCTAGGACTCTCAAATTTAGAAGGGATGTTGGTCCTCATCTGTAGATGACACTGAGGGCAAAGGTCATGGTCAAGGTCACCATGACCTTAAGTCCTAAAACGCTTGTAATTCGGCAGTGCTGGAGGCCAGAACTATTGAACTTAGATGGGATGCTGGTCTTGACCAGTAGATGACTCTAATGGCAAAGGTCAAGGTCACAGTGACTGCTACTACAAAAGAAGCTTATAACTCAGCAATGCTTTGGGCTAGGACAATCAAACATAGTAGGGATGGTTCCTCTGACCAGAAGATGACCCTGAGGGCAAAAGTCATGGTCAAGGTCACCATGACCTTTAGAACCACATCTCTGAAAGCAATGCTATGTTTAACATGATTCAGGTGAGCGATATATGGCCATCATGGCCCACTTGTTTATACTATTCTACTTCTACAAAACTTTCATAGACACAAAAGTGACATTTTTTATTAGAATCCATCACTCTTAGTCAAAATAAAAAAAAAAATAAAAAGAAAAAAAAAAAAAAGAAAAAAAAACAACATATGTGCAAAGCTGAATCACCTACAGTTCAAATTAACCATTTAATATCTGCAGCATCAAAATTTGGTAATTTGATCTGAAGGACTTTTTGGTGCAGTTTAATTTTGGCACATCAAACTACTTCTGAAATTCAGATGTATACCACACTGTATACATTTATTGAAAATTAAAAATTTTATTTTGACATTTTTTTTTGCCGAAATCGCCAATATTGCCATAATAAGGTGACTGCCAAAAATAAGTGTTTTATTGTTTTTTACTATAAAGCATCCAGTCATGCTGTTTTCACAAGCAAAATGCTTATAACCCTGTTTCTGAATATAAATCGGAAACTAGATTGACTGCTTCTCTCCATATAGGAGACATATCAGTGATTTTTTTACCTGCGCATCCCGAGTCCTGTACTCACATTTTTGCTTGGGGACTCACATTTTAAATCTCAGTGAGTCCCAGGACTCACAAAGTTATAGTGGAAAATTCTGTAATGGACGCAATGATTTTCTAGAAGGACTCACTTTATATAGCCCAAGCGAGTCCTGGAACGCATAGGTATAAAATTGTAAATAAATCACTGCATATAAACCAGGGCCCAGTTGTTCAAAACTAACGATGGCATTAGTTAATGTATCATTAAAATTTTGATCATTAAATATGGCATTTATGCTAATATTTTTGCTGAAAAACTGTGAGTAGCTTTTGCATTTGCAAAAGTTTTTGCCACTCACATTTTTTATGCAAAAATACCTGTGAATTAGATATTGTACTTACTAGAACAGTTAACATTTTGACAACTGAGCTTGTTAAGCTAACAATGTTTTGAACAACTGGGCCCTGGTGATACAGCTTAGTTGTACTGCTGGAATAGCAAATAGTGCAGACTTTAATTGAATTGCTAAAGGAGCAGCTTAATCTTGGACTACACTTTTAGCTCAGACTTGTTTGTCCGAATACTTCAGTATGGTATTGCTTATATTTTATGTCTTCAGATTGTTCGTAGTTTCTCCAGTGGTAAAAGAGAAGGGGGTGACTTCATGTGTGCCACACTATCTCCGAGGGGAGAGTGGATCTATTGTGTAGGAGAAGACATGGTCTTGTATTGCTTTAGCATAACCACAGGCAAACTTGAGAGAACAGTCACGGTGAGTTCCATTTCTCTCACAGCACTTTCTGCTACCTTCATTTATTTACCCCATCTCTAGATAAAAGGAGGATCCAGATAATATTTTTTTCTTATTTCCCCATGAAAACATAATATTCTAGAATTGCACCCCTTTTAGCTCACCAGTCAGTAGTTACAAGGTGAGCTTTTGTGATCACATTTTGTCTGTCGTCCATTGGGCCGTTGTGCATCTTTCCGTCCGTAAACAATTTCTTCAAATGGTATCTCCTCATAAACCACTGATTTGATTTTGACCAAACTTCACAGGACTGATCGTTGTTTGGTCCTCTTTGAAAGTTGTTCAAATGGTTCTGGTTCATTGCACATCTAGGTCACAGAAGCTAAAAATATATATTTTTTTACTGAAAACTTAAAAAATCTTCTTGTCTGAAACCAGAAGGCGAACGTCTTTAATATTTGGTATGTAGCTTCATTTAGTGGACCGCTACCAAAGTTGTTCAAATTATAGCCCTGGGGTAAAAAATGGCCCCGCGCAGGAGGTGACTTGTTTTATACAGACCCATATAGGGAAAAACTTTTAAAAATCTTCTTGTCTGAAACGAGAAGGCCCGGTTCTTTGATATTTGGTACAAAGCTTCACCTAGTAGACCTCTGCCAAGATTGTTCAGACTATAGACCTGGGGCCAAAAATGGCTTAGGATAAACATAGTAGCCTCCAACTTAATTTCAGGCAATAGCAGCATATTAACTGCTACTGACAAAATGTTTGTAATGCACTTCTAATGAGTATCCACAATGTATGTTTTAATGTAGAAGCTGGCCCCAGTGGCTCAGTCGGATGCACCTCATTCAGCTATGCATCCGACTGGTGATCAGGAGGTCACTGGTTCAATCCCTGCCAGGTCTGGCAACATTCTTTCATGGAGATAGATTGTGAAATTTTTTCTATGGTCATTCTTTCCCTTCTGCTGATTCAAGGAGGGCAGTTGTCAGTTTATGGTGAAAGAATGTGCACAATTACTGGTTAACGGCTTAGAGGACTAAGCCTGCCCAGAAAAAGTGAGGTTAGGTAAACTAACTGGCTCGACATGAGCCTAAAAGGGTTGACTGGACCGTAAAACCTCAACTCAATCAATACAGTTTAATATTGAAATAAAGAAATATCAACATATTTTGGTTTAAAAAGTGCCTTAAAGGTTGTGACACCTTTTTTGTTAAAACTCTTTACCATACTTGTCCTAAAGTTTTAACTAGTCCTTTTAATAGCCTGTTGATATATCTCAAAGTCTTCTGGATAAATTGCAAACAGTGTAGACCCAGATCATGGTTTTCTCAAGTCAGTCTGTCCAAATTCATAGGGTAATTACGTAACATCAGTAATTACGTAACGTCCTTTTATTCTATGTATCAAATGATTCTGTATGCATACAGTGAAGGCCCTAGTCATACTGCACAAATGCATAAACTGTTCTGGTCATCACTGTGCATA
This sequence comes from Anodontia alba, assembly GCA_964016985.1. Classification (NCBI taxonomy): domain Eukaryota; kingdom Metazoa; phylum Mollusca; class Bivalvia; order Lucinida; family Lucinidae; genus Anodontia; species Anodontia alba. Next base: position 21,284,797 of record OZ024838.1, read on the forward strand.
TACAGTATTCGACCTAATTACCGCACATACCCCTATAAGGGCACAGTCAAACAATTCCTTAGTCTTCAAGTTACAGCCAGTGTACTTTTTTGTCTACTTTTTTATAAAGGCATATGTTGTAGGTACCCATTTGATTTGCATCAACTTGTTGATGCAATTCAAATGAGTACCCACAATATATGCTTTTATGAAGAAAATCAGAAAGAAAAATCGCATAAACATCATCAAGTAAGTCTTTTGCTGATCTTTTTTAAAAGTGTACCCTTTGCAGGGCCTGACAAATCCAAGTTTCAGCCACTTGCCCGGCATTTCACAGCATCTTGAAAATGGCTCGGAATTATAATATTCCTTATATATTCTTTACAGTTTTCTGGGCAAGTGAAATAAAAAAATCACTTGCCCAGCCAAAATTTGGACTTGTCCCGGGCAGCTGGGCAATGGATTTGTCAGGCCCTGACCCTTTGTAGGTAGATACATATTTTACCATGTTTTTCTAGTAGTTTTGAAAAACCTGAGTGCACAGTGCAGTAATTAGGTCAAATGCGGTGTGCTAAAATACACCTTTAGCATGTCTAAAGATTACCAAAACAGATTATCTGCTAATAGATATGTACTTAAATTACGGTAAATGTCCTAAAATTTTAAACACTCTGTTCCATACTTTTTTGGCCTAAATTTTGTTTTTTTATGCAGTTGTTGTGCAGTTGTTTCTTAAAATACCCAGTGGAATGGCCAACTGTGTAGACTCTGATCAGACTCCTCCTAGGGTCTGCACTGTTTGCATACTCGATTTTGTCAGAATCTTTTATGTGCAAAATTTTAGGACAGCCACCATAAACTTATTTCACATTTGTTTGGTGTGAAAACCTCAGTTAGAACTGATAGCTTTGATAAGAGTGGGTATCAGATTAATATTTTGCTTCTCTACAAAAAACATACTCATTAACCCTCGTCATGCTGAATAAATTAAGATGCCACGCCCACATGTTACTTCCAGCCAATCAGATTTTGATAGAAATTCACATATTTAATGACAAACAGTGCAGATCCAGACCAGTTGGCTTCTTCAGAAGCCAAGTGATCTGGATCTACACTGTTTGGTAAGACCGGGCATGTCGTGTTCAGCATGAGAAGAGTTCTTAATGTCTTGGCAAGCACTTCTGATGAGTACCCACTTCTCATGGAGAAATAAGAAAGGTATTTATCTGGATACTTCTCTAATCTGAATCCAGGATAGGGTAACCGCTGTTAATAAAATAAAAATATCATCATTTTTATAGCCATTGCGTTAGCATGATGGGTGACTTAAGCATGCAAGTTTCCGTCCATTCGGTCGTTTGTCCCTTCGTTTATTCGTCCATGTAAATATGTCCACCCTAACGGCAACCCTAGCAACCACCCTAAATGAGGTCAAAATAGTTTGAAATATTGTACGCAGGTGGAACATAGACTTTAACCCATTGTATACTGAATAGACTCTCCCACACTATATATTGGAAGAGTCCAATTTCAATTTTAGGTATGTCCGGCCATGAGATTTACATATTCCTAGAGAAAAATGGCTAAACTATTTGCAAACAGTGGAGACCCTGATCAGACGCCGCATTCTGCGGCGTCTGATCTGGGTCTGCACTGTTTGCCAAGTACCCTTTTACGGGTCTCCCGACTACGTAGAATGGGTTAACGAAATTCTTTCTATTTTTGGTTAAGGAAAGGCCTTATTCTTAGATACAGTGTTTGAGTTTGTTGTTTGATTGTTGTAGGTACATGAGAAAGATGTTATAGGAATAAGCCATCATCCACACCAGAATCTGTTAGCTACATACTCAGAAGATGGACTTCTTAAACTCTGGAAGCCTTGATTTTACCACAGTCGTTGTCATTAGATACAGCCGAAGCAAGAAAAAGTCCCCGCCTGATGCTGTGTCACTGTTGGCAGTCAGATACATAGCTTCAGATAAGGTGGCGGGAAAGCACTGATATTTTTCTTATTTCTCCACAAAAACACATTAGAAGTGCCTTGCACAACATAGGTTTTCATGGAGAGATAAATAAAATATTATGTCGATACCCCCTCTTAACTGGAGCTAAGAAGTGTTTACTACACAGGCAAGTTGGTAGTTTGGGCTGCAGAACAATTCTCCATTGGTACTGAAAACACTTGGATCAAAATTCATAGCTTCAGATAAGTCTAGTTCCCAGGAAGTTATTTTCCTTCTTTTCCATGTAAACAAGTTGTGATGAGCACCCATAGCCTGGTGGATAGGAGTTGACTCTTAATCCATTAGGTTTCTCACCGCTGTGGTTCGAACCTCGCTTAGGTCACATGTGGGAAAGCCAAGTTCTGCTTATGGATGGTCAGGTGGTTTTTCCCCGGGTTCTCCAGTTTTCACCCACCTTTGATGAATAATCTGCTCGATATTAGTGAAATATTCTTGAAAGGGCCATAAAACCCAAATCAAACAAAAAAAAACAAGTTGTGAGTACTTATGATAAGATGCCTCCAATTAGTACCTATACATTTTGGTTAAAAAAATATCTTTTCTCAAGCTGTGATTTCATTTTCTGGCTCATTTTTGACCGATTCTTTCAAGTGTTTCATAAAACAGGCAAAAATTGGTTGGTTTGTCAGTCATATTTGATTGCTTGCTGATTGCTGACGAGTGAGTCTTTGCTGGTAATGTATAACATTTACAGTGTCAAAACCTTGAAAGGAGGTGGTGCAAGCCAAAATTCTAAGCTGACAATAAAGCTGCAGGCTACTTTTTTTTTGGCCAAAACATGCTGATACTTTTTCTTATTTATCAACTAAAATTAAAAAAAAAAAAACTCATTAAAAGCACCTCAGCAAGGTGCTCCTAATGAGTACCAAAACATATGCTTTCGTGGAGAAATAAGAAAAAAAAAAAAAAATGCCAAATTGCCTTCTTGTGTGTGATGTAATCACAAATGAATTATTTCATGAATTTTGATTCTCAGCACAGAGTGTATGAAAAGTTTTCAAAGTGGTTCTGACACTGGTGGAACAAATGATTAAAATGTACTTGAAATTCTTAGAATTTTTGCTGGACTGAACAAATTATTTGACTTGTCCGGTGTTCCTATGGATATCGGATACACTGTTACATGGAGAGTGAAGGTTGAGATGTGCAGTCTGGCTGTTTGCCTACTTTAACCTCTTTATAAGACAACAGTTTTGGATATAAGACAGTTTAAAGGTGGACCCTGAAAGTGTTGTATCCAAACCAAAATGTATAGATTATATAGAAAAATGACCATTTATGGTCATTTTTCTATGTAATCTAAACATTTTGGTTAAGAGACAACATGGTTGTTTAGCTTACACAGTTTTTCCTTTGGAATCCAGTAATAGTGTTATAAAGAGTTGGTGTACTTACCTTTGCAAATCCAGATATTTTTTTATGTTATTTCTACATGAAAACATATATTGTGAGTACTAATTAAAAGCACATCAGTGGGGCACTTCTAGCATCCAGGTATCTGAGGGGTTAGCATTCCCGACTTTGAATCCTTCTAGAGTTGGAATTCAACTCGGTGACAGTATGGCGTTTCCTTGCACAGAGCCTTCCATTATCACCCCTCCATCATCTTGATATGACAGATAATGTTCAGAGACATAAAAAAGCCAAATCATTATCTAACATGTGTCCATGTTTTCCTGGATAAAATTCACTGAGGTTCTGATGAGATTCAATAACATATGTTTTCATGGAGAAGTAAGAAAAACAGCATTTTGTGGGAAAAGCACCTTATCTACAGCTATGTATGGAGTTTTGGCCCTTTGCTGTTCCCATGTGAGTAACTCTAAAGTGAAAAGGGTCATCTAATATGTACATGTACAAATGTATAGAGTTCTGGCTCTTTACTATTCCCATGTGAGTATCCCTAAAATGAAAACGGTCATCAAATCATATTGGAAAATCTGGCCCAGATGTACTAATGAATCCTGTTAAATAAAATCTCACACTTTTTATTGATATACAGTTGACTCTTGTTATCTCGACTTAGCTTGTCTCGAATAATCGCTTATCTTGAAGCGAAAATCTGGTCCCTGTTTTAGCATAAATATCTAACAATAGGTAACAAAATATTATAGAAAAAAGAAGAAAAGGAGCAATTTCTCCTCTTTTCTACTGTATTTTCAATATATAACTTCATGCATCAAATTACATATTCATTTGTGAAATGCAGTTTGATTTATTTTTTCCTTATTTCTGCAAATCTGATACGTTGAGGTACAGATATCTTGAAGTATTTTAGAGAGTCCTTTGGACTTCAAGATAACGAGTTTACTATTCCACAGTATCCATTGACTGTGTTAGTAGTGCATAATGAGGTGCCAGATCAGGCTGCACAAAAACATACCTATATAATTTTGACCCTCTTAAACCCCACTTTTATATAGTAAAACTGGGTTTACAGGGGTATACATTATTTTTCTTATTTCTGCTCAAAAACATAGATTGTGGGTACTCATTAGAACTGCCTATGCGAGGCGGTTCAAATGATTACCCACAATGTATGTTTTGAGCAGAAATATGGAAAATATCAGAATTTTTATCTGAAAACTTTCAGGTTTTTGGTGGTGAAATTATCAATATATTTAAATAGGCGTGTTTTCGTAATATATACTCAACAAAATAATTTAAGGGTCACTTAGTGCTATTTTCCATCTTTGGAACGAGTTTGTGGGCAAAACCACAGAAGCTATTGAAATATTGTTGATTGTTTCTTAAACTGGAACACAAAAAGGAGTGTTTCCAACAACAAATTTTGAAATGAAAATTTTCATTTTGAAATTCACAAAAAATGCTACTTTTTACCCCAAAATGGAATATTACATATGAACATGATAAATAATGTCTTGACTTCAAACTGTGAATAATCATAAAGAAAGTTTTAATGTCAGTCAAGGTCTATGGGGAATCATCGAGGCAATTTTAATCTCTAAAAGGGTTGACCTCTTTTTCTGGCCATATCTGTGTGTCTTTTACCCCTAAGAAAGTGCAATTTGCAAGATTATGTTTGGGGTAAATCGTTGTTTTGACTAAAAATAGAAAAATTCAGATATTCTGAAAAAACATTATTTTGGGGTAAAACCTCTTTTTTCAGAAATTCCCATTTTTCTCAGAATCTTCTAGGCTGACAATGTTCGCATCATTGACACTTTGGTAGCTGAACAGGTGAGCTTATTGAAATGGGCTTGCAAATAGCAGTATTGCTCACAGAATTTTTTTAACATTTGAATGTTCATCGAAGGGAAACTGAAACTGGTGACCCTTTATTTTGTTGAGTATATATAGACTGGTCTGGGCTTTCACTGTCTACATAAGTCTTAACCCATAAAGTGCAAGTCACAACAGCATCAGTCGCAATTTATTTAGGGGATAACTGCATTCAAATCGGCGGTTTTACGGTCGGAAATTTCGTTTTACGGCGACGCGTCAGCGGAGCCGTAAAACGTAATTTGCGACCGTAAAACCGCAGATTTACCTCCCCAAATGACAAATTTGATGCAGTTATCCCCATTCTAATGCATTTATTCATTTTTTCTATTGAAAAAATGTACTATTTGCACAAAACGACAAGTGCTGTGAGCTGCGTAAAACCAAATGCCAGCCAATGAGAAGCGACGTAACGTGATGACGTCGGATTTGCGACAGTATATCGCAGAATATACCGTCGCAAATTTTTGACGTTATCCAATCAGACGTCGCGTTACATACGCGAGTGCATTAGAATGATTTTTCCTAGAAAATAAGACTTGATCTTTCATGTGAAGCATCTGTCTAGTAAACTGTAAGTATCCACGAATTACCAACCTTTATTTTCTAAGAAGAATGTAAAAAGATATTATTTTAGAATGTTGTCTTTATTATAATTTTATGCTTTTAAGGGTTAATGGTGTTTTCCAGTATATAGGTAAAAGTTCTCAGTACATGTATTAATACTGAATTAAGTACTGAAAAGATAGTTTGTCCTATGTAAAGTATAGGGAAAAGATAGTTTTCAGTATTGAAAAAGTGGATTTTCAGTATTAAGGATTTCTGGGACTTTCATGCATGTTTATAATGTCTGCTTAAGGGTATACACTTTCAGGGGAGACAACTTGTACACTTTCAGGGGAGACAACTTGTCAGAATTACTTTTGCCTCCCTTTTAGAGAGGGTCCAGTTTAAAAGGAAAGTACATTTTAAAGTGGACATCTTTTCAGAGGTGTTTTATGTGTAGCAAACCAAACAGGAAGTCACAAAAGTTATCTCCCTTGTTAACCCTTACTCCTGCTGAACACGACAACCCCTATCTTTGCAAACAGTGTAGATCCAGATCAGGATCTACACTGTTTGTCATGCAGTTTGTGAATCGAATAAATGAATTATATCAAGTAATCTGATTAGTTGAGTCAGAAATGGGTGTGGCTAAATTAATTTATTCAGCAGGATAAGGGTTAAATTGGCAGAAAATCTCTCGGGTATTTCTAGTCCCTTTAAGAAGCATTCAGTTGACCAGGCAAATGAAAGAAGACCTTATCAAATTTAAGACGTTTCATAGCTGCAGATAAGATGGGGTAATCACATAATATTTTTCTTATTTCTCCATGAAAACATACGTTGTGGGTTCTCTTTAGAAATGCCGCGGCGTGAACACCCACAACATGTTTGCTATGCATTTAGTCTAAATGAAATAGGACCCTGATTTCCTATGAGAATTTGAACCACAATCATTTTAGGAGTTGTCAGGTTTAAAGTCTTGTATTGGCAATTTTTGAAGATTTTGCATTCTAATTCCAGATCTTTTAACTTTGCAAAAGGAATCTAAAGCTACAATTTCAGGGGATGGGTAGCAGCTCTGTCAGAATTGTTTTACCTCGCTTCTGAAAATGGTCTACTGAAAATGAAAGAATTTGTTTCCAAAAGGTGTTAATTATTTCCTTTTAGAGTAGACCCCTTTTCAGAAAGGGGTTGGTAAGAAAGCAAATAGGAAGTTTAAAAAGTTGTCATGATTGAAAATCTGTCAATTGCACCAGTTTACTTAAAACTTAACCCTTGTCATGCTGAATAAATTAAGATACCACACCCACTTCCAATTTTCAGCCAATCAGATTGCTTGATTCAGGTTGTTGATACAAATTCACATTCTTAATGACAAACAGTGGAGATCCAGATCAGTCGGTTTCTGAAGAAGTCGACTGATCTGAATCTACACGGTTTGCAAAGGCAGGACATATCCGGGTTCAGCAGGACTCGGGTTAAAAACAAAATGATGCTACAGGACTACTTTGAAAAACAAATGACCCCAAGATGCCGTATTCTGTCAGATCTGGATCTACACTGTTTTCTCAGCCTTATCTGCTTGAGTAAAAGTGGTACTATGGATGTAAAATTTGTAAATATGTACCATTTGTGAGTATTATATCAGAAAATAAAATGTCCAAAATTTCACTTTGTAGCTGTCATTTATGAACTGTTTAATTAATTTGTCCAGCTATACAGTTGGCTCTTAATTGTCAGTAAAACAAGACCATGTATTTTATCCCCACCTGATGATGATTATCAATATCAACCTGATTTTCATTTCTTGTCGAGTTCTTCTTTCAGATACCACATAGGCTATGTTTGGAGACTTATTTAAGTCCCCGGTTAGTTTCTGCTTAGTCTATATTGGACAGTTTTCGGCCCGTCAGGAATCATGTCAGGCAGATAATGGTCCAGTATAGATTTACGTAGAATGCTAGCAGGGCTGTTGTAAAATTCCATCAGCAACTTCCATTTGACCTTAAACAAAAAAGCCACATTTGGGGGCTGACCCCTAATGATCCCTCCAAAATATCAGCCGCTGAAAGTTCTACCTAGCATGCAAAGTGTTAACCCTTAAAATGCCAAAAAAACCTGCATCTGAAAATGTCTGTTTGTGTCGTCTGCTAAATATTCTTGCAAACTTATTTTCACATATAGGCAAACAGTGTGGACCCTGATCAGACTGCTCCTAGAAGAGCAGTCTGATCTGGGTCCACACTGTTTGCAAAAATGACTTTTAAAATCACAAGCAGATGACAAAGCAGACAACAATGGTTGTGATTGACAATTTAAGGGTTAACACTAGTAGACTTAAATGGGTCTCACCCACACATAGCCCAGGAGTAACTGGGGGTCAACCTCCAAAGGTAGACTTTTTTGGTATCGGACGCTTTTAATGAAAAGCTTGACAAAACACAACTATTTGATCTCACCCTCTGCTATCTTCAGCATAAACTCAAACCCAGCCCCAGCCTGAATCCCTACTCATAAAAGTCTCAAACGGAGCCATGTTTGGTATCAGAACAAAGATTTTGATGATAATGATGATGAGTTCAGGTTTAACCCTTTCATCTCTGAGTTCCTGAAGTGGACTCTTCCGTCTTTCTTTTGGTCATGTTCATGTTTATCAATAAGGACCCAGTTGTTCAAAACTAACAATATTAGTTAACATATTGTTAAAACTTTGATCATTAAATATGGCATATACCACTAATATTTTCACTGAAAAATGCGAGTAGCTTTTGCTACTTACATATTTTCAGCAAAAATACCTGTGAATTAGATATTATACTTACTAGAACAGTTAACATTTTAACCACTAACCTCGTTAAGCTGATGATGCTTTGAACAACTGGGCCCAGCTTTTTACTCAGTCATAAATAGACTGGCAAATAGTGTAGATTCTGATGTCTCATCTGGATCTACACTGTTTGCATAAGTATTTGTATAGGTCTACAGGGTTGAAAGAGTTAGAAACACGTCAACCCCATGAGGGTCATTTGTGTTAAAATAATACATCAATTTGGTTAGTTTTAAAACGCCTGTAATCGTAACATGAATCAGGTATGCATGAAACTATAAAATGGGACAAATTATAAAAACAAAATTTGATGATTTTGAACCCTTACAGAAATTATCAGGATGATGAGTAGCACTTGGCAATGAAGTCCATCTGTCTGAGTTTTTGGTGCTACCTTGTGTAATTTTGTTAGATTTTCATAGAAATGCTCAGCTTCATGAGTAGCAGTGTGTGACATTAATTTTGCTTCCTTACATGGTTATCTACCCTTGCCACATGCCTGTCTTTTGCCTCTGTGGCTCAGTCAAATGTGCACCCAACTGGTGATCAGGGCCCAGTTGTTCAAAACTAACGATGTCATTAATTAACGATTCGTTAAAATTTTAACTGAGTGATACGCAAATATGCTGAAATTTTTTGCTGAAAAAATGTGAGTAGCTTTTGCAGTGCAAAACCTACTCACATTTTTTCAGCAAAAAATATCAAAATATTGCGTATTGAATCCGCTAAAACAGTTAACTAAATGACCCTTAACGAGCTCGTTAAGCTAACGACGCTTTGAACAACTGGGCCCAGGAGGTCATGGGTTCAATCACCACTGGGTTCGGCAACATTTTTTCGTGGAGATTGATCATAAATATTTCCTACGGTCCTTCTCTCCCTTCTGCTGATTTCAGAAGGGCAGTTATCAGTTCCTGGCAAGAGAATAAGCACGAGTACTAGTTAACCGCTTATAAGACTAAGCCTACCCATGAAAAGTATGGTTAAGTAAACGGATCGGCTCGACATGACCTCAATAGTGTTGACTGGGCCACTCTACCCTGAACAAAACAAAGCAAAATACATGTTTGTGATACAAAATGCTTTGCGTTGTTGTACGATTTTCATAAAACCTGGAAAAAAGAAAAATGGAAATGATCAGCATAATGAGTGATAGCCGCATTTCTAGGCCAGCCTTCCAGCCATTGAGTAGCTTCCTTTTCTTTATCTCACCTTTTGGGTCAGCTATCTTGGTGCCATGAGGTATAAAGTCACCCTTACATGTCGGGGGTTACCCAAATTCAAGTGCAGTCATCCTTACGTGCCGGGGGTTACCCAAATTCAAGTGCGTTTTAACAGTTATCTGCCAGTGAAATATAGTTCATTTTATTTCTTTGAAGTGGCATTGCGAGACTTTAGACCCATTTTAGAAAGTGTTGAAGTTGCTTCCCTTTGAAAGCTTGTCCGCCATTCTGGCGTACAGGTTTACATTATAACAACAGGGAAATCAAAGAAATTGGGCATTTTTCTGTGTTTTCGACAAAATTGCTCATATGACCTACATGACTGCATGATAATAAGTGTATCATACGTCATATGGCTCTTCAAGCTTTTCTTTAACCTAATTAAAAGTCATTGCTTCCATCTGTGATTTTCTCCACATTACAAAAACATGCCTATTCAAATACACTGAAAGTTTTACCACTAAAAAAAAATGAAAATTTTCAGATAAAAAATTCTGATATTTTTCTTGTTTCTGCTCAAAACATAGATTGTTGGTACTCGTTAGAGGTGGTTCTAACGAGTACCCACAATGTATGTTTTGAGCAGAAGTAAGAAAAATAATGTATACTCCTGTAACCACCAGTTTTACTATATAAACGTGGGGTTTAAGGGGGTCAAAATTATGTAGGCATGTTTTCGTGATGATATAGTGTAATATAAGCCTGTACTCCACTGAGGACAAAATTTCAAATGGGAAATAACTGCAAAATGTCCAAAAATGGGTCAGTTAACATTTACCCCTCTCTGGGCTAATTCAGCAGACGACAAATGGATGATATTTTTCTTACTTTCCCAGAAAAAGGGGTGGCATTTTGTGCTAATTAGAGACAATTTACATGAAATGCCAAATTTTGTTTTCTAGGAAAAATGAGAAAAAATATTTAAAATTGTCGTCTGCTGAAAATTTTACCCAGAGTGCTATGCGTAACTGCATTCAGTGATAACTATAATTTTTGTTTTAACCCTTAAAGCGCCAATCACAACTATTGTCGTCTGCTTTGTCACCTGCTTGTGATTTTAAAAGTCATTTTTGCAAACAGTGTGGACCCAGATCAGACTGCTCCTTTAGGAGCAGTCTGATCAGGGTCCACACTGTTTGCCTGTATGCAAAAAATAGGTTTGAAAAGTCTGCAAGAATACTCAGCAGACGACATAAACAGAGGACATTTTCAGATACAGATTTTCTTGGTGCTTTAAGGGTTAAATCATTCTACCAAACAGATTTACTGTGGACAGACACTCCTGAGAAGACAATGTAGACTCTGATACTTCCAATGACATTTCAAGTCAGTTGGCCTTTTGGTTCAGGATAAAAGAGTTCAAAATAGATTTTCAACATGGCTGCTACGGCAGCCATCTTGGATTTCCAATCAGAATGAGTTTAGCTATTTTTGATCTACAAGTCACCCTGATATTTCCTTTCAAGTTTTGAGTCAATTGGCCTTTCTGTTCAGAAGATGTTCAAAATAGATTTTCAAGATGGGGAATATGGCGGCCATAATGGATTTTGGATCTGAACAAATTTAGCTATTTCTGATCTACAAGTCACCCAGATACTTCCAAGTTTTGAGTAAACTGGCCTTTAGGTTCAGGAGAAGAAGTGCAAAACTGATTTCTAAGACAGCAGCCATAGTGGCCATTTTGGATTTCCAATCAGAATGATTTTAGCTATTTTTGATCTACAAGTCATCCCGATGCTTTCTACCAAGTTTCAAGTCATTTGGCCTTTTGGTTCAGGAGAAGGTGCAAAATAAATTTCCAAGATAGCGGCTATGGCAGCCTCTTGGATTTCTGATCGGAATGCTTTTAGCCACTTTTTATCTACATGTCACCCTGATGCTTCCTTGGCCTTTCAGTTCAGCAGAAGCGAAAAATAGATTTTCATGATAGTGGCCATCTTGGATTTCTGATTGGAACTATTTTAGCTATTTATGATCTTCAAGTCACCCTGATGCTTCTTACCCGTTTCAAGTCAATTGGCCTTTTGGTTCAGGAGAAGAAGCGAACAAGAGATTTTCAAGATGGATGCCATGGGGGCCATCTTGGATTTCCAACTGGAACGATTATAGCTATTTTAGATCTACAAGTCTTCACCCCCTCTACCCCCTCCAGGAGAGAAGAAGCAGAATACAGAAGTTTTGAGTCTGTTGGCCCAGGTTTGTAGGAGGAGTAGGCTTTTAAAGCAAATTGGTGACAACAGACAATGGACATTCACAATCACCATAGCTCACCTTTAGCACTTCGTGCTTAGGTGAGCTAAAAAGAGTAACAAACATAAGACATTCTTTTGTCACGGACAATTCAAAGCAGCGGAAGGGACAGCATGACCGTAGAAAATAATTTATGATCAACCTCACCAGCTAGGATTGAACCCACAAATTCCTGATCTCCCATCGGATGCGCATCCGACTGAGCTACCAAGGCCGACATCAACAGATAGTACAAGAGGGCCATGATGGCCCTGTAACGCTCACCTGAGCAACATAGCACTTTGAGAACCTGATCTAGAACTGATCAAGGCAAACATTCTGATCAAATTTCAAAATGATTATATTAACAAGTAAGACAATGTAGCATATTTAATGGACTGTGAAATAAAGTTCAAGGTAAAATATGGATGACTGCACTCAAGAGGCCATGCTAAGATGTATGCATGTATCAAGTATCACTGGCTGTAGGAGCAATAGTTACTGAGAAACTGACCTAAACACAAACACTTCACAAATACCAAATATCACTCTCTAGGACCAATAATTACTGAGAAACTGACCTAAATGGAAAAACTTAAAAGAGTCACTGGACAGAATACTATACATCACCTTGAAATCATCAAGACAAACATTTTGAGCAAGATTCATGATGATCACTTCAAAAATTTGACCTCTAGAGCATCAACAAGGTTTTCCTTTAATTTGGCCACGTTTCTGATATCAAGTGACCCAATTTTAAACTAGACCTAAAAATCATCAAGACAAACATTTTGAGCAATATTTATAATGATTATTTCAAAAATGTGACCTCTGGAGTGTTAACAATTTTCTGCTAATTTGGCCCTGTGACCTAGTTTTTGACTCCAAGTGACCCAGTTTCGAACGACCTAGAAATCATCAAGACAAACATTTTGAGCAAGATTCATGATGATTGCTTAAAAAATGTGACCGCTAGAGTGTTAACAAGGTTTTCTGCTGATTTGGCCAGGTGACCTAGTTTTTGACCCCAAGTGACCCAGTTTCAAACTTGACCTAGAAATCATCAAGACAAACATGTTGAGCAAGATTCATGATGATTGCTTGAAAAATGTGACCACTAGAGTGTTAACAAGGTTTTCCACTGATCTGGCCCAGTGACCTAGTTTTTGACCCCAGGTGACCCAGTTTCAAACCTGACCTAAAAATCATCAAGACAAACATTTTGAGCAAGATTCATGATGATTGCTTAAAAAATGTGACCGCTAGTGTTAACAAAGTTTTCTTCTGATTTGGCCCAGTGACCTAGTTTTTTACTCCAAGTGTCCCAGTTTGGAACTTGACCTAAAAATCATCAAGACAAACATTTTGAGCAAGATTTATGATGATTGCTTCAAAAATGTGACCCCTAGAGTGATAACAAGATTTTCCACTGATTTGTCCAGGTGACCTAGTTTTTGACCCCAGGTGACCCAGTTTGGAACTTGACCTAGAAATCATTAAGACAAACATTTTGAACAAGATTCATGATGACTGCTTCAATTATGTGACCGCCAGAGTGTTAACAAGGTTTTCTGCTGATTTGGCCTGGTGACCTAGTTTTTTATCCCAAGTAACGCAGTTTCGAACTTGACCTAGAACTCATCTCAAGACAAACATTTTGAGCAAGATTCATGATGATTGCTTGAAAAATGTGACCGCTAGAGTGATAACAAGATTTTACGCTGATTTGGCCAGGTTACCTAGTTTTTTTTGACCCCAGGTGTTCCAGTTTCGAACTTGACCTAGAAATCATCAAGACAAACATTTTGAACAAGATTCATGATGATTGCTTCAAAAACGTGACCGCTACAGTGTTAACAAGGTTTTCTGCTGATTTGGCCCAGTGACCTAGTTTTTGACCCACGTTATCCAGTTTCAAACATATCCTAGAACTCATCAAGACAAACATTTTGAGCAAGATTCATGATTATTGCTTCAAAAATGTGACCACTAGAGTGTTAACAAGGCTTTCTGCTGGTTTGGCTTGGTGACCTAGTTTTTGACCCAGGTGATCCAGTTTCAAACCTGACCTAGAAATCATCAAGACAAACATTTTGAGCAAGATTCATGATGATGGCTTGAAAAATGTGACCGCTACAGTGTTAACAAGGTTTTCTGCTGATTTGGCCCGGTGACCTAGTTTTTAACTCCAAGTAACCCAGTTTCTAACTTGACCTAGAAATTCATGATTATTGCTTCAAAAATGTGACCAGTAGAGTGTTAACAAGGTTTTCTGCTGATTTGTCTGGGTGACCTAGTTTTTGACCCCAAATGACCTAGTTTCAAATCTGACCTAGAAATCATCAAGACAAACATATTGAGCAAGATTCATGATGATTGCTTCAAAAATGTGACTGCTAGAGTGTTAACAAGGTTTTCTGCTGATCTGGCCTGGTGACCTAGTTTTTGACCCCAAGTGACTGCGTTTTGAACTTGACCTAGATTTAATAGAGGCAAACATTTTGAGCAAGTTTCATCAAGATTGGATCAAAACTATGACCTCTAGCATGTAAACAAGTTTTTCCTTTGATTTGACCTGGTGACATAGTTTTTGATCCCAAGTAACCCAGTATCGAACTTGACCTAGATTTCATAGAGGCAAACATTCTGACCAAGTTACATCAAGATCAGGTCAAAACTGTGACCTCTAGAGTGTTAACAAGTTTTTCCTTTGATTTGACCTGGTGACCTAGTTTTTGATCCCAAGTAACCCAGTATCTAAACTGACCTAGATTTCATAGAGGCAAATATTCTGACCAAGTTTCATCAAGATCGGGTCAAAACTGTGACCTCTAGAGAGTTAACAAACTAATTGTTGACGACGGACGATGGACAGAGGGTGATGACAATAGCTCACCCTGAGCTTTTGCTCAGATGAGCTAAAAATGGGCTGGTTCAAATTTTAGGACAAATATGGTGAGGAGATCAGTTGCCCCAATATTTATGGAACACATCACACCACAACCTCTTTAAACACTATTGTTGGGGTCCATAACATAATCCTTGTTAAACAACTGTGTTATATCAAAACAAAACTGTATAGATTACATTGAAAAATGACCATTTATGGTCATTTTTCAATATTATCTATATATTTTTGGGATCCATCTTTGAACTGTGTTATATCCAAAACAGAGTTATAACAAACCGTGTTAGCAGTTGTAGTATACCTCCTTACTATACTTATCCTAGGAAACTGAACAAGTCCATTTGGTACTATATGTGAATTCTACACTGGGGTAAGTACAGTATTCCAGGAGAAACATACTACCAAAAAGACAACCCGCCTATTCAAAAATATAGAAAATTTCACCTCCAAAACTGGAAGTTTTCAGATAAAAAACTGATATTTTTCATATTTCTGCTCAAAACATAGATTGTGAGTACTCATTAGAACCACCTCAGTGAGACAGTTCTAACGAATACCCACAATCTATGTTTCTGAGCGGAAATAAGAAAAATAATGTATACCCCTGTTAACCCCAGATTTATGTATAAAAGTGGGGTTTAAGGGGGTCAAAAATATATAGGCATGTAATTTTGGTGAGGCAGTTCTAACAAGTACCCACAATCTATGTTTTTGAACAGAAATAAGAAAAATAATGTATACCCCTGTAAACCCTAGTTTTACCATATAAAAGTAGGGTTTACGGGGTCAAAATTATATAGGCGTGTTTTCGTGATGTCTCTGGCCAAGTTCAACAGACAACAAATTGATATTTTATTTTTCCCAGAAAACAATATTTGACATTTCAGTGGAGACAATTTGCAGGAAATGTCAAATCTGTTTTCTAGGAAAAATAAGAAAACTTTCAAAATTTCGTCTGTTGAAATTATTTGTTTTACCCAGCATGCTTAAAGTATTATTTAAATGCTACATTCATCAATTACAACTGCAGCAGACAATTTTTTTTTTTTTTCTATTTTCTTAGAACTGTGCCAAAAATAAGTTAACATTCTTGATAATCTTCCACTGATGATTCACTTAAAATGTCGACTTAATTCTCTATGAAAATAAAAAGAAAATTAAGTGTTGTCTGCAGCAGATTATGTGTGGCACTTTAATGATTAAAAATAATCAAAACCCTACAAATACTTTTGTAGTTATAAATGAAAAATGAAAGTTCTTTTAAAGAGTTTCAAGGAGTTATTTTGCAGTTAACCGTTGGAGACAATTTGCATGAAATATAAAATCCTATTATCTGGGAAAAAAATGATAAAATATGTCAAAATGTCATCTGCTGTTATTTTTACCCAAAGTGCTAAGCATTAAGTTACGAGGGCCCTGCAAAATGTTTAGTCACTAGGTTCGGATTACTTCAGTGCTATTTTTTTTCAAACATATTTTGTTGGCCTCGGTGGCTCAGTTGGATGTGCCGTCCGACTGGAGACCAAGAGGTTGCGGGTTCAACCCCCGCCTAGGTCGGCAACATTCTTTCGTGGAGATTGATCATGAAATATTTTCTACGGTCATTCTCCCCCTTCCGCTGATTCAAGAAGGGCAGTTGTCAGTTTCTGGCGAAAGAATGTGCACAATAGAGGACTAAGCCTGCCCAGTAAATGTGTGGTTAGGTAAACTGACCGCGCTCGACATGACCCCATTGGGTTGACTGGGCCGTAAAACCTCAACACCAACAAAATCAAACATATTTTTATTACAAACCTTCAAAGTATTCCCCCTTTACTGAAACACATTTTTGTAACCTTTTTACCAAGTCGCGAAAAGCAGACACTGAAAAATAGCGCTGCCAAGAGAACTTCTAGACGTATATTTATTTCTAGAAAGCATTTTCTTAAGCCTTGGAAATAAAAAGAAGTCACAGGAACGCCGGTCAGGTGAATAAGGTGGATAGTATAAAACCTTCACCTTTTCAGAAACCAAAAAAGACGTAACAACCTCACATTTATGAGAGGAGGCATTGTCATGTAAAAAGTGTACTCCTGACCATCCTTTGCTTGGTCGTTTTTTATTGTAAAACTCTTTCACTTTCTTCAGTACAGAATTCTTGTAGAATCGGCCAGTTACTGTATGACCAAATGGACAAGGCACTTGAACGATTGGCCCACTTGAATTAAAGAAAATTGCGTACAACATCTATTTCGAACTTACGGTTCTCTTAGCATTTTCACTTCCATTGCTTATTATCAGCCCTTCTTTGTGGCTCAAACATGTGCACCCAGGTTTCATCACCTGATAGCAAGTTAGAAATAACCCGACTATTACAGCCTTTGTATGTTTTCAAAAGTTCCCGGGCACATTTAAGGTGTTGTGTCTTTTGCTCCTCAGTGAGCAAATGAGGTACCCACCTAGTGCAAACGCGTTGCCAGTACAACTAGCTATATCTTTGACAGACAATCGCGCATCCTGTTCGACCATAATCTTAACAGCAGCAATGTTAGCCTTGGTAACAGAGGTTTTAGGCCTTCCAGGACGAGTATCTCAGTAAAGAGTTCTCAGAAGACAACACAGCTGGCTGGAAAGGGGTGATCCAATAGGACTGTAGGTTGTTGTGGACAAATTATGAAAGCTGTATCGTACATGCTAAATCCCTTAGGTTGGTGTGGACGAAATATGAAAGCT
Source organism: Anodontia alba (assembly GCA_964016985.1). NCBI lineage: Eukaryota > Metazoa > Mollusca > Bivalvia > Lucinida > Lucinidae > Anodontia > Anodontia alba. The sequence goes on from OZ024838.1 coordinate 21,302,488, forward strand.
ATATCCTACATAACTCAGCTGTCATGTACACTTTTTAAACTTAAACACAGCTGTAAATGACAAAGTATGACCTGACCTTGACAGAAGGTCAAACTGAGGAAGGGATGTGTGCTATTGAAAGAAAGGTCTTACCCTAAGGTAGGTGTGGACCAAATATTAAAGCGGTATCTTGAATACCTCAGCAGTTACCTACACTCTTTAAAACCTAAATGCAGACCTTGAACATGGGTTTAAATGAAAAAGTATGATCTGACCTTGACCTAGACAGGTCAGGCTCAGGAAGAATGTGTGCTACTGAATGGTCTTACCCTAAGGTAGGTGTGGGCCAAATATTAAAGCGGTATCTAGAATACTTCAGCAGTTTTGTACACTTTTCAAAGCTTAAACACAGAACTTAAAAATGGGTGTAAAGGACAAAGTGTAAACTGACCTTGACCTATATAGAGGGTCTAACTTGGTGATGGGGTGTATGCTATTGAAAGGTCTTTCTTTATGAAAGCATATCGAGGGCTGATCGCAAGACTATAGCAAGTCAGATGGTTCTTTTTTCCCAATACTTAATTCCCTCACCATGAAGGCGTTATGAAGATTACAACATTTCTTTCTGTAAACAATGGAAATTTAAGTGCCATTGCTCGGATGAGCAATGGCACCTAAATTTCCATTGTTTACAAAGGGGTCAAAAGTGCCCCTAAACAAGGGTTTCAAAAATATGTTTGAGTTCTTGTGCTCAACCCTCGATATGTTGTTGGTACTTACTTGAATTGCCTTGACTTGTCAAAAGCATATGTTGTCGGTACTATTTCAAGTTGCATCAACTTGTCGAAGCAATTCAAATGAGTACCAACAACATAAAAAATTATGCTTTTATAAAGAAGCAGATAAAAGTACACAAGCTGTAAAGACTACGAAATTGCTTGACTGTGTGCTTATAAGGGTATGTGTGGTAATTAGGTGGAATACAGTATGTAACATTTACATTCATTGATCAGACTGCATTATGTGCCATCGGGTCAGGACGTGCCTTTAACCCTTAGCACCCAGGCTAAAATTTTCAGCAGACAACATTATGAAAAATATTTTTCTTATTTTTTCTTGAAAACAGGATTTGACATTTCATACAAATTGTCTACAACTTTAAAGGCTCCATATTCCTCAGAAATAGACATCTTATTCTCCAAGAGAGCTTTCTGCTCAGTGATATTGGTAAGGTAACTGATTAACTCTTGAGCACCGAGCAAAACTTTTTTTCAAATATTTTTCACATTTTCGAAGTTGACATTTCATGTGAAGCGTCTGTCAAGACTTAATCTATGTAAAAAGAAAACAAAAATGTTGTCTGTTGACATTGTGATTAGCACTTTAATCATTAATATGATGAGTACTCAATTTGCATGAAATACCAAGCCTTATTTTCACTGAAAAAAAATGCATGAACAAAATGCATGAAAAAAATCAAGATGTCAGCTGCTTCAGTTGTGATTTACCCTAGTCCTGCTGAACCTGGATACGCCCTGTCTTTGCAAACAGTGTAGATCCAGATCAGTTGGCTTCTTCAGAAGCCAACAGATCTGGATCTACACTGTTTGACATTAGGTATGTGAATTTGTATCAACCAACTGGATCTAGCAATCTGATTGGCTAAAAATTACAAATGGGCGTGGTATCTTAATATATTCAGCATGACAAGGGTTAACACTACCATTTTGTATATAGGGCAATGAGTGCACTGATCAGACAATGCAATGACATGCTCTCATCAAGGGCATAGTTGGGTACTTACAGAATCAATGGCTATAGTAGAATATAGTGACTAACAGGAAAGACACTGATCAGACTGCACTGATACATAGACTGGTCTGGAGCACATATAGCAAAATGGCCAGTTTTTCGTGCAGTGATACTGGAAAGGCAACTGATTAACATTTTATGTGGCAAGCAGTATTTGTAGCAGACACATTCTGTTTTTTATGTTTTACAGACGATAAGTCTTGAAATTTCACATGAATCGTCTGCTTGGCTTTGCAGACGATTCTAATGGAATGTCAAGACATATTTTCTATGAAATGAAAATAAAAATATCATCTGCTACACTTGTGATTAGCACTTTAACACTTAGCACTCTGGATAAAATTGTCAGCAGATGACATTTTGATATATTTTTCTTACTTTTCCCAGAAAACAGGACTTAACATTTCATGCAAATTGTCTCCTAATTCCCAGAAACAGGATTTGACATTTCATGCAAATTGTCTCTTAGGAGACAATTTGCATCAATTGTCAAGTCCTGTTTTCTGGGAAATATAAGAAAAATATCAATTTGTCGTCTGCTGAAAATGCTCAGAGAGTGGTAAAGGTTAAGGTTTGTTACGATGAGCAACACAGTAAAATTGCCATTTTGAACATGCGGGCAATGAGTGCACTGATCAGGCTATGCATTCTTACATTCTCATCAGGCCATCGTTGGGTACTTACAGAATCAATGGCTACAGAAGAACATATCGACAAACAGAGACTACTCTGATCAGACTGCGCTGATATGTAGACTGGTCTGATCATTAGCCGATCACATATAGTAAAATGACCATTTTCTTGTTCAGTGATATTGGTAACGTAAATGTAAGCGCCAAGCAAAATTGTAGCAGACTGCATTCTATTTGTGTATGCATTCTATAAACAATGTCTTGAAATTTCTTGTAAATAGTCTACTTGGCAGATTATTCACATGAAATTTCAAGGCTTATATTTTATGAAAGGAAAAAAAAAAAATTCAAAATGTCGTCTGCTGCAGTTGTGTTTGGCGCATTAAAGGTTGAATGTTGTTTGTAAGAAAAGGTAAATGACTTGGCATAATATGTTTCATCTGAATACATGTTGTTTACATATAGATGTAGAATATTTTCTTGCCCTGGTGATGTTGGTACAAATAAGCTTTTTTTTCTTTTTTTGTTAGAAATCATGTGATCTAGTGTACAGAATGAACAGCTTGGAAAAAATCATTTTTATCTGAACACATCAGCCATTCAAAGTTATTTCTTTGGCAACTTATGGCAGCCATGAATCAAAAGCAAAACCAGACGACCTAAGGCAGAGACCTGCTTTGCTTTTCTTATTACAAATATAGATTTTTTTTTTATTGTTTTTTTTCAGCAGATCATGCCATGCATGCAATACACGATTTCATAAGTATTAACCCTTGTCCTGCTGAATAAATTAAGAAGCCACACCCATTTCTAATTTTCAGCCAATCAGATTACTTGATCAAGGTTGTTGATATAGATTCACATACTTAATGGCAAACAGTGCAGATCCAGATCAGTTGGCTTCTTCAGAAGCCAACTGATCTGGATCTACACTGTTTGCAAAGGCAGGGTATATCCAGGCTCAGCAGGACAAGGGTTAAAAAAAAAAAAAAAAAAAAAAAAAAAAATTCAATAATTCAATAAATAAATAAAAGATAGAGTGCCTGCTACTATAATGTTGCTTACCGCTTCAAGGGTTAGGAAGTCTACAGTAGCTATTATTTTTGAACTAGACACTACTGCACCCCAGTTGGGCAGGATGGTTTGAGCCTTCATTGTTTGTATGTGTCTTAACCCATTGTACACTGAATAGACTCTCCAACACAATATACTGGAAGAGTCCAATTTCAATTTTAGGTACGTCCGGCTATTCGATCTACATATTCCTAGAGAAAAATGGCTAAACTTTTGCAAACAGTGGAGACCCTGATCAGATGGCACATTCTTCGGTGTCTGATCTGGGTCCGCACTGTTTGCCAATTACCCTTTTACAGGTCTCCCGACTACAATGGGTTACGGTTTCTCATGAAACAGCCCAAACAGATGCCAATATTTTCTTATAAAGAATACACCAAAATGCCGTTTTACTATATTTTACAATTTGGGCAACTTCGTCTTTTTCTCCCTGCATACCAAGGACTTTCTGAAAAGGTCAGTCTTCTCTTAAATGAAAGAATTTGCTCTACTTGAGAGCAAATTCTTTCTTTTTATAGTAGACCCTTTTTTGGAGGAAGACAACATTTTGCCTCCCCTGAAAGCTTTATTTGTGGTAAAGTTTAGGGAATATATAGTAAATTAATCGACAGAACTAAACAAATTTGAAACAGGCATAACAATACCTTTGCAAGCGTCTGTATTTTGAATTCAACCATGCCATTCTAATTTTAGACACCCTCTAGATATTAAGACATGCAGGACGGGCCACAAAACGACTCAACCCCAGCCAGTCAAACTTCAGTGAAATAATGTCAGAATAGTCCCAATTCTTAGTTTACTCGTTCAGTATCAGTACATTGTGCAGTAACAGTAAAGAAACAAAAACAGACAGCATTGCATTCCTGTATAATCTGATATGGGACTTCACCACGATTTTACCAATATTCTAAGGTAGTTTTTCGCATGCCACAGACCCAGTAACATTTGTTCTTCTCATTTGTATCAACAGCTGGGTACTAACAAAAAGGTAATTAGGCGTTTTCTTACGAAGAATGCATTAAATAAATATCTATAAAGGCATTAATGACAAATACTTTAATACAGATCATTGAAAAGAATTTATTTCATTTAAGCTCAGTTAATGCATGACTAGCATTTTGCAAATAGGAAAAACAAACTCAAAGCCACCAAGAACTTCCCTTTCATAATCTCAAACAAATCCAGAAATTCAGTGCGAGGATAAAACACAAATTCTGGAAGGCTCAAACAATACTGATCAGGCACACAAAGTTGCAATGTTGTTTCAATGTCCTAGACTTTGAATCAATGTTGAAGTGTTGTCGTTTGCCCACTGGTTACATAGTAATATGAGCAGCCTGTGCAAGAAGGCGCCAGATTGCAAAGGTGCTTACGTTACGTCCAACGTCTCTATGTCAGGAAATTTTTGCACACATTTTTTGCAGTTACTTTAACTGTTTTAGGGTGTATAAAAATTCATGGTCTCTGTATTCTCAGAGTACATAGATTGGAAAAAGGTCGCATGCCTGTCAAATTCCCACTTTTACACACAGCACACTAATCTCAAAAATAATATTACTGCAAAACTTTTCTGGTTTACAGTATAGGTATACTCAATATTACCAGACTTTTTACCAACACTACATGTATTTAATGCTAGTGGTGATTACCTCCCAATCTTGACTCCACCAATCCTGATAAAAGCCATGCCACGAAAATAGATAGTTACATATAAAATATATTATCCTCATTGTGCAAAGGAAAACAACTTATGCAAACAGGAAGTTGCCTTAAGTATCCAAACCATTTCAAAAATGGAGGCTAGTCTTTATGGAACATGGCGATTACTCTTAAAAGAAAGAATTTGCTCCCACTGGGAGCAAATTCTGTCCTTTAAGAGTAGCCCCCAAAGTATGGGCTGCAAATATTTTGGTAATTCATGCAAAAATCTATCTACTTTTCAACTGTATCCATTTCCCTTAACCTTTACACATACTGAGAAAGCCAAACAATGGCTATCTTTGTTCCCTTAGTGGAACAGCACCACATGTAATTTTAGTTATCTTAACGGTTAGCACTCTGGGTAAAATTTTCAGCAGATGAGATTTTGAAATTGTAGTCTTATTTTTCCTAGGAAACAGGATTTGACGTCCAATAGAGACAATTTGCATAAAATGTCATATCCTGTTTTCTGGGAAAAATAAGAAAAAAACATCACCAAGTTGTCATCCGCTGAATTAGCCCAGAGAGTGGTAAAGGTTAATATCCAAATACAATGGATGGTGGACAGTGCACAATTATGCAGTTACTGGCCTTGCTGGCTCAGTTGGATGCACTGTCCGACTGGAGACCAGGAGGTCACGGGTTCAACCCCCGCCGAGGTCGGCAACATTCTTTCGTAGAGATTGATCATGAAATATTTTCTACGGTCATTCTCTCCCTTCCGCCGATTCAAGAAGGGCAGTTGTCAGTTTCTGGTGAAAGAATGTGCACAATACTGGTTAACCGCTTAGAGGACTAAGCCTGCCCAGTAAACGTGTGGTTAGGTAAACTGACCACGCTCGACATAACCCCACTGGGTTGACTGGGCCGTAAAACCTCAACACAAACAAACAAACAATTATGCAGTCTGGTCTGTGCAACACAGTTCTTCTCCTCTCTCAGGTACATGTTTACCAAATTTACGGTAAAATTTCCCACACCAAAGTTTCTGACAAACTGACATATGCAAATAGTGCAGACCCAGATCATATTGCTACTGATCAGGGTCTACACTGTTTGCTATTCCATCATGTATTTTAACCCTTGTCCTGCTGAATAAATTAAGATGCCACGCCCATTTCTAAGTTTCAGCCAATCAGATTACTTGATCCAGACTGTTGAGATAAATTCACATCCCTAATGGCAAACAATGCAGATCCAGATCAGTTGGCTTCTTCAGAAGCCAACTGATCTGGATCTACACTGTTTGCAAAACAGGGTATATCCGGGTTCAGCAGGACAAGGGTTAAGAAAAAAGAATGCATAAAAAGCAAAATTCAGGCCAAAAAAAGGTATGGAATAAATTGTTCAAAATTTTAGGATATCCTATATCCTTAATATTCACCTTTTTATGGCATACCATGCCTTTCCTAAAATATGAATGTCAACTTTTATACATGTTGATAGGTCTAAAAACTGCCTGCTGAAGATATGATGTTTTATGTCACCTTCAACATTATTTAAATCATATTTGCAAAGATGAAGGGTGATAATTAACCCTAATCCTGCTGAACCCTGATATGTCCTGCATTTGCAAACAGTGTAGATCCAGAGAAGCCAACTGATCTGGATCTGCACTGTTTGCCATTAAGTATGTAAATTTATACCAATAATCTGGATCAAGTAATCTAATTGGCTGAAAATTAGAAATGGGTGTGGCATCTTTATTTATTCAGCAGGACAAGGGTTAAAAGCTCTATGCCAAGAAGCACCATACAGTCTTGAGCTGAACTTGGCTTCTAGTGATTTGAACCCAGGACCTCATGATCAGTAGTCAGTTGGGCTAATCACTAGGTCACAGGTCAGTTGCAATAAAAAAAAAAAAAAAAAAAAAAAAAAAAAAAGAACAAAAAACAGCTGATAGTAGCACACAGGGTTGGCTAGTTGGTTTAGAGTTAAATGGTCAAATCAACAATATTAAGGTAATGTTGAGCCTGTTAACCCTTGTCCTGCTGAACCCGGATATACCCTGCCTTTGCAAACAGTATAGATCCAGATCAGTTGGCTTCTGAAGAAGCCAACTGATCTGGATCTACACTGTTTGCCATTGAGTATGCAAATTTATAGCAACAATCCAGATCAAGTAATCTGATTGGCTGAAAATTAGAAGTGGGCATGGCATCTTAATTTATTCAGCAGGACAAGGGTTAATTTGCCTAACCACACTGTTCCTGGGCAGGCTTAGTCCTCTTAGCAGTTAACCAGTCCTTGCACACATTCTTTCACCAGAAACTGACAACTGCCCTTCTTGCATCTGTGAAAGGGAGAGACTAACCTTGAGAAAATATTTCATGATCGATCTCCACGAAAGAATGTTGCTGGACCCAATGGGGATCAAACCCTCGACCTCTTGATTAGCAAGTCTAGGTCCCACGCACATCCCACTGAGCCACGGAGGCCATGACTGCATGAGCATTAGTGCTACTGATTTTGGTTCAAGAGGTCCTGTTTCTTAGTCCCATTAAACATTGAATTCAACTTCTGACTGCAGAGCAGAGCTCTTTGCAGACCCTAATTATCACCCTTCATCATCTCAATATGACATAACCCTTTCATCCCTGAGTTTCCGAAGTGGCCTCTTCCATATCTGAATCTGGTCAGAACCATTGTTCCTAATAGGGATATCAAGCAAAAATCAAAATAGAACTGCAAACAGTGTTGATCCTGATGAGACGGCTTGTTACGAGCGGTCTCATCTGGATCTACACCATTTGTATAGATATCTGTACCGGTCTACAGGGTTTAAAGGGTTAAATAATATTGAAAGAGACATAAACACTAAATCATCCGGATCTACACTGTTTGCTAAGGCCTGCCTGTCAGAATAATCAAATTAGGTACCTGTTGTAATTGTTTGTTTTTTGGGTTTTTTTTAACCCTTAAACTGCAAATCACAACAACTGTCATCTGCTTTGCTATCTGCTTGTGATTTTAAGTCGTTTTTGCAAACAGTGTGGTCCCAGATCAGACTGCTCCTCTAGGAGCAGTCTGATCAGGGTCCACACTGTTTGCCTGTATGCAAAACTAGGTTTGAAAAGTTTGCAAGAATATTCAGCTGATGACATAAACAATAAATACCACATTTTCAGATGCGGGTTTTCCTGGCATTTTAAGGCTTAAATTGTAATGTAGCAGACAACACGATTTTTCTTAATTTCCCCAGAAAATAGACTGACATTCCATGCAAATACTCTCCTTATGAAATGTCAGTCTATTTTCTGGGAAAAATAAACAAAGTATCATCAATTTGTAATCTGCTGAACTGTCTCAGAGTTGGACAAAATATATAACACTGTAGTTTTATACTGTGTTCCACTACTGTTTTTTTCACTTGATGCCAAACAACAATTCATGCTATGTATCAATCATATTGTCACCATAGCCCTTAACCCTTGTCATGCATATTGAATAAATGAAGATGCCAGGCCTACTTCTAATTTGCAGCCTATCAGATTACTTGATCAAGGTTTTCGATACAAATTCATATTTTAAATGACAGTGTAGATCCAGATCAGTTGGCTGAAGCCAACTGATCTGGATCTACACTGTTTTCAAGGACAGGGTTTATCTGGGCTCAGCAGGACTAGAGTTAAATGACAGAAACACTGTTGACGGTAATTAAGCCAAAACAAACACCAATCCAGACAGCCAGCTAGTAGTTTCTCTTAACTTCTGCTATTCTGATTTATATTTGCTCTTTTTTCCACCAATATTTTAACCCTAGTCCTGCTGAACCCGGAGATGTCCTGCCTTTGCAAACAGTGTAGATCCAGATCAGTTGGCTTCGAACCAAACTGACCTGGATCTGCACTGTTTGCCATTAAGTATGTGAATTTATATCAACAATCTGGATCAAGTAATTTGATTGGCTGAAAACTAGAAATGGGCATGGCATCTTAATTTATTCAGCAGGACAAGGACTACTATGTAAATCCTTCCCTCCCCTGCCGTTATCACCAATATATTTCTGTATTCTTTTTTCACCAATATATCTAGGTGGTAGAATGTGTCATGGCAGATGTGTGTATAAAGTTACATTAGCATAGAGGCCTCAGCGCTGAAGAAACAGAGCTAAACACAGACTAAACATTTTTCACCTAAGCATGAATAGTAGGTCAAAGTGAGTACCAGTCGATGGCAGTGAGCAGGGTTTGTTATGGCGGGTGTGTATGAAGTTTCATTAGCGTAGTGTTCCTGAAATTCCTGAGCTAAACCCACCGACTAAATATTGTTCAGCCAATCATGAAAAGTAGGTCATGGTCAGTAACAGTGGGCAGCATGTAATGGTGGATGTGTGTATGAAGTATCATTAGCATACAGGCCTTTGTGTTTGAGAAACCGAGCTAAATGTACAGATTAAACATTTTTTAGCCAAGCTTGAAAAGTAGGTCAAAGTCACCCTTTCAATGGCAGTGGGCAGGGTGCATCATGGGGAATGTATGTATGGTTTCATTATCGTAATGGCCTTGGTGTTCAAGAAATGAAGCTGAACGCACTCACTTAACTCTACTCAGCCAAGCATGAAAAACAGGTCAAGGTCAGTAACAGCTGATGGCAGGGGACAGTGTGTGTCATGGCAGATGTTTGTATAAAGTTCAGTGTTCCAGAAACAGAGCACAGACTAAACATTGTTCAGACAAGCATAACAGTAGGTCAATGTCAGAATTGGTTGATGGCAGTGGGCAGGGTGCATCATGGCTGATATATGAAGTTTACTGAGCCTATAGGCCTCGGTGTTTGAGAAACAGTGCTCAGCCCCCTGACTAAACATTGTTCAGACAAGTGTGAAAAGTAGGTGAAGGCTAGTAGCCTTTAATGGCAGTGAGCTGGCTGCATCATCAGGGATGTCTGTATGAAGACTCATTAGCCTAGATGCCTTGGTGTTTGAGAAATGGTGCTAAATGCACCAACTTAACATTAGAGCTAAAAGCACAGGCTAAACATTGTTCAGCCAAGCATTATAAGAAGGTCCAGGTCAGTAACGGTAATGGTAATTGGCAGGGTGCATCATGGGGAATGTGTTTATGAAGTTTCATTAGAAGAGATGTCTTGGTGTTTGAGAAATGGTCACTGATCCCTATGTCACTCCTGCTTGCTAAGTATTTATATTTTTATTATACAGTCAACTCCCGTTATCTCAAATTCCAAGGGACTCACTGAAACACTTCAAGATATCCGTACTTCGACATATCAGAGTTGGGAGAGTGAGGAAAACAATAAATTGAATAACCACATTTAACAAATGAATATGTAATTTCACTCATGAAGTTAGAAATACATCTATAAAATAATGTGGAAAAGAGGAGAAATTGCTCCTGAGGAGCAATTTCTCCTCTTTTCCACATTATTTTGTTACCTGTTGTCATAGTTTCATGTTAAAACAGGGACCAGATTTTGACTTCGAGATAAGCGGTAATTCGAAATAAGCGAGTTCCAGATAACGAGGTTCGACTGTAACTGCACGAAAACATGTTGTGGGGACTCATTAGAAGCACCCATAATGTATGTTTTCATGCAGAAATAAGAAAAATATTTACCTGATACTCCCTCTTATCTGTAGCTGTGTGATCATACTGAAATATGCAGGCTGATCTGGGCCTTCATGATTACCCAGTAAATTCTACATCTTCCAAACTCTTCACATGAACAGAAGGACCAAGATCATACTACAAATACCTGCAGGCTGATCTGAATCTTCACTTTTCAGCAGTAGATTCTTCCATCAAGAAAACAATTTGGACCCCCTTAAACCCTACTTTTATACAGTAAAACTAGGGTTTACTGAGCTATACATTATTTTTCTCATTTCTGCTCAAAAACACAGATTGTGGGTACTCATTAGAATCACCTCAGGTGGTTCTAACAAGTACTCACAATCTATGTTTTGACAACTGGTCACAAGTATGTTTATAACACTAATGCCCAAGTCCAAAAGGGGCATAAATACTGTCAGGCTGAAATGGTTCTCTAGACATTTTGAACACAGTGTTGTTAATAACAAACTTTATGTTCTGTTCTTTTCCATTGTAAGTCCAGCTCCATCTATACTTTATGGACCAGATTTAAGATTTACACCAAGTTTTTAAGGAATTACCTCGAACTCTAATCATGTAATCTACACAACATCTCCAACAGCATATTAAATTTCAAGACCAGCTTAGATACTCTTAAAGACAATTTATGCCCCTTGCTGACAAGATCAAAATGCCCAAAACTACAAAGGGCAATAATTCTGTCAATTTTTCACAGAATTTCCTCAAAATCTAATCAGGTAACCTACATATCATACCCAATCAGCATATAAAATTTCAAGACCTGAGCTTAAATACTTTTTGAGATATTTTGCAGACAAAGTCAAAATGCCCAGAACTACAAGGGCGATAACAACTTCAATTTTTCACAGAATTCCCTCACAATCTAATCACGTAATCTACTAGCCATCCCCAATCAGCATATAATATTTCAAGACCCTAGCTTAAATTCTTTTTGAGATATCTTGCCGACAAGGTCAAAATACCCAGTACCCCAAGGATATTACTAAATAATTTTTTCATGGAATTCGCTCAAAAGCTAATCAGGTAATTTACATATCATCCCCAATCAGTAAGTTATATTTCAATATTCTAGCATAAATCCTTGGCATTTCATGTGAATCATCTGCTAGACAGACATTTCACATGAAATATCAAGCCTTAGTTTCTCTGAAAAATACAAAGAAACAAATATCGTCTGCCAGATAACCAATGTTCCTATGTGACTATTGCCACTTGCTCAGGTTCATGTAGGGCAGGTAGGAAATGCATGGGTCAAAATAAGGAGATCAATAATTTGGAAATACATAAAAATTATAAGCAACAAAAACATCATTTTACTGTCTGCAACAAATCAATACTGCTGACAAACATTAGTAAAAATTTAATGCACTGTATATCATGTAGCAGATGGTTTCTATTTTTTTTTTTATTTTCAGAGAAATAAAACTTGGGAGTAAAACTGGTTTAAGCCCCATATTAAGTAGTTTTCCTACTGACCTTTCATTACGAAAGCATGCCTATTCAAATATACTGAAAATTTGACCACCAAAAGATGAAAATTTTCCGATGAAAAGTACTGATATTTTTCATATTTTTGTTCAAAACATAGATTGTGGGTACTCGTTAGAACCACCTTGCCAAGTATTCAGTATACAATGGGTTAATATGTGATGTTTGATTTGTCCTTATTTGTTCCTCATCTTTTCTTCTTTGGTGCCCCAGGAGGACTATTTTTCCTGATTTTGGCCTCTCCTGGGTATCATCACTTATATTTTTGCATTTCATGTGAATCACCTGCTAGGCAGACAATTCACATGAAATATCAAGCCTTAGGCTTAGTCTCTGAAAAACTACAGAAAAACTACAATGAACCCTCATTACAATGAGAGCATTTGTTCCCAAAGACATTGCCATTAAAATGAATTTGCTGTTGTAGAGAATACTTCATGAGCAGATTGATATGTTTTGTTCTCACTTCCTCGCAGAACATATGTTTGGATATTTTGTTAGAATTGCCTCACTGAGGTAGTTATAACAAATATAGCATATGTTTCTTTAAAGTAATAAATACAATACTCTTGCATAATTTGTGACACACTGTTACCTCTTTATAAACTCTCCCACACTATATATTGGAAGAGTCCATTTTGGATTTTAGGTATGTCAGGTTATATGATGTAGATATTTTTGAAGAAAAATGGTTGAACTATTTAGAAACAGTGAAGACCCTGATCAGATACGGCATTCTGGGGTGTCTGATCTGGGTCTCCACTGTTTGCCAGTTACCTGTTTAGGGGTCTCCAGTCTTCAATGGGTTAAGTGAAGGTTTCTTGACAGTCAAATTGTCATTATGACGAATTCTTTCGTTGTATCGAGTGTTGGTATACAGATGGATGACTGTACAATAAAAACATAAAATATTGTGTGCTGGCAAATTGATATCCCCACTTACGTGACTACTGTCATTGGCCCAGCTTAGCGTGTGACTGGGTGGAAATGCATAGATCAAAATATGGATAGCAGTAATTTAGAGATACGAGTACATCAAAATTATAAGCAAGACTAGAACAGTGTTTTTGGAGGAAAACGTATGTCCCTCCACAAGTTTGAACAGACATATTGTTAAAATTGATTGTATCGATCTATAATAAACTCAAGGTCACAATATACCTATATGTAAGTTTTGTCAAAATTCATCCATTCCTCAATGAGATAGGGTGCTGACAAGCCATTTTCTAAAATCATAGCCCTTGTGTAACCTTGAAAATGGGATCAAGGTAACAAAAATCTAATCAGTTCTTGTCTCTGTCTCAACAATATAGCTGTGCAAGTTTGGTCAAAATCCATCCATTCATTCAGCAGATAGCGTGCAGACAAGCCATTATCCAACAATCTGAGCCCTTCTGCGACCTTGAAAATGGGGTCATGGTAACCAAAATAAAATTAGTTATTTACCATGCCACAACAATTTGGCTGTGCAAGTTTAGTTAAAATCCATCCATGTCCCAAAAATATAGCTGTGCAAGTCTGGTCAACATCTACTCATTCCTTCAGGAGACAAGGTGCAGACAAGCCATTTTCCACCAATCTAAACCTTAGTGTGACCTTGAAAATGGGGTCAATGTTGTCAAAATCTAACCAGTTCTTTTCCATGTCTCAACAATTTAGATGTAGAAGTTTGGTCAAAATCCATTCATTCTTTTAGGAGATAGGGTGCAGACAAGCAATTTTCCAACGATCTTAGCCCTCCTGTGACATTGAAAATAGGGTCAAGGCCACCAAAATCTAATCAGTTCTTTTACATGTCCCAGCATTGTAGATGTGCAAGTTTGGTCAAAATCTATTCATTCCTACAAGAGATAGGGTGTGGACAAGCCATTTTCCAACAAATCTAAGCCTTCCTGTGACCTTGAAAATGGGGTCAAGGTCACCAAAATCTAATCTGTTCTTTTACATGTCCCAGCATTGTAGATGTGCGTTTGGTCAAAATCTATTCATTCCTACAAGAGAGGGTGTGGACAAGCCATTTTCCAACAATCTAAGCCCTCCTGTGACCTTGAAAATGGGGTCAAGGTCACCAAAATCTAATCAGTTCCTTTATATGTCCCAGCAATATAGATGTGCAAGTTTGGTTAAAATCTATTCATTCCTTCAAGAGATATGGTGCGGACAAGACATTTTCCAACAATCTAAGCCCTCCTGTGACCTTGAAAATGGGGTCAAGGTCATCAAAATCTAATCAGTTCTTTTACATGTCTCAGCAATATAGATATGTAAGTTTGGTTAAAATCTATTCATTCCTTCAAGAGATATGGTGCGGACAAGCCATTTTCCAACAATCTAAGCCCTCCTGTGACCTTGAAAATGGGGTCAAGGTCACCAAAATCTAATCAGCATTTTTCCCCCTCCCAGTGATATATTTTTGTGTAAGTTTGGGTAAAATATGTCCATTCAATAAGGAGATAGAGTGCAGACAAGAGGCTATGCCGACGCCAACGGGATCCGCACTAAAAACAATATGTCCCCCCCCCCACACCCCCATGGTGGGGGGGACATAAAAAACATCATTTTACTGATAGCAACACACCAATACTGTGGACAAATATTAACCCTTGTCCTGCTGAACCCGGATATACCCTGCCTTTGCAAACAGTGTAGATCCAGATCAGTTGGCTTCTAAACAAGCCAACTGATCTGGATCTGCACTGTTTGCCATTCAGTATGTGAATCTATATATCAACACCCTTGATCAAGTAATCTGATTGGCTGAAAATTAGAAATAGCTCAATTTATTCAGCAAGACAAGGGTTAATAAAATTTTACTGCATATAATTTGAATGCCACTTAAAAATATGTGCATGTTGCTTGAATACACAGGCCATGCAGGATCCTTCAGAGCAAATGAGAACGATAAAAGTCCAGATTAGCAAACAAAGTGGTCCCTAGTCCAGATAAAACATTTTCTGGAAACTGAAAAGTACTGATATTTTTCCTCATTTCTCATGTTGTGGGTTTGTTTGTGTTGAGGTTTTACAGCCCAGTCAACCCAATGAAGTCATGTTGAGAGTGTACAGTTTACTTAACCACACTTGTACTTTGTAGGCTTAGTCCTCTAAGCAGTTAACCAGTATTGTGCACATTCTTTCACCAGAAACTGACAACTGCCCGTCTTGAATCAGCAGAAGAGAGAGAATGACCATAGAAAATACGAGGGTAGTTCAATAAGTTCGCAGAACTCGGTATTTTTCTATACAATTCAAGATTTCTTTTTTCATTTTTGTGCAGTGTAAACATTTGTCAGTTGAATGATAACAGCCGTTCAGTCAACACGTACATGTTTTGCTCTTACTTTTTGTTTGAAAACCTATACCCATAGGCAAAAGTGGAAAGTCAGAATATTGAGTTCAGAGCAGTCATAAAGTTCCTCACTAAGGAGGGTGCAAAGGCCAAAGAAATCCATCGGCACATGGTTGATGTGTATGGTGACAGTAGTCGAAAGAATTCCACAGTGGCAAATTGGTCAGCAGAATTTAAACGTGGACGAGACTCCTTAGAAGATGACCCAAGGCCAGGTTGCCCTGCTGATGTCATCAGCCAGGAAATGATCGACCGTATTGACAGACTTGTGCTAAACAACTGCCAAATCAAAGTTGCCGAACTTGCTTCAGAATGTGGTATTTCTAATGGAAGTACACTATAATCCATGAACATTTAGGCATGTCAAAAGTATCTGCCAGGTGGGTACCCAGAAACCTAAACATGCAAGATCGTCAGCAAAGGGTAGAGTCAAGTAAAGAACTTCTGGAAGTGTACAATGCCAATACAGAAGACTGTCACACTCATCTTGTAACAGGAGATGAAACTTGGCTTCACCACTGGGACCCAGATACTAAAAAAGAGTCCATGCAATGGAAGCGGCCTGGCTCACCCCCACCTAAGAAATTTCGTACCCAACCATCAGCCAGCAAGGTAATGGCCACGGTGTTTTGGGACTCCAAAGGGATTATATTGATAGATTACAAGCCTGCTGGTACTTCAAATACAGGAGAATACTATGCCAATGTCATTAAACAATTAAGGGTTGCTATTAAAGAAAAACGAACGGGAAAGCTAGCTGCTGGTGTCCTTCTTTTGCATGACAATGCCCCTGTGCACAAGTCCAGAGTTGCACAAGCGGCTATTCGTGAGTGCAAGTTCGAGCAGTTAAATCACCTGCCATACAGGCCAGTCCTGGTCCCGAGTGATTATTATATGTTTCAAAATTTGAAGTCCCACTTGCGTGGAATGAGATTTCGGGACGATGATGAGCTCAAGGCTGCTACAGGGGCTTGGTTTGAGGACCAAATAGACTCCTTTTATTTCAAAGGCACAGACTACTTAAAAGAAAAGTGGGCCAAATGCAATGAAGTAAAGGGGGATCATATTGAAAAATAATGTTGAAACCATCTTCCAATCTGTGAGTTAAACCTCGAGTTCTACGAACTTATTGAACTCCCCTCGTAATTCATGATCAATCTCCATGAAAGAATGTTGTCGACCCACTGGGTGGAACCCGCAACCTCCTGATTACCAGTTGGATGTGCATCCAACTAAGCCAGTTTATGTTGTAGGTACTCATTAGAAAAAATATTATGTGGATACCCCCTCTGAACTGGAGCTATGATAGCCACAGTCTAACCACATTACGAAAACACGCCTATTCACATACATTTTTTGCATATTGAATATTTTACAATGAAAAAAAAAAAGAAAACTTTTCAGATAAAAAATTCTGATATTTTTCATATTTCTGCTCAAAACATTTATCATGGGTACTCATTAGAACCGTCTTGGCAAGAAGGTTGTAATGAGTATCCAAAATCTATGTTTTTTAGCAAAATAAAAAAAAAATGAATACCCCTGTAAACACCAGTTTTGCTATATAAAAGTGGGATTTAAGGGGGTTGAAATTATATAGGCGTGTTTTCGTGATGTACTGTCCTTTCAACATCACTCAGAAACGTTTTTTGCTGGAGTTTCATTTTAAATGAAAATATTTTGTTCTGATTGACCATGTTTTATCAGAAACTGTCTTTTCTGTTTCTGTTTTTGTTCCCAAATATGTACCTAAAAATCAAATTTACAGCTAAACATTGGTCTGACCTATGCAACTTCTATAGTTAAGTGCCTTTTTTAAATTTTTGTCTAAAAAAAGTATTTTTTTACTTTTCTTTGTTGAATTTAAATTATTGATATTTTACAACAATATAGTAAAATATTCAGAAAAATTAGACAAGTCAGACTTAATGAAAATCTGTCTCCAAGGTACAGATTTCTGCATTATTTGCATTCATTTTTACTGTGGTGGAAAAAGTGAAACTATTCTCTTTTTTTAAAACCCCCCCCCAAAAAAACAACAATAACTAGAATAAAACTTTTTGTGAATACATGTAGGTAGTTACAACAACATAGGTAGTTTTGCATTAAATCATCACAAAAGTTTACAAATTTGCTTCTTCTGTGTAAAGTGCCAAGCAAAAAACGACTTTCTGAAAGATATCAAAAAGCATAGCAGATAACTGGGTTGTTCAGTGACATGTTCTACTAAATGCAGTTATCCTGCAAGCAGACACAGAAGGTTCTGATTAGTAGTGGCTAAACTCAGCTGACCACTTACCAAGCTATGGGCAGATTTAGCAGATGATAAATTGGTGATATTTTTCTTATTTTTCCTAGAAAATGGGATCTGAAACTCAAGTGTCAGATCCTATTTTCTAGGAAAAATAAGAAAAATATTTCAAAATGCTGTCTGCTGAAATTTTTACCCAGCATGCAAAGTTTTGTGGGTGATCATCAACTTATGCAAGTGACAAATGATCAATTAAACATCCATCAATAAAACTGCTTGAAATATTTACAGCCTCAAAGCTCTCTTGTTTGTTTGTGTTGAGGTTTTACGGCCCAGTCAACCCAATGGGGTCATGTCGAGCGTGGTCAGTTTACCTAACCACACTTTTACTGGGCAGGCTTAGTCCTCTAAGTGGTTAACCAGTATTGGGCACATTCTTTCGCCAGAAACTGACAACTGCCCTTCTTGAATCAGCGGAAGGGAGAGAATGACCGTAGAAAATATTTCATGATCAATCTCCATGAAAGAATGTTGCCGACCTCGACGGGGGTCGAACTCGCGACCTCCTGGTCTCCAGTCAGACACACATCCAACTGAGCAACCGAGGCCCAAAGCTGTCTTGGTTCTAGAGATATAATAGAATTGGAAGCTTGTTGGCAAACTGTATAGATTATAGAAAAATGACCCTAAACAGCCATCTTTCTATAAAATCTATACATTTTGACTATAATTACTGGCTGTGCAGTGAACAAAACTTTTCTCTGGATCCTAACTGTAGTATAAAAGGAAATCATTAATAAGTAAATAGAAAAATAGTTTAATTGATTATGGAAAAAATCATGATCAATTACGTACTCATTTGCCTAAAACAAGTTATCATTGAGTAAATTGATTAATCAGCAAACCTATCAGGCTGAGCAGATATGCATGTTAAACTACACCTCACTAGCAGCATACACCCATGGATGTCCTTCTACTGTTCGTGTTCACTACAATATATCTGTAGTGGCCTATATAAGTGATAACACAGCAGTGAATTTAGCACTGACATGAGGGTCTGGATGGGGGTACCAAAAATCACTAATCATTAAAATTTTAACCCTTTAATCAGTAATCGATAAAACTATTTTCACAGAAATCAGTATATTTTGGATTTTTTTTGGGCTTAATCTTTAAATTCTACATCACAAAAACCTGATAGCAGTCACTATAATTTTAGGTAAAAAAATCAGGCCCAGTTGTTCAAAGTATCGTTAGCTTAATGAGCTAATTAGTGGTCAAAATGTGAATTGTTCTAGTAAGTACAATACCAAAATCTTAGGTACTTTTGCTGAAAAAATGTGAGTAGCTTTTGCAAATGCAAACGCTACTCACATTTTTTCAGCAAAAATATTAGCATATATGCCATATTTAATGATCACAGTTGCCATATTTAATGATCACAGTTTTACTAACGACATCGTTAATTTTGAACAACTGGGCCCAGTATTCAATAAAAAATAATGCCATTAATCAGTAGTCAATAAAAAATAATGCCATTAATCAGTAGTCAATAAAAAATAATGCCATTAATCAGTAGTCAATAAAAATTAATGCCATTAATCAGTAGTCAATAAAAAAAAATGCCATTAATCAGTAGTCAATAAAAATTAATGCCATTAATCAGTAGTCAATAAAAAATAATGCCATTAATCAGTAGTCAATAGAAATTAATGCCATTAATCAGTAGTCAATAAAAATTAATGCCAAATATCAGTAGTCAATAAAGCCCATCCAGACTCTCCCCATATAAATAGCTGCAGATAAAAGAAGGATCTAGACAACAATTATTCCTAACCCTTCTCTTGCTGAACACAATATGCCCTGTCTTAGCAAATAGCGTAGATCCAGATCAGTTGGCTTCTGAAGAAGCCAACTGATCTGGATCTACACTGTTTGTCATTAAATATGTGAATTTCTATCAAACACCAAGATATAGTAATCTGACTGGCTGGAAATTAGAAGTGGGCGTGGCATCTTAATTTATTCAGCATGACAAGGGTTAATAATTCTCCTTCATTAAATGTCAATATATTTTAGTTGAAATTACAAAAACATGCCTATTCAAATATATTGAAACTTTCACCACCAAAAACTCAAAGTTTTCAATTAAAAATTCTGGTATTTTTCATATTTCGGCTCAAAACATAGATTGTGGGTACTCGTTAGAACTGCCTCACTGAAGTGGTGCCCACTATCTATGTTTTTCAGTAAAAATAAGAAAAATAATGTGTACCCTTGTAAACCCCAGTTTTACTAATTAAAAGTGGGGTTAAAGGTACATGTATGTTTTCGTGATGAAAAGTATGAAATGTTTGTCATCCTATAATATGACACTGTAATAACCCTTAGTATTGGGACAGACAAGTCTGAACAAACATTTGTGGACCAGATCAGATGCTGCAGAATGTAGCATCCAATGAGGGTCTACACCATTTGACATTCACCCAGCAATAGTTTAAACACATAAACAGCAGTTTTAATAACAGACTCATTCAGAATTTAGGATAAATATGGTTAGGAGTTAACCCTAGCCGTGCTGAACCTGTATGTGCCCTGCCTTTGCAAACAGTGTAGACCCAGATCAGTTGGCTTCTTCAGAAGCCAACTGATCTGGATCTGCACTGTTCACCATTTAGTATGTGAATTTGTATCAGCAACCTAGATCAAGCAATCCGATTGGCTGAAAATTAGAAGTGGGTGATGCATCTTAATTTTTGTTTGATTTGAGGTTTTACGGCCCAGTCAACCCAATGGGGTCATGTCGAGCGCGGTCAGTTTACCTAACCACGCGTTTACTGGGCAGGCTTAGTCCTCTAAGCGGTTAACCAGTATTGCGCACATTCTTTCTCCAGAAACTGACAATTGCCCTTCTTGAATCAGCGGAAGGGAGAGAATGACCATAGAAAATATTTCATGATCAATCTCCACGAAAGAATGTTGCCGACCTCAGCGGGGGTTGAACCCGCGACCTCCTGGTCTCCAGTCGGACGGCACATCCAACTGAGCCACTGAGGCCAGCGGCATCTTAATTTATTTAGCATGACAACAATTAAGGTGTCCTAACATTTAAGGTAAATATGATGTTCTCATATAATGTTATGCTATTCCACTGACCCCAACAAATGTGTTTAAATGCAGCTTCAGAGCTGTGAGGTAGGCTGTTACAATACTAATATTCATAATACTTTTACAGGTAATGTAGTTTAGCTCAGTCTAACCCATTTTTGGACGGGTTTTTCAAAAATCCTTTTTTTTAAAATAGCAATGTCCAGGCAGTGGGCTGGCATTGTCCGAGGTTTACGTTATAGATAAACCATGGTTATTGTTGAGGTTTTGGGTATACTGTAAATTATACCATAGTTTGGTGAGCTTTCACTGTCTGACCCTAAACGAGGCGGAGCGGAGTTTGGGTCAGATAGTGAAAGGTCACCAAATTATGATATAATTTACGGTATTCCCAAAACCGAGACAATAACATGGTTTATCTGTTTTAACCAATGTATGGGACTGTTTTTGTTTTTGTTTTTTTCTTACAAAAACTATACTTTTATTCATTTAGTATATCTTTTTCTACTTTTTTACTTTTATTTCTCTTTTTTTATATTTTTATGGTAAAGTGGTAACAGGCAGTCTGATGAAATGCTGTACCAATTGACTTTGTGTACTAAAAAGAATGAAACACCCCACCTTTTTTGAATTAAACTAACTGAGGCACTACTGCTAAAATCTGATTGGTTGCAATCTTGTCAATCACAAGAAATTACATCAGCATCTTAATTTGGTCAAACTTTGTTGCAATCTGGTTGGTCAGCTGTAGCTTTGGTCAATATAATATATTCCAGACAGACTGTCTGGTTTCATGTGTTTTATTCAACAAAAAATGTCATTTTTAAATAGAAAGTTGCTCAGTGTAGAAGCAAATTTGAAGTTCCTCTAACCTTTACCACTCTCTGAATAATATCAGCAGACAATATATTTGATGATACTTTCTTAGTTTTTCCAGCCAGCAGAATTTGACATTTCATGCAAACTGTCTCTAGTTGAGACAATGTACATGAAATGTCAAATCCAGTTACCTGAGAAAAAAATAAGAAAACTATTTAAAAAATGTCATCTGCTGAAAATTGATGGGTTAGCACTCTGGACATTTTCAGCAGACAACATATTGGTGATAGTTTATTTTTTCCCAATAAACACTTGACATTTGGAGACCATTTGCATGAAATGTCAAAATCTGTTTTCTAGGAAAAATTCCGAAAATTTCAAAATGTCTGCTGAAACAAAATTCAACATACAACATTTTGAAATAGTTTTCTTATTTTTCCCAGAAAACAAAACCTGTTTTTTGGGGACAATATCAACTTGTCATTGCCTGCGGAATTAGCCCAGAGAATGAAAAAGGTTAAGGTGCAGTCATTTTAAAGTACACCTGTGAGATCTATAAATAAAATCATGGGTTAATTTTCAAATCTGAAAATTATCCCATGGTCCAGCTATGGTATAATTTTCGGTTATTGAGATTTAACCTAAGTTTTATTTACATAGAGACAATTGAACATCCATTGGTTAACTTTTGGTTAACCATTTTGAAAAACCTGTACATAATGCCTTTAAGCATTTTTTTCTTGTTAATAAAACAGAATAATCCTCACTCCCACTGTATATTGGAAGAGTCCAATTTCAGTTTTAGGTATGTTCACCTGATGTTAGGCTATGTGATTTAGATATTCCTAGAGAAAAAATGCTATACAATTTTCAAACAGTGGTGACTCTGATCAGATGCCGCACTGTTTGCCAGTTATCCTTTTGGGGCTTTCCAGACTAAAATAGGCTAACTTCTGAGCAAAACCACAATTTGGCAAGGAGCATAAAAAGCTGCATTATTATCATAACTTAAAATTTACTTAAACTAGAAATGTGTTTGTAAAACACTATGCCACCAGGTATATGCTTGGCCATGCAGAAAATAACAAAGTTCAAAAGGGACATAACTTTGACAAAATTAATCTGATGTTTTACAGCAATTAATCAGGTGATGTACTCACCATCCCCTCAATTAGCTAGCCACAAGTTTCAAGGACCTAGCTCAAAAGTTCTAGATATCTTGCTCACAAAATTTCATTAATGTATGCCCCATAGATAAACAAGAGGCCCATGAGCCACAATTCGCTCACCTGATAAAAACAGCTAATGCGTATCTGTCTTGTAATTTCTTCCAACATTGCCACAGCAATTAGGACACAATTTTGATCATACCATAAAAAGGTTAAAGGTCATCCTAATATCATCATTTTAATAAACTTAGTTAGATTTAGCCTCAAAGCCTTCTTAATTCTGGAGAAGATTTTTAAGTATTTTACACTATATATGGGCATTGCAGCCATCTTGTTCAATGGCACCAAATCATTTGAACAAATTGTCAACATCCTTTTGACAAAAGGCCCCATGTGAAATCTGGTGTAAATTGTTCAAGTGGTTTCAGAGAAGAAGACATTTAAAGATTTCATTATTTTATACATATACATAGCCCAGGGACAAGGGTAGATAACCCCCAAAATTCTGACTGTAGCTACACAGTTTTACTTCTTTAATCATACATTTTAAGTTTTAGCCATTAGCCTTTAATATATCGAGAAATGATTTTTTTTTTTTACATTTTCCCCATACAAATGTATGGGGACACAAATTTGACCTTGCCTTAAAAAGTTCAAAGGTCAACCTACAACCATCATTTGAACAAACTTGGTAGAACTTGAGTCCCCGATGCTACATGTATATACCAAGATTCAGCCTCAAAGTTTTCTTGGTTCTGGAGAAGAAGATTTTTCAGTATTTTTACCATATATAGGCATGGAGGCCATCTTGTTCAGTAGTACGGAACCATTCAAACAAATTGTCAATACCCTTTCGACAGAAGGCCCCATGTGAAATCTGGTGGCAACTGCTCAAGAGGTTTCAGAGAAGAAAATATTCACTATTTTATACATGTCTATAGCTTCCGGGAAAGGACAGAAAACCCCCATGGTACAAAATTTTGTAAGTTTCAGCCATTAGTCTTTAATACATTTTGAAAAAAAAAATGACTTTTTCCCCATAGAATTGTATGGGGATGCAAAACTGACCTTGCCGCAAAAAGATCAATGGTCAACCTTTGACCATCCTTTGAACAAACTTGGTAGAACTTGAGTCCCTGATGCTATACACCAAGATTCAGCCCTAAAGGTTTCTCAGTTCTGGAGAAGAAGCATTTTAAGTGTTTTTATGGGCATGGCAGCCATCTTGATTAACAGACTGTGACCATCTGAACAAATGTTCAATTCCCCTTAGACAGAGGCTCCACATGAAGTTTGAAGAAAATTGGCCTGGGGTTTCAGAGGAGAAGTCATTCAATGGTGTGGATGGATGATGGACCAAGGACGATGACGGATGGCAAGTGATCACAATAGCTCATCCTGATCATAGTGCAGGCAAGCTAAAAAGGGACAAGTCCAATGGAAAAAAAAAAAAAAAAAAAAAAAAAAAAAATTGGCCAGCTTATTTTCCACCTTAATTCTATAAAAAATTTCAAGATCCGATCTCTAACCATTCTTGACTATATACAAAGTGTAATGAACAGGGCCCAGTTGTTCAAAGCTAACGATGTCGTTAGTTAACGATTCGTTAAAATTTACATCGAGTGATATGCAAATATGCTGAAATTTTTTGCTGAAAAATGTGATTAGCTTTTGCAATGCAAAAGCTACTCACATTTTTTCAGCAAAAAATATCAGAATATTGTATATTGAATCCGCTAAAACAGTTAACGAAATGACCCTTAACGAACTCGTTAAGCTAACGACGCTTTGAACAACAGGGCCCAGATGGGAGGACAAACAATCCAAAAGTAATATGCCCCTCCAACTTGTAAGTTGCAGAGGAATAAATACAACAGTCGAAAGACTCTATACACTGGTCCAGATCTGGTAATATTTGTTTGTGTCGAGGTTTTACGGCCCAGTCAACCCAATGAGGTCATGTCGAGCGCGGTCAGTTTACCTAACCACACGTTTACTGGGCAGACTTAGTCCTCTAAGCAGTTAACCAGTATTGTGCACATTCTTTCGCCAGAAACTGACAACTGCCCTTCTTGAATCAGCGGAAGGGAGAGAATGGCCGTAGAAAATATTTCATGATCAATCTCCACGAAAGAATGTTGCCGACCTCGGCGGGGGTTGAACCCGCGACCTCCTGGTCTCCAGTCGGACGGCGCATCCAACTGAGCCACCGAGGCCTCAGATCTGGTAATAACTAAGAATCACTTTCATTATCTTTTTTGCTTCAAAACATATCTTGTGGTTACATGCTGGAATTGCTTCAATGAGACAATTCCACTGAGTACCCGTAACTTAGCCACATGATATGTTTTGGTGCAAACTAACAATAACAACATAATCTTTTTAATATTCCCTTTATTTGGACCTATGACCAAGGCTCTAGATAAGAGGGGGTATTAAGTAAATATTTTTCTTATTTCTCCATGAAAACATATGTTGTGGATACCGATGCTCAGCTGAAATGCCTCTGCGAGACATTTCCACTGAATACCCACAATATATGTTTTCATGTAAATATCAATACTTTTTGTATATCAACAAGAAAATATCAATACTTTTTGGTATCAGGTAAATATTTTTCTTATTTCTCCACGAAAACCTATATTGTGGGTACTCATTTGAAACCCCTTGGCTAGGTGCTTGTAATAAGTACCAACAGTATATGTTTTTGTGGAGAAATAAGACAACATAAATACTGTTTTGGTTGCAAAAGATGCCTTATGCATGATTTCTATCAAAGTTTTACAATCTTCTGTGTATACTGTGGTAGAGGGTTGTCAGTATAGAACTTCTGGAGATATGTACATGTCAGCTTCATATTCATGTCTTCCTTCACAAAATGATCAAATACATTCTGAAAGTAAAAATAAATATACATGTACATTATTATGTAAAGATTAAAGATACTGCTTTTAAACAGGACCAGATAAAAACAATATGTGGGGATAAGAAATAAAAAAAAAGAAAAAAAAAGATACATAAATAAAATACATAAATAAATAAACAAAATAAAAATTGTCTAATTCCCAGACACCATTACAAAAACATGCCTATTCAAATATATTGAGAATTTTACCATAAAAAAATTAACTTTCAGATGAAAAATTCTGGAAGTTTTCATAAGTCTGCTCAAAACATAGATTGTGGGTACTTGTTAGAACTGCCTCAGTGAGGCAGTTCTAACAAGTACTCACAATCTATGTTTTTGAGCAGAAATAAGAAAATTAATGTATACCCCTGTAAACCCAGTTTTACAGTATAAAAATGGGGTTTACTATATATATGTTTTCGTGATGTAATCCCTCCTTCATTCCTACCCCTGCTACTTGGGATTGGGGTAGGGGGGTGGTGGGGGCAGGGTGGGGGGCGAGAGGGGGTGGAATTATTGATAGATGCAATTTAATTATAAAGAGGCCTTTTTTGTCTATAATATATACCTGAGCAAGCACTTTTCCAATTCCATGTCCTCTATGTTGTTCAGGTACTACTGTATGTTCTAGGTCCACAAGGTTTGGCTTGATTTTTGAATACTGAAGGTAGGCTTTCTCTAGAAAAATAAAAGCAAATAAAAACATGAAATAAATATACCCAGCCACTATTTTACAGTGGGTAGATAATAAAACAAAAGGCAATGATGACCCTTCATCACTCATCTGAGTATCATAGAGAACCTGACCTACATGTAGAAATGATCTAGGTAAACATTCTGACCAAGATTCATAATGATTACATAAACAGCTAAGACAACCAAGCATGCCTAATGGACTGTGAAATATAGGTCCAAGTCAAATATGGATGACGGCACTCAAGGGGTTATGCTGAGATGTATGGAAGAGCCAAGTATCACTGGCTGTAGGACCAATAATTACAGAGAAACTGACCTAAACACAAAAACGTAACAAACTCTGTGGACTGTTAAATATAGGTCAAGGTCAAATATGGATAACTGCATTCAAGAGGTCATGTTAAGATGTATGCAAGTTTGAAGTATCACTGCTATATTTGTGTTGTACAGGTATAGGACCAATAGTTACTGAAAAATTGACTTAAAAGAAAAAACATAACAGTCACTGAACTTCGAAATATAGGTCATAAGTGACCCAGTTTCAAACTTGACCTAGAAGTCATCAAGAGAGACAGTTTGAGCAAGATTCATAATGATTACTTCAAAAATGTGACCTCTAGAGTGTTAACAAGATTTTCCTTTGCGTTAGCCTAGTGACCTAATTTTTGACCCCAAGTGACCCAGTTTCAAACCTGACCTAGATATCAAGAGGAACATGTGGGCAATTCATGATGATTACAAATGTACGTCATAAATGTAACCTCTAAAGTGTTAACAAGGTTTTCCTTTGATTTGGTCTGGTGTCCTAGCTTTTGACTCAAAGTGACACAGGACCAAGTCTAAAGTAGAAATCATGAAGACAAACATTTTCAGCAAGAAAAAAAAAACAAAAAAAATATGAACTCAAGAGTGTTAATAACATTTTCCTTTAATTTGGCCTGGTGACCTACTTTTTGATCCCAAATGACCCAATTTTGAACTTGACCTAGAAATCAAGACAACATTTTGAGCAATATTCATGATCCTTACTTGAAAAATGTGAGGAGATTTTCGAGATTTTCCTATGATTTGCCCTGGTGACTTGGTTTTTGACCCCAAGGGACCCAGTTTCGAACTTAATCTACATGTAGATTTCATAGAGGCAAACCTTCAGAACAAATTTAAACAAGATCTGGCCAAAACCGTGACCTCCAGAGTGTTATACAACTAATTGTTGGCAAAGAACGACGCATGACAGACAGTGATCACAATAGCACACCCTGAGCTTTGCTCAGGTGAGCTAAAGACTGATGACATTTGCAATATTAATGCACATACCAAGTTTGGTGAATATCCATTGATATTTATTAAAGTTAATGTCTGGAAATGAAAGTTCGGACATATAGCAGGCAGATAAAAAATTGACAAAATTTGCCCTTAGCAATCAGAAAACCAGATCTCCACAATATCAATGCACATACCAAGTTTGATGAAAATCCATTTGTATGTACTCATGTTATTGTCCAGATACAAAAAAAAAGATGCTGCTGGCAGGTATCTCTGTCAAATATAAATAAAACTTGCCAATAAGCAATTCCGAACCAGATCTTCACAATACCAATATACATACCAAGTTTGGTGAAAATCCATTGACTCAAGTTATTGTACAGAAATGAAACTATGGACAGAGGGATGGATGACAGACAGATGGGCACACAGATAATAATTATTCATAATATCATCATCATCATCATCTGATTTTTTATTAACATGCAGGTACAGGGGCAACATTCACATCAGTGAGCCCCCTTCCAGGTAGCTGGCTTGCTGCATGCATAGCAGATCTCACACCAGATCTCCAGGTATGTCTATCATGAGTGTCCACTCTCTGCGATCCCTATCTGTCAGCTACTTCCATGTCATCTTGGGCCTCCCAGGTCCACTCTTTCCATCAACCTGTATTTCAAAGGCTATCTTGACTGCATCATTGGAGTGTTCCACATGTCCATACCAGCGGAGCCTTCTTTCCTTCAGAATGAGGTCCAGATCCTAAATGCCAAGCCGTGAGTAGCTCACTGGATCTGGTGGTTGACAATGTCTTGCGGCTTGACATTGCAGATCTATCTGGTAATTGCCCTGTCATTTCGCTGCAGATGTTGGAGGTTTGGCTTTGTCAATGTCCAAGTCTCACTGGCATGGAGCATTGCACTCCACACATAAGAGCTGTAAAGCGGCCACGTCTTAAAAGAGAGGTGGCGGGAAGAGAGAACTGGTAGCAGCTTAATGTGAACAGCTAATTATAAACTGTAATGGTGTGTTGTTTTTAGGGAGCTGGATTCACCCTAGTCCAACAAGTTAGATGTACGCATGCACCCATTTATTGATAATTGCTGTTTATAGATGTGCATGCGTCCGAAGAATAATAAAAACATAAATAACAGCATATGAACGTTAAATATGAACATCTGGACTGCAGAACTCTCATGTATGGGAGTAGATTAACCCTTAAAGTGCCAAGCAAAATTTGTAGCAGACAACATTCGATTTTTTTTTTTTCCGAGAAAACAAGTCTAGACATCTCATGTGAATTGTCTGCCAAGCAGACAATTCACACAAAATGTCTAGACTTGTTTTCTTGGAAATATAAAAAAAATAAAATAAAAAATGTTGTCTGCTGAAGTTGTGACTGGCGCTTTAAGGGTTAATTATTTTTACCATTACCACTCTATGGGCAGTTTCTGCAGATGACAAATTGATGATAGTTTTCTTATTTTTCCAGAAAAAAGGCTATGATATTTCATGCAAATTGTCTAGAAAGGAATAAGACCATTTGCATGAAAGATAAAGTCAATTTTCTGGGAAAGGTAAGAGAAATGTTGCAAATATTTTAAAAGTTGTCTGCTAACACCTAGTGTTGTTGTTTTTGTGCACCCATTTTGAATAAAAATGAATGTATTATGTTAGGACATTGTCCAGCTATCTGTCAGTCTGTCTGTCCACCCATCTGTCCATCCCATGTAAACAATTCTTGTGTGCACCATAACTAGATAATTGAAAGATATACTTTGATGAAATTTTATAGCAGTGTGTATGAGGTCAAGATGGCGTGTTGGTTACAAAAATGATTGATTTCCCTTTCTTTGTTAAGTACATGTAACTTTCAATTGAGTATTTTTTTACAGACTACCCTTGTGAGCACCATAACTCTGTATGATAAATGTCCTAAAATTTCATAAACCAAAGTTCCCAACAAAATGGCATGTGCAAACAGTGCAGACCCAGATCAGACTGCTCCTGAAAGGAACAGTCTGATCAGGATCTACACTGTTTGCCATTTCACTAAGTATTTAAAGTAATAACTGTATGAAAAGCAAAATTTAAGCCAAAAAAGTATGGAATAAAGCAGTGCTCCAGCAAGCCCTATATGGAGGGGCGGGCTGCCCCTCTTGCCCTTTCCTGCCGCCCCTCTGCCCTTCTTAAGCTGCCTTCTGTCTTCAATTCCAGACATAAAACCCTACATTTTGGTGAAAATTTCATGAAAATCTGACCAAAATTAAAAATATTATCAATGTCTAAAGGTCAGTGTTATGTGTACTCTATTTTTGAGTTATTTATTGTGGAATGGGATTATATTTTGTAATATGTCTTGATACTAAGCACATCACATGGCATATGGTGCCCTCATTATTGTATGACCGCGCAAAAAATGCCTTACCCGGCACCCCTCTGCCCTCAAATCCTAGCTGGAGCACTGTAAAGAGTTTGAACTTTTAGGACATTTACTGTGATTATGGAATGGCTGGATGAAACTTCATAGCAATGTGTATGAAGTCAAATTGGCGTGTTGGGTGCAAAACAGTTGCTCTCCATTTCTTACTTTCTGAGTTACTTCCTTTTGATTAGATATTTTTTTCATACTATCCTTGTGCGCGCTATAATTAGGTAACAGTATAGAATATCTTGATGAAACTTTATAGCAAGGTTAAGATGATGTGTACATGTACATTTAGTTTACAAAAAAAGATTGCTCTCCCTTTCTCTGAGTTACTTCCCTTTGATTAAATTGTTGACCGACCTTGTATGTATCATAAGTAGGTAACCCTATTGAAATTATTGA
The DNA here is from genome assembly GCA_964016985.1 of Anodontia alba. Taxonomy (NCBI): domain Eukaryota; kingdom Metazoa; phylum Mollusca; class Bivalvia; order Lucinida; family Lucinidae; genus Anodontia; species Anodontia alba. The sequence goes on from OZ024838.1 coordinate 21,333,163, forward strand.
TGAAACTTTATGCATGTAGCAATGTACATGAGGTTAAGATGGTGTATCACGTATCAAAAAGTGGCTCTCCCTAACTTAGTTTCTGAGTTACTTCTCTTTGAATAGCATTTTATCCACACTATCCTTATGCATACCATAACTACATGTACATTCTATGTTACAATAAGGAATATCTTGATGAAACTTTATAGAAATGTGTAAAAGTTAAGACGGTGTGTCCTGTACAAAAAAGATTGCTCTCTCTTTCTCAGTATCTGAGTTACTTCCCTTTGATTAAATTTTTTGACTGACCTTGAATGTACCATAAGTAGATAACTGTATGGAATATCTTAACCCTTGTCCTGCTGAACCCAGATATACCCTTTTTTGCAAACAGTGTAGATCCAGATCAGTTGGCTTCTGAAGAAGCCAACTGATCTGGATCTGCACTGTTTGCCATCAAGTATGCAAATTTATAACAACAATCTGGATCAAGTAACCTGATTGGCTGAAAATTAGAAGTGGGCATGGCATTTTAATTTATTCAGCAGGACAAGGGTTAATGTAACTTCATAGCAATGTCTTTGAGGTTAAGACTGTGTGCCACTGCCACATACAAACAAGACTGCTCTACCTTTCCTAGTTTCTGAGTAACTTACTTCTGAAGCTTTTTTTTTTCACAATATCCTTATGAGTTTTACAACTAGATAAGTAAGATAACCATATGCATTACGAAAACACGCCTATTCAAATACATAGAAAATTTTACAACCAAAAAATGAAAATTTTCAGATAAAATATTCTGACATTTTTCACATTTCTGCTCAAAAGCATAAATTGTGGGTACTCGTTAGAACCGCCTCAATGAGGTGGTTCTAACGAGTATCCATAATCTATGTTTTTTAACAAAATAAGAAAAATAATGTATACCCTGTAAACCCCAGTTTTACTATATAAAAGTGGGGTTTAAGGGGGTCCAAATCATATAGGCGTGTTTTCGTGATGGGACTATCTTGATAAACTTTATAGCAATGTATATGAGGTCAAAATGGAGTGTCACATAAAAAAAATTGCTCTATCTTTCACAGTTTCTGAGTTACATGTACTTCCCTTTGATTAGTTCTCTTTCCCACACTATCCTTATGCATGCTCTAGCAAGGTAATCATATGGAATATCTTGATGAAACTTTACAGCAATGTGTATGCGGTTAAAACAGTGTGTTACCTACAAAAGTGATTGCTCCAAGGTTGGCAAAATGCCGGCAAATATGAGTATTTTCCAAGCCGGTGGTATTTACCGATAAATACTAGCAAATACTGGTAAATGCCGGCAAATACTGGAAATTGGCATTTACCACCTTGGAAGTAAGACAAAACCCTACCCTCAGTATCAACCTCAGTGATTTATTTACAGTTTTATACCTATGTGTTCCAGGACTCACTTGGGCTATATAAAGTGAGTCCTACTAGAAAATCATTGCGTCCATTACAGAATTTTCCACTATAACTTTGTGAGTCCTGGGACTCGCTGAGATTTAAAATGTGAGTCCCAAAGCAAAAATGTGAGTACAGGACTCGGGATGCGCAGGTAAAAAAATCACTGCAACCTATGGACAATGTCTGTAATAGGGGCTACATAGTTGACTTAGTATTTACATTATACTGATTGCAGTTTAACTCTGGTTTAAATTTTCTTAAATATTAAATTCAGTTAAGTGAAATCTAGAGAAAAAAAAGCCTGTTTCATACCTGCCAAAGTACTCATCAGGTGGCTTGTGGCTACCACTACAGGTTTTTATTTTTACTTTTTCTTTCTTTTCATTCTTTTTTTCTTTTGTTTTTTAATCTTTTTTTTTTCTTTTTTATTTTTTTTTTGTATCTTTTCATTTTTATTTTTTTTTTTAACTTTTTTTTATCTTTTTTTTTTTTCTTCAATATTTTCAATAACACCTTTTTACTTTCACCTAGACTTATTGTCTATATGCATTCATTTATGACATCTTGCCCCTGGCTATCAAGTAACCTCTTGAACAAACAATTGTCCTGGGATTTGTTGTTTTAGAAATTAGACCATACAGGTAGTCTTGCTAATTACATGTACACTAAAACTCCTAAAAATTTTGAATATAGTAAAGTGATGTAAATATCCTAAACTTTGCAAAACATACTTTTACCATACAGAAGTGTGTTTAAAAGATGCAGATGGCCTGGCAAACATTTAAGATCCTGATCAGACTGTTCAGTATGATCTTGGTCTGCTCTTTTTGACATGGTCTGCCAGCACAAAAACTTAGGGTCATTATGGTAAATGTCAGTGGCCAGGTGCACAGGTGAATTTCTACTATTGAGATAAAGGCCTACATGATTTTTTTTTTTAATTAAAGACCATTTGTTGCTTAAATAATTTCAAATTTTTTGTCTTAGATTCACTTTTTGGCAGTGTTACATGTTTATATTGAGATTTCTTCTATTCTTCAGGGTGGTAACCTTATATAATTAATGATTTTAACATTCTTACTCATCTAGTTTGCTTATACTATTTCAATGCAACTTGTTTAAAGACTTCTGCAGTTTTTTAAGGCCAAAAAAATTTCAATTTGCCGGTATTTGCCAGTATTTGCCACTTGAGTATTTTCCAGACCGGTAAATACCGGCAAATGCCACTGGTAAATATCGGGGGTGGAATTTGCCGCCCAACCTTGGATTGCTCTCCCTTTATCAGTTTCTGTGTTACTTCCCATGTAGTCTAACTTTCATAACACAGCTAGGTAACCATATGACAACATAACCAGCATACATTTGTAAAAGCCCACATATTTTACTCCTTTGTCCAGCTATATAGATGGGGTACACTTGTAAAATGGTAAATGCTCTTTCTGCAAATAATTATATCATTCTTCTTCATCCACTGAAAGAGTAGTAATCAGTAATCTTCACAGACTGTTGGTTACCCTGCATAAAACTGCACTGCCTGATAAAACAAATAAAATGCCCTGTGTCCCCAGTTAAAACTATGACAGGCAGCTGGTTTTCTATGAGAATCACAGGATAGAGGAAGGCAAGTTGCCCATGCCTTTCCTGAATGTCTGGATGTTGGTAAAGAAAGTAGGAAATCTGGCTGACCTACACTGTACTTGTACTTTGGGAAATCCAAACTATGGATATTATGGGGAGGTAGCCCACAGTTGCATCTATTATTTGTAGAGGTGCCATTGCATGTATGATAATTGCACTCTTCATTCTGATGAAATAGTCATGTCTCACAACACTAGATGAAACTACAAGCGAAAAAAAAAAAAAAAAAAAAAAAAAATAGTGTTCAGTGCCAAAATGGTATTGGCAGTGAAATGCCAGTTAGCATACCTTCTCCTAGTTGAATGTAAAATTCACTTTCTGAGGTATCATGCTTAACATTCATAGGAAAATCACACAATTTATCAGACGTCATTCCTGTGAAACTCTGCGTACTGCAAGCAGCAGGAGCGAAGTTAGGTGGCAAAATAGTTCTTATTGAAACCCTCTTTGTGAGTACATGGAGAAGAACTAGGGCTTTTTGTACTGACATTCGTCTGAAAGATGTTCTCCTCTCTTTATTCCAGTTCTAGACATAAAGATATTGGAATAATATATGAGACTTTTAAACTCATGCACGTTCTACTTTTTAACATTTTGCTGATAAAACACCGAAAATCAATAGTCTACCAGAAAGTCTATTCGTTCAGATCCGTGTTTGCTCCGCATGGTAATCGTGTACGCAAAGTCACAGGAGGTTCCGGGTCAATTCGGCCCATAATAAAATCGGCCCATAGCAATTTCGGCCCATAAATGATAATGAGGATGAGGCTTGTATAGGGCCACATATCAGATGCCACGGTGACGTTGAATAACGGTGCTGGTCCTGCCCTAGATGCTTCATTGACTTTACAGTCCATGGTGAGGTTGACGAAGCAGAGGTAGAAGAAGAGTAAGTTTGATTATTATTCTTTAAAAAAAAATCAAAGTCGCTCAATGTTTGGGTCCGTTAGTCGGAAAATGCGTCCGTCCGTCTTGGTGTCTATTAGTTAGTATTTCTGTTTAGAATACTAGTTTTTCTTTTTAATGTACGAGCCGGACCACAGCAAGTACTCTGCTCAGCTCACGCATCCATGCAGTCTGATCGGAGTATTTCTTGTGCACTGAATGGATAGCTAAGCGCCCAATGCTTCTTTCAATAAAGGCTTTGCATCTTCCGCTGGAGCAAATGAATGCAAATTGCTGTGATCAGGCGCGTATATTTTGCCCAAGTACATAGGGTATATTAATTTTACATGTAAACATTAACAATTTTGATAAGCAGTTTTACTTTGTAACTCAAGTACATATTATTTTGCTGTTTCAGGTAACTACGAGAGGCGTCGATGCTAGGCGAGATACTTCCGAACGTGCCAGTGACGTTCACAGTCGTAGAGAATGGAACCAACCGTAACATGACGAAAATATGCTTCTGATGAGAATGTTTTTCATTTCTGAGTTTTACTGTTCATTAAATATTTTAAAATATATATCGTTTTCTGTTGTTGTTCCATCTAGAGGCAAGAACAGGCGTGTTGACGGTAAACAAATTAATACGAACAAATTTTATACCAAATAAAAAAAGTAAACCAAACAAACACACCTGTTTTCGCCTTATGAATTACGTTAACCGATATATGATTTGGAAACCACGTTAAAGCCACCATAAACAGGCAAAATATGGATGCACAGGAACCTCTAATTTCTTATTTCTGCTATTTAACACACATTTTAAAGCGACGTTCTTCTTATTTCTGCTCAAACATCGTACAAAAGGCGATTTTCTTAGGAATGGAGGTAGCATGGTAAATCCCGTTTAAAGAGTCATACACAGGCGAAAATGCTCTACACAGAACAGGTTTTAATTTATGACGTTTCTTATTTCTGCTCTAAAACATAGAATATAAGGATGCATTTTTTTAAACCACGTCTATGTTTCTTATTTCTGCTCACCAACGTAAAAAAATGAAGAGTTTCTACTCAGTGAAAACTAATAGATGTGCACATATCGTATTCCATAAGAAATGGAAGATGATAGTGCTCAGAAACAAGAAAAGCAGTGTACAATAAGCCCAATGTGGCTGTAAACAACGCTACATGTCACTTTTCTAACTCATGTCTACAATGAGAAAGATCAAAGAAAATAAACCGATAAGCATTTTCAAAATACTAAAGATAGCATTTTCAGCTTATATGATTTTAATTATTGAAAAAATATATAAAATACTGATTATATTAATTTATGCTTTTTTTTTTCTTAATTTTATCCCCTTTTCGACCAAATAAAATGAAAAGTAACAATTACAGGTAAAAGTTAATCGACCATTCACTTTAATTAGTAAGTTTATCTTTTAAAAACAGGCTACTGATTTGGCCGTACAAACATATTAATTATATGCAAACAAAGCAATTATGCCATCAATTATACTGTAGGCCGAAATTGCTATGGGCCGATTTGGTATGGGCCGAAAAGGTTATGGGCCGATTTTGTTATGGGCCGAATTGTCCAGTGACCGTCACAGGAGCCCTGTTGTTTGCAGCTGAATCTCTACTGACCTATCCCCCGGCAGGTCAAAATTCTCAGTATTTTTGGGATATTGTAAGAATCGGGGTTAGAACCGTCTGTTGAACTGATAGTTGTTTTTGTTTAGTTTTAACAGCTCTATTTCTGCTATGCATCTGTTCACTGCCATTAAAGTAAGACCGGAGCTGCTGTAGGAAACTGTTTAAAGCACTTACATTACTAATACAATCATTATACAGGAAAATAAATGAAAACTGTACTTATAAAAAGAAAGCAAGGGGATTTTTTTTTTTTTTTTTTTTTTTTTTGGTTATGCGAATATCTGCATTTATTTTTTGGGTATGGCTGATATTCCGGATATTTTTTGGGGTATGGCTTATATACCATATATTTTTTGGGTAAACACAAGATGCTTGGGCCAAGCCTATGTAACAGACAAAATTTAGAGTACCTCCCCCTCCTCCGCACTCCTGGGATGTGCCCACTGGGATAAAAATGAAAAAAAGTCTCCAAACTAAAGTTTGTGAAACGTCCAGATTCAGTTCAGCCTGCGAACCCGCAATCTCATAGACGTTTTTTGTCCGTTGATAATTCTGCATTAGCCAAGCAGCCAATTATTCAGTAAGCTGATAGTGAAAACCCTGACAGAAACCATGGATCTATCACCTTATATGTCGGGTTACTAATTCATCTATCCATCCTTTTTGTTATCTTTCGATCCATCCGTCCGTCCATTTATCTATCAAGAATGACGGGAGGATCCCAGCGGGCACATAACCTTTGTACAAAGTCGCCTCAACGTCGATGCAACGTCATGACGTTGCATCGACGTTGAGGCGACGTTGTATAACGTCATGGGCCCGCTGGTATAGGTCTATAGATGGAAAGAGATTCGATATTATGAAGGATCTGAATACCGTTTCTTTTGTGCAATGCCTCAAGCTGCGTTGATTCGTTGATATGAACAGAATATTTACAGTTTACAAGCATCGTTTGTTTTCCCATTTGTTAATTATTCCTGCGAGATCTATTCCGTAAGCGAGAGAGACGCAAGTGAGGTGGCGGGCGCATGTCCACCGACACAGCTGAAAAGACTGCTGATCTGGCAGCAATTCTGAAATTTATTACACGAAATATACTATATTATTGTTTCAACGATGAAAAAAAGGTAATCAGATTTTGGCAGGGTTGCCTACCTGAAAGAGTGCCCAGCCCACTTAAAAGAATCCAGACAAAATCAACTGAAGAAATGTAGACGTTTAGGATTATCGGGATACGGGGAATTTGCTTAATTTATTCAGCAATATTGATATACCTTGAATATAAGGACAGGGGACATCACGGAATCTTGAGATATGGGATATCATATTTAGTGATATTGCTAAATCCATTTTATGAAATAAGGGATGTCATAAAGAATTTGTTTTGAGATATGGGATATCACATTTAGAGACATTGCTAAATCCAGTTTTAAGATACTCGTATCTCATCTTAAGGGATTTGTTTTGAGATCTGAGATATAGCTTCCCCACTATACAAGCCTCAATCTCATGGCATGAGCCGGGCCACAGCATTTTCTGTAAGATTGCATTTGCGCCCAGCAAAGACTCAGATCAACCTGCACATCTAGGGCAGGAGTAATGGGTGTGGTGGAGGAAATAGAATTTGTAACGTTGTCTGCTTATATTTAAATGTAGCACAAAGAATCCGAAATAAACGAGTAAATAACATTTTTTCTTTTATTGTTACTACCATATAAAAGCATATTGGCAGCAGATGCGATGACACATGCATAGAAATAAAGAAGAAAAAATCTATATATAAAAAGCTGCAGTTGGGTGTGTTCTGCCATCGTATGATATTAAAATGAGCCAGTACGGGTCTGCAGACTGACCTGGGTCTTTACTGTTGGAACAGGCACTGAAGACCCACTTTCAGTCTTTCAGGTCGCCAAACGTCTACCCGTACTTAACCCAGCTAGCATTATTTTTTTTATAAATCTACAGCGGGCCGTTATCGGCCCGTCAGCTACCCTGACGGGCCGATAACGGCCCTCTATAGATTTATGTAGAATGCTTACGGGGAACTGACCATAGTGTAATTTATATTTTGAGGACCTTTGTCATCATTCAGCCCTTTTCGGAAATTTTGAACATTTATATAAGGGTCCTGGTTGGGCGAAACTAGCTACTCTGGCACAGAAAACGTATCAAATACTGCAGCTAGTTTTAGTTTTGTGCAGAGGCAACCAGTTGTGTCAGAACTGCTGATTGGTGCAAAAACATGCAGGGAAGCCCGGGATAGTTATTTTGTGTAAGGCGACCTTTGATTGATTGATAATAAAGATACATCAAAACCTATCATTCTTATTTGAAGAAAACAAAAATTTGTGACTTGTGTGTAATTTCCTGATTGTTTCAAAGAAAAAAAAAATTCTGTTAGTGTTTGCTGGAGCCAAAAGAAGAAGAAGTGGGGGCATTTCAAAGTTTCAATTTTTGATACCTGCCATTTGATGGGTTGCCTCATTCAGCCTCCAAAAATCCCAGCAAGTACTGATGACAGTGGTGTTTTACCTCATTTAATTGCTGTGCTTAGCCTGCACTTTGAATTAAAACAAAATTTGGAAGTCCAGCCATACACTAAAATGAACTGTTAACCACCAAAAAGGGTGGAATTACTATAGAGTTCCATGGGGAAAAATAATTAGTTCCCTGTACCACAAAGGTCATTCCTTTCTGGAATCTATTTTACGTGACGTGGCTCATGCATTTATACGTAAAGCATACACAGCTGCAGTACTAGCAAAATGTAAACAGTAAACACTTACTGTTCGCATAGAAACGTTGCTTGTAAACACGTGAAACAGATTCAGTTGAGTCGCAACGTCAGAATAGGCACGCCCTGCGAAGATTCAGATCAGACTCGTGCAGTCTGATCAGAATCTTCATTGGGCGAATTTTGGATAGCCAAGGATGCAAAGTTGTTTCATGCGGACAAAAAGACTGATCAGACTGCGCGGATGCGCAGGCTGATTTGAGTCTTCGTTGAGCGCAAATGTCATAACGTATTTTTTCCGACACTGCGTCTCAGTTTATGAGAGTAAAGAATTCTAAACAATATGTCTTGAAACGCAGACCACGATCTGAGAGCAGAATATGCGAAGTTGGACAATAAGACAGCGAACGGGACATAATACACAAAACCCCCGTAGCTACCAGAATACTCAACAGAACAAAAAAAAAAAAAAAAAAAAAATATGGATTAATTAGTAGCAAAACACTCAGACATTGTCTGTCTGATAATTGACCGGCGCGCGATTCCGACGCGCGAATCTCTTAATATAGCTTTGGATTTTTACATATGGTAGACTATTCGATTAGCTCACTAAGGACGTTTTATATTTGCCGGGACGTCGCTTTGTGACGATCCCGGCAAATATAAAAAAAAATATTAAAACAAACTGTGTTATAAGCAGATTAATGTCTATTTTATTTTCATTTCAATCAAGAAATTTCATAAAAGCTTAATAAAAGCAAACGTTAAAGAATCACATTGTTGTACCTTTTTACCTATTACATTGAAATTTTATTAAATTTTAGTATGCCTTTGTCCCATATCTCTATGTACACATGAACAGAATTTGCGCCGGTACTTAGACGTTTACGTCTAAACATTTTGTCTTGTCATCTTATAAAACTCCTATATCAGTCCGAGCCAGGCAGTAGAATGTTTAAGTTTGTGTCTGTTGAGGGTTTACGGCTCAGTCAACCCATTAGGGTCATGCCAAGCGCTGTAAGTTTACTAAACCACAGCCAGGCTGTAGAAAAGCACACTACTACAGCCAACCCTCTTTTTACCGACTCTCGATACAACGACAAAAATCGTTGTTACGCTAACCTGACTGGCACGAAACCTACGCTCAGGAGGTGACAGTTAATCAGAAATTATGCAAAAACATTGAAACATATGTTTTGGATATCACCCAGTAAGCATTCTACATAAATCTATAGCGGGCCGTTATCGGCCCGTCAGGGTAGCTGACGGGCCAATAACGGCCCGCTGTAGATTTATAAAGAATGCTAGCTGAGTAGTTAAAATTGCATCGCTAACAACTATCCAAAACACTTGTTCTTTGAAGAAATAAGAACAAAACAAGGTCGATCTTACGTATAATTTTGCTTAAGGATTCTTACAGCATAAAATGCATTTTAACTGCAACCTGTTTAGGACGACGGTGCACTGTACATTATACAACCCAACAAAACTTACTTGACTTAAGGATCTGATAACGTTGTTATGGTTATTTCTTAAATAAGCTTCTAATAGCATAAAAATAATAGAACATTCTTATTAAACTGCTTATGAAGTGTCTCAATAAAACCGAAACTCCCATTTTCTGTCTGTAATGTGTTCTTTGTTTCCAAAAGCAATCTTTTTGACATTTATTACCCCTGAGAACACTAACGAGAAACTTTGCAGACGACAAATGATCAATATTTTTTGTTATTTATTTTTCGAGAAAACAGGTCTCGATAATCCATGCGAATCGTCTCCCAAAGAGGCAATTCATATGAAATGTCAAGTGCAGTTGTCTTAAAAAAAAGCAAAACAAAACTATTTCTTTTGTTTTCTGCATATTTTGTCACCAACACGCGTTTTTTGTATACTGTAGGAAATTATTAAAGCAATAAACAATGTCAGATCTTTGAGCCAATGGAGTTATGTGGGCTTTGCTTTGTTCTACAGTATATAGACTGGCTCCAGTCCCTAGCGATTAAATAATCATTTTTTATATATAAAATTCTGATAAAGACACAAAAATAAAATTAAGAAAACATTAACATGCTGAGATACTTCATGATCACAGTATCTTATTATCACTAGATTGCCCTTATTTAATTTTCGGTCCGGCATATCGAAGAGAATTAAAACATTAATGCATTAGTCACAAGATACTGGAGCCAGTCTATACAGTATCCAATGATTCGTGAAGGCTTGGCACTCTGTGTAAAATTTTCAGCAGACGACATTTTGAAATATTTTTCTGATTATTTCCAGGATTTGACATTACATGCAAATTGTCTCCAATGGATAGTCCTGTTTTCTGGGAAAACTTAGAAAAAAGTATCATCAGTTTGTCGTCTGCTGAATTTTCCAGAATGATAAAGATGAATCGGACCCCAACCCCTCCCCCGGCCGCGCACCTCATCTCATAATATAGATATGTATCATACATTTACTAGAAAATGTGATCATTTTGCATATGTTGTACTGTCAGACACGGCTTTCAGGCACATGTCCCCATTACAGAGCGTATAAGCTGTATCAAGCTAAAAATAGCAGTGCCGCTCTTGAACTGTCAGTACAGACATAAGCACAGACATACGCACATTAATATGTCTTGCGTCTGGGCGCATGCATGTAAATAATAATAAATTTTGAATAAATGTATCTTATAAGCACACAAATACATTTTTGTCCACATCTAGAAATTTTCAGTCGACTCTCGTTATCTCGAATTCCAAGTTACTCACCGAACGCTTCAAGATATCCGTATCTCGACATATCAGAGTTGAGAGAGTGAGGAAAACAATAAATTGAACAACCACATTTAGCAAATGAATATGTAATTTGACTCCTGAAGCTAGAAATATATATATATATATATATATATATATATATATATATATATATATATATATATATATATATATATATATATATATATATATATATATATATATATATATATATATATATAATAATGTGGAAAAGAGGAGAAATTTCTCCTCTTTTCCACATTATTTTGTTACCTGTTGTCATAGTTTCATGTTAAAACAGGGACCAGATTTTCACTTCGAGATAAGCGGTAATTGGAAATAAGCGAGTTCTAGATAACGAGGTTCGACTGTATACAGAGCACATTTAACTTAACATAATTCATAGGCGTAGCTCTCATTACGCATATTGCGCAAATGCGTAACATGTGTGACTTGCGTTAAAAGTACAGTCAACTCTCGTTATCTCGAATTCCAAGGGACTCTCTGAGACACTTCGAGATATCCGTACCTCGACATATCAGATTTTTAGAATTGAGGAAAAAGTAATTCGAACAACCACATTTAACAAATTTATGTGTATAATTGGACTCTTGAAGTTTGAGATATATCGAAGATATTGTGGAATAGAGGAGAAAGGAGCAATTTCTCCTCTTTTCCACAATATTTTTTACTTGTTGTTAGATTTACATGCTTAGGCAGGGACAAAGTTTTCACTTCGAGATAAGCGGTTATTCGAGATAAGCGAGGTCGATATAACGAGAGTCAACTGTATTTGCAATTAAGACATCACCTACCATATTCATATTTCGCTTCTTTACCGTAGGGACTGCTCTTAAAGGAAAGAAATAACGCCTACTAAATAGGGGAGCAAATTCTTTTTTTTTAAGAGTAGCCTCTATTTTGGAAGCAATACTACAGAGATTTTTGCAAGATTTTTACTGACTGTGCGTAAAATTAATTCTGTTCTGGCTACGGAGCTGTAATTGCATATTTAAGTGTAATTTAGACAAATGGAAAAAATTAAAGATAAACACATATGTACTAAGGAGCATATTTGAGAACCGAGTATGCATTCTACATAAATCTATAGCGGGACGTTATCGACCCGTGAGGGTAGTTGACGGGCCGATAACGGCCCGCTATAGATTTATAAAGAATGCTAGCTGGGAAGGACCAAATGCCGAATAAAACAAAATCATTCAAACGTATGAACGCAAACATATGCTCTCACAGGCAGCATGAACATGCATGCATGCACGTACACACACGCGATATATATATGTATGTATGTATGCAATGCTGCAAGCACACACACGCACACGTCCGTCCGCCTGCATGCCTATTCTTTGGACATGTAAAAGCCACTCAATGTCTTGTGACCGAAATCTTGCCGATATGAACCAATCCCTGTCTGTCTGTCTGTCTGTCTGTCTGTCTCTCTGTCTCTCTCTCTCTCTGTGCAGTCCGGAAATAGCCTTGGCATCCTTGCGTGACTAACAACAACAACAACAAGACACCCATTAATTTGAAGCTTCCGAAGAGAGGTAGAAGAGGCCTACACGTGCTATGATTGCTATAATTCTTCGTTAATATGGGGCGCCGTTTTACTATTATTCCCTATTTATGGATATTCATAATTAGAAGTATGAATATCTATAAATCAGCTCGATTTATGAGTATTACTAATTCAAATGGATATCAATAAATTGAATTATGGATATCACTAAATCGAATTATGGATATCAGTAAATGAGATAAGTGATGTCATTAATCCGAATTATATATATCCGTAATCGAACTTGTGATATCAATAAATCGGGCAGAATTATTGATATCCATAATTTGAATAAGTGATAGCCATATGTCGAACTGAATTATAGATAGCCATAATCCATAATTCACCACAAAGGCTTTTGGTGGCAGTCTTAATTTAAACTTTTTATTTACAAAGACGAATTATTAATATCCATAATTCGAATAAGTGATATCAATAAATGGGTAGATTTTTTCGATAACCATAATTCGAATTATGGATATCACTATTTCGATTGATAGATATCTCGTAATCTAAATGATTTATGTATGACTAATTCGAATTATGGATACAACTAATTCGAAATAGTGATAGTCATTATTCGAATTTGTGATATCCATAAATAGGCTGAGCTAGTGATATCTATAATTCGAATGAGTGATATCCATAAATCGAATTAGTGATTTCCATTATTCGAATTAGTGATATCCATAGTAGTATACACAATAAGGGTTAGGACCACTTCCATCTGGGCCACAAAAGGGCTTCCACGTAGACAAACAAATCTGTATGCACGTCGAAACGCTCCCACGCAGACAAACAACTCCGTATGCACGTCTAGACGACTCCCCCCAGGCGTGCTGCTGCTTCCCTAGGCCCGAGCCACTGCGGCCCCAAGCGAGCATGGTGAGAGCCCCTGGGACGGCCCCACCCTCGCCGGCCCAGGGGCTCTTACTATAGCACATTTTTGTCAGGGCTACCGATGTTCGGCTACCATTTTTGGAGACACGCACACGTCCTTATTTCCAGTGGAGACCGATGGCCGGGAGCCGAAGGCGAGGGTTGGGGCCCGCCCCACTCCCTGCCGGGCCCCAACCCTCGCCGACCCGGCTATTAAAGAGGTGGGTGACTGCCGATATACCAATACAAGCAATATGCCTAAGGGACACAACACATGCAAATGGCTCCTTGAGTTCAACAGAGCTCTGTGGTAAAAGCTGTCTTACGGACTTTTGTAAAGTTCATCTGGTGAGAACCCGTAAAGGCTCACTCACTCAGCCCTGCCGGTGCTGTGGGGTAGGGGTTACTAACAAGCAACAGCTCTGTTGTCAGTGCGGGTAAAGGAAAGAGCGGTGTCGTGCAGCAAGAGCGGCACGAAAGGAATTTGCGCGCCTCGCCGCCATCGAAATTTCCATTTAGAGATAGCGATCCAAAGGATATACCTACACCGTCTTCATTTTAGAGATAGCGGTCCGAAGGATATACCCACACCATCTTCCATTTAGAGATAGAGATCCAAAGGATATACCCACACCATCTTCCATTTAGAGATAGCAATCCAAGGGATATACCCAAACCACGATAGCATGAATGACGCAGTGAAGCATCTCGCTAGACTGCTTCGATCGGGGGTTATTACACCACAGACCTATGCGGAAGGCCTGAGCGCTCTTGCAGAGACCCCACCCACACCGGCCCCGCGCCAGCGGCGTGAGCCACCCACACCGGCCCCGCGCCAGCAGCGGGAACGGCCCACCCCGGCCTACGCCAGCGGCGGGAGCCACCCACACAGTCCCCGCGCCAGAGGCCCACCCCGGCCCCGCGCGACGTGCCGACGGCTGAGATAGACGCCTACATCGAGGAGATCCGTTCAGAAATGCCGGGCGAGAGGCCCATCACGGCCCCACGCCGGCGAAGGCCTATCCCGGCCCCGCGCCAGCTGGTGTTCCGCCGGACTCGCTGGGTCATCGGCTCATTCCTGCGAGGATGGCAGATGGATGTGCCTCAAATCGAGGGGGGCCTCAATCAAGCTTTCCCCACGATCCAAGAAACTGGAGAAGTGGACGCAGAGAGGGTCAGGCTGGGTTGTAGATCGAGTGGAAGTCCTTTGGCTGGACTTCGCCAGATATCAGCCACTAAGAGGCGGCTCCTACATTCCACTACCGGCGGCGGTGCGACTTTAGAAGGCAGTTGTCAATGTAAAAAACAAGGATGACCACTGCCTGCAGTGGGCACTCAGATCAGCCCTATTCCCAGCAAGTGACCATGTTGACAGACCGTCAAAGTACCCTACTGATGATGGTCTGAGCTTCGAAGGGATCGATGCTCCCACACTAATTTCTCAGATTAAAAGAGGTGAGCGGCAAAACAACCTGACCATCAACGTCTTTGGGTGGGATAAGGGGGTGATTGTTCACCACATCAGCAAACAGCCCGAAGACATGCCAAGGATCAACCTGCTGCTGATTGAAAAGGCTGGTAAATTCCACTACACCTGGATCAAGGACCTCAATCGCCTGCTCCACGACCAGAGCAAGTGCAGTAACTGCAAGCACTACTGTGAGCGCTGTCTTCATGGCTACACGAGGGAGGATCTGCCAGAAGCCCACAAGCCAGAGTGTCGTGGGATCGGCCAGACAGCTGTACGGGTGGAGATGCCGGAAGAAGGTAAAAACGTGCAGGCCTTTCAGAACCACCACAAGCAGCTGCCAGCCCCTTACATCATCTACGCCGACTTTGAGGCTCTCACCGCCAAAGTCGAGGGACCTGAGCTCGACCCCACGAATACTCAACGGACACTACACCACGAGGCTAGTAGTTATAGCTACATCGTGGTGCGGTGTGATGGCCAGACAGAGCCGCCAGTCGAGTATCGAGGTTCCAACGCAGCAGAGCACTTCTTAGAATCACTGCAGGAAGAAGAGCGCAAAATCAAGGGCATGCTGGCTGATCTTAAGGCCATGAGGATGACGCGAGAGGACTGGCATGCCTTCCGCACCACTGAGACGTGCCACGTATGTGACAAACCCCTCGAGGGTGACTCCGTGCGTGACCACTGCCACATTACAGGAAAATATCGAGGGGCAGCCCATAACGCCTGCAACCTCAAGCTACGGCTAAACCCCCAAACCACCACCATCCCCGTGGTGTTCCACAACCTGCGGGGCTATGACTCCCACCTACTGATGCAGGCCATTTCGAAGGTGGAGGGCGAGATAAGCTGTATCCCCAACAAAACGGAGAAGTATATCTCCTTCTCCCTCGGGCAACTGCGCTTCATTGACAGCGCCCAATTCCTGCTAGCCTCCCTCGACAAGCTGGTTGCGGCGAACCCGCCAGAGGCTTTCCAGATAACAGCCCAACACGAGCCCAACAGAGACAGACGGGAGCTCCTATTGAGGAAGGGTGTGTACCCTTACGAGTACATGGACACCTGGGGTCGCTTCACCGAGCCCAAACTCCCCCTCAAGGAGGTCTTCTACAGCAAGCTTTCTGATGCGCATATCAGTGACAAGGACTACGCCCATGCGCAAAAGGTCTGGGAGACCTTTAGGTGCAAGACCCTGGGTGACTACAGCGACCTGTACTGCTGCACCGACGTCCTGTTGCTCGCTGACGTGTTCGAGACCTTTCGGCGGACCTGCCAAAAGCAGCACGGTCTGGACCCTGCTCAGTATTTTACCAGCCCAGGCCTTTCGTGGGACGCCTTACTCAAGAAAAACAGGCGTTGAGCTAGAGCTGCTTACAGACTACGACCAGCATCTGTTCATCGAGAAGGGCTTACGTGGAGGCATCTCAATGACCTCAAAGCGCCACTCCAGAGCAAACAATCCCCTGGTCGAGGGGTACGACCCAGGGCAGCCAAGTAGCCACATCTTATACCTCGATGCGAAAAATCTCTACGGTTGGGCTATGAGTCAGTATCTCCCCACCGGCGGCTTTCAGTGGGTGGATGACTGTCAGCAGCTGGCAAAAACTATCGCAGAGCAACCAGCTGACAGCCCCGAGGGCTACATACTTGAGGTGGACCTACACGACGCGCACAATTCATATCCGCTGGCACCGGAGCGCATGGTGGTTCAGAAGGAGTGGATGTCGGAGTATCAGCACAACCTCCTCGGCGTTGGGGTGGCGCCAACAGAGGTTGAGAAGCTGGTCCCAAACCTTCGTAACAAAGACCGCTATGTGCTTCACTATCGGAATCTGCAACTATATCTATGTCTTTGTCGTTGGGCATGCGTCTGACTAAGGTCCATCGTGCCCTCCGGTTCGACCAGAGCCCTTGGATGGAGCCATACATCCAGATGAATACTGAGCTCCGGAAGAAGGCCGCCAGGGCTTTGAGAAGGACCTCTACAAGTTGACCATGGAGAACCTGCGGAGGCGGGTTGATGTGAAGCAGGTGAAGCTGGTGCGATCAAACGAGGAGGACAAACTCAGGCGCCTCATCGCTAGCCCAGCATTTGCTCGGGCTAATAACTTCGATGACGACTTGGCAGCTATCCAGGTCCACAAGAGCCGCCTAGAGCTCAATCGCCCGGTGTTCGTGGGGATGAGCATTCTGGATCTCTCCAAGCACCTGATGTACGACTTCTATTACAACCAGCTCCAGGGGCAGTACGGGGATCGTTGTCAGCTCCTCTACACCGACACCGACAGCCTCCCCCTCGAGGTCCAGACCGAGGATGTCTTCAGGGACATGGCCTCCCACGCAGAGCTCTACGACACCTCAGACTACCCACCGGAGCACCCACTGCACAGCATCGCCAACAAAAAGGTGTTGGGTAAGATGAAGGACGAGTGTGCAGGGCGCCCCATTTCCGAATATATCGGTCTGTGCCCTAAGATGTACTCAATCCTTGAGGCCGGTGGGGGAAACATCAAGAAGACAAAGGGTGTGAAAAAGAATGTTGTGGAAAAGCACATCAGACATGAGCAGTACAAAGAGGCTCTCTTCCGAAAGCGAACCTTCAGATATAGCATGGACGTCCTGCGGTCAGAGCGCCATGACATCTACGGGCAGCGCCTGAATAAGGTCTCACTCTCACCCTTCGACTCCAAGCGCTGGATATCAGAAAATAAGCTGGACACGCTGGCCTATGGGCACAAAGACACCCTTAGAGCTGGTGCTGCTTAGATGGATGCGTACATTGATGAACTGCTCAGCGCTTGAGAACCCCATCTGGAGGAAGCTGAGTGTCGGGGGGCACTACGAGGAGTTCCTCCCTGACAAAACCACGCGGCGGGCCGTCCTGCAAGTAATACAACACGGGCTCGACGGGCTTGGTGACCGAGCGCCCCAGCCGGCACACCTGAAGAGACCATACAGGGTAAGTCGCGCGGCGCCGACCAACCTCCAGCTCGCCGGGCTGGTATAGATAGCGAACACCAAGACCTGAAGGGAGTCTCTGCTCCCTGAGACCAACAGGGCGGTCGGGAACTACAGAGGAGGGCTTTTGCGCCACAGTCTTGACCTTGATGGCATCAGAGGGCTTTTTGCCAGTCAACCTAGTCACTTCGCCGTTCAGAGCGGCTACAACGTTAGGCAGCCGAGCTACCCACTCTGTTGACCTCTGACCCGAAGGGAGGCGCATCTCTTGGGCGTATTGGTGCCCAAACAACCGCTCTGCGAGGGTCCTGTTCCAGTGCTCTACGATCCCTTGGTCCCGGTGGATGTCAACCCGACCGCGCCGAACCTGAACAGAGTGCTTTGCCAGCAGCTGGCTCACCGCACACATAAACTCGCGCCCAGGGTCAACCTGAAGGAGCTTCGGCCACTTCAATGGTCCCCGTCTGTAGATCCGAGACAGAGCATCGGCGACCTCTGCCGCGGTCTTGCTAGTCAGAGGCTCAGCCTCTTTGTAGCGTGAGGCTACAACGACCGTAAGAGCGTAGCGGTAGGTTTTCTGCCCTACGCGGTCGTGTGGTAGAAAGAGCAGATCCGCCTGGTGGACCTCGTTGGGCACCGCTACGTCAAACTTCGGCCACGGTACGCGCCGTGGGGCAGGCAGATAGATCTGCCAGATGACCTGCCTTTTGAGCCAGTCCTTGGCCTGCTGCTCAGTCACCTTTGATGCAGACGCCAGCTTCTCGATGGCTGCGAGCCCCTTCCAGTAGCCTCGGGGGCTGTAGTATAGGGCAGAGAGCTTACTGTCGGCCATGGTATTCCAGCAGCCCGATAAGGCTCCAACATGCGGAAGCTGTCGGGCCGAATGGCTGGCTCATCTAGAAAGACGGCGGGCACCGACATGGTCCGATGAAGAAGAACGTGCCAACACCCCGGCCGGCGGCCCAGTACACCCTCACCACCCTGGTGGCCGAGCTCTGTGAGCGCGCCGAAGCCGGCGAGCCTCAAGACTCTCTGGTCGAGTGGCTTCACACTCTCGCAAGCGACCTCGGCATCCGGATGCGCTACGACGAGCACGTCGAGGGCCCCGCCGCTCGGCGGTTTGGCGGTAAGAAACGGGGCAAGCGTTTGGAGGTCCGCGAGCGCTAGATCCCAACCGGCATCGAGAGAGGGGCGCCTGGGCATCCAACAGCAAAGTGTTTGGAGGGCAGTTCCTTCTTGGGCCGCATCATTCTCTCATGCGATCACCAAAGTATCTGTGCACCCCTCTGCGCTGAGTGTAACGGAGCTGTGTTGCCCGCACACGGACCCACCTCGTGGTGCCCCCACGCGCCTTCGCCTCGCGCCCGTGGGCAAAAGAAGTTGACCGCGCTCTCAGCGCCCGGGACGCTGACGGCGAGATCCGGACAGGCCTCTACGACGTCATCCAGGTCAGTGATGGGACGGTTGTTACGCTCTACAACTGGACTCATACGGCGAAGGGCCCGATCTGGTGCCTCGCCACGGGCAACGGCTACGACGTTTCTCACCTAAGATGGATGGGTGGTAAGACCTACGCCGAGATCGTTCACGGCCTCCTGGCGGACTGCCCTGGCTTCCCGGCGGCGGCCGGCCTCGGGTTTAGGCGCGATTTCCTCTGCGAGGGCGATACCCGTCTCGACTTCAAGTACCTCGATCGCGGCCTCTGCTATACCATCGGCTTCCGCCACCCCAACTTCCACCCGATGACTACAGACCCTCCGGGGGTTTGGAACATCCAGACTGCTGACCTCGGCATCGGGGCTCCGAGGGCGAACGATGCTGGCCTTCCGGCTGTCCCCCACCAGACCGTCTACAACTGCGAGGACCTGGCTGTTCGCCGAAGGTCCGGACTCCGGATGGCCTACCTCAGCTACATCTCCCGGACGGCCCTCGAGGACGCAAAGGCCGTTATCGCCGGCAAGTCGACTCGTCCCTTTAATTACTTCATCCACCGCTCCAGGAACCCGGAGGCGACAGGGGTCTACTCAGACATCCTGTGCGAGTCCCCCCTCCTCCGCCGGGTACGCCAGCTCATGTACCAGCACCCCTCTCGACAGGTCTGCGAGGAGATTGACGAGTCGTTGCGTGTGGAGTACTGCGCCCTCAAGGCGTACCTCACCCCGACCGACAGGGATGACTTCCTGGCCCTCTTCCCAGAGTTCAAGCCACGCTTCGCGATCTATGAGCAGTTCATGAACAGCGTCATCCACAGCGTTCTCCACATAGCGTCCGAAAATAATCGGCCTGGCGATGTTGACCCACACCTTGCGCTACGAGAAGGCACTCAACCGAGAAATTGTTCACGACTACGTGGTCCGCCCGGAGTACGCTGTCCTGTACCTACAGGCCCTCGAACATTTACTTAGCAAGATGGTAGGTCACTAGGCCGGTCGCGGCCATCCCCAGGACGCAAAGGCTATTTTGCGATCTTTCTGGCCGTCGCTCGGGGAATAAAAGTCGGCGAGCTGGGGCTTAGGCCCCATGGGGTCGAGGTTGTGTCCGGTGACCTGCGCATATTCCTGCATTGCAGTGTCAACATCCCGGAACGTCTTAACAGCATGACCTTGCCGGCGCAGTTCCTCACTGATAAAGTCGAGGCGCTCGGTCTGTTTCCGGGACCATGATGCCTGTGCGGCCTGCAGCTGTTCGACTGCTTTATCGTGACGCTTGCGCTCTTCGTCGACGCCGGAGCTTCTCAAAATGGTGAATAAGTAGTTCGATCCCGAGAACGCAAGGGCGTTCACCAGGGCGCCCCCAACGAGCATTGCGATGCTTGCCATTACTTCATGATATCAGCAGGTATGATCCCCTGTTTAATTAGTACATCCTTGGTTCCCATGGCCAGAGCAACGTCTAGCGCCACCATGCCGACGTCGCGTTACAGTCAAGCTTCGGGAGGCTGCCCCCCATCGCCATCTTGCCAAGCCGGGCGTATCCCATGGCCAAGCCCGAGACTACGGCGCTGTGGTAGAGCGTGTTCACGATCACCTTCCCGTCAGTTGCTGGAGACGCCATGGTTGATCATTCCATATAAAAGGGATCTCGTGTCTTTAATTGCCTAGCACCGGGGGCAGGCTGCTTGGGCGCGGAGTCAACGGGGGGCTGCCGACGCGGGTCTTCTCGTTTGCGCGCTTCGGAGAAACACGAGCGCCCCGCCTGCAAGACAAGCCCCAACGACCCACGGGGTCCAGTTAGTTAGTCCTTCACGGCGTTCCGTCTGGGAAACCGCTGCCGCTTCCTTTGGAGGAATATTGGCAGACGTGCCGTCGCCCACAGGGGGGGGGGGGGGGGGGGGGCAATGTGATTCCTTAGCTACTCGAAGCTGCTCGAGAAGTCGTTCTTCTTGTTTTGCCTTTCGGGCTACCACTTTCTTTGGATCCTTAACTTTCTCTGTAACTCTTTCCACTGGAGGACTGTGCTGGCCCTCCACCGTCTCTTGATTCTCCTGCTTCATCTCCTCGTATAATCAACAGGGCAGCAGTGTCCAAATTGGCAGTGCTTCAAGGTGGTCAGCGCAGCGATGAGCGGTGCAGGGAACATGCCGTAGCGGTGGTAGAGCTCGTAGGTAGCAGTGCTAAGCGCGTGCCCGACAAACGGGTCGCTCTCGAGGTCTGCGATAAGCCCTGGCAGGTTTTCGATTGGGAGAAACATGGCCACAGTCCCCGCGTAAATCTTCGTCATCGCCGCCCCCAGCCTGGCTTCGTAGCGGGCGTACATCTTCTCGATTTTGGTGTTATCCAGAGTGTCGATTTGATCGGCGGTGAATGCGGACCACCAGTCCATACTGCCCGGCTTGGCTTCCCGCCGCGATCGCAGCGAACCGTTCGCGGTGTTTTTGCACCTGTTCTTCCTCCTCTGGCGTCGCCGCTGGGGCGGCTGCCAGTAGAGCCTCCTCGGCTAGGCCAGCGCCAGCGGCCTGTGGGTCAGCAACTGACATCAGCTTATCGATCAGTTCGTCACACTCCATTGCGCCTATGACAAGCCGGCGGGCACTTTTGATATGGAGTGTAGAATGGCGCAGACACCAAACAACGAAACCCAACAGTACCAAATGTGTGCCAAGCAAGGCGATCAGCAGCCCTTCAGTAACGGGAAGCATTGCTACTCAACTATATAAGCAGCAGGTTGATCTGTTTTCAACAGGAGCTTGGCGTGTTTTCTCTCGGCTAGCTGCTTCCGCACCAACGGCCGCTGTTCTCGAGTCGGTATCGCGTCGTTCGTTCTCCCGCAGGCAGTCTTCAAAGCTGACGCGATCCTTGCAGTAGAAGAGTGCGACCCAGCGCGTCTGCTCGCGCGTCCGTGAGGACTGAGTTGTATTTCTGGGTGAGGACCCAGACGCTTATGTCGGCGTGGCGGCCCGAGAACGCCAACTCTGACAGCATGTCTCTCTTCTTCGTCAGAGCCTTCGTGGCCGAGCAGTCGTCGATTATAAAAAGTGGCTCGCCCTTAAACACCAGGTAGAATGCCCGCAGGTAATCGTGAAGGCGCTCACCGGGGTCTAGAACGTAGACCTCAGGGTCCGTCCAGAGCCAGGGGCACTGCTTGTAGGTCTTGTAGTGCTCTATGGTGGGGCACAGGATCACGATGTGCCGAAACAACCCCTGGTAGGGGCCTTCTTCGAGCAGAGACAGGACGAAAACGGCTTTTCCGCATCCCGTCTGCCCGCAGACAATTGCCGAATGGGCGCCCTTGGGCAGAAGATGATTAATAAACAGCTGAGACGAACCGGCCATATTCGAGGTTCAGCTGGGTATCCATGATGATGTACAGATAGATGTTCAAAGCGCCGGCCGCCTCTGCCGTCTTAGTCAACTGGATGGTCACTCCTTCGCTCGCATTCTCTATGCTGCGGCCACTGCCATGAAGCCGGTCATCATCGGTTGTCCTGACAGAGCAAACTTGTAGGTCAAGAACTCCCCGAGAGAGACATCGGCGAGGCCAAGGTCTTTCGCCACCACTGCCACCTCGGGGTGGCGTTTGCCGCCGGGTGCAAATAACTTCCTCGCCTCGTCCCACATATGATAGGCACGCATCCCCTGACTAAAGAGTTGGTTGGGGATCCCCTCAATCGTGACCTCAACCTTCGTTATTTTCGGGTTATAGAAGGACTCCGTGTTGCGAGGGAAGGGCTGTTGCGCGGTAACGTCTTCAAAGAGCATCAAGACCCCCTTCATGTTGAGGTTGATATTCCAGAGGGTGTCGCTCTTGTCTCTTCTTATTTTTCGGTGCCTCAGAATCCGGTCATAGAGGATCGCGAGGCGGCCGTTGTACTGATTGGCGATCATGCGAGCCAGCTCTGGCTGCGTGACGATCTCATACTCTAGTCTGATGTTTTCAATGTCGTATGAGGAGTCGGCATCGCCCGTGGCCCGGATTACGCGGCTGTAATCGTTGAAGGTGAGTTCACTCCAGGTGGTCTCCCAGCGCGCTTTGGCAGAACGGCATGTGGCCCTCGAGCGGGATGTAGAAGCGGTTGCCGAAGGCATCGGCGATGGCCTTGTCGGCCGCGACTGTCTCATCTTTGTTTCCGGCATCGATGCGAATCCGCGTTGCGTATCGGTTACCAGACGTATCGATGCCTTGGTACTGGTAATTTTTCCTCTCCAAGGCCGTCTTTCAGAGATCGCCGTAACAGATGAAGACGTCACTATCGTCGACGGACATCACCTCGTTGCCGGAGAACTTGATTACGGTCTTCTTCACGATAGCGCGGCCCAGGTTCTGAACCACGGTCCGGTTCGCATATTCACTATTTAGCGCGATTTTGAAGGCCAGGCGGGCAGTCCCTGGAACGATAACGTCGTGCGCGCCGAGGTTCGGGAATCGAACCAGCAGCTGTTGATTCTGATCAATCGTGCTCGGGTTATTGGTTATCACGACAGACTGCCGCACGTCTTTGACCCACAAGGGCTCGCGGAGGCACCTGTAAGGATTAAGCTTGCGTCCGAATTTGCTCGAAGCCATGGTGTATTTGGACCTACGCAACAACCTTCAAATTAGCATCACCGCGATGGATGACGTCACTTGCGAGAACCCCACGTTCGACCCTGACGGGTCTGGAGTAGACGATGATTTCGACCTCCCCGACCCCCCTGTGGAGCCACCATTTGACGTTCAGCAACAGCTCAATGGCGACAATTTGCAGAGCTTGCAGGAGGAGTTAAGAGAGGCGGAACTTGAGGCCCAGAAGAAGCGCCTCGTTGACAGTTTCTACAACGAGGTAAGCCACACCTATAATGGGCTGCGCCCCGAAAATAGGATCGACTATAGCCAGTTCGGGATCGACACTGACGGTAAGACACTTTACTGGACGCCTGAAGACAAGAAGATCTCCATTACTTCGACGAGGGGAAAATTCCGGTTTCTGGTTCTAGAGACGCTGGCCCGAAGATACGGGGATGGTAGCACCTATGCAGAGCGGAGATCGCTGGGGCTCCCTGATTATAGATCGGGGATATCGCGGAGGCTCGGCAGAGATGTCGTGAAGACACTCCAGAGTGCAGAGGAAACCCTCCCGAAAAACACTAACCAATCGAACTGAAGTATCTCTCCGGCATGGCTGATACCATAACACAAAGCGCAGAAGACGTCGATACCACATTGAAGTCCATTAATGACCCGCCAATGGACACCGCGTGGGTCACACAGGCCAGAAGAGAACTGGTCGGAGCTTGGGAGGCCATGACGAGATCGAGGGACGAGCTCGCTAACAACCTCGCGAAGCTAAGCGCCATCGACGACCTGAAATCCGAAGTCGAAAAGCACTTGGCCAGGGAACGCCGGAAACTGACCGAAACGAACGACACCGAAATTCAACAAGATATTCGAGACCGAAAGGAGAAGCTTAAAGGCAAATTCTGCGACATCGAGCTTGAAAGGCAGGCGAGGCTCGAAGCCCTCTCCACGAATAGAGCAGCTCTCCGGTCGCAGATCAACAGAATTCGTGAGACCATCAGGCGGCTCCTCCATGAAGACAAGACGCTGGCTGAGCGAATTCGAACTCTCTTCCGCGAACAGGGGATAACGATCGCGAGCATCCTTACAGCAATCGGCATGGCGATAAGCACTCTCGTCCTTGCTGTCACTGGCGGAGGAGCGGGGGGCACCCCATCGCCGGCTCCAAAGCCATCCGACAAGGGGGGAGGTGGGGGGGGGTCAAGGAGTGGATTAAAAAGCACCTACAGGCCCTTGGGCGTGCCCTGGCCAATTTGGCCGGCAAGGCTGTCTCTTGGCTCCTGAGCACGTTAGGGAAGGCCGCGACTTGGCTCGCTGACAACGTGTGGTCCTTGGTCATCGGCGTGGGGGCGCTTCTTCTCGTGGCCGCAAGGGACTGGCTATCTCAACAACAGCCAAAGCGCCACTAGGCCGACCCCGACCACTGCGGCTATGAGAGCCGTTTTCTCTTCTTCGTGGCTTGTCGCAGCCGCGTGTTGTTGCGGAGCAACAGTGGCTGGCGTGGGTGATGATCCTGCGGGTCTGCCACTCAGGGGCCCCTTGTGATCAGTCCTGGCCGGTGCTGCGATTTTTCCTTCGAAAGACTTATCGCCTGTGGTCTTGCCGATCTGCTCCGACTCGTTGATTCCCGGGTTTTGGCCGATGGCTGCTTCAGATCCTGCGATCACGATTTCGTTGTTGTAGCCCTGGACATTGCCCGGGTGGAGGGCCATGTCGCTGGGGTCTGGGTACAGCCTTAGCCCGAAGAAGTCCAGAGGGGATGATGCATACTGGAGCGTCTTCTGATAGCGAGCGATGCTGCTGGGGATGTCGACGGGCGAGGCGATGGCGTCTTCTACGTTGGCCAGGAACTGCTTTTGAGCATCGAACCCTGTCCCGGCCTTGAGAATGTTCGAGCGTGTCTGGGCCTGCGCTCCCAGGATAGCCCAAACATACGTCCGTATACTGTCGTTGAGGCGCTCCACACCCGCTTGCGTGAAGCCTTCTGATTTATCGGGAATGAACATCGTCCACGCCCCTGATATATCCCGGTTATGGCGGATGGCGTCCATCGGATGGAAGAAGGGGCCATCGGAGTAGTGCGCATGCCGGTAGGCGCCCGACGTGCTCCAAGATCCGAGGCCTTGGCACCCGTGGTCTAGCTTTTGCCTCCAATATATATCAGGCGAAACTCCGAACTCGGTGCAGAACCGCTTGTAGGCCCTGGCGTCGTAGGTGTTCTGATACAAAGAATGAGATTGGTCTCCAGGAAGGGCAACTTTCAGCTCCACAAGCAAACGCCTCGTCGCATAGTAAACATGGAAGCGATACAGACTCGCAAGGAGGAGGTCTTTAGCCTGGAGATGGTCATCAGCAGAGACCCCGCAGCCAGCTGTCGCGCACGATACCGCGAAGTTCAGTTGGCACTGCCACCAATCCATCGGAGTGTGTTGCGAGCTGCGCCACGCCTTGTTTCCTATATTGACGTCTCCAGTGAGCGGGGGGGGGGGGGGGGGGGGGGGTGTTTGATACTCGGCGAAGATGTCCGGGAATTTCACTTGGGATAAACGTCAAAAAGATTGCCTTTGGAAACAAAAACACACTACCGATAAGAAAATGGGAGTCTCGGTTTTATTGAGACTCTTCATAAGCAGTAATGAAATTTGCAACACTGCTTACGCCCTCTAGCATATACATGAGCAGAACTCCATTTTCAAAGATTCCACAATGGGCCAAATGATTCCAAAGGAAATGAAATATAATCTGCACTATGGTAAAGTACGGGGAGACGTTCTACCGCCGCCACACGGCACTAATACCAGCTGCAGTGTAGTAAAATAAACGTCAAAAAGATTGCCTTTGGAAAAACTACAGATAAGAAAATGTGAGTCTCGGTTTTATTGAGACTCTTCATAAGCAGTAATGAAGTTTGCAACACTGCTTACGCCCTCTAGCGTATACATGAGCAGAAGCCGTCCCCTTTGTCATCAACCATAATCTTCTGGCTGGCCAGAGAGAGCGCCTGCTTCTCTTTGAAATGTCCCCCCGCCCTATATTTTACGGTGCTTTTGAACGAGTAAGCCGACTTATCCATCGCTATGTACGTCACACTCACCGACATTCAAACTGGGGAACCGGTCTCTGTTCCCGGCACTGAGTGTGGGGGGCTGGAGATCGCTCTCTGTGAGCTCACGTATTATCACCGCTGGCTAAATATCAGCGCCGAGTTAGAGAATGGCGTCTTTGATGGGCGCACCGTGTTGGGCATACCAAAAGGGTACTATAACGTCTGTGAGCTAGACAAAGAGGCGTTCCGGCCTTTGGGCGTTGAACTCAGTTTGCATGCCCCAAACGGTACAAACATGTACAAACGGTTGGCATCGGTGCCTCTTTCCCAGCTGACGCTCTCGATATTAGACACGGGCGGCAGAAAGATAGGTTTCGACTATTTGAATGCAGTCCTACTCATAAGAAGAAATGGGTGACGCGGGTGGCCCAGGGAGCGCCAGGAAATGCCCTGGGGTGGCTTTAGCCGATCTCGGGGATACCGAGGGATTCGAAAAGGGTGGGAAAGAGGGCCAGCTGTACGCTTTCGAGCTGTCCGACGGGGTGCACAAACGAAAAAAGGTCACCGCCCAAGAGGGAGGTGGGGCGCAGAAGCTCGGAGAGTTGAGCGGCGTCGATGTTTCATATGCTGTCCCCAAACGGCTCCACCAGCTGGCGTTTACTGGGAGCAAGTGGATCGCCTTCGCAATCCCCACACAACAGACGGGGTGGCTGATCGACATTCGAATCTCCTCTCCCTACGTCGCAACGGGGCAGCATCACAAGGTTCGAAAGGTGACGAATAGCGGTACCCGGCTGTGTTCCTACGTTCCTGAGACCAAAAACGTGGTCATTTCCGAGCAGTACACGCTGAAAACGAGCAACAGCCGGGAGGGGATTCTAAAAATGGTATCCGAGTTCTCTCCAGCGGGAATCATCGGCGCGGGAAAAGAGCCCACATCAACAATCCTCCTCGAGGTGATCCTCGGAGACCCACCTAACGACTTAGTCGAAGTTTTGCCCGGCTTCAAGCTCAAGTGGACCAGCTCGCACGCGCAAAAAGAACTTGGGGCCTTGATCAGAGTTCGGGAGCGACCTCTGGTGCGCTTTACATTAGAGGGGATCCAGCACAAAGCGGAGCATCGCTTTCTGGATATCAGCAAGATCCATGTTGGTCCGGTCGAGCTCAAAAGGCTGAGGTTCACGCCCGCAGACCTCACCCCAGAGCAAAGCTCGATGGTCCTTAGCCATTTGAACTTGTCCGACAGCGGTGATAGTTAAGCACGATGGGGCTTTACCCACCACTTGAGACGGCAGGAGACAATTACAATATATATATATATATATATATATATATATATATATATATATATATATATATATATATATATATATATATATATATATATATATATATATATATGTGATATATATATATATATGTATATATATATATATATATATATGTGTGTGTGTGTGTGTGTGTGTGTGTGTGTGTGCCAAACAAAAACTCAATAAGACTAAGACTGCACATTTCCGCATTCTAATTAGAGTCATCATTGTGTGCGTAAAAAACTTTACATCCTTCGCTATCCAAATGTACCCAGTGAAGATTCTAATCAGACTGCGCGAATGTGCTGGCTAATCTGAGTACGATAGAACTTTTTCTGTCGTTGGGTCTCATTTCCTACTCGGCTTTCTCTGTGACATCTTTCAAAAAGTCATGTTAAGGGGGTTGCGGGTCAGACCCCCGTCGGGTAGGCAACATTCCTTAGTGGATATTTCTTCATGAAATATTTTCTACGGTCATTCTTTCCCTTCCGCCGATTCAAGTAGGGCAGTTGTCAGTGTCTGGCGAAAGAATGTGCACAATACTGGTTAACCTCTTAGAGGACTAAGCCTGCCCTGTAAACGTGTGGTTAGGTAAATTGACCGCGTTCAACATGTTCCCATTGGGTTGACTGGGCCGTTAAACCGCAATTCAAATAAACACAGAAGAAGCATTTGCAAACTTTTAATGTAAAACCATCTGTCGTAACTACATATACACAAAAAGTTATATTTCAGTGATAGGTTTAAAAAAAGAACCCTAATATTTTCATGTTTTTCCATATAGTAAAATGGCTGCAATTTATGCAGAAAACGACAAGGCAGGTAAACTTCTGGCAGGTTTTCAACACGTTCCTATTGAACAAATAACCCGAATTTTCACAGTTATGTCCTGAAACCTAACTAATTTAAAATCACCAAAGAAAGTTAAAAAAATATTACTAGATAAAATTCCAAAATACCACTTTAATATAGAAACTACACAGTTCAGACCAATCAGTTTTCGCCGTAACAACGTCAGTTAAACATTAATTAACGTCGGAACGTCAAGACAATGATATAACGTTTAAATTGTTGTTGTTTCAAGGCTTTGTGCCCGCTGGGGTAAATAAAGTAAGAAAGATTATACTTACAGAAAAAAAAATTGAACTGTTCACACAGGTAGGCCGTGCAGGATGATCTGGTGATGTCGAAAGGGCAGTTAGGTTCCTAGCAGCAGACAAACAGCGCTGAACAACCTCGATTCAACGTTCAGTAAAATCAACGCTGAATCGAGGTTGTTTCAACGTTATGTGCATGTTGAAGTAAATACGGTAAGGATGATTATACTTACAGACACCGAATGAACTGATCACACAGGTAGGCGGTGCAGGATGATCTGTACTTTCGTTGTTTGCCGCGAAGACCTCTTTTCACATGAAGTGATTGAAAGAAATTTGCACTCCTTTCACGATTGCCGCCACGTGTATTCATACGCTCCGGCAGAGTGTTTGCTTGCCACCACGTGTATACATGCGCTCCAGCAATGGGTTTGCATGCCGCCACATCTATACAAGCACTCTGGCAGAGGGTTTGCATGCCGCCACGTCTATACAAGTACTCTGGCGGAGTGTTTTCATGCCGCCACGCCTATACATGCGCTCCGGCAAAGGCTCTGCGGGAAATATGTAGCTCGGGCGATGCAATATGGTACAAATCATACAAAGACACTGAAACAAATATATATAAACAGATGTTGCAAGGAATAAGAAAAAAAATAAAGTCTCTCTCTCTCCCTCTCTCTCTCCGTCCATCTATCTATCTATCTATCTATCTATCTATCTATCTATCTATCTATCTATCTATCTATCTATCTATCTATCTATCTATCTATCTATCTATCTATCCGGCCAATCTATCTATCTATCTATCTATCTATCTATCTATCTATCTATCTGTCTATCTATATATCTATCTATCTATCTATCTATCTATCTATCTATCTATCTATCTATCTATCAGACAGAGATCAAACTATTTCCATTCACATAGAACGCCACTGGACCATGTAAAATTGTTAGTGTCAGTGTAAAACTGAAAAGACTGCGGGGAAGTGCAGACAGAGATTGAGATATTTCCGTTCATATACAACACCTCTGGACCATATAGAATTGTTAGTGATAAGTACAGAAACTGACAAGACTGTCGGGAAGTTCAGGCAAAGATCAAGATATTTCCGTTCATATACAACACCTCTGGCCCCCGCACAGCCTGTTTAATAATCAGTGTATGAACTTATCAAACTGCAGGGAAGTGCAGAAAGAGATCAATATATTTCCGTTCATATATAACACCTCTGGCCCCCGCTCAGCCTGTTCAATAATCAGTGAACGAACTTATCAAACTGCAGGGAAGTGCAGAAAGAGATCAATATATTTCCGTTCATATATAACACCTCTGGCCCCCGCTCAGCCTGTTTAATAATCAGTGTACGAACTTATCAAACTACAGGGAAGTGCAGACAGAGATCAAGATATTTCCGTTCACACACAACACCTGTGGATCATGCAGAATCTGTTTAGTTATGAATTTAGTAACCACATCAGGCTCTCGGGAAGTGCAGACAGATATAAAAATATTTCCATTCACATATAAAACCTTAGGACCTAAGGCTGGCACGATTAATCGGAAAATCGATTAATTGATCGATAAATTCCACAAAATGATTATCATTACTGATTTGCAAATAGTCGATCATTTGATTTCTGTGTTTGTCACGTTACCGTATTTACCCTTAGTATTCAGACATCTCGACTCCTTACATAATCTAAAATTTGAACGAGTACAATTTACTAGCTATTGTCGTGTCTAAAAGTAACTGGGTAGGTGGCAAACAGTGTAGACCCTGATGAGACGCCGCATTTGTATAACATATGGTAAAAGTCATGCTCAGACAGGTAAAATTATAACCAAATCTTCAGTGATTATTAATCGATTATCGATCACAATTGCAGGACTGATAATCGATTATCTTTTCAGCTTCGATTAGCCAGCCTTATTAGGACCCTGCAGAACCTCTTTAGGTATCAGTGTAGGAACTACACCAGACCGCCAGAAAGTGCAGACGAAGATCACGATATTTCTATTTATATACAACATCCCTGGAGCATGCAGAACCTGTTTCAGTGATTAGTGTACATTGTATCATTGTAGAAACGAACTAGACCGCCCAGATGTGCAGACAGAGATCAAGATATTTCCATTTACATGCGACACCACTGGACCATGCAGAACTTGTTTAGTAATCAGTGTAGGAACTACACCAGATGGTCGGGAAGTGCAGACAGAGGTCAAGATATTTCCATTTACATGCGACACCACTGGACCATGCAGAACTTGTTTAGTAATCAGTGTAGGAACTACACCAGATGGTCGGGAAGTGCAGACAGAGGTATATTTCCATTCACACGCGACACCTGTGGATCGCGCAGAAACTGTTTTATGATCAGAGTAGGAACAACTCCAGACTGTCAGGAAGTGCAGACAGAGGTCAAGATATTTCCATTCACACGCGACACCTGTGGATCGCGCAGAAAGTGTTTAATGATCAGAATAGGAACAACTCCAGACTGTCGGGAAGTGCAGACAGAGATCCAAATATTTCAATTACATACAATACCACTGGACCCTGCAGAACCTGTTAAGTAATCAGTGTAGATATTAACAGGGGCTCAGTTGTTCAAAGCGTCGTTAGCTTAACTAGTTCGCTAAGGGTCATTTCGTTAACTGTTTTAGAGGATTCAATACACAATATTCTGATATATTTTGCTGAAAAAATGTGAGTAGCTTTTGCACTGCTGAAAAAATTCAGCATATTTGCGTATCACTCGATGTAAATTTTAACGAATCGTTAACTAACGACATCGTTACTTGTTTGTGTTGAGGTTTTACGGCCCAGTCAACCCAATGGGGTCATGTCGAGCGCGGTCAGTTTACCTAACCACACGTTTACTGGGCAGGCTTAGTCCTCTAAGCGGTTAACCAGTATTGTGCACATTCTTTCGACAGAAACTGACAACTGCCCTTCTTGAATCAGCGGAAAGGAGAGAATGACCGTAGAAAATATTTCATGATCAATCTCCACGAAAGAATGTTGCCGACCTCGGCGGGGGTTGAACCCGCGACCTCCTGGTCTCCAGTCATCGTTAGCTTTGAACAACTGGGCCCAGACTATCATGAAGTGCAGAGAGATATCAAGATATTTCCATTTACATACAGCACCACTGGACGATGAAAAATCTGGTAAATGATCAGTGTAGAAATTAACCAGACAACAGGGAAGTGCAGACAGAGATCAAGATGTTTCCATTTATATACAATTCCTCTGGACACTGCAGAACCGGTTAAGTGATCAGCTTAGAAACTAACGAGAGCGTCGAGAAGTGAAGACAAAGATTAAGATATTTCCATTCATATACAACATCACTGGACCACAGATCCTGTTCAGTGATTAGTGTACAACTTAACCAGACCGTCGGGAAGTGCAGACAGATATCAATATATTTCCATTCACATACCCCACCACTAGACCATGCAGAACCTAATTAGTAATCAGTGTAGAAAATAACAAGACTGTTAGGAAGTTGAGACAGAGATCAAGATATTTCCGTTCATATACAGTATCACTGGGCTATGTTGATCAGTGTAGAAACTGACCAGACTGTCAGGAATTGCAGTCAGAGATGAAAATATTTCCATTCACATTCAACACCTCCCAGCAGACACATGACCTTTATACAGCTTTGCATTAACGTCGATGGAACGTCATGATGTTGCATCAACGTTAATGCGACGTTATATAAACGTCAAACGTCATGTGCCCGTTATGGGAAATGCAGAGTTCAAGATACTGTACTACTACTATAGAGAAGTGAAGACAGGGTTCAAGATACAGCCATTCACATGCAACACATCTGGACCATGAAGAACTTGTTTGTAATCAGTGTAGAAACTAACCAGACCGTTGGGAAGTTCAGTCAGAGATCAAGATATTTCCGTTCACATACAAGACCACAGGACTGTGCGAACCATGTTTAGTAACCAGTGTAGAAACTAACACTACTGTCGAGAAGTTAAGACAGAGTGTAAGATAGTTCCGTTTACATACAATACCACTGGAGCATGCAGAATCTGTTAAGTAATTTGTGTAGAAATATGCCGTGGTGTACGCAGAGGCACTGGGCCATGCAGAACATGTCTAGTAACCAGTGCAGAAACTGACCAGACTGCCGGGAAGGACAGACAGAGATAAAAAAAAAATAACCATTCATGTACGATACCTCTGGGCTCTGCAAAACCTATTTAGTTATCTGTTAGAAAGTAACCAACCAATGGGAAGTACAGACAAGATATTTCCATTCATATACAACACCTGTGGGTCATGCAGAACCTGTATAGTGACCAATGTAGAAACAAACCAGACTTCTGGGAAGTGAAGACAGAGATCATACCGGATGTTAATCATGCAGAACCTGTATAGTAACCAATGTAGAAACAAACCAGACTTCCGGGAAGTGAAGACAGACATCATACCGGATGTTGATCATGCAGAACCTGTATAGTGACCAATGTAGAAACAAACCAGACTTCCGGGAAGTGAAGACAGAGATCATACCGGATGTTAATCATGCAGAACCTATATAGTGACCAATGTAGAAACAAACCAGACTTCCGGGAAGTGAAGACAGAGATCATACCGGATGTTAATCATGCAGAACCTGTATAGTGACCAATGTAGAAACAAACCAGACTTCCGGGAAGTGAAGACAGAGATCATACCGGATGTTAATCATGCAGAACCTGTATAGTAACCAATGTAGAAACAAACCAGACTTCCGGGAAGTGAAGACAGAGATCATACCGGATGTTAATCATGCAGAACCTGTATAGTAACCAATGTAGAAACAAACCAGACTTCCGGGAAGTGAAGACAGACATCATACCGGATGTTGATCATGCAGAACCTGTATAGTGACCAATGTAGAAACAAACCAGACTTCCGGGAAGTGAAGACAGAGATCATACCGGATGTTAATCATGCAGAACCTGTATAGTGACCAATGTAGAAACAAACCAGACTTCCGGGAAGTGAAGACAGAGATCATACCGGATGTTAATCATGCAGAACCTGTATAGTGACCAATGTAGAAACAAACCAGACTTCCGGGAAGTGAAGACAGAGATCATACCGGATGTTGATCATTCAGAACCTGAATAGTGACCAATGTAGAAACAAACCAGACTTCTGGGAAGTGAAGACAGAGATCATACCGGATGTTGATCATGCAGAACCTGAATAGTGACCAATGTAGATACAAACCAGACTTCCGGGAAGTGAAGACAGAGATCATACCGGATGTTAATCATGCAGAACCTATATAGTGACCAATGTAGAAACAAACCAGACATGCAGGAAGTGAAGACAGAGATCATACCGGATGTTGATCATGCAGAACCTGAATAGTGACCAATGTAGAAACAAATCAGACTTCCGCGAAGTGAAGACAGAGATCATACCGGATGTTGATCATGCAGAACCTGTATAGTGACCAATGTAGAAACAAACCAGACTTCCGGGAAGTGAAGACAGAGATCATACCGGATGTTAATCATGCAGAACCTGTATAGTGACCAATGTAGAAACAAACCAGACTTCCGGGAAGTGAAGACAGAGATCATACCGGATGTTAATCATGCAGAACCTGTATAGTGACCAATGTAGAAACAAACCAGACTTCCGGGAAGTGAAGACAGAGATCATACCGGATGTTGATCATTCAGAACCTGAATAGTGACCAATGTAGAAACAAACCAGACTTCTGGGAAGTGAAGACAGAGATCATACCGGATGTTGATCATGCAGAACCTGAATAGTGACCAATGTAGATACAAACCAGACTTCCGGGAAGTGAAGACAGAGATCATACCGGATGTTAATCATGCAGAACCTATATAGTGACCAATGTAGAAACAAACCAGACATGCAGGAAGTGAAGACAGAGATCATACCGGATGTTGATCATGCAGAACCTGAATAGTGACCAATGTAGAAACAAATCAGACTTCCGCGAAGTGAAGACAGAGATCATACCGGATGTTGATCATGCAGAACCTGTATAGTGACCAATGTAGAAACAAACCAGACTTCCGGGAAGTGAAGACAGAGATCATACCGGATGTTAATCATGCAGAACCTGTATAGTGACCAATCTAGAAACAAACCAGACTTCCGGGAAGTGAAGACAGAGATCATACCGGATGTTAATCATGCAGAACCTGTTTAGTGATCAGTGTAGTATCTAAACAGACTGTCGAGAAGTACATACAAAGATAGAGATATTTCCATTCATATACAATTCTTCTGGACTATGCAGAAATTATTTGGTGAT
Source organism: Anodontia alba (assembly GCA_964016985.1). Classification (NCBI taxonomy): domain Eukaryota; kingdom Metazoa; phylum Mollusca; class Bivalvia; order Lucinida; family Lucinidae; genus Anodontia; species Anodontia alba. The sequence goes on from OZ024838.1 coordinate 21,368,915, forward strand.
CAGTGTAGAAACTAACAAGATCGTCGGGAAGTGCATACAAAGATATTTCCATTCATATAGAATTCTTCTGTACTATGCAGAACCTGTTTATTGATTGCGTAGTGACTAACGAGACCGTCGGGAAGATATTCCCATTTAAATACAATTCTTCTGGACTATGCAGAACTTGTTTAGTGATTAGTGTAGTGACTAACCAGACCGTCGGGAAGTGCATACAGAGGTAGAGATATTTCCATTCATATACAACACCTCTGGACCACGCAGGACCTGTAAGTTATCAGTGAAGAAATTACCCAGATTTCTGGGAAGTTCAGACGGAAACGAAGATATTTCCATTCACATGTAACACCTGTGGACCCTACAGAACCTGTTAAGTGATCAGTGTTTAAAGTAACCAGTCCGTAGGGAAGCGCAGACAGAGATAAAGATAAATTCATTCACATACAACATCAGTGTAGAAACTACCAGACTGTCGGGAAGTGCAGACAGAGATCGAGATATTACCATTCACATACAACATGACTGGATCAGTGTAGAAACAACCAGACTGTCGGGAAGTGCAGGCAGATATCGAGATATTACCATTCACATACAACATGACTGGATCAGTGTAAAAACTACCAGATTGCCGGGAAGTGCAGACAGAGATCACGATATTTGCATTTACATACAACACCACTGAACCATACATAATATGTTAACCCTTGTCCTGCTGAATAAATTAAGATGCCACACCCACTTCTGATTTTTACTTGATCCTGATTGTTGCTATAAATTCACATACTTAATGACAAACAGTGCAGATCCAGGTCAGTTGGCTTCTTCAAAGGCAGGGTATATCCGGGTTCAGCAGGACAAGGGTTAAGTAAGTGTGGATACTAACCGGACCTAGATATTTCCATTCACATAAAACACTATTGGACCCGGCAGACAGAGTGCAAGTTATTTCCATTCATATATAACACCACTGGACCATGCAGAACCTGTTTAGTTATCAGTGTAGAATCTAACCAGACTGTCTCGAAATGCAAACAGAGATCAGTATTTCCATCTATATACAACACCTCTGAATCCTGCAGAACTTGTCTAGTGATCAGTGTAGAAACTTACCGGAATACAGGGAAGTGCAGACAAAGATCGAGATATTTCTCTTCACATAAAAAATCTCTGGACCAGGCAGAACTTGTTAGTATATATATGGACTGGACTGGTAGGAAGTGCAGACAGAGATCGAGATATTTCTATTCACATAAAAAATCTCTGGACCAGGCAGAACTTGTTAGTATATGGACCGGACTGGCAGGAAGTGCAGACAGAGATCAAGATATTTTACATTCACATATCCTTTTTCTAAGCTTCTCGACTTTTCTGCGGGCCGTGCAATACAATAATCGGCCTTGTTCCCTTATTCTCTAAAAGTGATATTCAAAATTTCCATGTTCCCTTCAGTCGAACACACTCTGACTCAAAACTTCATTTTTATGAGATAGATTTGATAAATTTGGGGTACCGTATATACGCTTATTATTCACAGTCTTTACTCTTTACCTTATACAGTTGACTCTCGTTATTTCGACCTCGCTTATCTCGAATAACCGCTTATCTCGAAGTGAAAATCTTGTCCCTGACTAAACATGGATATCTAACAACAGGTAAAAAATATCGTGGAAAAGAGGAGAAATTGCTCAATGTCTCCTCTTTTCCACACTATTTTCGATATATCCCTAACTTCAAAAGTCCAATTACATATAAATTTGTTAAATGTGGTTGCTCGAATTATTTTTTCCTCAATTCTGCAAATCTGATATGTCGAGGTACGGATATCTCGAAGTATTCCGGAGAGTCCATTTTACCTCGAGATAACGAGAGTCGACTGTATTTCTCTTCAAAAAGTCTATTTTACTACCTTTAAATATGCATTCTTCAGCGTCTGATCTGGGTTTACACTGTTTGCTCAGGCTTATCTGTCCGAATACGTAGAATACGTATGGTAATTTGATCAAATCGAACCCACTCAGAAATCATCCTGGATCCGCTCTGAGTGTAGACATTGGCCAGACTGCGAGGAAATGTAGACAGACACCATGCTGTTTTCATGCACACACAATCTCTAGACAATGCAGAGCTTGTTTACTAGAGTAATTGACCAGGAGGTCGCGGGTTCAACCCCCGCCGAGGTAGGCAACATTCTTTCGTGGAGATTGATCATGAAATATTTTCTACGGTCATTCTCTCCCTTCCGCTGATTCAAGAAGGGCAGTTGTCAGTTTTTGTCGAAAGAATGTGCACAATACTGGTTAACCGCTATGAGGACTAACCCTGCCCAGTAAACGTGTGGTTAGGTAAACTGACCGCGCTCGACATGATCCCATTGGGTTGACTGGGCCGTAAAACCTCAACACAAACAAAACTAGAGTAATCACTGTATTCGTCGATCAGACAGTGCGTAGTTTTGGCAGATACAATCAAACCCATCTTTAAGGCCACCTGTATTAAACAATCAACTGTATTAACCCAGCGGGCACATGACGTAAATATAACGTCGCCTCAACGTCGATGCAACGTCCTGACGTTGCATCGACGTTGAGGCGACGTTGTATTTACGTCATATGCCTGCCGGGAAGATGCCGTATTTTCAGATCCCTTAAAAATCAAATACGTGTCGTTATAAATCTACTTGTATTAAGCAAGCACATGTCTTAAGTAACCACTTTTTGGCCCCCCTTTAGAAGCTTGCTTAACACAGGTTCGACTGTTTCAAGAACTTTCCTGGAGTGTACACAATCTCTGAACCTTGAAAATCTAGAACAGACTTTGGGGATGCAAACAGGAGGCCACAAAAGTTATTTCCCTTGTAAAAAATAGCAAAAATTCTATAATATGTATCCTGTCCCCTTAAATTAGCTATATTTTTTTGTTTTCTCTTGCTGAACACGACATGCCCTGTCTTAGCAAACAGTGTGGATCCAGATCAGTTGGCTTCTTGATCTGGATCTGCACTGTTTGTCATTAAATATGTGAATTTCTAACAAAAACCCGAATCAAGTAATCTGATTGGCTGGAAATTAGAAGTGGGCGTGGCATCTTAATTTATTCAGCATGACAAGGGTTAAATAGTATTAGTGATGACCAGTATACGCTTGCCACACTTTCCACAAAAGTGAAAAGGTCATAAAACATGCCTTCGGACATCTGTGCCCAGCGAAGGTTCAGTTCAGACCTATCTGCGCATTCAAGCAATCTGATCAGAATTTTCACCGGGTACACCTGCGATAGCCAAGGGTGCAAAATTTCTTCGTGCGGCCAACGAAGACTCTGATCATACTGCGCGGATACGCAGGCACATTTGAGTCTTCGATTGGTGCAAATGTGAGAAGGTACGTTTTCTCAAGCTGCAGCACATATATTTTTTCTGCGCATGAAAAGAAAAAGATTGTAAGAGTCACTGGGTGTAACGAGGGCTCAAAAGAAAAAAACAAAAGAAAAAAAATCAAAAACAAAAAAAAAAAAACAAACAAAAAAACAAAAAACACTAAAAATTAAGAACAACAGCAAGAAAAAAAAGAAGAAGAACAAAAAAAAAACAAAAAAAAAAAAAAAAACAAAAAAACAAAAAACAAAAAAAAAACAAAAAAAAAAAAAAAAAAACAAAACAAAAAACAAAAAAAACAACAACAAAAACAACAACAAAAAACAATGCGTTCTTTGCACTTATCTGATTTGTGAATTTGCAATAGTTTTTCTACATGTATATTCTTCAGTCTCCAATGAATCTCGAAAAACAAGTGGCCCGATGGCACTGTGTAGCTACTGATCAATATTTGACTTAACCAATGTGCTTGCTTCAAAGGCATCTTTTCTTTGATACTGTTCAACCTGTCGCCCCTTTGCAAGCAGCAAGTATATATATATATATATATATATATATATATATATATATATATATATATATATATATATATATATATATATATATATATATATATATATATATATATATATATATATATTTGGGCCGCGCCATGCGAAAACGTGTCTTCGGGTAAATGCGAACAGCGAAGACCTAGATCAGCCTGCGCGCAGGCTGATCAGAGTCTTCACTGTCCGCTGACAGAATCATTGGCTACTACAGAATACATCAAAGGATAGTAAAGACCCGGAAGATACTTTGCGCATGCGCAGGAGAATTGGAATCTATTTATTTTGTGCACGTTTGAAGGCACCTCTTCGCTTGAAGAGGACCACATTTGTACGTACGTATATAGAAACGTTGTAAAACACGCAACGTGGACAAAACATTCCTAAATTGTTTGCAAGTAGCAGCTGGCGGTGTCTGATGAAAAGTGTCGTTAAGAAACGTTTTTCAAGACTATGCAACACATTTTTTTAATGATTTATCGAATTGAGCCTACTGATATTAACCCTTCATCTTCCGCTAGCGCCAGTGCTTGAGTACTGCGGGGTGCAGACAAGGTGACACTGGGATGACGATCAGTTAATATGCGGGATGCGTCCAGCGAAAAAAAATGCTTTTGAACATGCGCAAAATGAGCATATTTAGATCATGTTACGCATGCGCAAAGTATCGTTCGGGCCTTTTGCTCTCCAGTCGTGCACTCTGTAGCACCCAACGATTCTGTTAGCGGATAATAAAGAACTTGATCAGTATGTGCGTATGCGCAGGGTGATCTAGGCCGCTGTCCGCATATGCTTGAAGGCACTTTTGGCATGGCGCAGCCCATACTAATCTTTATACGAAGATCAGTTTGGAGTTGGCACTATGACGGTGGAGTGGTTTCCATGATCAGATAGCTTTTAAGCCCATTACGAAGACATACCTATTCAAATATAGAGATAATTTCACCTTCAAAAACTGAAAATTTTCAGATAACAAAACCTTGATAGTTTTCATATTTCTGCTCAAAACATAGATTGTGGGTACTCGTTAGAACCGCCTCGATGAGGCGGTTCTAACGAGTACCACAATCTATGTTTTTGAGCAATGAGGCGGTTCTAACGAGTACCAACAATCTATGTTTTTGAGCAGAAATAAGCAAATATAATGTATACACCTGTAAACCCCAGTTTTACTATATAAAAGTGGGGTTTAAGGGGGGTCAAAATTATATAGGCATGTTTTCGTGATGCCTTTGCTTTGTTTCATCACAGTAAGTTTGCCTGCTGACCGTTCCAAAACAGTTCTTCTACGTTCGACTATGGTTTTGTGGCACTTCCTGGGTTTCGTTACATACTCGTATACGTTTGAAGCAAAAATAGGGTTTCACCGAAAAATCAAGAGAACATTTCTTGTTTAGACCGGTCTGAACAAAGCGTGCCACGCTTCAAACACGGGACAGACATGTGTGCAGAAATTGCCAACAACTAAAAAATTTCATAGAAATAGGGATTCATATTTACCCTAAATATTCGGACAGACAGACCTGAGCAAACAGTGCGGACCCAGATCAGACGCCGCACAACGCGGTGCCTGCTTAGGGTCAACACTGTTTGCCACTCATCCAGCAGTTTTTAGACGCATCAGCATGGAGTAAAATGGGCGTGTTCAAAGTCATTACGAAAACACGCCTATTCAAATATATCGAGAATTTTACCACCAAAAAATGAAATCTTTCAGATCAAAATTTCTGATATTTTTCATATTTCTGCTCAAAACATAGATTGTGGGTACTCGTTAGAACCGCCTCGATGAGGCGGTTCTAACTAGTACCTACAATCTATGTTTTGAGTAGAAATAAGAAAAATAATATATACCCCTGTAAACCCCAGTTTCACTTAAAAGTGGGTTTAAGGGGGTCAAAATTATATAGGCATGTTTTCGTGATGTTCAGAACAGGTATGGTAAGAAATAAAAGTGTCCAAGTACTTAGAATAAATACGGTATGAGACAGCGCTCAACAAAACCTCAATAAGATCTGTGTAACCATGAAGACTCAGATGAGCCTGTACATCAATCCAGAACGGCAAGAGTTCTCATTAATCCCTCTGGGTAGCCTGGAGGCTGTAGAAGGCACATGCGATCATTGAAGATTCTGATCAGACTGCGAGGATGCGCAGTCTGATCTGAGGCTTCGCTGGTCGCACAAGTCTTAATGTAGGTTTTGTCGTGCACTAACTCATATAGTTTTTATGTACCACGTATGTCTTTAAAAAAATGTTACTTTAGTGACATCGTGCTTTTGTTGAAAAAAGTCTATACCAATAAGTGAACAGCTGTATTTGCGACGATTACTTGCTAAAACCGCCAGTGCGAGCTAAAATGTATTTTTTATATTATTCCCGGGGATTTATTTGTTATGTCCTTAAATTTCAAAGAAAGGAGGAATAATCAGTAGTCAGCAGGCAGGCCCGGCTTGGCAAATTTCCAGCCCAGGATATTACTGATTTGCAAGAAAGTGGGACAAATAGTGTCGTAGCATGTTGTAGTTTTATGGAAAAGGTAACCAATTAAAGTTGAAGTTCTGAAGTCACTGCCACTAACTGAAATGTTTATTATTTGAAGCTATTCCTGACATTATTAATTTAAAGGCACTGAAATCTACGAAAATCCTTTTGATTCCTGTGGAGAGCTTACAGCTTTTACGGAACTTAGCAAACCCTAATTTAATCACGAAAACTCACGATATTCGCGTTTACGTCAAAACCGATTTCTACATTGGTGAAATTCTTCTTAAGATTTTAATTTCCCTGAAATTGATTCGGTGTCTAAGCAGGAAGGGTATTTCATACACCCGTTCTCTAAAAAATGAAATAAATTTGAACTGGAAAAGTTTGCTGATATAAGTATTTATGAACCCTTAATCAATACCCAAAATAACAGTTTCTGACGTTTAGAATTATCTTTAGAGTAAAGTTTCTATAATCGTAAGGAAAGTATGCCTCTGTATTTGTACAAGACTTAGTTATATGTGGCATTCGCGCAGCAGTGGAGTACTTGTTTAGCACATCACGAAAACATGTCTATATAATTTTAACCCTCTTAAACCCCACTTTTATATAGTAAAACTGGGATTTACAGGGGTAGGCATTATTTTTCTTATTTCTGCTCAAAAAGCATAGATTGTGGGTACTCGTTAGAACCGCCTCGCCGAGGCGGTTCTAACGAGTATCCACAATCTATATTTTGAGCAGAAATATGAAAAATATTAGAATTTTTTTATCTGAAAACTTTCAGTTTTTGGTGGTAAAATTTTCAATTTATTTGAATAGACTTGTTTTCGTAATGAGGAAAAACAAAGCAACAACCGTCATATTCATGTCGGTGTATTTTGCGGTACAATGAAGATTACTTTAACCCTTAAAGCGCCAATCACAACTATTGTCGTCTGCTTTGTCATCTGCTTGTGATTTTAAAAGTCATTTTTTGCAAACAGTGTGGACCCAGACAGTCTGATCTGAGTCCACACTGTTTGCCTATATGCAAATTGTAAGTTTGAAAAGTTTGCAAGAATATTCAGCAGACGACATAAACAGACGACATTTTCAAATGCAGATTTTCTTGGCGCTTTAAGGGTTAATAGCTAGGCAAGCGTTTCAGATTTAGGATGATATAGGGCGAGTTTTAACAGAAAGTTTGTCGTTTAAAAGTTTGACAGACGATTTCCCTGATATTTTCAAATAAACGTCAAAAGATTGCCTTTGGAAACAAAGAACACACTACAGATTAGAAAATGCGAGTCTCGGTTTTATTGAGACTCTTCATAAGCAGTAATAAAGTTTGCAACACTGCTTACGCCCTCTAGCGTATACATGAGCAGAACTCCATTATCAAATATACCACAATGGCCCCCAATGATCCCAAAGGAAATGAAATATAATGTGGACTATGGTAAAGTACGGGGAGACGTTCTACCGCCGCCACACGGCACTGAATACCAGCTGCAGTGTAGTAAAATAAACGTCAAAAGATTGCCTTTGGAAACAAAGAACACATTACAGATTAGAAAATGGGAGTCTCGGTTTTACTGAGACTCTTCATAAGCAGTAATGAAGTTTGCAACACTGCTTACGCCCTCTAGCGTATACATGAACAGAACATTTTCAAATATACCACAATGGGCCCAATGATCCCAAAAGAAATGAAATACAGTCGACTCTCGTTATCTCGAATTCCAGGGGACTCAATGGAACACTTCGAGATATCCGTATACCTTGACATATCAGAGTTAAGAGAGTGAGGAAAACAATAAATTGAACAACACATTTAACAAAAGAACATGTAATTTGACTCCAGAAGTTAGAAATATATATATAAAATAATGTGAAAAAGAGGAGAAATTGCTCCTACCTAAGGAGCAATTTCTTAGGTAGGAGCAATTTCTCCTCTTTTCCACATTTTTTTCTTACCTGTTGTCATAGTTGCATGTTAAAACAGGGATCAGATTTTCGCTTCAAGATAAGCGGTAATTCGAAATAAGCGAGTTCGAGATAACGAGGTTCGACTGTATAATGTGCACTATGGTAAAGTACGGGGAGAGTTCTACCGCTGCCACACGGAACTAATACCAGCTGCAGTGTAGTAAAATCGTTCTAGTACATATTTTACTGCGACAAAAATTGCGCTCTTTATGCTTCTGTATGTATAGAGATCGTATTTCTTCGATTTGGTAAAGAAAACCTATTTTGCTATTTAGGAAAAACAATTTGAACATTTCTAAAGCATTATTTCATACTGAAGACAAACACTCACACTCACTATTGATTTGATACCTATAATTTCCATAGCTATTTCAAATTTGTTTGATATAAATATCGTAGAATACATACAGAACTACCAGTGCTCTCATGCCGTCCCATGTTTTATGAAGACACTTTTACTGTACCAAATATTTATAACACGTTACAATAGATGCCAAAGATGTAAACTAAAAACAAGTAAACTAAAAACAAGCGATCTTTGCATGGCTTGGTCAGTTTTTCATTTTTTTTCACCAACAAAAAGTCCCACTTTCTTGAGAATCAGTGATATATGCGACATTGTAGTGGGACAAGAAATTTTCCGTTTATGTTTTATTGTATACATTCCTGTATGTGTACATGTAGGCGGGTGTGCCAGGAGAAAAGGATCATGCACAGAACGAATATTACTCCAAATCCGGTTAGAACCATTACATAGTGTTCAATACTTCACCTTATCAGATCAAGTAAGCTGGGCGCTTGCACATCACCTTATCAGATCTAATAAGCTGGGCGCTTGCACTTCACCTTATCAAATCTAGTAAAGTCGGCGCTTGCACTTCACCTTACCAAATCTAGTAAGCTGGACGCAGGCACGTCACCTTATCAGATCAAGTAAGCTGGAAGCTTGCACATCACCTTATTAGATCTAGTAAGCTGGGCGCTTGCATTTTACCTTACCAAATCTATTTAGCTGGACGCTTTCACTTCACCTTATCAAATCTAGTAAGCTTGGCGCTTCAACTTCACCTTATCAAATCTAGTATGTTGGGCGCTTGCACTTCACATCAAATCTAGTAAGCTAGGCGCTTGCACTTCACTATCAAATCTAGTAAGCTAGACGCTTGCACTTCCTTTTATCAAATCTAGTAAGCTGGGCGCTTGCACTTCACCCTATCAAATCTGGTTAGCTGGGCGCTTGCACTTCTCCTTATTAAATCTAGTAAGCTGGGCGCTTGCACTTCATTTTATCAAACCTAGTTAGCTAGCGCTTGCACTTCTTCTTATCAACTCTAGTAAGCTTGGCGCTTGCACGTTTCTTTTATTTCTTTCAATCCTTAAAGGCCCACATTGACCATAAATGAAGACCCTGAGTTTCTCCTGGAGTATGGCTATTTAACCTGTCAGAAATGATTATAATTGGTCCCAAGTGACTGATAACATCAGCAGCTCATCAGCTCTGAATTATTTGGTTTATTATCAGGTTTACCTAAGAGGTATTACCTCAACCAGGGTCAGTGTGTATTGTAGCTAAAACAGACACGCACACACACAAACTCAGTGAAGTGCTAGATCAGCCAGCACATTTAGGCAACCTGATACTTGCATTCACACTTCTTATGTGTGTATTTGCGTTATATGTACATGTTTAGCTGCAGAAAATAGCGGTATCTCAGTTTACTCTCGCAATTTCAAATCTGTATGCTGAAGTGCTTTGCTGATCAATGTCCTAAGTGTGTTAGACACGTCACCTTTTTGCTGTTGTTGTTGTTGTTGATAATAATAACAATAATAATAATAATTATAGTTACACATGTCACCTTTTAGCTGTTGTTGTTAATAATAATAATAATAATAATGATAAAGGCTTTATTGATGGAATTTCTCAGTCAGAAATATGAAGATATCTGATTATTATTAGTCATAGCGTCAGAAAACGTATCTTCGGACATGTTCGCCCTTTCGCACAGTCTGATCAGAATGTTCACTGGGCGCATTTTTGGGTAGTCAAGGAGGCAAAGTTTCTTCATGGGGACAACGACGACTGACAAGACTGAGTCGATGCTTAAAATTAGATATCTCCAGGAAACGCAAGTTATACTTAACCCTTAAACTGCCAATCACAACAGTTCTCGTCTGCTTTGTCATCTGCTTGTGATTTTAAAAGTCATTTTTAAAAAAACAGTGTGGACCCAGATCAGACTGCTCCTAGAGGAGCAGTCTGATCTGGGTCCACACTGTTTGCCTGTATGCAAAAATAGGGTTTGCAAAGTTTGCAAGAATATTTAACAGACGACATAAACAGACGACATTTTCAGATGTAGGTTTTCTTGGCGTTTTAAGGGTTAATACAGATACTGATGATAAAGGCAGAGGAAACCAACTAATTGGACCTATAGTTGTTTTCAGAGAGTACTCAGGGGAGTTAACTAACTGCTGTCGCTGTTCCCTGTTTACTTGTACAATGCTTGGCTCTCTGCAATCGGTATCGATGGCTCGGTTGGATGCTTGTCCGACTGGTGATTAGGATGGCGTGAGTTCTATCCCCACCGGGTCCGGCAAAAGTCTTTCGTGGAGATTGATCATGAAATATATATTCTACGGTCATATGTGCACAAGTACCGCACAAGTTAACCGCTCATAATAAGACTGTCCAGGTAAAAAATATGTAAGGTAAATTGACCAGCTCAACATGACCATTATAATGTTGACTGGGCCGTTATACTCCAAACCAAGCCAAATCACTCTCTGATTAACCAAATATCGCAAAATTAGTTACCCATGGTCAAACTACGCAACACCGTAGACATGCATTTTTTTTCATTTGTGTGATAAAGCTGCTCTGAACACAAAACGGAGTTTTCCGATGACGTTGGGCAAAGTAAGCCTTGAATTAGGAAAACGGCCCGAGTCGCATGTTCCTACAATAAAGCCGAGATCAGCCTGCATATTCAGATAGTCCGACCTGGCTTTCCTTCGTCTGCTGAATGAACCAATGTTTATTTTATTGACAAAAGCACCCGAAAACCATATGCGCAGTCTATCCAAGGCGTTCACTGTTCATATATGACATTCGGACCCTTTTTTAGGCTAGATATCTGTCATTAGTGAAATCCAAAAATCCAATTGCCGGGATTTGCTTGAGGATGTGGCACATGCATGTTTCGAATTGTGCCTCATCAACGAAAAGGTGTTTTCAAGCATATGTTAAATGCGCAGGTTAGTTTCTCCTTCCGTTCGCGCATGCTCATCAGTACATTAAATCTCCGTTGACACATTCTACAGTAGTTCGGCAAACGGACAGCCATGGCCTTGCTCTTGCAGCGGGCATGCGCAGACTCATTCTAGAATGGCCTGTCTGTATATGCTCACAGGGCAATTTTCACTTGAGAGGCCCAGTTTACAGATCTGAACATCATACGATACTTTTTATTCTCCATGACGATTGGTTGAAGTGAAGAAACAAAAAGGTAACATATTTGACACTGAGGTCGAATCTTGCATCAGCCAATAGCATAAATACAAGCTTCTAGCTGCAAAACGCCACTTCGTTCTTTCTCGTGAAGAACAAAACAAAAATTCACCGAGGACTGGGAGAGAAGTTGAACATTGTGGTGAGTGTGATTTTATACTACTTCTTTATTAATTAGCAAAAGTTGAAATATTTTGTTTTTCAATCATTTCAATCATTTACAATGTAGTCAACCTGAAATAGCTCAAACGTCTTTGGAACCGTAAAGAGTTGTTCACGAAATGGGTTGTTCGAGCCACTGAGGGTTAATCATAGCGCTGTCCATTTTTATTTTACTTACTACTTTGTTTATTGACATAAGCTTAAATGTTTGTTCAATCGTTTATGATATATAGTCGAACTTCAATGAACATTGCGATGAGTGTGATTTTATACTTATTACTTTGTTAATTGGCATAAGTCGAAATATTTTTTTTCCAACCATTTACAATATAGAGTCGAACTTCAATAACTCAAATACCTTTGGGACCATGGAAAGTTCTTGTAGATACTGAGGGTTAATATTAGCGCTGTTATTTGTTTTTACTTGCTGTTTTGTTAATCGGCATAACCTGAAATATTTGTTCAACCATTTATAATATACAGTCGACCTGCAATGGCTCAAACACTTTTGAGACCATGAGAAGTTGTTCTAGACATGGGTTGTTTGAGCCACTGAGGATTAATCATAACGCCATGGCAGGAAACACATCACGAAAACATGCCTATATAATTTTGACCCCCTCAAACTCCACTTTTGTATAGTAAAACTGGGGTTTACAGGGGTATACATTATTTTTCTTATTTCTGCTCAAAAACATAGATTGTGGGTACCCGTTAGAACCGCCTCGCCGAGGCGGTTCTAACGAGTACCTACGATCTATGTTTTGACCAGAATTATGAAAAATATCAGATTTTTTATCTGAAAATTTTCAGTTTTTTGGAGGTGAAATTTTCTATATATTTGAATAGGTGTGTTTTCGTAATGAAATGAGGATAATCTAGGGGTGTCTTTTCGGTCTTATATTAACTACTTGTTTGTTTGGATACCAAATATAATTACCTTGATGTTGCGATTCTAATGTGTACACACAACATACATTTTCAGGAAAAAGTAACAACCTTTCACTAAAATATCTCCAGATATTTGTTTTTTTTTTGAGGTCGTTGAAAGTTTACTGCATTTAGTTACTTGGTACTTGTTGGAAATATTTTTCAAGAATTTACATTACAACTATGTTAGGTTATCAGGAGTGTGTTTATTAAAGCCAGATTTTGTTAGCCACGTCGGAAGAAGATTTACCAAATCAGATACCAGACGGTATGAGAGGGAGGAGCTTAGGAAACAGTTGATAAGAAATTCTGTTGGCAACAATTTCTTCGGAAATATTCTGAATGAAATTTTGTCCTTTTCGTTTCTGTTGAAATAAAAAAAAAAAAAAAATTATAACACTATTTTTCATTTGATAATTTCGCGTACTGAATGCTTAAGTTTAAGTGTATGAGCTCTCTGTTAATTGGTTATGATAATGTTGAGCAGTTCATTGATAATAATATTGGGTCTGGAGTAATGACAAACATTACGATTGTCTACGACCTTGAATGAGGCGGATCGCCATCACGAAAACATGCCTATATAATGTTGATCCCCTTAAACCCCACTTTTATATAGTAAAACTGGTTTTAAAGGGGTAGACATTATTTTTCTTACTTCTGTTCAAAAACATAGATTGTGAGTACTCGTTAGAACCGCCTCGCCGAGGCGGTTCTAACGAGTACCCACAATTTATGTTTTTGAGCAGAAATATGAAAAATATCAGAATTTTTTATATGAAATTTAGCATTTTTTGGTGGTAAAATTTTCAGTATATTTGAATAGGCTTGTTTTCGTAATTTGTGATCACTAACACTTTAGTTGGTTAGTTAATATGGTTAACGTGTTAATACTGCTTTCGACATTTTTGGTCGATTGTTTACACTCAAGCCTAAGTATATACATACACCAAAATTCCTAAAGTAATCTTCACGTAATGTTCACTTACCAATGAAATCAAACCGCGCGTTTGTACGAAATCCAGGTAACGTTTTTGACAATGGGGTCATGTCGAACGCGGTCAGTTTACCCAACCACACGTTTACTGGGCAGGCTTAGTTCTCTAAGCGGTTAACCAGTATTGTGCACATTCTTTCGCCAGAAACTGACAACTGCCCTTCTTGAATCAGCGGAAGGGAGAGAATGACCGTAGAAAATATTTCATGATCAATATCCACGAAAGAATGTTGCCGACCTCGGTGGAGGTTGAACCCGCGACCTCCTGGTCTCCAGTCGGACGGCGCATCCAACTGAGCCACCGAGGCCGGCCAGGGTTGTCTGTAAGACCTTGAATGGGGCATTCGCTAACAGTGCAGACCCAGACCGTACGCCGCAGAACGCGATATTTGACCAGGTCTGCGCTGTATGCTTAAATTACGATAAGTTAAGGATTAAATGAAACAGTCTTAAGTCCCCGTTCAGGAATATTTTTCCCAGCCTACTCTCAGAGGCAATCGACCCAACAGTCCTGTCAGTGCTTAGATTCAGAAAGTCGTCGTTTGTTACCTTGTTCTGTACACAAAAGAACTCAAGCAAAAGTTTGTTAAGATTTAATGAAAAGCATTTTGTCGTTACTACCTACGCCCAAAACATTTTATTGTTTAATTTTTAACTTTCTTTTTTTAATCATTTTTTTTTTCATTTATTTTCCATTGTATAAATCGAAAAAAAAAAAAAAAAAAAAAAAAAAAAAAAGGTAGGGTAGCTTAGTTGGAAGCAGGTTCCACTCGTTTAAATCCTCAAAAGTTTTCATAATATTGCCATAGAAAATCTTTATTAAAATCCGGAAAGAAAAAAAAAAACAAACAAACATACAAACAAACAAACCCCCCCCCAAAAAAAACCCCCCAAAAAACCCAAAAAACAAAAAAAAAACAACAACAACAAAACAAAACAAAAAAAACAAAAAAACAAAAAAAAACAACAACACAAAAAACAACAACAACAACAACAAACAAACAACAAAACAAACAAACAAAAATCAACAACAACAAAACAATAAAACTTTAGTATAGAAATTTGCATAAGTCAGACCAATTTTTCATAATCCCTTAAACTGCCAATCACAACATTTATCGTCTGCTTTGTCATCTGCTTGTAATTTTCAGATAAAGGTTTCCTTAGCATTTTAAGGGTTAAGTTAAGGAGTAGGCAACTAGAATCTTTAAATTAAAGGCACGCGGATTCAGAGGAGGAAGGGTTGGGAGGCCAGAGGTTTCAGTCCAATCCCTGCTTTGACTAAAAATTCATTTTCATGGGAAATTTTGCAGAAATTTGATAAATTTGCGATCTCGTATTTACCCTAATTCGCACTCCTTACACTTAACCTTATACGTCTCTTTAACAATTCCATCTGACTACTTGTGAACATGTGTAGAATTGTTAGACGAGTGGCAAACAGTGTCGACCCTAATCAGACGCCGCGTTCTGCCTGTTTGTTCGAATACGTAGAGTAAGAGCGATAATCTGATCAAATCGAAACCCCTCAGAAGTCATTCTAGATCCGCCCCTGAGTCAGCAAGCATTTAGGGACATAGTAAAACGTCATATTTTTTACCATTTTAACCCTTAAAATGCCAAGAAAACCTGCATCTGCAAATATCGTCTGCTGAACATTCTTGCAAACTTTTCAAAGCTATTTTTGCATATAGGCAAACAGTGAGGACCCTGATCAGACAGCTCCTAGAGGAGCAGTCTGATCTGGGTCCACACTGTTTGCAAAAATGGCTTTTAAAATCACAAGCAGATGATAAAGCAGACGACAATTGTTGTGATTGGCAGTTTAAGGGTTAAGAAGGAAGACAAAATTTGCACTTTCCTGTTTGCATTATTGTAAATTGATCACCTCTTGATAAAAACCTAGTCTAAAAGGATAAATGATTTTTTATTACATTTTTACTATCCTGCTCATTTGAATAATGCTCTTTTTAATTATATGCTTATTATTTGGGCAGCATAAATGATTTTTTATTACATTTTTACTATCCTGCTCATATCAATAAGGCTTTTATTTTTTTACGACATGCTTATTATTTATTGAGCAGAAATAAGAAAAATATTAGAATATTTTATCTGAAAATTTAACATTTTTTGTTGGTAAAAATTTTCAGTATATTTGAATAGGCATGTTTTCGTAATGTTTTTTTTATTATTTTATTTTGGCAGCATAAATGTTTTTTTTTTTTTTTTTTTTTTTTTTTTTTTTTTCATTTTTTATTACACTTTTACCGTCCTGCACATGTAAATAAGGCTTTTATTTTTTATGATAGGCTTATTATTTGGGCAGCATAAATGATTTTTATTACATTTTTGCCATCCTGCTCATTTAAAAAAGGCTTTTATTTTTTATGATAGGCTTATTTTCTGGGCAGCATAAATGATTTTTTATTACATTTTTACTATCCTGCTCATTTAAAAAAGGCTTTTATTTTTTATGATAGGCTTATTATTTGGGCAGCATAAATGATTTTTTATTATATTTTTACTATCCTGCTCATTTAAAAAAGGCTTTTATTTTTTATGATAGGCTTATTATTTGGGCAGCATAAATGTTTTTTTTTTATTACATTTTTACTATCCTGCTCATTTAAATAAGACTTTTATTTTTTATGATAGGCTTATTATTTGGGCAGCATAAATGATTTTTAGCTCACCTGAGCACGAAGTGCTCATGGTGAGCTATTGTAGTAAGTCAATGTCCGTCGTCCGTCGCCCGTCGTGCGTCGTGCGGCGTCAACAATTGTTTTAAAAGCCTACTCCTCCTACACCCCTGGGCCAATTGACTTGATACTTGGTAGGAAGCATCGGGGTAACCTGTAAATCAAAAATAGCTAAAATAGTTCCGATAGGAAATCTAAGATGGCAACCATGGCCGCCATCTTGAAAATCTATTTTTCGCTTCTTCTGCTGAACCGACAAGCCATTTGACTCCAAACTTGCTAGGAAGCATCGGGGTGACTTGTAGATCAAAAATAGCTAAAATCGTGCCGATCGAAAATCCAGGATGGCCGCCATGGCAGCCATTTTGAAAATCTATTTTTTGCTTCTTCTCCTGAACTGAAAGGCCAATTGACTCCAAACTTGTTAGGAAGTATCAGAGTGACTTGTAGATAAAAAATAGCTAAAATCGTGCCGATCGGAAATCCAAGGTGGCCGCCATGGCCACCATCTTGAAAATATATTTTTCGCTTCTTCTCCTGAACCAAAAGGCCAATTGAGTCCAAACTTCCTAAGAAGCATCGGGGTGACTTGAACATCAAAAATGGCTAAAATCGTGCCGATCGGAAATCCAAGATGGCCGCCATGGCAGCCATCTTGAAAATCTATTTTTCGCTTCTTCTCCTAAACCCAAAAGCCAATTGACTCCAAACATGGTAGGAAGCATTGAGATGACTTATAGATCAAAAATAGCTAAAATCGTTCTGATAGGAAATCCAAGAAGGCCGCCATGGCAGCCATCTTGAAAATCTATTTTTTGCCTCCTCTCCTGAACCGAAAGGCCAGTTGACTCCAAACTTGCTAGGAAGCATCGGGGTAACTTGTAGATTATAAATGGCTAAAATCGTGCCGATCGGAAATCCAAGATGGCCGCCATGGTGGCCATCTTGAAAATCTATTTTCCGCTTCTTCTCCTAACCCCAAATCCCAATTGACTCGAAACTTGGTAAGAAGCATTGGGGTGACTTATAGATAAAAATTAGCTAAAACCGTTCCAATCGGAAATCCAAGATGGCCACCTTAGCCGCCATCTTGAAAATTTATTTTTCGCTTCTTCTCCTGAACCGAAATGCCAGTTGACTCCAAACTTGGTAGGAAGCATCAGGGTAACTTGTAGATCAAAAATAGCTAAAATCATGCTGATCGGAAATCCAACATGGCCGCCGTGGCAGCCATCTTGAAAATCTATTTTTTACTTCTTCTCCTGAACCTAAAGGCTTATTGACTTTAAACTAGGTAGGAAGCATCAGGGTGACCTGTAGATAAAAAAAAAATAGCTAAAATCATCCCTATTAGAAATCCAAGATGGCTGCCATGACAGCCATCTTGAAAATCTATTTTTCGCTTCTTCTCCTGAACTGAACGGCCGTTTGACTTGAAACTTGGTAGGAAGCATTCCGGTGATTTGTAGATTTAAAATAGCTTAAATTGTTTGGATCGGAAATCCAAGATGGCAATCATGGCGGCCATCTTGAAACTATTTTTTTCGCTTATTTTCCTGAACCAAAGGGCCAGTTGATTTGAAAATTGGTAGGAAGCATCGGGATGACTTGTTGATATAAAAATAGTTAAAATCATTCCGATCGGAAATCCAAGATGGCGGCCATCTTGAAAATCTATATTACCCATCTTCTTCTGAACTGAAAGGCCAATTGACTCAAAACTTGGTAGGAAGCATCAGGGTGACTTGTAGATCAAAAATAGCTCAAATCGTTGCGATAGGAAATCCCAAATTGCGCTATAGCGGCCATCTTGAAAATCTGTTTTGAACTTTTTCTCCTGAACCGAAAGGGCAATCGACTCAAAATTCATTGGAAGTATCGAGGTGACTTGTAGATGAACAGTAGCTAAAATCATTCTGATTGGAAATCCAAGATGGCTACAATCTGGTTTGTGTTTATTATATTTTCCTGCCACTGTGCTGTTTACATGTATAAAATCATGATTCTTTAGAAACCACTTATGCAATTGCCACCAAATTTCACATTGATCCTACTGTTGAAATGTGATTTAGAGTTTGTTCAAATGATCACGCTCCATTGACTGTCATGCCATATATAATATTCTTCTTCAAAATTAGGATGATCTTTTCATTAATTGCGAGGACAGGATTGGAAAAATGTTGCATAACATCTGCATATCTGCAGTGGCTATGTCACTCAGGTGAGCGACCCGTGGCCCGTGGGGCTCTTGTTTATTACATTTTTACTATCCTGCTCATTTAAATATGCTTCTTATGAATAATAAGATAGGCTTATTATTTGGGCAGAGCCATGTGTAAATATATCTTCGAGCTTATGCGGACTGCGATGGACCAGATAAGCCTGCGCATCCTCACAGTGCACTTAAGACTTCCCTGTCCACCAGCAGACTCGTTAGATACTACAGAATGTATAACTGGAGAGCACAGTCTAATTAAGACTTCCCTGTCCACTACCAGACTCCATGGATACTACAAACTGTGTAGATGCAGAGCGCAATCTAATTAAGATTTACTTGTCCACTAGCAGACTCCATGGATACTACAAAATGTATCAATGGAGAGCGCAGTCTAATTAAAAACGTCCCTGTCCACTAGCAGACTCATGTGATACAACATAATGTATAACTGGAGAGCGCAGTTTAATTAAGACTTCCCTGTCCACCAGCAGACTCGTTAGATACTACAGAATGTGTAACTGGAGAGCGCAGTCTAATTAAGACTTCCCTGTCCACTACCAGACTCCATGGATACTACAAACTGTGTAAATGCAGAGCGCAATCTAATTAAGATTTCCCTGTCCACTAGCAGACTCCATGGATACTACAAAATGTATCAATGGAGAGCGCAGTCTAATTAAAACGTCCCTGTCCACAGCAGACTCATGTGATACTACAGAATGTATAACGGGAGAGCGCAGTTTAATTAAGACTTCCCTGTCCACTAGCAGACTCGTTAGATACTACAGAATGTATAAATGGAGCAAAGGCCTGGATGATACTTTGCGCATGCGCAGGGTACTCTGAAAGAATTTTTCTTTAAATTTTGCAGGAGTGACAAGTGTAGCTTCACCATGTACTCCGTGACTCTTGTAGCAGTATGCTGCCTACTAACTCTCGGTAGCTGTAAGCCAAAAGTAGACGCAGCAGAGGAAGAAGACCAGCCAGGTTAGTGCTTAAATAACGATTGTTTGTAAATACATGTAGTTCGCATGTGCTCCAGTGGTCATTTTGGGTAAAACATGCACCTTCATTCACTGTTAACAATAAAAAAACACCACCACCACCACCAACTACTACTACTGCTGTTACTACTACTACCACTACTGTTACTATTACTTTTACCACAGTTGCAACTACTAATACCACTACTTCCATTACCACTACTTTTACTTCCAGCATTACAACAACAACAACAACAACAACTACTACTACTACTGACACAGCTAATACTAACTACTTCATCTACCATTACCAATACTATTTATAACACCTTTACCGCTACTACTACTACTACTACTGCTACTACTACTATAACTTCTACTACTATAACTGCTACTATTACTACTACTACCACCATTACCGCCGCTACTATTACTACTACCACCATTACTACTACTACTATTACTACTGCTACCGTTACTACTATTTTACCACAACAACTACAACTCCTCCTCAGGATACTACTACTAATACCATTACCACTAATTCTACTACCACCATTACCACAACTATTACTGCCCCACAACTACTGACACTACTACTACTAACACTACCTCTACTACTTCTACTACCATTATCACTACTACTACTACTAACAGCATTACCACTACTACTACATCTACAACTACTACTGCTACAATTACCACCACCATTACCACCACTACTACTATAACTACAACTACTAGTACTACTACTACCACCAACACCATAACCACCACTACTACAACGACTACAACTACTACTACCACTACTACCACCATTACCATCATAAGTACTACTACTACCACCATTACCACCACCACAACAACAAAAACTACTACTACTATCGCTTCAACTTTACCACCATGTACATTACTACTACGACTACATCTACTGCTACCACCATAACGACTACTGCTACTACCACATATACCACAATTACTACTACTACTAACACGACTACGCCTAACAGTTACTCTATTACTTCTACTACTAATACAACTACTACCTCTACCACCACTACTACTACCACCATGTACACTACTACTACTACTACCACTATTACCACCGTAACCTCTATTACTTCTACCACCATCACACCACTACTATTCTATTAACATTACTACTACTACCACTACCTCTATTACTACTACCATTACCACTACTACTATCACTATTACTACTTCTACTACCAGTACTATTACTAACACTACCACCAATACAACAATTACGAACATTACTACAAACACTACCACTACTACTACTGTTACTACTACCACTATACTCAAACTGTGTGCTCTTATAGATTTTCTGGAAATCTAACACGGCTAGCTTATTTAATAATACCTTTCTAACCAATATGATCATGTCCTTGTTGTGATTTCTTTTTAATCTTACGGCGTCAACACACACACACACACACACACATACACACACACACACACACACACACACACACACACACACACACACACACACACACACACACACACACACACACACACACACACACACACACACACACACACACACACAGCAAAAGAGCTGTTTCCTTGGTAGGATTCACTGTAATTTGTTGCAAAATAATGTATTTTATGTTAATATCCGGTATGACCACTATTTTGTCTAATAACTTCTCACATACGTCGCCACATGAAATTAACGTAACGTTCGATGATGTGTGCAGGAATATTATTCCATTCCACCTACAAAGCATTGCGTAGATCATGTAAATTGTTAACGGCATGCCTTGAACTCACTCTGCTATTGCCGGCTTTTTGAGTATTCTTTGTTTCGACTCCTCATTACGAAAACGTGCCTATACAGATATACTGAAAATTTTACCACTAAAAATGAAAAATTTCAGATAAAAAATCTGATATTTCTCATATTTTTGCTCTAAACATACATTGTGGGTACTCGTTAGAACCGCCTCGACGAGGCGGTTCTAACGAATACCCACAATTTATCTTTTTGAGCAGAAATAAGAAAAAATGTGTATGCCCCTGTAAACCCCAATTTTATTGTACAAAAGTGGGGTTTAAGGGGATCAAAATTACATAGGCGTGTTTTCGTTATGTGTTGCACAGGGAAGCGTCGTAAATTTTCACATAATCATATTGGTTGGAAAGGTACTTGTCTAGGCTAAAAAATGAAACCACACATGATTATTATTCCATCTTTAGAGTTTCAGAAAATCAACAAGTAAATGCTAATTTTTTGCATTTGAGTTTACTACTACTACTCTAACCACAACCACTATTACTACTCCTACTCCTCCTACTACTGTTACTACTATTACTATTACTACCACTACTACGACTACTACTACCACTACTACTTCTACTACTACAACCAAACCCACTACCAGGAATTATCGTACTACAGGAACTGTCACTCAGGTTATCGATATTCCAATTTAGATCGGTTTCGATTAATTCCCTTTGACTGGAGGCCCGTAAGCGTCGTCTTACCTGTGTAGCTGGTGTGTAATCAACCCAGTGTCACACACCTACAGTACTACTACAATTCAGATTAAATCATGTGTGGATGCATTGCTCTTGGACGCCAATATACACTGGAATAGGTTCGAGTTAGAATGAATGAATGAATGAATGAATGTCAGCAGATTATTCAGTATGATTTTCAAAAGAATATCAATTGTTTAACCTAAGAATTGATTAATAATGATAATAACAAAATATTAATTAATTGATTAAAATAAATTATTATTACTATTATTATTATTATTATTATTATTGCATTATTTCAAATTGAATAAAAAGTGTTGTATTTAGTTATAGATAATTCAATATGATTTTTAAAAGAATTTAAATAGTTTAACCTAAGAAAACAAAAGCAATTAATAAATTAAAAAGTGTTATATTTAATGAATGGTAATTCAGTAAGATTTTAAAATGAAGAACAATAGTTAATCTAAGAGAACAAATGAGTTGATTAATTAAGGTTGTATTTAATTACTGATGATAGTTTGGTACAATTTTTGAAAGAAAAACGATCATTTCACCTGGAGAAAACAAATGGGAAAATTTAAATAAATATAAGTAATTTGAAAAAAAAAATGAATGAATGAATAAAAAAAAATTACTTTATGATAACCATAAACTAAAGAAAGAAAGAAAGAAAGAAAGAAGCATATGGATAATGAATACGGGAGAAAGACCTATGTCATCCACTTCTTAACATCATAGGACAGTCTGCGTACCTCCGTTATTAAGTTATCCTAAGACATTTGTTGTTACAATACGAAAGAAAGAAAGAAAGAAAGAAAGAAAAAAAAAAGAAAGAAAGAAAGAAAGAAAGGAGCATATGGATAATGAGTACAGGGGAAAGGCCTATGTCATCCACTTCTTAACCTCAAATGGCAGTCTCCATACCTCCGTTATTAAGTTAGGTTATCCTAAGACATTTGTTAGTACAGTTATTAAAGCTACCTACTCTTTAAGGTGATCTAGGTAACCTATTTCACATCAGTACTATCACCACAGATTAAAGAAACCTATTAATCAGAATGCAATCAAGTGTGTTTAATCAATGCTCACCAGACACCATGATATGCGGCGTCTGATCTGGGTCTAAAGTTCTTATCTATTTGTCAATATCCCTTTTTTAGCATAAATGAGTAATATCAAATATTACTGTGTTTTAAGCAACCTTCAGGTATGTGCCCTTTGTGGACCAAGACCCCATTGCGCTTTCTGAGCAAGGTTATGCTCTTTGCTTAATGTGTGTTACAGATCTGATTGTTAAGATCAGTATGTGCAGATGCTTATGCTAAACAATCCTACTGGCCATTCTGTGCCTGAGCATAGTAGTAGTATTAGGGTACATACATGATTAGAAAAAGAAAAAATAACACGCAAATTTAGAGGTTTAAATTATTGGTAATTTGATTATTTAGTAGTTTGAAACCAGTCTGCAAAGCTCACACAGACCATCAGCTGGACAGAGGTGTACAAACAGGACATTTCTTTCAAGAGAGGTACATAAATAGCTTTGGGCTATTTGTTCACAGCATAAAGACAATTAGCTATTTCATAAACTTAGGACCCATTGGTGGCGCGAATTAGCATAGTACTTATCAGTTAGCACTTTGGGTAAAAGTTTTGCAAACAACATAAATATGGGACAATTCTCTCCAGTTCTCCATTAAAACATATGTTGTAGGTATTAATTTGATGCACCTCGGTGAAGCAAAAACATGTTATGAGTACTCATTTGAAGAACCTTGCTGAGGCTCATCTAATGAGTACCCACAACATATGTTTTTATGGAGAAAAAAATACAATCACCAAATACTAATCCTGAACAATTTTCCTCTGTATGTTTTATTTTCAAAACAGGATTTGACATTTCATGAAAATTGTCTCCAATGAAGACTATTTGCATGAAGTGTCAAATCCTATTTTCTGGATAAACTAAGACAATAACCACTTTATCGCATGCTGAATTAGCCCAGAAAGTGATAAACGTTTAGGGATCAAATATCACCCCACCCCAAAAAAGGAAATGGTTTGACATTTCTTGCAAAGCATCTCCATTGCAAACAATTTGCATGAAATGTCAAATCCTATTTTCTGGGGAAAATTCAACAAATATCACCAGTTTTTTGCTGCTGAAGTAGCCCAGAGAGTGGAAAAGGTTAAGGGTTAAAATTTTTACCCCTCCCCCACCCCCACAAAAAAAAAAAAAAAAAAAAAAAAAAATAAAGTTTGACAGTCCATACAAACTGTCTCTGTTGGAGACAATTCGCATGACATGTCAAAGCCTACTTTCTGGGAAAAATAAGAATATCATCATCACTTTTCCCTTGATGCATGAACGTTGTTTAACAATCATTTAAACTTAAGGAAAAAAAATAGACAAACTGTCAAAAAACTTTCATAAAAATTAATGTAGAATATGCTATTTCTAGTTTTATTTTATCATCTCAAGAATTGCAGGACCATGTGACCTGTCTCAGATAAAGGGCAGTTGTGTCAGATTATGAAAAAAGGGAAATTATGTATTATGCAAACACTAAAGATCCAGATCAGTCTGCGCATCTGAACACTCTGATCAGGATTTTAAATCTTAATCAATATATTCTACAGTAATTAGTGTTTATTTAGTTACACGGTTAAAGATGGTGCTTTGTTTGCCCATATTCCTTGATCATAGTTATAATGGTCCTTTTCAAATGTTGATGTTCATTTGATATTTTGACCACTTTGTTTTTATTGCATGAGGTATAGATTAAGCTATTATTACATTGTCCAGTGGCCTGAGGCTTCTGGTTCCCACGGGATAATAATAATACTGGTAGACAAATGGAACCAGAAAATAAACAACGTGCTGTTATTTAACTTGTATTTATATATGTTTGAACAATTTTTTTAATGCTAATACAAATGAAAATAAAATGTTTTGTTGATCGTTTCAAGAACTTTGAGATGTCTTCAAGTAACGTAAGAAACAATTATGATTGAATCTTTTTTCAAAAAAAAAAAAAAAAAAATGGGCCTTATGAATTATGCGATCAATGTAGACCCGATTAGTCTGTGTCCGCTGAAATACATTGATCAGTCTATACTGCATGTTGAATACAGCTTGCACAATCTATCAAAGAAAAATGTATGCACACGCTGATCGTGAACTACAATGGTTGCTGATTTTATTTGGAGAGACTCGTGTTATTTTTGTGTTGGGTAATTAGCAAATATGGATAAAATGTCGTTTTCCTTGGATTATGACTGTTACTACTATCCTAGATTTTTAGACAGAGAGGTCTGTGCCAACGGTGTAGACCCAGATCAAATGTCACATTACGCATTGTGTGTTCAGGGTCTACACTATTTTACACTTACCCAGCAATGTTTAGACAAATCAGCTGGTTCTGTAATGGCATTGTTAAAAAGATAGGGCAAGTGTTGTAAAGAGTAGAACTTGATCGAATCATCTGGTATCCCAGGTTTGTTTTTGAAACAATTGTCTTTAGAGTAATGTTTGAAAAGGTGTGTACTGAACAATTTTTTTAATCTGACTGAGAAAGTGGTTTATAGTATTTAACCTCGGGATTCTAATAAACACACCATAAGAAAAGGCAGTGACCCTGATCAGACATTACATCATAGAGTATCTTAACAAAGGTCTACACTGTTTGCCACTCAGATAGCAGGTATAAGCTGTGTCAATAGGTAGCCAAACGGACTTGATCAAATTTCAGTATGATAGTAATTTAATGTGTCTAATAGGGTTTATTCGGTAATTACCAATATTTTACCCCTAAATACACATGTACGATAGTATAAACTGTCCATGTGGCTATTTTACAAATAAAACATTTCGAATATGACCAGCTTAATAATATTTATTCTTCGGAATTGTGATGTACAACATACTAATAATAATAGTAGTAGTAAATACTACTACTACTACTACTACTAATAATAATAATATCATTAGTATCATTATGTTTTAATTTCCTAGATAAACATTTTATGAAACAAAATTTCTGAAAATAATATCAATTATCATTTTGTTTTAATGTATTTTGTTTTAAATATTATATTTTTTTTTTATTAAATATACATATTTAACACCGCATGTTGAATAGAGCTTGCACATTCTATCAGAGAAAAAAATGTATGCACATGCTGATCTGGAACTACAATGGTTGCACGTCATATTTAATGCTGCTTTTATTTGGAGAGCCTCTTGTTATTCACAGATTTAGAGAACGTTTGAGAGAGAGAGACTCAATCTCATTCATTTAGTCCTTATTTGTGTACAGGAATCTAAAATGAGCAAATCGTGTCAATTAAAGTGCTAGTTTATGCAAAAAGATCAAATATTGGATTTGATTCTGTTTGTGCAATTAAAATTGCGCATAAGCATGTATGTCAATTATGTAAAAAGTGATTCCGTTGTTTTCTTTTGTCAAGATAAGGACATAATTGGCATTCATTAGCAGTAATTATTATTAAGAAAACATCGCAAGAGTGGCCGCGCATTTAGGTATTTTTCTTGTATCCCGACAAAGCATTTTTTTTTTTCATCATTAAACAAACAAAAAAAAAAAAAACAAAAAAAACAAAAAAACAAAAACAAAAAAAAAAACAAAAAAAAAAACAAGTAATTAAGCAGTTTGTAGTTTTCCTATGGTCAAAAGTAACTATATCAAATTTTCATTAAAGCTTCAATAAATTGCCGAATAAAAACATAATTCGACACAAACAAAAATTAAATAAATAAGTTTATATTATCATAAATATATATCTTTGTTTTCCTTTTTGAAGCTAAATAATCTTTATAATACTATCAATGGATACCAATTCTTTTTTATTTTCCAATTCTTACAACCTCTTTTGCAATTCATGCTAGTATCATGTGTACACAAGACCTGCGTCTGTGTAATCATTACACATTTTCTCTCCGCATTTTTAAAATATAGCTATATTCTGCAACCTGTAGGCCATTTTTAATAAAATAATTTAATTCAATATTTTATTACATAAGTATAGATATTAAATAGATCTATCGAATGAGAGGTTATAATGAACGGAGAAATTTTAAAAAATATGACTTTTGGGCGATTGAGTCAAGGCAATTTTTCATTTTTGTTGTAAAATACAAAGACTTAATAAGGAAAAACCCTTGTAGCATTCATTACAATCTGGGCCATTTTAAAATTTATCTTATTTCAACAAATTTGGTATCAAATTGAAGCAGATACATTTTCCCATCTATTGCGAGGTTATAATAATATCTCGTATTATTGAAAATAAATGATTTTATTAGTTAAACGATGGGCTCCTATATAATTCTATACATTTCCACACTAGTACCTGTCTGAGAACTAGCGACATGCTGTGACGTCACAGAAGGGACCGATTGGTGCGGACTAGTACCTGTAGTACGAGAATTCCTGCATATGACTATCATCACTACTACTAGTCCTACTGCCGCCACCACAATCTCCACTACCACTGCTACAAATAATACTACTTATTGTAAATTATATAGGTATGTTTTCGTAATGCAGATATTTTATTTAAACGTAGTCCCACTTTCAAAAAAGGGAGATGAACCATTCTGCCTGTTTCTAGATACAGTGAAAATTCGTTCCAACGACATCCTTTTTTTTTTCAAAGATGTTGCCACTCTAATGAATTTGCTGTTGTAAAGAATCCTTAATGAGCAGAATGATATGCCTTCTCTTATTGTTTTTCTTCCTCATAGAACTTATGTTTTAGATATTTGTTAGAATCGCCTTAGTGATGCGATTCTAACAAATATCCGAAATATATGTTTCTCGAAGTACTGAACACAATGTTCTTGTATGATTTCTAATTAACTGTCACCTCTTGAGCGACGGTTTCGTGCCAGTCAATGTTTTGTTATTGTTATAATGAACTCTATCGTTGTATCGAGTGTAGTTTAAAATGGGCTGATCGTATTTCCTTGATTTTAACGGTTTCTTTGTAGGTAGCATATGTAAAGAAGGCATCTGTCTGAATGGTGGTTCGTGCACAGAGGATACAGATAATCTTGGCAAACCCTTTAAATGCAAATGCATGGACGGGTATGAAGGCGACCTCTGCCAAATAGGTAGGTAGACAACAACACACACACACACACACACACACACACACACACACACACACACACACACCACACACACACACACACACACACACACACACACCTGAATTTTCCTTACGAAATATTACCTTTGAAGTTTCGGAATTGTAACTATTGCTTCATCATATTTTTATTTATACATATTGTATATTAAATTCCGAAATTTCATAGATTATGTCGAAAACAAACTTTTTATCACATTTGTTTTAATTCATTATCTTCTTCAATATAATATAAGCCGCACCATACGAAAACGTGTCTTCGAGCCATTACGAAAACACGCCTATTCAAATATATAGAAAATTTCACCTCCAAAAAACTGAAATTTTCAGACAAAAATCTCTGATATTTTCATATTTCTGCTCAAAACATAGATTGTGGGTACTCGTTAGAACCGCCTCGCTAATATGAACCGCCTCGCTGAGGCGGTTCTAACGAGTACCCACAATCTATGTTTTGAGCAGAAATATGAAAAATAATGTATACCCCTGTAAACCCCAGTTTTACTATATAAAAGTGGGGTTTAAGGGGGTCAAAATTATATAGGCATGTTTTCGTAATGATATGCGGGCAGCAAAAAGCTCAGATCAACTTGAGCATCTGCACACGTGCAGGATGATGTAAATACGCTCATTCTGCGCATGTTCTTAGACACATTTTCGCTTGGTGCAGTCCACATTGTTCTTATATATATAAAATGTCCAGAAATGTCTTTATGTCATCATTTTTTTTCAACGATGTTACAAAAAAATTTAGCTGATCCCTGATGTGGAAAAAATATTCTAATCCCATATGCAAGCAACAATGACTGAGACCAGATTGCGCATGCACGCCGTCTGATCAGCGCTTTCTTTCTTTGTCTATATAGTTTCTGTATCCATTTAATTTGTAAGGAAGTAAGAGACCCAGTTAGCGTTCTGCTTAAATCTACAGTATAACCTCAATGGCTCGAACCCAGATGGCTCGTATACCGTGGATGATTCGAACTCTTTTTTAAGTCCCTACAAAGTTCTTCCAATAGCTCAAGAAAACGAATATTTAGGGATCTTTTCTTATTTTATCATGGAATTGTATGTTGTGTGTACGCATTAGAATCGCCTCATCGAGGCGATTCTAATGAGTACACTCACCATACAATCGTTAAGTAGAAAATCGAAAAGATTTCCCTAAATTACCACTATTTGCTTCCTGAACTGGTGCCATGATTAACCCTCAGTGGCTCGAACTACCCATTTCTCGAACAAATTTCCATGGTCCCAAAGATGTTCGAGCCATTGACGTTCTACTGTATATCGGGCCTTTTTCGATCCGACAAAGATTTAAGCAGAATGTTAACTGGGGAGGTTCTTGACCAGTAAATGCGCAGGCTGATATGGAAAGGATAATGCTTTCTCTTTTCCCATTTCGGACATCAACGTCTCTGATCAGACTACAGTCACGCGCAGGCTATTCTTGGTCTTCTGTGCCCTCTGCATATGCTGTTGGTCTCACAGACTTAATCAGTAAAAGCTAAAGATTGTAAACACTGAAATTGCTTGGCAAATCCTAAACTAAAAAAAGCACCTGCTGACAAACATGCAGATGGCGTGTATGGTGAAGGGGGCGTTTTACGAAAGCGCAAATCAGTATACCAAAAGATCAGGGCCCAGTTGTTAAAAAATAACAATGTCGTTAGTTACGTATCGTTTAAACTTTGATTATTAAATATGGCATATAGGCTAATATTTTTGCTGAAAAAAAAAATGTAAGTAGCTTTTGCATTTGCATTTGCAAAAGCTACTCACATTTTTGCAGCAAAAATAACTGTGAATTAGATATTGTACTTACTAGAACCGTTAACATTTTGACCACTAACGAACTCGTAAAGCTAACGATTCTTTGAACAACTGGGCCCAGATTTTTATTTATGAAAGCGCGTAAATTTTCACATCGAAAGCGCGAATGACATTTAATACGAAAAACACGAATTCATAGGGCTCCTTAGAGCTGGAACTTAACGCTTAGTATGCTTGGTAAGAATTTCAGTTGACGATATTCGGGAGAATTTTTCCTGTTTTTCCCAGGAACTAGCATTTGACATTCCAGTCAAATCGTCTCCTTTTGAAGACAATTTGCATAGAATGTCAAAGTCTGGTTGCTGGGGACAATACTTTGGAGACAATTTGCAAGTAACGTCAAAGTCTTATTTTCTGGGAAAAGTAACGTAAACGTCTTATTTTCTGGGAAAAAATATGAAAAAAAAAAAAAAAAAAAAAAAAAAAAAAAATCATCAGCTGATGGAGATATTGCAGTAAGGCGAGGATTTTCCCTAATTGCCTTAGGTATTGATGACTAGATTTCAGAAATTACAACATTCATTATTTTTATTACATATTCCGACAGCCCTTCAAAGGCAAAACGCACATGTCAAGAGAAGTAACACAGAACACAAAAGTGAAAACTTAAAATATTAAAAAAAAAGAAAAACTTAAAATATTAAAAAAAAGAAAAGAAAAAAAAAAAAAAAAAAAAAAAAAAAAAAAGAAAGACAAAAAAAGTCACCCATTAATAACGCAGAACTAAAAACATCATACAGTCGAACTTTGATGGCTCGAACACGGATGGCTCGTTTACCGTGGATGATTCGAACTCTTTTTTCAGTCCCTACAAAATTCTTCCAATAGCTCAAGAACAAATATTTAGGGATTTTTTCATATTTTATCATGGAATTGTATGTAGTGTGTACTCATTAGAATCGCCTCATCGAGGCGATTCTAATGAGTACACACAACATACAACCATTGTGTAGAAAATCGAAAATATTTCGATTAACCCTCAGTGGCTCGAACTACCCATGTCTCGAACAAATTTCCATGGTCCCAAAGATGTTCGAGCATTGACGTTCGACTGTATATAGGGTTTTGTGTAAGGAAGTTTTGGGTCTGCAAGGTTTGCCAATTACCCTTTTGGAGGTCTTCAGACTAAAATGGCTTATAACTTTCGCAATACTATTCATCATGTACTTTCAGAAAAAGGAAGAAATACTGGAGACCTGGATGACAAAGAGAAAGAAGGTAAATGTGTCAGCGATAAAACCTACAATAAGACCTGTGTGATCAGCACCGTCTCAGATCAACCTGTACAGCTATGCAGTAGGGCAAGAGTTCTCGTTAAAACCTCTTTAGAAGGCACACCCACCAGCCAGCGAAGACTCTGATCAGACTATGCGGATGCGGAGGTTTATCTGAGTCTTCAATGTTCGCAAAAGTTGGCTCAAATGTTGTTTTAATTTCAGTCTGATGAATATACAGTCGAACCTCGTTATCACTCGCTTATTTCGAATTATCGCTTATCTCGAAGTGAAAATCTGGTCCCTGTTTTAACATGAAACTATGACAACAGGTCACAAAATAATGTGGAAAAGAGGAGAAACTGCTCCTAAGGAGCAATTTCTCCTCTTTCCACATTATTTTATATATATATTTCTAACTTCAGGAGTCAAATTACATATCCATTTGTTAAATGTGGTTGTTCAATTTATTGTTTTCCTCACTCTCTCAACTCTGATATGTCGAGGTACGGATATCTCAAAGTGTTTCAGTGAGTCCCTTGGAATTCGAGATAACGAGAGTCGACTGTAGTTTAATCATTGGTGATAGTTGTAAAGGGGGAAACTTACGCCATACATTGTAAAAACGGTTAAAACGACTATAGATTTTTTCGAAAAGGGACCGTTCAAATCTGTAAGTTACATGTCGATATCCATTTCTTCGGTCTGAAAAAAAAAACAAAACAAAAAAAAAAAAAAAAAAAAAAAAAAAAAAAAAATACAGGATATGGTCAGAGAATGTGGCAATAAATACAAGTATTTATATCGGCAACCTTAATGCATAACCCTTTTGTTGAGAACAGAGTGCTTAGCGTTAAGCTATCTACTTCCCTACATATCAAGTTTTTTGTTCGCGGCACATCACAGGATAAATTTAATGACATATTGTCATCCATTCTGGTATTTATCCCAGTGGCACGCAAAAAGTTCGTCGCCAGACAGGCAAGAAGTTCGCCACATAGACCGCAAGAAGTACGCCACATGTCACGCATGCGAGACAACAAGCAACCTGCGTGACAATAGACTGTTTCCCTTTGACCAGAGATAAACAAACATTTAACTGAAACCTGTGGTGGAAGTACACACTTTTTCTTTACACGAATAAACTAAAAAACAACTTCCGAACCAATTTTTATCTGAGAAATTTTACGGTATTTCAATATCAAATCATGAAAGACATTAACTTATTCTTTCAAAGGGAGGCAAACCCATTTGACCCTTTAGCCCATTTATGCCGAGTGGATTCTGCTACCTTAACTGTTTGGACCGGTCCATTTGCAGTAAAAGGGGTGTGTGGTTAGTTTTTATTATTACCATGTTTGAATGAAGTGCATGTACTTAAATGCAATGCATGTACTCAGACGCCGCGTTCTGCGGCGTCTGATCTGGGTCTACAATGTTTGCCAATGTCTCTTTTATGGGACACCAGGCTTAAATGGATTAAAGGGTTTCATAGAAATAGTGAGGTGATATTGTGTCCGAGTATTTAGTATTGACGGAAATTACTTTTGTTTTCTGATTAACAGCTGAGCGGCCAAAAGAACCTGAATTTGCCGATGACCCAGAGGATGAGATCCCCAAAAAGGACCCAATGCCAGGTAAATTATTTAACGTTTAGTACTCTGGGTAATAATTTTGTTTTCTTATTTTTCCCCAGAAAACAGGTTCTGACTTATTGGAGACAATTTGCATGAAATGTAGATTCCTGTTTCATTACGAAAACATGCCTATATAATTTTGACCCCTTTAAACCCCACTTTTATAGAGTAAAACTGGGGTTTACAGGGGTATACATTATTTTTCTTATTTCTGCTTGAAAACATAGATTGTGGGTACTCGTTAGAACCGCCTCACCGAGGCGGTTATAACGAGTACCCATAATCTATGTTTTGAGCAGAAATATGAAAAATATCAGAAATTTTTATCTGAATATTTTCCTTTTTTGGTTGTAAAATTTTCAATATATTTGAATAGACGTGTTTTCGGAATGTCTGGGAAAAAATAAGAAAACTGTCATCAATTTTTCGTCAGATGATTTTGACCGGAGAGTGGTTATAGTTATAAAAAAAGATAGAACAATTTAAAATTACCATCTATTCACTATACAAAGGACATTTCTATTTTACGGTATCACATATATTGTTCTGGACACAAATCGACCTACGAGGGTTGATGTGTCATTCATCTACAACACAGCCAACTTTCTGAACAGTTCTCAAGTAAGTGTTTATTTTTCAATTGCTGGGGTTGCCAAATGTCTGTCCGTACTGCACCATAGTACAGAGTAGATTTTGATTTCACTGGGATCATTGAGCCCACTCTGGTTCCCATCACGAAAACATGCCTATATAATTGTGACCCCCTTCAACCCCACTTTTATATAGTAAAACTGGGGTTTACAGGGGTATACATTATTTTTCTTATTTCTGCCCGAAACATAGATTGTGGGTACTCGTTAGAACCGCCTCACCGAGCCGGTTCTAACGAGTACCCACAATCTATGTTTTGAACTGAAATATGAAAAATATAAGAGTTTTTTATTTGAAAATTTTCAGATTTTGGAGGTGAAATTTTCTATATGTATTTGAATAGGCGTGTTTTCGTTATGCTTTGAAATGGGACGTTACTAGGCGGCGTTTACAGCCTCGCAGGAAATATGTCTGTATACGAAGTGAGGTTATAAAACCGAGTCTCCGATTTTCGTTCTTTTTGTGTGTTCTTTGTTTCTAAATGCAAGCTTTTAGATTTTTATTATAATTCAGTGCACCTGGTGTTCACCCTTGTCCTGTTGAACCCGAATATACAATGCCTTTTCAAACAGTGCAGATCCAGATCAGTTGGCTTCTTCAGAAGCCAACTGATCTGGATCTGCACTGTTTGCCATTAAGTATGTGAATTCATATCAGCAATCTGGATCAAATGATCTGATTGGCTGAAAATTGGGAGTGGACGTGGCATCTTGCCGTGTGGGGCCGTAAAACGTAAAACGTATTTCACCATCGTTATATTTTGTTTCCTTTGGAATTATTGAATCCATTCTGGTTACTTTGAAAATCGAATTCCGTTTGGGCCGTTGCTAGGGAGCGTCGCAAGCTTCATAACTGTATATGCAGACTTTTTACTCATAAAAGCGACTCTCCGGTTTTTGTTCTTTTGTGTGATCAAAGGCAACCTTTTGGAATTTTATCACAGCGGGTTTATCTTAATCCTTTATCCAATAGATAAACTCCCCACACTAAATATTGGAAGGGTCGACTTTCAATTTTATGTATGTTAGACTATGCTATTTAGATATCTCTAGTGAGAAAAAGCTGAAGTATTTGCAGACAGTGGAAACCCTGATCAGAAGCCGCATTCTACAGCGTCTGATCTTGGTCTACACTGTTTGCCAATTATATTTTTGAGGGTCTCCAGACTAACATGGTTTAAAAAAGCGCTAATCACATCTACAACAGACGACGACCCAGCGGGAACACAACGTTAAAATGACGTCGTATCAACGTCGATGCGACGTGATCACGTCGCATCGACGTTGATACGACGTCATTTTGACGTTGTGTGCCAGCTGGGGACCTGATTTTCATTATCGTTTTTCAGAGACAATAAGACTTGGCATTTCATGTGAATCGTCTGCTATGCTAAATGTTACGGCTTATTACTCTGGAAAGTTTTAAAAATATCAAAATGTCGTCTGCAGTAGGTGTGATAAGCGTTTTAAGGGTTAAATGCCCTTCTATGTTCATATTTCAGCGGAGGCAAAAGCGGAGGAGGCAGCTGTAGATGAAGCTGGATATGTTGTCGGACCTTGGTCATCGAAACCCTACAATCCTTTTCTTAAATACGTACACCCTTGCGAGTGCAATGACCAGTGCTGTATTGGCACGAACTTACAGCTAGATTTCACTAGGTACAAACGTGGCACAGTCAATAATCTTCAAGGTCTCGTCCAAATGATACAGTATCCGGAATACCATTATTCTGAGTTCCATAACTATTGGTGGCTCGACTGCTTTTACCCAGCTTTACTAAAGGTATGCATCTCTCTCTCTCTCTCTCTCTCTCTCTCTGTCTGTCTCTGCCTCAGGCCGGACTGTTTGTACTCAGCCTTACTCGGGTATGTAACGCTCTGTCTCTGGACTCGTCTGTGCATTTCTATCTCTCTTCCATCGTCTCGATATGACTTAAATAATGTTGAAAGGAACGTGAACACCAATATGTATTCTCACACTTTAGTGATGTATTTGCCGGTAATACCTATGGTGAACCGTCGCCCCCCACTCCACCACCCACCCCACCCATTCTCCCCGCACAGAAACCAAAACGTACTGGATGGACAAACGGACGCCGTTTGCGGAGGATATAAAAATTGATGTGTGCGAGCCTAGATATGATCAACGTCAGTGCATATGCAAAACTTGGGCGAATGCCATCGCATTGTTCCCAAGATATTGAGTTGAAAAAAAATGACAATAACCAAGGACCATTACAGTGTTGTATATTGCTAAAAGAAACGCGTACAATCCCAATCTAGATCTAGTTCAGGTCAACACATATGCAAAATTTGATCAAATTCTTGTGGAAACGAAAATCTGACGTTAACAAAGGGTCATAACTGTGTTGAAAATTTGCGAAAACATACGCATAACAATTCCAATGTAGCTCTTGTTAAGGTCAATACATATGCAACTTTGATCAAATTCCATCAATTGGTTCACAAGATATTAAGCAGAAACTAAATTCTGACGTTAACCAAAAGGACATAACTGTGTTGTAGACTTGCGAAAAAGGACGCGTAACAATTTAAACCTAGATCTGGTTAAGGTCAATGCATATGCAAAATCAGATCAAATTCCATTGATTCGTTCACAAGATATTCGAGCGGGAACAAAATTCTAACATTAACCAAGCGCCATAACTCTGTTGTAAATTTGCGAAAATGGATGCGTAACAATCCCAACCTATATCTGTTTACGGTCAATGCATGTGCAAAATTTGATTAAATTACATCGATACGTTCACAAGATATTGAGCGTAAACGAAATTCTAACGCTAACCAAGGGCCATAACTGTGTTGTAAATTTGCTAAAATGGACGCGTAACAATCCAAACTTAGAACTAATTTAGAATTTCATCGATTTGTTCACAAAATATTGAGAGGAACTGAAATTCTGGTTAACCAAGGGCAATAACTGTGTTGTAAATTTGCAAAAATGGACGCGTAACAATCCCGGCCTAGATCTAGTCAAGGTCAATGCATATACAAAATTTGATCAAATTCCATCGATTGATTTACTAGATACTGAGCGGAAACGAAATTCCGACGTTAACCAAGGGCCATAACTGTGTTGTAAATTTGCGAAAATGGACGCGTATCAATCCCAACATCATTGAATATGCAAAATTTGGTTTAACTCTATTAATTCGTTCTCAAGATATTGAGCAGAAACGAACTAAGAATGACTAAGAATGACAGTAAACGGGTGGTGGGGGGAGCTGTGTGTGTGTGTGGGTGGGTATAATTGTTTATAATCGCACAAATATTATTTTTAGCCGCACTTATTTTCCCGACTTTTGGCCCTACTTGTTTACAAGTTATATTTATTTAGTGAAGCGTATCTGTCACGTAACGCCATGGTCCGAAGCAAATTTGTAATTTCCTAATATGTCATTGTCTAGACAATCTTAATATTTGTCACTGCTCCGGAAACACCTTATGAAAGGTCATGGACTGGTCCAATACTATTTCCCATCTACTGGTCAACGTTATTATAATCAAGTATTAGCTTTCACAAAAAGCCGTGTTCTTAGCGTAGAAAAAGCTTTTTATGAAAGATACTCTCTCCCCACTCTCTCTCTCTCTCTCTCTCTCTCTCTCTCTCTCTCTGTATATATATATATATATATATATATATATATATATATATATATATATATATATATATATGATCTGAGAAAATAAAGTATCTGTTATATTCTGTTCTGCGAAACCGCTCCTATCAAATGGTCAGTTATTAAAAAAAAAAAAAAAAAGAAAAAAAAAAATCAGGATCGAGATGCACAAGGCTAGCGCTATTCTGTCAACTAGTGGCATGTCACTTCCTGTCCAATATTGATCTTGATTATCCAGGCACTGTACGAACTGGGTGACAACACAGATAAATGCCTGTATTAGCCTATGTATTTTGGCAAAATTCGCCATAATTAAAGCACTGAAAGCACTGGTGGATCTATTGTCGCTGAGTGTAGGCTGAGAAATTGTTCCTGAATGGGGCTTTCAGACGGGGTTTCATTTAACCCTTAACTTCCTGTAATTTAAGAAAACAGTGCAGATCCTGGTTAGACGCCGCGTCCAGGTTTTACAGAAAACCTTCTTTACACTGCACTCTGACGTCACAGCGACAAGAATAGCGCAGTTATAAATAACCGTTACCCGGATTTCGTCTAATGAGCGGTTTGATTACATTGTAAATGATAATCACGTGGACAACAACCTTAAGGAAATTCTGGCGTTTGTATACTCTGGATCCATTGTATACAATCGACCCAAAAACTACTGCAGATTTTTCAATGGCGTTTTCAGCATTTGTTTGAAATATGATTTGGATAAATGTAATATTTAGACAAGATTGCACTTTGAAAGGAGATACCATTGATTCGAATGTCAGGATTTTAAGCACTTTTTAAAAGCGTCTGGCAATGTTTTAATCTAGTAGATAAGTGCAGCTCTTCACCTGGAAATAACATTTGGTCCCAATGCAAGGCAAGACGCCCGGATCACTAAACAAGAGATTTGTGTAGCGCTTTGTAGGGACTTGGCCTTCTTACCCAATGATCCGTTTCACGAAA
Organism: Anodontia alba; assembly: GCA_964016985.1. Taxonomy (NCBI): domain Eukaryota; kingdom Metazoa; phylum Mollusca; class Bivalvia; order Lucinida; family Lucinidae; genus Anodontia; species Anodontia alba. Next base: position 21,407,408 of record OZ024838.1, read on the forward strand.
GCGCCTTAAAATATGGCCGCTATCTCGGTCCCTCAGTTTCAACAAGTATAAGCTTTCACAAAAAGCTTAGCACACAATAAATTTTTATACGGAATAGTCTTGGATTTTTTACAAGCAACTCTTGGCTAAATCAGCTAAATTCCATAATGCCATCACGTTCAAAATAATTACAGCTAATTACACTTTGCGTTTTAGGCTTACCTCATCAAAACTAAAGTAGTTCAGGGTACCACGTTTTTGGCACACTGTTCTAGGAATGCTATAAATTGCGCTTAGCAGTACCAACGTATCCACCCACTTTAAAAAGGAAATTGTCAAAACCAACTTATATCCCATAACATTTGATAAAATGCTGCAATGTTAATTTTTAGGATATCTATGTAAGTGTTGTGTCCTAACCAATGCATGTGAATGGGGACCGTCTTCCGTATATGTAGGTTTTTCAATAAATATTATTTTATTCTATTCAGAGCTCCAGCTATTCCCGAGTTTTAGCTGTAGACAACAAGCATAAGGACAAATGATGCATTGTGGATCACAGATTCACTTTCATGTCTCTCCTCATCTCTATATAGTCTACGCCCCAGGGTATTGACAATCATTTCCTTTGGAAAGGACTAAAATAGACTATGCCTACGTCCAATCCAATGGTACATATATATGTACTATTTTTGTATGTATGTATGTATCCATGAAATTTCTAATAAATAAATAAAATCATTATACATATTGTATTTTTAGACTTGGTCTTTTGTTAATCACCATGCAAACGTATTACATCATCATTAGTGATCAAAGTGTTTAGAAACACCGCAGTCAATATTTTATAAATATACTTTACCACTACCACTACTGCCGCCATCTTGTTGCGTCAAGCTGCTATGCAACGCTTCCAAAGCGCTTTATGTGAGACAGCTCCAAATACGCCACCTAGCGTCAGCAAGCGCTGATTTACAGCGCATCTTGCATTGCCATTTGCGTTGCATCGACCTAAGCGACGTTGTATAAAGGTCGTGTGCCCTCCGGGATGCAACTCTCCCATGTACAGTCAAACTTGAATAGCTCAAACATCTTTGGGACTATGGAAATTTGTTCTAGACATGGGTAGTTTGAGGCACTGAAGTTTAATCACAGCGTCAAGTCAGGAGGTAAATGGATATAATTTAGGGATGTCTTTTCAGTCTTCTATAAAATAATGATACGTTGATTGTACCCAATAAAGCAATTCTAATGAGTACACACATTTTTCATTATACAATAAGAAAACATGCCCAAAATATCCCTAAATACAGTCGACTCTCGTTATCTCGAATTCTAAGGGACTCACTGAAACACTTCGAGATATCCGTACCTCGAGATATCAGAGTTGAGAGAGTGAGGAAAACAATAAATTGAACAACCACATTTAACAAATGAATATGTAATTTGACTCCTGAAGTTAGAAATATGTATAAAATAATGTGGAAAAGAGGAGAAATTGCTCCTAAGGAGCAATTTCTCCTCTTTTCCACATTATTTTGTTACCTGTTGTCATAGTTTCATGTTAAAACAGGGACCAGATTTTCACTTCGAGATAAGTGGTAATTCGAAATAAGTGAGTTCGAGATAACGAGGTTCGACTGTATTAGTTTTCTTGGGTTATCGGAAGAATTTCCCAGGAAATCAACAACGAATTCGAATTAGCCATGGTAAACGAGCCATAGATGTTCGAGTCAGTGAAGTTATACTGTTTTTTTATGACAGAATTCGGCTGTCATTTTTCGTTACCATCAACTTTTCCTGTGTTAGTGGCTTTCACCACCACTGAAAATGCGGCATTTACAAATGGATTTAGTCACATCATATTTGTTTGATGTTTAAGAGCGTTATCTCTCCATCTTTGAATATAGTGTTGGGTAAATATGAAAAAAAAATCAGGAATGAAAAATTCATAGTTCAAGTGGCGAATGCATATGCATTAGGAAACTGTAAACAAACGGAACTGATTTACTTATGATATATCAATACGCCATTGTATTTGCTACTAGTGACATTTCTGCCAATGGGGGCTTACCTCTTGTCTGCATTGGCTTCTGTACCTTTATAAAATTCAGATTTTTAATGAATTTCTAAAAAAATATTGCCATTTCAGTGTCTTTGACGCTTTGATTATATTGTAGATAAACGTCAATAAAATCACCAATTATCCTCTGCCGGACTACTATGGTCTGTGTCAGGACAGCCCCGGTTGTAGAAGAATGATTAGGATAGACATGTACTTTTCGAATCCATACCATTGGACAGGTGGCCATAGAATGATGTTCCACTTTGGTGACAGTGAATACAACTATCCTGGATGTAAGTAATCACTGATTAACCATTACCACTCTCTGGGCTACAGTGAAATCTGTGTAAGAAAGCCACCTCTGAGATTGATTCAGCGATTGATGTGGAACGGTAGTTGTCTTATAAAGCTACATGTCACGTAATTTTGCTAGCAAAATTACGTGACATGTACCTTGATAAGACAGACACCTTTTCCACATCAACCACTATTTTAAGTCAGTCTCAAAGGTGGCTCTCTTACACAGGTTTCATTGTATTTCACGAGACGACAAATTGATGACATTATTTTTTATTTTTTCCTAGAAAACACAGGAATTAACATTTCATGCAAATTGTGTCTATTGGAGTCAATATGCATGAAATGTCAAAACCTGTGTTCTGAGAAAAATAAGAAAACTATTTCAGTATGTCGTCTGCTGAAAATTTTACCCAGGGTGCTAAACGTTAAATGAGCAGGATACAGCTGGTTGAGTTTCCCCGCCATTATTTACAAGCGAGACAAATTTTTACTTTCTAAGGGCTTTCCTAAACAGAGTCTCCTCCGAAAAGGTGCCTTCTGTACAAGGAGAGACTTTGTCCTCCAGGGGTGCAAACCGTTTTGGTTTAAAGTAGATCCTTTTTACAGAAGGAGACAAAAGCAGGTCTGACACTCCTCGCCTATACTATTAACTCAGTGATTTATTCTGCAACAAATCACAGAACGGAAGCGCGCGACGCTATCTCGCGCTATTCCGACGTCATTTTGACACTTTGCTGACGTCAGTCTTCGTTTCCACGACGTTAGACGGTGTGACATCGTTTTTCTTGCATCAACAATGTTAGAAATACATGTAACCATCAACGTTACAGTCAAAACTGTTGGCGGGATTTTTATTCGATGGCGGAAAATAAGAAGTCTCTGAAGGATACAATTACTTTTTCGTCGTTTCCTAATTGTTAGAATTGAAATACGTAGATCAGCTCTTTGTGTGATTTGTTGGGTAATAAATCAGTTTATTTGTCAGTTGTAAGAAGATAAATCACTCGCGCTCCGCGCTCGTGATTTGATCTACTTTACAACTGACCTCCAAATAGTGATTGATTACTCAAAAAATCACTGCTAGAGCTGATCTATTTCTTAATTCGACAGAGTTGCCTGCCCTGAAATCGTATTCGTTCGCCTTGTTTCAGCCCGGTGGACCAAAAAAGGTAAGAGAAAAGTCCAGGGAGTACCACAATCACAAACTGTAGCCCTTCCCAGACACCAAGAGGAAGAGGAAACCGACAAAACCAAACAAGCGTAAATCGAACAAACGTACGAATAGCACTAAGATTAGCCATCTCTTCCCCAAGCGAGGTAATCGCATTGCTCAAAGGACTGAAAAAAACAAAACAAAACAAAAAACAACAACAAAAAAAAAACAAAAAACAAAAAACAAAACAAAAAACAACAACAAAAAACAACAAAACAACAACAACAACAAAAAAAAAACAAAAAAAAAAAAACAAAAAAAAAAACGGGCAAAACTTAAAACAAACCGCCCCGCAGAACACACCACAAAGCAACAAAGAGCAAGTCCTGCCTAAGAACGGTCAGCAGAACAAACCACCGCGGGGGGGGGAGGGGAATAAAGCACCTCCATAGCCAGCCAACCCCAAATCAGATATCAGTACAAACAGCGTAGATCCAGATTAGACGGCTCGTAATGTTGTTTTAAGATCATGAGCCCGCTGGAATGCCTCCCTCTGCGGCAATGAGGAAAATCTACCACGTGTATCTACCCAGCAGGCACATGACGTTGATACAACGTCGCCTCAACGTCGATGCAACGTCATGACGTTGCATCGACGTTGAGCCGACGTTGTATAAACGTTATGTGCCCGCTGGGCAGTCTCTTTAACCTAGGAAATATATCATCGCTAAAATGCATTACTATCTTCCCGTTGCAGGAATGGGGAAAATCTACCACGTGTACCCAGTCACTTAAATCTAAGAAATGTATCGTCGCTTTATATAAATAACATCTTCGATAAATTTTAAATCCGACGTAATGTAAAGAACTGAAAACATCTGGCGGCTAGACCGAAATTTCCTAGAAAAAAAAAAGACAAAACAAGAAAATATAAACAATAACACAGAAGACGATATTACTTCTGCCGGTGCTTGCAAGTATTGTAAACAAGTTGAAATTCTTAAAAGATTCACAAAGTCATTAGATCATACAATGTAGGTCATAATTGCATATATCTCCGTGTTGGGTCCCTGTTAAGGTGGAAGTTTACGTCACATTTGAAGATTACAGGTCATATTATTAAAACAGAAATGGAGCTAATGCTAACTTCATGGAAAAAAAGGCAAAGTAATTAGACCATGAAATATAGGTCTGCATCATAAAATGATGCCGCATTGTTTTAGTCCTTGTTAGGGTGAAAGTGTACGTCAGGTTTGATGATTGTAGGTCCTACAGCTAACCCTTAAAATGCCAAGAAAACCTGCATCTGAAAATGTCGTCTGTTTATGTCGTCTGCTGAATATTCTTGCAAACTTTTCAAACTTATTTTCGCATACAGGCAAATAGACTGCTGATCTGGGTCCACACAGTTTGCAAAAATAACTTTTAAAATCACAAGCAGATGACAAAGCAGACGACAATTGTTATGATTGGCAGTTTAAGGTTTAATCAAAAATGGAACATACTATCGTTTAAAGAAAAAAAAAAGAAAAAAAGACAAAGTCATTCTAAAAAAACAAAAAAAAAAAAACAAAAAAAACAACAACAACAACAACAACAACAACAACAACAAAAAAAAAAGACAACAACAAAAAAACAAAAAAAAAAAAAAAAAAAAAAAAAAATGACACTGCAATATTTGAATCCATATAAGGTAGAAAGCCACACCATGTTAGGTGATTGTATATGAAATGGAGCTAAACCCTTGGGTTGACATAAAATGGCAAGGTCGTCAGACTGTGCAAAATATGTCTTTGTCATAAAAGGATGCGGCATTATCTGAATCCTTGTAAGGGAGAAAATGTATGCCAGGTAACATGATTTGTAATTCAGAAATGAACTTGAACGCGAGGGTGGTAGCATACGTAAAAATTTAGGTGAACGGATGAACGGAAAACTTGGCCCTTAATGCTTTAGCAGGCGCGACAAAAATAGGTCCGTACGTCATAAAATGGGCCGCGTCAATAAAAAAAGTGCCTTCAAGCATGCGCAAAATGTAAGGATTTATATCATCCTGCACATGCGCAAAGTCTCACCCGGGCATTTTGCTCTCCATTACAACATTCTAAAGTATCCAATGATTCTGTTTGCGGAAAGCGAAGACCCTGATTAGACTGCGCGACTGCGCATACTAAACTGGGTCTTCTCTGTCTGCATATGTAGGAAGATATGTTTTCTAATGACCTTATTAATAAGTATATGTAGTAAGTGATTGAAGTAATTAATCATTCAACCTTTATAGATGTAGAATGTACTTTTCTCATTAACACGCCTAATCTTATTACTATATCATTTGTCTTTTCTGACAGGGGGAGACTACTATGACAGACATCACTGGGATGCCAATATCTTTGGGAACCGGAACAGAGTGCGATTCTATGGACACGAGCATTGCAAGAGATACTACCCATGGGTGTTGGACGATGTCCTTAACTCTAAAGTGGAGCACCTGACCGCCTGGATTAGTCACAACCATTTGCGAGTGAAGAACTACGTTGGGTTTGACGAGCGCTTCTGCACCAGCTGTGGTTTTAAGCTGAACGGAGAGTACGATTACAAATACAGTTACGGATGTTACCAGGACAATAGCAATCAAGATATATATATTGCATTTAACCGTATGATTCACACGCCCAATTACTACTACCATCAATACAAACACGGTGCTGGAGTTTGCCGCGCCACGGTGCGTTACGAATGTGGTTGGAACCCTGATTGCTGTGATAACAACCAAGGTATTTACCATGGCTATGGTGGTTATGGCCAAGCATATAAAGCGGAAGAGGCCGGAAAAGCTGAAAAGTCCGAAGCCGGAGCAGAGCCCGTAATGGCAAAAAGTGAAGAATAAATATCGAACGGTCGTGAACAACTTTGGCTATAGATGAGGCTATTCTTGAGATAACCTTATCCTTACCACTTAGCATGCTTGATGAAATTTCAGCAGATAACATTTTAAAATATGTTGTTTTTTTTCCTGATTTTTCTAAGAAAATTGGTTTTGGCGTTTCATGCAAATTATCCTCCTTAGGAGAAAATTTGCATGACATGTCAAAGCCCGATTTCTTGGAAAATTAAGAACAATATTTCAAATTGTCGTCTGCCAGCATGATAAGTGATAAAGGAAGGTACCAATCAAAAAAGAAGCAGCAGACGACATTCAAAAATATCTTTCTTTATGCGCCAATCACAACAGCAACAGGCGACATTTTAGTGTTTTATTATTTTAAAGGCTTACATTTCATATGAATCGCCTGCCTAGCAGAAATTTACATGAAATGTCAAGCCATATTTATTACGGAAAATAAACAAAACGCGTTTTTTTTTTTTTTTTTTTTTTTTTTTTTATTTGAAGAAATAAGCTGGGCCCAGTTGTTCAAAGCGTCGTTAGCTTAACGAGCTCGTTAAGGATCATTTCGTTAACTGTTTTAGCGAATTCAATATACAATATTCTGATATTTTTTGCTGAAAAAATGTGAGTAGCTTTTGCACAGCAAAAGCTACTCACATTTTTTTTCAGCAAAAAATTTCACTCGATGTAAATTTTAACGAATCATTAACTAACGACATCGTTAGCTTTGAACAACTGGGCCCTGAAAATTTGACATATTGACTATTTGAGCCCTGGCGAGTTATGATGCCACCTAATCCGAACAGGAAATTTGTTGTCAGTTGATACGACTATAGTATCCAATGAGCCAATGATCCAGTTTGCGGACAGTGAAAGCCCTGTTCAGTTTGCGCATCCAAATGAGCCGGACTTTTGTTGTCGACGTGTTCCTCGAAGACTGCTTTTTTTCTCCTGGAGCCTGATTCTATAGCCAAACATTATGGATTAACTACTGCTGGTCACTGGTTCAATATAAAATAGTGTTTCTTAAGGGAACTAGACGCACTTAGTAGTTATGCCGCCATTTTGTACAAGCAAGATAGCTTTTGTGACTTCCTGTTTGCTCTCTTACACAAGAAGCCCCTTCTGAAAAGTGACCTGCTCAAAAAGTTAAGAATTTGCTGTCAAGGGGAGCAAATACTTTTCAGTTTAGGGTAGACCCATTTTCAGAAGGTAGACAGAAAGCAATTTTGGTCTGGAGTTCCCTTAAAAACATATAAGAGGTAGATTTGTAGAAAGGCTTCGCCAAGCGTGAAGCCAAACAGATCAGGGACGGATTCAGGATGATTTCTGAAGGGGTTCCATTTAACAAATTTACCGTACTTATTCTATGTTTTCGGAAAGACAGACCTGAGCAAACTGTGTAGAGATCAGACACCACAGAATGCGGCGTCTGACCATGGTCTACACTGTTTGTAACTCGTCCAGTAATTTTACACACGTGCATAGGTAATGAGATGGACTTGATAAAGAGAAGTTTAAGGTAAAGAGTAAGGGGTGGGAATATTAAGGGTAAATACGGTATCCCACATTTATCAAATGTATCCAAATTTTCCCATGAAAATGAAATTTAGAATCAAAGCGGTGTTCGACTAAACCCCACCCGACCCCCTCCTCTGAATCCGCCCCTGCAGACTACAGAAAGACCAAACTGACTGCAGAATGACCAGTGCGAAAGTGGTGTATCTTTAAATCTTAATCACAGCTGCAGCAGGCGACATTTGGATTCTTTTGTGTGTATTTTTCAACGAAAATATGCTTTGACATGAAATGTGAATCGCCTTCCTAGCATACAATTCACACGAACTCTCAGGTCTTATTTTCTTATAAAAGTATATATAAAGAAAAAACCTGAATGTCGTCAGCTACATGTTTGCTTAGCACTTTAAGGTTAATATTTAATATGATGTGTCCAATGAGCTATATACAGTAGAACCTCGTTATCTCGAACTCGCTTATTTCGAATTATCGCTTATCTCGAAGTGAAAATCTGGTCCCTGTTTTAACATGAAACTATGATAAAAGGTTACAAAACAATGTGGAAAAGGAGCAATTTCTCCTCTTTTCCACATTATTATATATATATATATATATTTCTAACTTCAGGAGTCAAATTACATATCCATTTGTTTAATATGGTTGTTCAATTTATTGTTTTCCTCACTCTCTCAACTCTGATATGTCGAGGTACGGATATCTCGAAGTGTTTCAGTGAGTCCCTTGGAATTCGATATAACGAGAGTCGACTGTAATTAAGAAGGAAAAAGTGTTCCAATGTATGATAGTCGCGCATTTTGTTTAAATAAACATGTATCTCGTCTTATCTTGAAATCTATCCCAAAACAAATAATAATCATTGGCATAATTCGACAGGTCAGTTTGATCCGTAACTGTAAGCAACAACAGAAGAAAAGCGCCCTTTCCGATATGCGAACAGCGAAAGCCCAGCTCAGACTGCGCATTCCGATCTTTGTTGCCCGTTTACGTCATCAAGCGCTTATGCGCATTATTGTTGGATACTGCAGAAAACATCGACGTAAAAAGAAAATTCTGACCCGACTGCGTATCTGCACATGCTGGTCTGGGCTTTTACTGTTTACATTTGACGTGGACTCTTTTCTGACGTTGGGAGTCACATAGTGAATATTCGTGCACGTTTATTTGTTTTCTTGTTTTTGCGTTTTGTTCTTGTAATATTGGCTGCAACGTTAGAAATCGTACCTTCGGACATATGCGTCCGGCGAAGTTTCCGATCAACCTGCGCATTTATGCTTTCGATCAGAGTCTTCACTGGGCGCGTTTCAGATAGCCAAGGATGCAAAGTTTCTTCATGCGGACAACGAAAACTTTGATCCGCCTGCGCATGCGCTGTCTTCGTTGTCCGGACATGTAAGAAGGTACGTTTTCTCACGTTACGGTTCATTTGTCTTGTTGTTTATGCGTTTTGTGGGTGATGTTTAAAAAGGTTGACATTGCATTCTGTCATATTCTGTAAACGTGGGACGAATAAAGGTTTTATCCGCTTATATTTACTCTTTGTTGTTCTTTTGTGCAAGAAAATTGCAAGTCAGGAATAGATACACTTTCAGGGGATGTAACTCTGTCAAATTTGTTTTGCCTCCCTTAGGAAACGGGATCTTCTCTAAAAGGAAAGGTTTTGTTCCAATGGTGAGCGAATTAATTCCTTTGACAGCAGACCACTTATCAGAAGGGTCGATATCTGCAACATAAAAAGAGGAAGTCATAAATAGTTGTCTCCCTTGTTTGAATATGGCAGAACATCTGCCATTTGTATTGCGTCCCCTAAAGTTGAATGGTTACACATCAAAAGACTATCACTCCCTTTACCTACCTTCTCTAAAAGGAAAGAATTTTCTTCCAGTAGGGAGCAAATGCATTCCTCTTTACAGTAGACCCCTTTTCAGAAGGATCTACATCTGCAACAAGCAAACAGAGGTCATATAAAATTGTCTTCCTTGTTTAAAGTGGTAGAATATCTACCAGTGGTATTCATGCAGTCTCTTTGAGGTTAACGGTTACAAATCCAAAGGATATCATTTCTCAAATAGATTACTGTTTAAGGAAAGACTTTGAAGACCCCAGCCTCCCTTAGTATAGACTAGCTACTAGTCGGTTATCAAAATTATCAGTAAATCATAAATATTAATATACAGTCGAACCTCGTTATCTCGAACTCGCTTATTTCGAATTACCGCTTATCTCGAAGTGAAAATCTGGTCCCTGTTTTAACATGAAACTATAACAACAGGTGACAAAATAATGTGGAAAAGAGGAAAAATTTCTCCTTAGGAGCAATTTCTCCTCTTTTCCACATTATTATATATATATATTTCTAACTTCAGGAGTCTAATTACATATTCATTTGTAAAATGTGGTCGTTCAATTTATTGTTTTCCTCACTCTCTCAACTCTGATATGTCGAAGTACGGATATCTCGAAGTGTTTCAGTGAGTCCCTTGGAATTCGAGATAACGGGAGTCGACTTTACTTAATAAATTAAAGATCATCTACAGCCTACTGCTTGACTTTGCCTCTTTGATAGCAGCAATTTATCTGGGATTGATGTCAGAGACCAAAATCAAAGACTGGCTACAAGATATAACATATTTGAATAAGCTTAAGGTGAGGAGTGATAAAACATGACATCAAGGTCTAGGAGCTAGTCTTCCCTCAGTAATAAAATATTCTCGAAGAGTATACGTAATCAAAATGGCCCAGTCTGTTCATAAATATGGGCGAACGTCGTTTCCATTACGTTTGCATATACCATCCTGAAATTACTTCAAATACTATGCATAGGACGTGAAACACCAAACCAAAATACAGTCGGACTTCAATGGCTCGAATATCTTTGGGACCAAAGAAATTTATTCTAGACAAGGGTAGCTGGAACCACTGAGGGGGTTAATCAAAGCGCAAGGTCAGGAGGCCAGATGGGGATAATATAAGAACGTCTTTTCAATTTTCTGTAACATTAGAATCGCCTCGAGGTGGGGATTGTAATGAATACACACACCATACATTTTTATGATAAAATAAGAGAAAATCCAAAACCTATCCCTATATATTTGCTTTCTTTGGGCTATGAATGTTGCTGGATCCGGCGGGATCGAACCCGGGACCTCCTGATGGCCACTCGGACGTGCATCCGACTGAGCCACAGAGGCCGAAGATTGTTTTCCGTTGTTTCATAGGTAATGCGAAGATTTTTGACAAACCATTACTACAGGTAAAGATTACCTTGTCCAGTGACATATGGCTTTTTATTTCAATTTTCGATTTGACACAATACAGCTGGGAACCAGAAACTGCAGGTCACCGGACAGGGTTATATTTTTTTTCCAATAAAAGGTCTAAGCAATCGATGAAACGCGAAACTTTTAATTACGTACACACAAACAAACATCTCTGGTGAAAAGTTGCTGTTGTTGTTAGAAAATAATAATTGAGCCAACGAACGGCAAAACCTACAATAAGACTCGTCAGCATGTATATCTACCAAATATGGCAAGGTTTCTCATTTATCCGTCTTTGGATAGCCCGGTGGTTGTAGAAGGCATATGCTACAGCGGAAGAATCTGATCAGATTGTGCGGATGCGCTTAATGATCTGTCTTCGCTGGTCGCACAATTGTAGGCTTTGTTATACACTTGGTCATATTCATTCTCCACCACGCTATCACATCATTGTGCCGATTAAAAGGACAAGAGGCCGACCAAATTTACCTGTAGCTTTGACCTCTGATTTTAATATTTATAAAAAGATCTACTGCTTAAACAAATATTACCTGTATAAGTGAGGGAATACACGTTTCACATGGAATGAAGAATTTTCTGACTGTCAAGTCTAAATTAAATAGTAGAAGTATCCTGGTGAAAAGTAAATACAGTGAAACCTGTGTAAGAAAGCCACCTTTGAGGTTGACTTTAGTTGTTGATGTGGAAAGGTGGCTGTCTTATAAAGGTACATGTCATGTAATTTTGCTAGCAAAATTTAATGACATGTACCTTTATAAGCGGACAGACGCTTTTTTCACATTAACCACTATTTAAAGTCCGTCTCAAAGGTGGCTCTCTTACACAGGTTTCACTGTATGAAAGTCAATAACATACAGTAACCCTTTAATGACTTCGAAAAGCCCAAGTAAATACATATTAAGATTATTTTAGAGAAAATTTCTTAACTTTTCAAGAAAATGTATACTGTTTGTACTCATTTGAATAGCCATTGGTTTATAAATAGAGGATCTTACATGAGTAGTCATTTCATATGAAATTTATGAAACGAGGGTAAGAATCTGTTTATCATATGACTATTTTAAACAGGATTTTCTTGCTTTTAATATTGACAGTTAGACAACAGAAAATGCTTGGTTGACATGGACGTCGTCATGACGTTACTTTTTCCCGCCAAAGTGTTATATAACGTGTGGTTATACGATTTTTATGACATGACGTTATCCACTGATTAACAGCGACGTCATCTGATAAATAGAGGATCTTACATGAGTGGTCATTTAATATGAAATTTATGAAACGAGTTTGGGTAGTTTCTGTATTTTGCGAGCTTTAGCGAGCAAAATACCGAAATTACCCAACGAGTTTCATAAATTTCATATTAAATGACCACGAATGTAAGATTCTGTTTATCACATGGCCCTTCCGATGACAAAAAATGCACAATATATATTTTAAAGATAACGGCTTTCCATAGCCAAGCGGAACAACTCACTACCAAGGATTCAATAGTACTACGCAACAAAAACAGTTCGCATATTGTTTGATAAGTACCGAAAATAACTAGAAACAAGATAAGTATGCCATTTATTACTTCGTTAAACTGAAGGAAATAATGATGATTTTTATTTGAGCTAATAAATATTTCATTTGAATAAATCAGTTCAAAACTAAATATTCCATTTGAACAACGTCATTCAGCGAGTCAATACGTCACTGAGAATGAGTAGGGAAATCCCCCACAGTTAGCTGACGTATTTAAAGGTCACTGTCCTTGATCAATATAGTTTTATGCCGTGATTGATACACTCAAGTAAACGACAGATTTCAAAACTATAAAACATTTTAACTGTAATCTGGATTTTAATTTGACACATTTATTGACTATCTGAGTCATGTCATCCTCTAATGTTTTTTAGAGGTGGTGAATTTTTTTTTCATTGACGGTTTGACGATATCGATGTTGAGAGTGCCTCCAAATATGTTGCGGGAAAACATCGAATTTTTACCACCATGAATATTTCTGGTAGACTTGTTATTCACCTTGTGATTGTTTTGCGTCTACTCCCTCCATCGGTCTGACATTTATCGTTCATCTTAAAATCATCTCAAAACTGAAGGCAGGATCTGTTTCAAAAGTGAAAGTTGTATCGGCGAGCGCGGACACCATCTTGGTTGCTATCAATAAGCGGTGTAATACGAATATTAATGAGGATAATTAGGCTAACCAATGGGAAGCCTTGCAGGTGTTATAACACGTGTGGTTATATGATTTTTATGACATGGGTTATTTCACTGAATAACGTGACGGTCATGTGATAAAGAAAAATCGAAAATACATCCCTTAATTATCACCATTTGCCTCCTGACCTGTCGCTATGAATAACCCTCAGTTGCTCGAACTATTCATAGCTGGAACAAATGTCCACAGTCCCAAAGATGTTTGCGCCATTGACGTTCGACCGTATGTATAAACGGTACAGCATACACCTGTGACAAATTTGATAGGTCAGTTCAATTTTACGTGCAGTTTATTAGATCTCTAGTTCAAGGATAACAGTCAGCTATTCGAGACACTTGACGTACTGG